>OX421409.1:3880248-5081431 GCA_949126875.1 Lochmaea capreae
GCCCAAAAGTAATACTACAAACATTACAAATACAAAAGTACTAAATTTGGTAACTTTCGGGTTCTTAAGGTTTTATGTTTATTTTATCTCGACTATCTGCTTCTGTCTTCCATTTTTTAGTTTTGGTGCTGTGGTTTTGTTTTGTTTTGTTTGAGTAGTCTCGTTTTGCGTGAGAAATTTGAGGTTTTGCGGTGGGTTGTGATTATAAAGTTGTTTATAACTTTTTTATTTGTTTACAAATGGTGGATATTGCTAGTGTTGAATATCAGTTACGATTATGTTCCAGTGATATTTAAAATATTAATACCAGTTATCATCTTAATACAATTTAAAGATGTAAACAAAATGTAGGAATGTCAGATTGGGTGCCTTCAAATGTTTCGATACTCTTATATTTTGCTGTCGGCTGTAATTTGTTTAATAGTATCTTCATTTTGCCAAGGTAATTATGTTATTTTTAAATTAAAATCAGTTGAAGGGTTGCTGAAATGATACTTGAAAATAATGCAAATGTGTACCTGCTTTTAATTCCATACTATTTGGTTATCCAATTATTTTAAGGATCTATAATAAATGGAAATATTCTGCATGCTCTCCAAATATTTATAGTCAATCATATTATTTGTCTAAAATAACCAACTGAAAATCCAAACTTCAACTGATGAATCTGATTATTAATATCTCAATGCTCTCTAATTGTATAAGTTAAACCTTCAAAATCCAAAAATTTGCATTGTTTCCACTTGAGTATATCAGAGTATCAGAATTATTTAACATACTGATTAGAGATTGTATTTATATAATATGATAAATTATGAGTTGAAGTAGTGCTTTAAATTATGAACTGTAGTTAGTTTATCAATTGTCAATCAAAGTTATTTTTCATGCTCTCTCCCATTTTTCTGTTGGCTCTCATAACTAACATTTTTCAGGTGAATATAAAATTTATTAATATTGTATGATTCATCATTATGTGTTATAATTTTTTTTTATCAACTGAATCCTTTATTTTTAGGAAATGAAACCCCTCTACTATTATACTCGACGGTGTATGATATCCGCCTAGTAAATTCTTCTAGAGCATACAAACCAGATATCATCTTTAAAAATACAAAAAACTCAACATCATACATATCAACATTTGACTACCATTATGTACTCAAAAAAATATTTTGGGGGGATCATGAAAATGAAAGTATTTTCAGTATCAACTACTATTCGAAAGGAAATGCTTCTAACAAAGTAAGTAGACTGGATTTCAGATTGAGAAATCCAGGTTTAGCTCTTGCGTGTATTTTAATGTAACATAGGTATTTTTAAAATAATGCATGATATGTTTTAGATGGAAATTATTAATGATGTTATAACTCCCGATGGCTTAGCATGTGATTGGGTAACAAATAAATTATATTGGACTGACAGTGAAACCAATCGAATTGAAGTAGCTACGATAGAAGGAAAGTACCGAAAAGTATTATTTTGGACCGATATTGATCAACCAAGAGCTATTGCATTAGTTCCTTCTGAAGGGTAAATAATATATTCTAATACAAATACAAATGATTCCATTACAATTATTATTATTACATTGATAAATTTCTTTTAGTTTTATATTTTGGACAGACTGGGGTGAATTTTCAAAAATTGAAAGAGCAAGTTTAGATGGCAATCCAAATTCAAGAAAAGTTATTGTTACTGAAAATATCTTCTGGCCAAATGGACTGACTGTAGATTTCAAAACAAGCAGTGTGTACTGGACTGATGGCAAATTAAAATTTATCAAAAAAATGGATTATGATGGAAAAAATTTAGTAACAGTTTTGGAAAAAAGATCTGGGTATCCATTTGCACTGACTCAATTCGAAACTAAGTTATATTGGACTGATTGGGATCCAGGGTAAATAAACAATATATAAAATTAACTTATTTTGGACACAGAATATGTGTTTCAACAAATTTTAATAGTTGCTTATATTAGATCTGGCTTAGTACCAGTAATTAAATAAAAACAAAATGTTTCATTAAAATTGTTTAAATTTTTCAGTGCTATCCATTATTATGACACAGCGAGCCAACAAAAACAGCCTTCAGAACTATTACCAGTACAAAATCCTATGGCCATACACGTTTGGGATCCTCGACATCAGCCTAACATTACTAGCCCATGTCAAACAAACAACGGAGGATGTTCCCATTTATGTCTTCTATCTCAGTATCCTCCAAAGTATTCTTGTGCTTGCCCAATTGGTTATAAATTAATGGATAATTTAACTTGCCACGATAAACCGCAAGAGCTATTGTTATTAGCAAAAAGACCCGAGATTAGAATAATATATTTAGATTCTCCAGAATATAGTTCTAAGGCTTTATCTCTTGACGTAAAATATTCTATAGCTGTTGATTTTGATCCCGTTGAGAATTACATTTATTGGTCAGATGACGAGGTTAAAAAAATTCAAAAAGCTAAAATAGATGGCAGCGACCAACAGGATGTTATATGGAGTGAAATACAACATCCTGACGGTATTGCTTTGGATTGGATTGCAAGAAATATATATTGGACTGATGCTGGAACTGACAGGATAGAAATTTCTACCCTTATTGGTGGATATAGAAAAGTTATTATTATGGATAAATTATTTGACCCCAGAGGTAAATAACACTTATCACTGTCCCACTATTTTTTATGCTTAATTAATTATTTTCATTTATTAGGTATTGCAGTAGCTCCAGAACTTGGTTGGTTATTTTGGTCGGACTGGAATGAAAAAGAACCAAAAATAGAACGATCAAATCTCGATGGCTCTGAAAGGGTACAAATAATTACTGAAGGATTGGGCTGGCCAAACGGTATCACACTAGATCATAAAAAAACAAAAATATATTGGGGTGATGCTAAATTAGATAAAATTGAATATGCAAATATGGATGGGACTAATAGAAGAGAACTTATAAATGACAATGTGCCCCATGTATTTGGTTTTACTTTGATGGGCGACTATATTTATTGGACTGATTGGCAAAGACGGGCTATTGATAGAGCTAATAAAGAAACTGGTAAATAAATCTACAGATATAATCTTTTCTTTTCGACATTTTCTCTATGATATCATTGAAAGTTTATTATTCTTTTAATTTGATACAATATTCCGAAATATTTTTCAGGGAGCGACAGGGAGGTAATTGTTGACCAAATGGAAAATGTAATGGGACTTAAAGCTTTGAATTTAAATGGTGCCACCGGCTGGAACTTATGTAAGGAAAATAATGGTAATTGCTCACAACTGTGCCTTTACAAGCACAATCAAGAAAGAATATGTGCTTGTCAAATAGATCATGAATTGAAAAAAGATGGACAAACATGTGTAAAACCGAAAGCCTTTTTGTTGTATTCAAAAAAAACTAACATCGGTAGAATTGGAATTGAAAACGAAAATTTTGAGGTTACAATTCCTGTAGCGGGTATTAAACATGCCAGGTAATTGTTTTTATATTATATAAATCGTTTATTTAGTCAAAAAAATAACATACATACAGGGTGTTTCATTGGGAAAGGGCCTAACTTTAACTGTAGATGGGGATCGCTTTGGTGCTTCCAAAAACCTATATTTAATGTGTCTTCTGCACTTTATAACCGAGATACAGGGTGTTTTATAAATTTATCGTATTTCTTTCGAACCTCATAACTTCCGAGCTGTATATTATTTTGAAATTTGGTACAAGTAATAACCATTACTTAGAAACTCCATCAAAAGTATCACCAAAAAGATAATGCAGGTCCGGCTTAACAGAAAATTTCAAAACTCGTCTTTCCTAAAAACAACACATTGTATATAGATTTTTTTAAATTGCTCTTTATAATTGAAAAGAGTATAAAAAATCGAATCTGCTTATTTCCTTTTTATTTTTCCGCAGACAATTTTACTACCAAAAATTGACCGTCAAAGTTATCATTTATGCACGATTTGGGGGTTAACAATGGTATCGTAGAGGTTTTTTTTTATTTTTCAGCTTGAAATGAAATCTATTTAATGCATCTAGAGAAGCATCCTAGAAATTCAATTGAGTTTGTATGTTTACGAGTACAGACCACTAAAAAATGTGATTACAGGGCCATACTTAGGACATACTCATTCAATGTTTCGAATATTTCGAGATTCGAGCACCCTGTATAAGGATATGTATCTGGAAACTTCTACATTTAGAATAAAAACAGTAAAATAAGAGAAATAAATTTATAATTCAAAAAACGGAGAGATTTTTATTAATTGACATGAAAACTATTATCTAGTTTATACGAGTACTTTTAACGTTTTTTGAAGTATAAATTTATTTCTCGTATTTTACTCTTGTTATTCTAAATGTAGAAGTGCATAGTTTCCAGATACATATCCTTATACAGGGTGTTCGAAATATTCGAAACATATTGAGTGAGTATGTCCTAAGTACGGCCCTGTAATCACATTTTTTAGTGGTCTGTACTCATAAAAATACAAACTCAATTGAATTTCTAGGATGCTTCCCTAGATGCATTAAATAGATTCCATTTCAAGCTAAAAAATAAAAAAAAACTCTCCGATACCAAAAAGTGTAGAAATTATAACTTTGACGATCAATTTTTGGTAGTAAAATTGTCTGCGGAAAAATAAAAAGAAAATAAGTAGATTCGATGTTTCATACTCTTTCCAATTAAAAAGAGCAATTTAAAAAAAATCTATATACAGGGTGTTGTTTTTAGGAAAGACGAGTTTTGTAATTTTTTGTTAAGCCGGACCTGCATTATCTTTTTGGAGATGCTTTTGATGGAGTTTCTAGGTAATGGTTATTACGTGTACCAAATTTCAAAATAATATACAGCGTAACTCGGAAGTTATGAGGTTCGAAAGAAATGGGATAAATTTATAAAACACCCTGTATCTCGGTTATAAAGTGCAGAAGACACATTAAATATAGGTTTTTGGAAGCACCAAAGGGATCCCATCTACAGTTAAAGTTAGGCCCTTTCCCAATGAAACACCCTGTATAAGATAGGGAAATTTAATATGTAACAATTTTAGATGTAATATTTTTGAACAATTTTAACCTTAAATGTTGTAACGTTCAATTTTAGCGCCATTGATTTTGATACAAATACAATGCGAATATATTGGAGTGACAGTAAACTTCGTAGTATAATGAGAGCATTTTTAAACGGTTCTGATATTCAGAGAGTGATAGATTTAGGCTTAACATCACCTGAAGGCATAGCAGTCGATTGGTTAGGATTAAATATATATTGGACAGACCCAGTGTCTCATAGAATCGAAGTTTCTAGACTAATGGGTAGAAGTAGACGTACCTTATTGTGGAATGAAGCTTACGAGCCTCACAGTATTGTTGTAGATCCAGAAGAAGGGTAAGAAATAATTTATAAAAGTTATTAATAAAAACAGTTTAATTGGATTATATTCTAGGTATATTTATTGGTCTGAATGGGGATCTACGAATTCAATTAAAAAAGCAGCTATGGATGGAAAGAATCAATCTAAACTTATATCGACTGATAAGCCTGCCAACAGCCTTACTTTGGATTATGAAAAAAAGAGATTGTATTGGACAGAAAAAGATACTCCTGCAATTATGTCTTCCGATTTAAATGGAAATGATCAAAAAGTAATTGTCAAAGAAAATAGTTTTGAACCTGTGGGTTTGACCTTGTACAAAGATCTCATTTATTGGAGTGATAATAAAACCGGTGAGGTATTTCGAGCGAACAAAACTAATGGTTTGAATAAAGTGAAAATTCATAAATTGGACGGCGTGACGGATTTATTGGTACATTACCAATATAAAACCAGAAACACTAATCAATGTGCTACAAGTAACGGAGGCTGTTCGCATTTATGTCTTGCCCTACCACCGAAAGCGGATGAAGAACAAACTGGCTATACGTGTGCTTGCCCGAACCATTATACTTTGAATCAAAAAGAATGTATACGTAAGTACTTTTCAATGTGTTAATTATTTACATCAAAAGTGTTTATTGCCATCAGTTTCCCATTTACAAATGCTAATATGGTTTAAAATTATTGAATGAAAATTGTTTTCTTAAAAATCCCAAGTAGATTTTTCATAAATGCTCAGCGTCACCCTACAAGGTTAGGCAACATCACAACAAAACATGCTCGTTTAATATTCCAACTTTGAGTTTTAACTACCTTTCATTGTGAAATTTCAAAATTTACCAATATTAAACCTCATTTACTCAAGCTTCAGCTAAATCAGTATATAGTTACCAACCTAGACTCCTAGGACTAGAGCACCCAGAGAAGAATTTTCCCTAGAAGTGAAAAGACTGTTGAGCCTGATAAGGACTACAGTTTCCTTCACATAACGGTACAACCAAGAGCACAAATAGTCTAAAGGCTGAGGTGTCAAGATCTCGAAACCTCTGACTGGTAGCGCCGAGCTAATCAATCACTAGTCTCCGAGACTATTCTTGGGAACCAAGTTGAACATTGGGACACTATAAACCTTTTAGGTCTCAGTAAACGTCACCCTATTATATAAACATACTGTAGTAGTTTAAGGGTTAATATATTATGTATCTACTTGATTCTTCAATCATTTTTATCATTTTTTTTTTTTATTTTAGCTCCCATAAATTTCATGATATTTAGTTTAAGAAACCTAGTTGTAAGATTAGTTCCTGATACGTCTGATTGCCCAGAAGCAGTTTTACCAATTCAAGGTTTGAAAGCAGTAAAGGCAATTGATTATGACCAAAGAACAAATTATTTATATTGGGTAAGTCATGGTCAACGATTTAAACTAATAGTTCTACTTCACCCTATATTACATTGCCTTTTAGCTCACTTATACTTTTTAAATATGTTGTGTGTGTGCGTAATTACTTTTTAGTTATACAATTTATTTATTTTTTTAGATTGATAGTAAAGCTCGATCTATAAAAAAATCCGAAGCTACCGAACAAAAAATGGAGAGTGGAAAACCAAAGACTGATATGAACATTGTTTCAAGCCATAAAGAAATACAACCATTCGACATAGCTTTAGATCCAGTAGGTAGACTGTTGTTCTGGACATGCGAAATAAATGATGTCATCAATGTGACATACTTGGAAAATCAAAATTCTTTTGGAAATTTGGAAAAAAGAGAAGGAGAAAAACCACGACTTATTGCTCTACATGTAGATAAAAGGTAAGTTTTATCTCAAAATGAGTATGTATTTGTGTCATATATTTAAATACAATACGTACATTTAAAATAAAAAGTACAAGTGTTACAATAAAGAATTTAACACTGAAATTAATAAACTGGCGAGCAAAAAATTGAGGTCACTTCAGAAATTGCGATTAATTTTAGCGTCAATATTGATGAGGACATAATTTTTTCCGAGACTTGACAGCTGTCATTCGATATATTAGAGTACGACTTTTATGAAAAATGTGCCTTTGCGCTAATTGAACATTCACATTTCCCTTGCCTGTTTTCCAGTTTACTGTTGATTCTTTGTGTAAAACTTAACGATTGAAAGTGTAGTGATTTAACAGGCCCATAATGCCTTTAGATCCGATTGTTGTGGCAAGAATTGTTGCGCTGTTACAAGATGGTCGGGGGCAATGTGAAACTGCAAGAATTGTTGGTGCTAGTCTTTGTGGTGTGCAAAGGGTGTACCAGCGCTTTCTGGAGACTGGCCTGATCACTAGGGTCTGGGAGAAAAAGAGTTACCACTCAACGAGATGACCGTTTTTTGATGTCCACAAGTTTGTGGAATAGGACAGCTACTGCGGTTTCACTGCGAAATCAGTTGGAAGAAGTGAGAAATGTCAACGTTACTGAATGGACCGTTAGAAGAAGACTTCATGCTGCTGGACTGTCATGCAGAAGAATGGCTACAGGTCCCCCGTTGCAACGCCTGCAATATTGACATTTGCCAGAGATCACCTTCGTTGGAATGACGGTATGGGTATTGTTCTTAGATGAGTCGCGTTTTTGCCTCACTGGGTCAGATGGACGTCGACGAGTGTGGAGAAGACCTTGGGAAAGATACGCTGAAGTTTGCATTGACGAGCGTCTTCCATTTGGCGGTGGGTCACTTATGGTTTAGGTGGGAATCACTGCACAAGCTCGTACAGAGTTGGTCTTCATAGAAAATGGCTCCCTAACCTCTCACAGGTACATTATGGAGGTGCTAGAAGACCAAGTTATGCCTTTCATGGTGACTATGGGGGAACGTGGCATTTTTATGCAAGATAATGCGGGACCACATACAGCCAGAATTGTCAGGGAGTATCTGGATGAGATAGAAATTAGGTGGTTTGACTGGTTAGCCCGCAGCCCAGACATGAATCCCATAGAACTTGTCTGGGGCGACTGATCCACAGGCACACACCAGCACCAAGAACTGCCCAGGAACTGAGAATATTGCTGTTGCAGGAATGGGATAACATCGACCAGAATGTGATCCGGAATTTAATTCAAAGTATGCCGCGCCGACTTCAAGCAGCCATCAATCCAAGAGGAGGGAATACACGTTATTAGTGTTAAGTTTTTTCATTTTGTTCATTCCATATTTTCCTTAACAACAAAATGTAGAATTTCGCATAAAATGTTAATTCATTCAGAATAAATCATGAAATCCAAGAAAAAAATGCATTTTTCTGTAGTATAGTAAATTAACAAAGAACATGACAATTTTAAGGTGATCTCAATTTTTTGCTCGCCAGTGTATTTATAAGATTATCTGTTTCCACGTTGTTTTTTTTTCTGTTGGAGAAAATTCTATAAAAATATATTTTACCACTATTTTGTTGGATATTTCATAAAAACACAGTTTTAATGTGTCACACTGTACAGGAAGTTATTTAAAATTATATTTTCCCTCTAGCTATCAAAAAAGTGCATTACATATTAAACTTGAGTGCCTAAGGAGCTGAATTCGACCTCTACTAATAGTTGAAGTTGTCTGACATCTGACAGACTATTTTTAAAGACATTTCGTAGGAGTGAACAAATTTTTCTAGAAAAATCATGAATTTAGTTCAAAAAATGTTTATTATTTTCAGTTTAAACTTTAAAGACTACCACCTTAGAATCAATTAATATTGTTTTGAATGTGTTCAATTGTCATCTCACATTGTCTTCCATGAATCATGTACAAAATTCGATAGGGTCACAAAATAAGATCAAATAGATAAGACAGATCTTAGTGTATTATTAAAATTGACATAATAAACATCAGGTACTTAACACTCTTAGGCCCAGTTGTACATTTTAAGCTTAAAATTGAGCTCAACTGAGCTGGGCTTAAAATATAAGCTTAGCACAACCCTAAATCTGTTGTACAAACTTGGTTCATTAGCAGCTCTACGAAACCTATATTAACAAGTGTTGGTAGAACTTATTTCGAACTGACTCATACGTATGAAGGAAATTGTTCAGAATATGTTTGTCAAATGAAGGTGTCACCTAAATAATTTGGCATTTGGAGAGATTGTTCGTACCTATTAGTTTTGCAAGAAATTTCCTCTGATATACAATCTGTCACAAAGCGAAAGGTTTCTTTAGAAAGACGAAATCTTTGAATAATCTCATAATATCCTCCAACATCCAAAGTGATTTATACGTTCTCTATACACTCGAGGTCTTCTTGGGTGTTGTACGATTTCAATAAGTTTCAAAAAATCCTCATCATCAGTTAAAATATCCATATTTAACTTTGATTTGAAAATAATTTGAAAATAAATTAAGTACAGGTTATGTTTGCATACAATTTATTTACATTTAAGCCACGGAACATGATAACAATTTATGTTCCGTGCTTAAGCTTACATCAAACCTGCCCTCTTGAAGGTTTCACCAAGCTTAAGGTTTAAATCAAGCTCAACCGTAACCTTACTGAGTTCACACTTGAGCCTTAACTAAGCTTCATTAGTACAACCGGGCCTTAACTATCTTACACCCGTTTCAATGAACAAGTTATCTTCTCTAGAGACTGAAGAGAAATTTAGTTCCACAGAAATTAAATGGAGATTAAAAGTACAGCATGTTCGTTTTTCTGGTATTAATACTTTGATTTTTTTTGTTTCCAGATTACTATTCTATACGGATGTTGGAAAAAATCCTCAACTTGTACGTGTACGCTTAGACGGCTCACATAGAATAGTAATTACCAAAGCAACTAACATCACAGCAATAGCAGTTGACACAGAAAACGATCTCATTGTTTGGGCGCAAGGCCATGGTATTTACATCAGTAATATTGATGGAGAAAACCAGTAAGTCAATTCATTAAAGTCCAAGTAGTATATAATAATACTGTCTCTAATTTTTAGACACGTAGTACTAAACGAAAGCCACTCTATAATAACCCAATTAACAGTACATTTGGGTTTCTTGTACTGGATCGACAAAGAACTAGATCAGCTACAAAGAATTGAAATACTATCAGGGAAATCTCGGTCAACGTTACCGATACAAGCGACGCATATACTTGATTTGATCTCAGTGAAAAACCACACGGAAAATCTTTGTTCTCGAGTCACCCACAAGTGTTCGCATTTCTGTATACATAATAGTACGTCACTAATATGCGCTTGTCCTCACGGAAAAATCCTTAACGATGATAAGAGAACGTGCGTCGTACCACCACATTGCGGCGACGATCGATTTACGTGTAATATGCCAGAAAAAGTGAGTATTTTGTGTAATATTTTGCTTTTTTTACACCACATGGTTGTTTTTTTTTCAAGGACAAAACAGAATGTATACCAATTGCATGGAAATGCGATCGACAAAAAGATTGTGGAGACGGTTCCGACGAAGCGGACTGCCCCAAGTGTCTACCCGATCAATTTCGTTGTTTAAACGGACAATGTATCGACAAAAAGAATTACTGTGATAATTACCCGCATTGCAGCGATAAATCAGATGAGAAGAATTGCTGTGAAAATGGTTATCAGGTAAATAATGAAAAAAAAATTGAGAGGAGCGAACCTTTGGCGCGGCGATATTGGTAAATAGTAAGTGTATTATTTTGTTTTCAGTGTCCCCAAACCGAAGTGTGCCTTCCGTCATCTTTGGTCTGCGACGGTAATGAAAACTGCGCAGATGGATCGGATGAAAAAGATTGTACAGGGTCGGGAAAACCGGCGGCTTATACAGTTATAATAGCCGTTTTAGCTTGTATATGCGTATTTGTCATAGTTTCTATATTATTATTTCGAAAAAGATTTTTGTCGAGAGATGAAGACGTTAACGATCAAATGGAATCTTTGAATCCGATGCATCCAAATGCTACAGGAAATTTGAAGTATCGTAAAGGTAAACCATTTTTAAATTTATACTTTTCTTGTAAGTTAAGTTTTCTTAGTCGCTCCTCAGTTTCGGTTGCAAAATGGTGAATAATTATTTCCTATGTAACGCGGCATAATAATTTTTTCTAAAAGCCGGCATAATTAGGTTCTAATGCCGTATTTTGCTTGGTTAATTTCTGTAGACAAAGTTACCACCGAATATATAGAACACTTTCTACTCCTCATACAAATATAGGTTAGATCACGTCACCTTAGATACTCTAATTATATTTTTATACAGCAAAGTGCTTATATTTTTCAGGCATACCAGACATTGTCCGAATGTCAATGTTAAACGACAGCGGTTGTCCTTCTTCGTTTGATCGACGACATGTCACTGGTGCTTCTAGTAGTTCAAATACCAATGGGTCCAGTGTTACTGGATATCCATGCGAGACGCTTAATCCCCCACCCAGTCCCGCTACCACTGCTGCTTCTACAAGAGGTAATATATTTATAAATTTAACAAATCTTATTTTATATATTTTTTTAAATATTGTAGGAAGTAGCCCTTCTCGATACCGTCCATATCGCCACTACCGTTCCATAAACCAACCTCCACCGCCGACTCCTTGTTCTACCGATATCAATGATGAAAGCGATTACAATTACCCCTCCAGAGGTCGTTACGATGCTGGTCCGTTTCCACCTCCGCCAACCCCAAGATCAGTGTGCCATCAAGAAAGTTGCCCGCCATCACCAAGCTCGCGTTCGTCTACATATTTCAGTCCCCTTCCTCCCCCGCCGTCGCCCGTCGCATCACCCAGAGGAGGATATGATTCATGACATAGGATTTTACAGTTTTTGTTGAGATTAATGTGTAAAGAATGTGCAATTTTATATTTGACACTACAGTTTTACAAATATATTTAATTTTTGTTAACAACTTGTTTTTGTCCAATTGTCGGTAACTTACATAGCTGCGACTGAAAAAGATATTCGGAAGGTGTAGCTACCGCCAGATTAGGGAGAGGATGGTGGGATTAATAGAAACACCGTTTTTCTCCAAAAATTAATGAATTTTCAAGATGAAATAATGGTCTGAAAATAGTTCAAAGGTTTTTGGGTAGATGGCGCTAGTTATACAGTGGCGGGATTAATAGAAACACCGTTTTTCTCCAAAAATCAATGAATTTTCAAGATGAAATAATGGTCTGAAAATAGTTCAAAGGTTTTTGGGTAGATGGCGCTAGTTATAGTACACCATCATTGTAGTGACTGCAGTGTACTTAAGAAAGTGTCCAGATTAGGGAGAGGATGGTGGGATTAATAGAAACACCGTTTTTCTCCAAAAATCAATGAATTTTCAAGATGAAATAATGGTCTGAAAATAGTTCAAAGGTTTTTGGGTAGATGGCGCTAGTTATAGTACACCATCATTGTAGTGACTGCAGTGTACTTAAGAAAGTGTCCAGATTAGGGAGAGGATGGTGGGATTAATAGAAACACCGTTTTTCTCCAAAAATTTCTGAATTTTCAAGGTGAAATAATGGTGTGAAAATAGTTCAAAGGTTTTTGGGTAGATGGCGCTAGTTATAGTACACCATCATTGTAGTGACTGCAGTGTCCTTAAGAAAGTGTCCAGATTAGGGAGAGGATGGTGGGATTAATAGAAACACCGTTTTTCTCCAAACATTTCTGAATTTTCAAGGTGAAATAATGGTGTGAAAATAGTTCAAAGGTTTTTGGGTAGATGGCGCTAGTTATAGTACACCATCATTGTAGTGACTGCAGTGTACTTAAGAAAGTGTCCAGATTAGGGAGAGGATGGTGGGATTAATAGAAACACCGTTTTTCTCCAAAAATTTCTGAATTTTCAAGATGAAATAATGGTGTGAAAATAGTTCGAAGGTTTTTGGGTAGATGGCGCTAGTTATAGTACACCATCATTGTAGTGACTGCAGTGTACTTAAGAAAGTGTCCAGATTAGGGAGAGGATGGCGGGATTAATAGAAACACCGTTTTTCTCCACAAATTTCTGAATTTTCAAGATGAAATAATGATGTGGAAATAGTTCAAAAGTTTTTGGGTAGATGGCGCTAGTTATAGTACACCATCATTGTAGTGACTGCAGTGTCCTTAAGAAAGTGTCCAGATTAGGGAGAGGATGGTGGGATTAATAGAAACACCGTTTTTCTCCACAAATTAATGAATTTTCAAGATGAAATAATGGTCTGAAAATAGTTCAAAGGTTTTTGGGTAGATGGCGCTAGTTATACAGTGGCGGGATTAATAGAAACACCGTTTTTCTCCAAAAATCAATGAATTTTCAAGATGAAATAATGGTCTGAAAATAGTTCAAAGGTTTTTGGGTAGATGGCGCTAGTTATAGTACACCATCATTGTAGTGACTGCAGTGTCCTTAAGAAAGTGTCCAGATTAGGGAGAGGATGGTGGGATTAATAGAAACACCGTTTTTCTGCAAACATTTCTGAATTTTCAAGGTGAAATAATGGTGTGAAAATAGTTCAAAGGTTTTTGGGTAGATGGCGCTAGTTATAGTACACCATCATTGTAGTGACTGCAGTGTACTTAAGAAAGTGTCCAGATTAGGGAGAGGATGGTGGGATTAATAGAAACACCGTTTTTCTCCAAAAATTTCTGAATTTTCAAGATGAAATAATGGTGTGAAAATAGTTCGAAGGTTTTTGGGTAGATGGCGCTAGTTATAGTACACCATCATTGTAGTGACTGCAGTGTACTTAAGAAAGTGTCCAGATTAGGGAGAGGATGGCGGGATTAATAGAAACACCGTTTTTCTCCACAAATTTCTGAATTTTCAAGATGAAATAATGATGTGGAAATAGTTCAAAAGTTTTTGGGTAGATGGCGCTAGTTATAGTACACCATCATTGTAGTGACTGCAGTGTCCTTAAGAAAGTGTCCAGATTAGGGAGAGGATGGTGGGATTAATAGAAACACCGTTTTTCTCCAAAAATTTCTGAATTTTCAAGGTGAAATAATGGTCTGAAAATAGTTCAAAGGTTTTTGGGTAGATGGCGCTAGTTATACAGTGGCGGGATTAATAGAAACACCGTTTTTCTCCAAAAATCAATGAATTTTCAAGATGAAATAATGGTCTGAAAATAGTTCAAAGGTTTTTGGGTAGATGGCGCTAGTTATAGTACACCATCATTGTAGTGACTGCAGTGTACTTAAGAAAGTGTCCAGATTAGGGAGAGGATGGTGGGATTAATAGAAACACCGTTTTTCTCCAAAAATTTCTGAATTTTCAAGGTGAAATAATGGTGTGAAAATAGTTCAAAGGTTTTTGGGTAGATGGCGCTAGTTATAGTACACCATCATTGTAGTGACTGCAGTGTCCTTAAGAAAGTGTCCAGATTAGGGAGAGGATGGTGGGATTAATAGAAACACCGTTTTTCTCCACAAATTTCTGAATTTTCAAGATGAAATAATGATGTGGAAATAGTTCAAAAGTTTTTGGGTAGATGGCGCTAGTTATAGTACACCATCATTGTAGTGACTGCAGTGTCCTTAAGAAAGTGTCCAGATTAGGGAGAGGATGGTGGGATTAATAGAAACACCGTTTTTCTGCAAACATTTCTGAATTTTCAAGGTGAAATAATGGTGTGAAAATAGTTCAAAGGTTTTTGGGTAGATGGCGCTAGTTATAGTACACCATCATTGTAGTGACTGCAGTGTACTTAAGAAAGTGTCCAGATTAGGGAGAGGATGGTGGGATTAATAGAAACACCGTTTTTCTCCAAAAATTTCTGAATTTTCAAGATGAAATAATGGTGTGAAAATAGTTCGAAGGTTTTTGGGTAGATGGCGCTAGTTATAGTACACCATCATTGTAGTGACTGCAGTGTACTTAAGAAAGTGTCCAGATTAGGGAGAGGATGGCGGGATTAATAGAAACACCGTTTTTCTCCACAAATTTCTGAATTTTCAAGATGAAATAATGATGTGGAAATAGTTCAAAAGTTTTTGGGTAGATGGCGCTAGTTATAGTACACCATCATTGTAGTGACTGCAGTGTCCTTAAGAAAGTGTCCAGATTAGGGAGAGGATGGTGGGATTAATAGAAACACCGTTTTTCTCCACAAATTTCTGAATTTTCAAGATGAAATAATGATGTGGAAATAGTTCAAAAGTTTTTGGGTAGATGGCGCTAGTTATAGTACACCATCATTGTAGTGACTGCAGTGTCCTTAAGAAAGTGTCCAGATTAGGGAGAGGATGGTGGGATTAATAGAAACACCGTTTTTCTGCAAACATTTCTGAATTTTCAAGGTGAAATAATGGTGTGAAAATAGTTCAAAGGTTTTTGGGTAGATGGCGCTAGTTATAGTACACCATCATTGTAGTGACTGCAGTGTACTTAAGAAAGTGTCCAGATTAGGGAGAGGATGGTGGGATTAATAGAAACACCGTTTTTCTCCAAAAATTTCTGAATTTTCAAGATGAAATAATGGTGTGAAAATAGTTCGAAGGTTTTTGGGTAGATGGCGCTAGTTATAGTACACCATCATTGTAGTGACTGCAGTGTACTTAAGAAAGTGTCCAGATTAGGGAGAGGATGGTGGGATTAATAGAAACACCGTTTTTCTCCAAAAATTTCTGAATTTTCAAGATGAAATAATGGTGTGAAAATAGTTCGAAGGTTTTTGGGTAGATGGCGCTAGTTATAGTACACCATCATTGTAGTGACTGCAGTGTACTTAAGAAAGTGTCCAGATTAGGGAGAGGATGGCGGGATTAATAGAAACACCGTTTTTCTCCACAAATTTCTGAATTTTCAAGATGAAATAATGATGTGGAAATAGTTCGAAGGTTTTTGGGTAGATGGCGCTAGTTATAGTACACCATCATTGTAGTGACTGCAGTGTACTTAAGAAAGTGTCCAGATTAGGGAGAGGATGGCGGGATTAATAGAAACACCGTTTTTCTCCACAAATTTCTGAATTTTCAAGATGAAATAATGGTGTGAAAATAGTTCGAAGGTTTTTGGGTAGATGGCGCTAGTTATAGTACACCATCATTGTAGTGACTGCAGTGTCCTTAAGAAAGTGTCCAGATTAGGGAGAGGATGGTGGGATTAATAGAAACACCGTTTTTCTCCACAAATTTCTGAATTTTCAAGATGAAATAATGATGTGGAAATAGTTCAAAAGTTTTTGGGTAGATGGCGCTAGTTATAGTACACCATCATTGTAGTGACTGCAGTGTACTTAAGAAAGTGTCCAGATTAGGGAGAGGATGGCGGGATTAATAGAAACACCGTTTTTCTCCACAAATTTCTGAATTTTCAAGGTGAAATAATGGTGTGAAAATAGTTCAAAGGTTTTTGGGTAGATGGCGCTAGTTATAGTACACCATCATTGTAGTGACTGCAGTGTACTTAAGAAAGTGTCCAGATTAGGGAGAGGATGGTGGGATTAATAGAAACACCGTTTTTCTCCAAAAATT
Source organism: Lochmaea capreae (assembly GCA_949126875.1). Classification (NCBI taxonomy): domain Eukaryota; kingdom Metazoa; phylum Arthropoda; class Insecta; order Coleoptera; family Chrysomelidae; genus Lochmaea; species Lochmaea capreae. The sequence continues at coordinate 3,897,039 of OX421409.1, forward strand.
TCTGAATTTTCAAGATGAAATAATGGTGTGAAAATAGTTCGAAGGTTTTTGGGTAGATGGCGCTAGTTATAGTACACCATCATTGTAGTGACTGCAGTGTACTTAAGAAAGTGTCCAGATTAGGGAGAGGATGGCGGGATTAATAGAAACACCGTTTTTCTCCACAAATTTCTGAATTTTCAAGATGAAATAATGATGTGGAAATAGTTCAAAAGTTTTTGGGTAGATGGCGCTAGTTATAGTACACCATCATTGTAGTGACTGCAGTGTCCTTAAGAAAGTGTCCAGATTAGGGAGAGGATGGTGGGATTAATAGAAACACCGTTTTTCTCCACAAATTTCTGAATTTTCAAGATGAAATAATGATGTGGAAATAGTTCAAAAGTTTTTGGGTAGATGGCGCTAGTTATAGTACACCATCATTGTAGTGACTGCAGTGTCCTTAAGAAAGTGTCCAGATTAGGGAGAGGATGGTGGGATTAATAGAAACACCGTTTTTCTGCAAACATTTCTGAATTTTCAAGGTGAAATAATGGTGTGAAAATAGTTCAAAGGTTTTTGGGTAGATGGCGCTAGTTATAGTACACCATCATTGTAGTGACTGCAGTGTACTTAAGAAAGTGTCCAGATTAGGGAGAGGATGGTGGGATTAATAGAAACACCGTTTTTCTCCAAAAATTTCTGAATTTTCAAGATGAAATAATGGTGTGAAAATAGTTCGAAGGTTTTTGGGTAGATGGCGCTAGTTATAGTACACCATCATTGTAGTGACTGCAGTGTACTTAAGAAAGTGTCCAGATTAGGGAGAGGATGGTGGGATTAATAGAAACACCGTTTTTCTCCAAAAATTTCTGAATTTTCAAGATGAAATAATGGTGTGAAAATAGTTCGAAGGTTTTTGGGTAGATGGCGCTAGTTATAGTACACCATCATTGTAGTGACTGCAGTGTACTTAAGAAAGTGTCCAGATTAGGGAGAGGATGGCGGGATTAATAGAAACACCGTTTTTCTCCACAAATTTCTGAATTTTCAAGATGAAATAATGATGTGGAAATAGTTCAAAAGTTTTTGGGTAGATGGCGCTAGTTATAGTACACCATCATTGTAGTGACTGCAGTGTCCTTAAGAAAGTGTCCAGATTAGGGAGAGGATGGTGGGATTAATAGAAACACCGTTTTTCTGCAAACATTTCTGAATTTTCAAGGTGAAATAATGGTGTGAAAATAGTTCAAAGGTTTTTGGGTAGATGGCGCTAGTTATAGTACACCATCATTGTAGTGACTGCAGTGTACTTAAGAAAGTGTCCAGATTAGGGAGAGGATGGTGGGATTAATAGAAACACCGTTTTTCTCCAAAAATTTCTGAATTTTCAAGATGAAATAATGGTGTGAAAATAGTTCGAAGGTTTTTGGGTAGATGGCGCTAGTTATAGTACACCATCATTGTAGTGACTGCAGTGTACTTAAGAAAGTGTCCAGATTAGGGAGAGGATGGCGGGATTAATAGAAACACCGTTTTTCTCCACAAATTTCTGAATTTTCAAGGTGAAATAATGGTGTGAAAATAGTTCAAAGGTTTTTGGGTAGATGGCGCTAGTTATAGTACACCATCATTGTAGTGACTGCAGTGTCCTTAAGAAAGTGTCCAGATTAGGGAGAGGATGGTGGGATTAATAGAAACACCGTTTTTCTCCACAAATTTCTGAATTTTCAAGATGAAATAATGATGTGGAAATAGTTCAAAAGTTTTTGGGTAGATGGCGCTAGTTATAGTACACCATCATTGTAGTGACTGCAGTGTACTTAAGAAAGTGTCCAGATTAGGGAGAGGATGGCGGGATTAATAGAAACACCGTTTTTCTCCACAAATTTCTGAATTTTCAAGGTGAAATAATGGTGTGAAAATAGTTCAAAGGTTTTTGGGTAGATGGCGCTAGTTATAGTACACCATCATTGTAGTGACTGCAGTGTCCTTAAGAAAGTGTCCAGATTAGGGAGAGGATGGTGGGATTAATAGAAACACCGTTTTTCTCCACAAATTTCTGAATTTTCAAGATGAAATAATGATGTGGAAATAGTTCAAAAGTTTTTGGGTAGATGGCGCTAGTTATAGTACACCATCATTGTAGTGACTGCAGTGTCCTTAAGAAAGTGTCCAGATTAGGGAGAGGATGGTGGGATTAATGGAAACACCGTTTTTCTGCAAACATTTCTGAATTTTCAAGGTGAAATAATGGTGTGAAAATAGTTCAAAGGTTTTTGGGTAGATGGCGCTAGTTATAGTACACCATCATTGTAGTGACTGCAGTGTACTTAAGAAAGTGTCCAGATTAGGGAGAGGATGGTGGGATTAATAGAAACACCGTTTTTCTCCAAAAATTTCTGAATTTTCAAGATGAAATAATGGTGTGAAAATAGTTCGAAGGTTTTTGGGTAGATGGCGCTAGTTATAGTACACCATCATTGTAGTGACTGCAGTGTACTTAAGAAAGTGTCCAGATTAGGGAGAGGATGGCGGGATTAATAGAAACACCGTTTTTCTCCACAAATTTCTGAATTTTCAAGGTGAAATAATGGTGTGAAAATAGTTCAAAGGTTTTTGGGTAGATGGCGCTAGTTATAGTACACCATCATTGTAGTGACTGCAGTGTACTTAAGAAAGTGTCCAGATTAGGGAGAGGACGGTGGGATTAATAGAAACACCGTTTTTCTCCAAAAATTTCTGAATTTTCAAGATGAAATAATGGTGTGAAAATGGTTCAAAGGTTTTTGGGTAGATGGCGCTAGTTATAGTACACCATCATCGTAGTGACTGCAGTGTACTTAAGAAAGTGTCCAGATTAGGGAGAGGATGGTGGGATTAATAGAAACACCGTTTTTCTCCAAAAATTTCTGAATTTTCAAGATGAAATAATGGTGTGAAAATAGTTCAAAGGTTTTTGGGTAGATGGCGCTAGTTATAGTACACCATCATTGTAGTGACTGCAGTGTACTTAAGAAAGTGTCCAGATTAGGGAGAGGACGGTGGGATTAATAGAAACACCGTTTTTCTCCAAAAATTTCTGAATTTTCAAGATGAAATAATGGTGTGAAAATGGTTCAAAGGTTTTTGGGTAGATGGCGCTAGTTATAGTACACCATCATCGTAGTGACTGCAGTGTACTTAAGAAAGTGTCCAGATTAGGGAGAGGATGGTGGGATTAATAGAAACACCGTTTTTCTCCAAAAATTTCTGAATTTTCAAGATGAAATAATGGTGTGGAAATAGTTCAAAAGTTTTTGGGTAGATGGCGCTAGTTATAGTACACCATCATTGTAGTGACTGCAGTGTACTTAAGAAAGTGTCCAGATTAGGGAGAGGACGGTGGGATTAATAGAAACACCGTTTTTCTCCAAAAATTTCTGAATTTTCAAGATGAAATAATGGTGTGAAAATGGTTCAAAGGTTTTTGGGTAGATGGCGCTAGTTATAGTACACCATCATTGTAGTGACTGCAGTGTACTTAAGAAAGTGTCCAGATTAGGGAGAGGATGGTGGGATTAATAGAAACACCGTTTTTCTCCAAAAATTTCTGAATTTTCAAGATGAAATAATGGTGTGAAAATAGTTCAAAGGTTTTTGGGTAGATGGCGCTAGTTATAGTACACCATCATTGTAGTGACTGCAGTGTCCAAGAAAGTGTCCAGATTAGGGAGAGGATGGTGGGATTAATAGAAACACCGTTTTTCTCCAAAAATTTCTGAATTTTCAAGATGAAATAATGGTGTGAAAATAGTTCAAAGGTTTTTGGGTAGATGGCGCTAGTTATAGTACACCATCATTGTAGTGACTGCAGTGTACTTAAGAAAGTGTCCAGATTAGGGAGAGGACGGTGGGATTAATAGAAACACCGTTTTTCTCCAAAAATTTCTGAATTTTCAAGATGAAATAATGGTGTGAAAATGGTTCAAAGGTTTTTGGGTAGATGGCGCTAGTTATAGTACACCATCATTGTAGTGACTGCAGTGTACTTAAGAAAGTGTCCAGATTAGGGAGAGGACGGTGGGATTAATAGAAACACCGTTTTTCTCCAAAAATTTCTGAATTTTCAAGATGAAATAATGGTGTGAAAATAGTTCAAAGGTTTTTGGGTAGATGGCGCTAGTTATAGTACACCATCATTGTAGTGACTGCAGTGTACTTAAGAAAGTGTCCAGATTAGGGAGAGGACGGTGGGATTAATAGAAACACCGTTTTTCTCCAAAAATTTCTGAATTTTCAAGATGAAATAATGGTGTGAAAATAGTTCAAAGGTTTTTGGGTAGATGGCGCTAGTTATAGTACACCATCATCGTAGTGACTGCAGTGTACTTAAGAAAGTGTCCAGATTAGGGAGAGGACGGTGGGATTAATAGAAACACCGTTTTTCTCCACAAATTTCTGAATTTTCAAGATGAAATAATGATGTGGAAATAGTTCAAAAGTTTTTGGGTAGATGGCGCTAGTTATAGTACACCATCATTGTAGTGACTGCAGTGTCCTTAAGAAAGTGTCCAGATTAGGGAGAGGATGGCGGGATTAATAGAAACACCGTTTTTCTCCACAAATTTCTGAATTTTCAAGGTGAAATAATGGTGTGAAAATAGTTCAAAGGTTTTTGGGTAGATGGCGCTAGTTATAGTACACCATCATTGTAGTGACTGCAGTGTACTTAAGAAAGTGTCCAGATTAGGGAGAGGACGGTGGGATTAATAGAAACACCGTTTTTCTCCAAAAATTTCTGAATTTTCAAGATGAAATAATGGTGTGAAAATGGTTCAAAGGTTTTTGGGTAGATGGCGCTAGTTATAGTACACCATCATTGTAGTGACTGCAGTGTACTTAAGAAAGTGTCCAGATTAGGGAGAGGATGGTGGGATTAATAGAAACACCGTTTTTCTCCAAAAATTTCTGAATTTTCAAGATGAAATAATGGTGTGAAAATAGTTCAAAGGTTTTTGGGTAGATGGCGCTAGTTATAGTACACCATCATTGTAGTGACTGCAGTGTACTTAAGAAAGTGTCCAGATTAGGGAGAGGATGGCGGGATTAATAGAAACACCGTTTTTCTCCACAAATTTCTGAATTTTCAAGGTGAAATAATGGTGTGAAAATAGTTCAAAGGTTTTTGGGTAGATGGCGCTAGTTATAGTACACCATCATTGTAGTGACTGCAGTGTACTTAAGAAAGTGTCCAGATTAGGGAGAGGACGGTGGGATTAATAGAAACACCGTTTTTCTCCAAAAATTTCTGAATTTTCAAGATGAAATAATGGTGTGAAAATGGTTCAAAGGTTTTTGGGTAGATGGCGCTAGTTATAGTACACCATCATCGTAGTGACTGCAGTGTACTTAAGAAAGTGTCCAGATTAGGGAGAGGATGGTGGGATTAATAGAAACACCGTTTTTCTCCAAAAATTTCTGAATTTTCAAGATGAAATAATGGTGTGAAAATAGTTCAAAGGTTTTTGGGTAGATGGCGCTAGTTATAGTACACCATCATTGTAGTGACTGCAGTGTACTTAAGAAAGTGTCCAGATTAGGGAGAGGACGGTGGGATTAATAGAAACACCGTTTTTCTCCAAAAATTTCTGAATTTTCAAGATGAAATAATGGTGTGAAAATGGTTCAAAGGTTTTTGGGTAGATGGCGCTAGTTATAGTACACCATCATCGTAGTGACTGCAGTGTACTTAAGAAAGTGTCCAGATTAGGGAGAGGATGGTGGGATTAATAGAAACACCGTTTTTCTCCAAAAATTTCTGAATTTTCAAGATGAAATAATGGTGTGGAAATAGTTCAAAAGTTTTTGGGTAGATGGCGCTAGTTATAGTACACCATCATTGTAGTGACTGCAGTGTACTTAAGAAAGTGTCCAGATTAGGGAGAGGACGGTGGGATTAATAGAAACACCGTTTTTCTCCAAAAATTTCTGAATTTTCAAGATGAAATAATGGTGTGAAAATGGTTCAAAGGTTTTTGGGTAGATGGCGCTAGTTATAGTACACCATCATTGTAGTGACTGCAGTGTACTTAAGAAAGTGTCCAGATTAGGGAGAGGATGGTGGGATTAATAGAAACACCGTTTTTCTCCAAAAATTTCTGAATTTTCAAGATGAAATAATGGTGTGAAAATAGTTCAAAGGTTTTTGGGTAGATGGCGCTAGTTATAGTACACCATCATTGTAGTGACTGCAGTGTCCAAGAAAGTGTCCAGATTAGGGAGAGGATGGTGGGATTAATAGAAACACCGTTTTTCTCCAAAAATTTCTGAATTTTCAAGATGAAATAATGGTGTGAAAATAGTTCAAAGGTTTTTGGGTAGATGGCGCTAGTTATAGTACACCATCATTGTAGTGACTGCAGTGTACTTAAGAAAGTGTCCAGATTAGGGAGAGGACGGTGGGATTAATAGAAACACCGTTTTTCTCCAAAAATTTCTGAATTTTCAAGATGAAATAATGGTGTGAAAATAGTTCAAAGGTTTTTGGGTAGATGGCGCTAGTTATAGTACACCATCATTGTAGTGACTGCAGTGTACTTAAGAAAGTGTCCAGATTAGGGAGAGGACGGTGGGATTAATAGAAACACCGTTTTTCTCCAAAAATTTCTGAATTTTCAAGATGAAATAATGGTGTGAAAATAGTTCAAAGGTTTTTGGGTAGATGGCGCTAGTTATAGTACACCATCATTGTAGTGACTGCAGTGTACTTAAGAAAGTGTCCAGATTAGGGAGAGGACGGTGGGATTAATAGAAACACCGTTTTTCTCCAAAAATTTCTGAATTTTCAAGATGAAATAATGGTGTGAAAATAGTTCAAAGGTTTTTGGGTAGATGGCGCTAGTTATAGTACACCATCATTGTAGTGACTGCAGTGTACTTAAGAAAGTGTCCAGATTAGGGAGAGGACGGTGGGATTAATAGAAACACCGTTTTTCTCCAAAAATTTCTGAATTTTCAAGATGAAATAATGGTGTGAAAATAGTTCAAAGGTTTTTGGGTAGATGGCGCTAGTTATAGTACACCATCATCGTAGTGACTGCAGTGTACTTAAGAAATGTCTTATTGTCTTATTTATGTGTTGCATTTAAGTCCATAAACAAAAATTTAAACGTTTATCATAATCCTGTTGTGTCATCTGCTGGTGTAGTTGGATATGATACGGATGGTAGCGATTTTCCTTGAGTATTCTACATACACTCATTTGACTTATTCCTAATTCACTTGAAATTTTTCTAGAACTCGTAGAAGGATTTTCCGTAACCGACAGCAGTACTTCAAATTCGTTGGCGTTGTCGCCAGTAACTGTTTTAGTTTTGTTCAACTTCTCGTATGCAACGCTACCAGTATCACGAAATCTATTAAGCAGTCTTTCGAAAATTTCCTTTTTTGGGTGAATTCTATTAGGGTACTTTTGAGCATAAACTCTAGATGCTAGGAGACAATTTTCTGAACATTCCCCAATGCAAAGTATCATGTCGACTCTTTCGTTTAAAGGATACTGCTTCATTTTTGGTAGCAATAAAATTTGAAACTAACACAATATCGTTTAAAAAATTAACTGAGAAATGTCATAAAATGACATTAAGTTAGGTACCGACTAGATTATGTAAGAATTTTTTGTTTTAAAATCGATTCACCATACGATTTAAGAAAATTGTAAATTACACGAAAAGTATAATACCTAGGTATAGGACACCCTTATACCATTCGAAAGGGGACATTTTTTTGAATATGGTGAATTATCAAAATTCAGGGTGTTCCATTTAAAATAAGCCCTATATTATACATTGAATGATCTAATAATTTAACTGAAAATTCTGAACACCCTGTAAAGAAATGTTTAGTACTCAATCGTAGAATACATTCAACTAATGTCCGACTATTGAGCTGTGAGAGAAAATTTGCTAGAATTTATTATATCAATGAGTTATTCATTTTTTTCGAAATGTTCACATTTTTAAAAAAGTCAGCATAACTCGGAACCCTCTGTATTTAGGTATAGGGAACCAACATGAAACAGTATTTTATTTTTTAGGGGCAATTAGAAAATGCAATAAAATATAGGGTGTTCCATAAGAAAAAATATAGCTTTGATACGCCACACTTTATCGGAACATCCTGTATATTCCAAAATAATTTTAAAATGTAGCCTATATGAATGTACAAACTACTGAAGTGACAAACATTTCAAAACTCTTACTGTTTCGCTATAAACCTCCGTCCCGTTAGTCGTGATTCACCCTGTATAATTGATTTAGATGATGGAGTTATTTACCAAACAGGCGTTTAGTAGAACTTTTCTCCAAGACCTGATCCATCAGAAAAGGCAAATATAGACCAATGGTAGAACTGAAGACAAAATAAATCGAGTACACAAAGCATTATATAAACAAATTGTGGCTGGAAGTTGCTCCTCGTAGATGGATGCTTGTCCTCCATGGCTGGAAGATGACCCCAACCAGTAGAAAATATAATCAATCGATCAAAAAATCTACAACCGACAGAAAATATTCCCCACCGGTTTACAGGATGTTTTCTACCGGCTGCACCCTGCTAGAAGTTTGTCTTTACTAGCAAAGTGCAGAAATAAAAATATACAATCAGGAACAAATAAATTCAAAATCAACAATTATAAAACATTATACGTCAAATATCAACAAAATATAACAATGTACATTTATTACAATATTTTAACCAAAAATATCAAACACAAATTACACAGCATAAAGATATTTTAAAATTAACATATTAACACCCCAATATCACCACTACTTCACCAACCCCTATCACACTCAAGCTTGAGCATGCAAATATTAAACCCATGCAGATAAGAAAATAAACATGCAAATAATATGTACTTTACCAAATAATATAAGCCTTATAATGAATCAGAATGGAAATTTTGATTTATTGATAGTACTGGAAAAAAATCTGGAGCTCCAAATTGAAAAAGTCAAAGATATCTTTTGTAACCTGAAAAATCCTTAAATACATATATTCCAAATTAATTCTGAAGAGTATATCCATCGCTGGTAAAATTTCTAGAACAGAAAATCAAACAAAATTAAAAAACTCAACAAAAATTCGATGGAATCTTGAAGCCTGTAAGAGAGTGTTAGTGTGCTGAAAAGGAAAAGCTGAAAAAAAGTAAATTAAATTATATTGATGAAAAAAAAAGTATCTAAAATTTTTATTATGTTTGAGATAGGCCTATCAGCAAGTTTGAATATATCGATATATTCCAAATAAATTCTGAAGAGCATATCCATCGCTGGTAAAATTTCTAGAACAGAAAATCAAACAAAATTAAAAAATTCAACAAAAATCCGATGGAATCTTGAAGCCTGTAAGAGAGTGTTAGTGTGCTGAAAAGGAAGCGCTGAAAAAAATTGTTAGTAGTTAGTCAGAACCTGCCAAGTAGCCATTTTACATGTAACAGCTTTGGCTTCTACGATATTTTGATAGCCCATACTGGGCAACAATTTCCCCAACTTGTTCATCCATACCCATTCAACAAACGGAAAACACTTAAGCGCACTCGCCCCATCTGGATGACCGCCCGCTTTGCAAACGAGACTGACCGACAACCTAGTGAACGAGCACTTTCCCACAGTGTGGTACTGCGTGCATCCGTGAAGGAAAAAGTCAATCGTAAGCACACAAGTGGTTACATGTGGCGTCCTTGACAAGTAAAATAAAAATCTTACCAATGTCTGTTGAAAAAAGAACCAACTTGTGTAAGGAAGGCAGGACAATATTTAGAAAAATAAGGAACGACACAGCTTACCTATGTCTTTTCAGAAAATAATTCCTAAGAGAATGGGAAGACAATATTTAGAATAATGTGGAACGACATAGCTTACCTATGTCTTTTGAAAAAATAACCAGCTTGAAAGAAAGAAAGGGAGAACAATTGAAAAACTAACCAACCTGTAGAAGAAATGGGGGACAATTGAAAAACTAACCAGGTTGGAGAAGAAAGGGAGGACAATGTTTAGAAAAATGAGGAACGTCATAGTTTACCTACTGTTCGTTGTTAGTCAGAACCTGTCAAGTAGTCACTTTGCATGTATCAGCTTTGGCTTCTACGATATTTTGATAGCCCATACTGGGCAACAATTTCCCCAACTTGTTCATCCATACCCATTCAACAAACGGAAAACACTTAAGCGCACTCGCCCCATCTGGCTGACTGCCCGCTTTGCAAACGAGACTGACGGACAACCTAGGGAACGAGCACTTTCCCACAGTGTGGTACTGCGTGCATCCGTGAAGGAAAAAGTCAATCGGAAGCAACCTAGTGATTACATGTAGTGTCCTTGACTGGTAAAATAAAAAGCTTGTCAATGTCTTTTGAAAAAAGAACCAATTTGTGAAAGAAAGGTAGGACAATATTTAGAAAAATGAGGAACGACATAGCTTACCTATGTCTTTTGAAAAATAACCACCTCGTAAAAGAAATGGAGGACAATACTTAGGAAAATGAGGAACGACATAGCTTACCTATGTCTTTTGAAAAATAACCACCTCGTAAAAGAAATGGAGGACAATATCTAGAAAAATGAGGAGCGACATAGCTTACTTAGGTATGTCTTTTGAAAAGTTAAGCAATTAAGGCTGAAAGTTACCTTGCGTAGATGGAAGTTTGTCCCCCATGGCTGGAAGATGACCCCAGCCAGTAGAAAATATAATCAATCGGTCAGAAAGAATAAAACCGATGGAAAATATTCCCCACCGGCTCATAGGATTTTTTCCATTGGCTAAACCCTACCAGAAGTTTGTCTTTACCTGCTAAGCGTAGGAATGAAAATGTAGAAACATGAACACATGAATTCAGAAATTATAAAAACGGCATGTCAAATATTAACAAAATATTTACATTTTCAATAATGCTTTCACCAAAAGGTATACTAACCTATGTCTTTTGGAAAAAGGCATATAAAGAAGTTATAAAAATTGGGAAAAGATGGAAAACAATATAGCTTACTCGTGTCTTTTGAAAATTAAGTGCAAAAACAGTTTTAAATTCTAATACATAATTTGTAACAATATTCCAAGTTCATATATGTTAATAATAATCAGTAGACAATTATTATTCTATCGAAGAGTGTTCTAAACTATTTCAAAATCAAATAAGTACTTTTATATCAGTTTGTTGATAAATTATAAATCGGTTAATCTTATTGTATCAAAATTATTTGTAAAAGATCCATAACATTTTAAATACAGTGTATTTATTTATTGCTAGTAGTAGTGAGAAATAAAGAAAGGATAATATTTTGGGAAACATAGGAAACAACATAGATCTTCTATGTCTTTGGAAAAAAATATTTTGGAAATAAATTAATACAGAATGAATTTTATAAAATATAAGTAACCAACTGTACAATAACTAAAAAGTATATAACTTACTATATCAAAGATTATTCTTAACTATTTCAAAATCTAATAAGAAAGTATTCAGATTATTGATGAATTTTATATCAGTTAAACTTTTTGTATAAAAATTATTTGTAAAAGATCCATAACATTTTAAATACAGTGTATTTATTTATTGCTAGTAGTAGTGAGAAATAAAGAAAGGATAATATATTTTGGGAAACATATAGGAAACAACATAGATCTTCTATGTCTTTGGAAAAAAATATTTTGGAAATAAATTAATACAGAATGGATTTTATAAAATAAGTAACCAAATGTACAATAACTAAAAAGATTCGAAAAGTATCTACTTTACTGTATCAAAGAGTTTTCTAAACTATCTAATAAGAAAGTACTCAGATTATTGGTTAATTTTATATCTGTTAAACTTTTTGTATAAAAATTATTTGTAAAAGATCCAAAATATTTTAAATACAGTGTGTATATTTATTTATTGCTAGTACTTATAGTGGTAGTGAGAAATAAAGAGAGGATAATATTTTGGGAAAATAACCGATTGTACAATAACTAAAAATATTTGAAAAGTATCTCTATTGATGAATGTTTGAAACTATTTCAACTCAATTTGTTGCTAAATAATGAATCGGTTAAAATTTTTGTATGAAAATTATTTGTAAAAGTTCCATGATATTATAAAAACCTTTAAACCCACTCTATTCATATATTGCTAGTAGATCTAGTAAAGAAAAGGTAATATGTACGGGTAAAATATACAAAGCAACATAATTACTTATGTCTTTTGAAAAAAAAATGGAAAATGAATAAATAGAGTATATATTTAGTGCTAGTAACTACCAAATAATAAAATACAGACTTACCTTATGTAAAAAATTATAATCCTTGGAAATCATGACCAAATATTCGAACTACACTTAGGTACACTATCGGAAAGTTCGAAGACACACACAGTTTCACTACCGAAAATAATTTCGAACAAAGGTACACTCCCGAAAATTCGAAAACACACTTATATTCCCGTAAATTAATAAAATACACTCCCGACACGACCGTCCGATTTTAAAATTCATTCGTTACTGAAAGCAAGATATTCATTAATCATTAGTCACTCTATTAGACATAAACAAGTATTTGTCATCGATGTGAATTAAATATACACTGGCCGCACTATTTAAGAATATAAATATAGTTTATTTAAAAAAACGTTTTTCTATGCTTTTTGATATTTTCAGTATACAGGGAAAGTAGAAAAGTCCTTAAAAAAGTTAATAAACAAAATTTTTTAGGATATTCTAAGAATTTACAAGAAAATATTTACTGTTAATTCTATTTTCAGTATCATTTTGGCGAGCAGTGTATGTATCGACACAATTAACATGTATTAGAAGGGATATTTTACCTTAATTTGTTTCTGTGATTCACGGAAAGAAGAAGAGACTAAGGAAGATCTGTTAACTTCTTCTTTTTCTTTACCAGGGGATAATTTACCTGGTTTATACAGGGGAAATATTTTAGTGTAGGTGATATTTTACATTCATTTTTTCTTCTGATTAATGATATGAAGAAGAGCTAAGTTATTTTGTTTAATTTATTTTCTCGTTTACAGGGGATAATTTACCTAGTTTATACAGGGCCTTTACTTAAATCCCTTTTCTTTTATCTATGGTAATTCTGTTCATGAAATAAGATCCCCCTCTCATAAACGTGTTGGCTACAAAATTTTCCGTCAACTGTACGGAGTATTTGGTTTGTGGTTGCACATTTTCTTGGTGTATGTTTGGTTGCCTATGCCAAAATCGTTAAAGCTCCCCCTTTAGGTAACATAACTCTATTAAAACTAAAGTATACATTTTATTTAACTTCTTTAATAACCTGTTTGGAATATTTGTTAAAATGTGGACTTTTAGTAACCATAAAGTAGAAATAAAAATTTTCTGCTATCAAACCAATGAAATAACCGAAAATTAATGCTAGTACTCCTCCGGAAAAATTTCCGTAAGTTCATTATGGCTTTTGTAGTACCCGAATCTTCTATTTGTATTTCACTAATGAGAATTTTTTGCATTACATCGTCTAGCCATTTTTTGATAAATCCTGCTTCTAAAACTCGTCTGATATATTTGTCAATGCGTGGTTTTAAAGGAGAATTCTTTTGAAGACCTTAAACAAACGAATATTTGAAAATTAATTATTATTTCTCTAAATTAATTTATCTTATGTCTACCTAGGGAAACGGGCATGTTAATTATACAATCTTCCATAATATGAAGGGTTCTGTCGTCTTGAACATTCGCTATATTTTTGGATGGATTTGTTAAATTTTCGTTAGAAGTAAACTGATTTTGGAAACGTTGTTGTCTTTTAACTAAAGCTTCTTTTAAAAAATAAGTGTTTTCATAAAATGCGAAAGATGCTTTAGCCACTCTATCCACTGCCTCTTCTGAATCATTTACACTAACGAAGTCTCGAGCAATGATTTCCAATGAAGGATGGCGCTAGTTATAGTACACCATCATCGTAGTGACTGCAGTGTACTTAAGAAAGTGTCCAGATTAGGGAGAGGATGGTGGGATTAATAGAAACACCGTTTTTCTCCAAAAATTTCTGAATTTACAAGGTGAAACATTGGTGTGAAAATAGTTCAAAGGTTTTTGGGTAGATGGCGCTAGTTATAGTACACCATCATTGTAGTGACTGCAGTGTACTTAAGAAAGTGTCCAGATTAGAGAGAGGATGGTGGGATTAATAGAAACACCGTTTTTCTCCAAAAACTTCTGAATTTTCAAGATGAAATAATAGTGTGAAAATAGTTCAAAGGTTTTTGGGTAGATGGCGCTAGTTATAGTACACCATCATTGTAGTGACTGCAGTGTACTTAAGAAAGTGTCCAGATTAGGGAGAGGATGGCGGGATTAATAGAAACACCGTTTTTCTGCAAAAATTTCTGAATTTTCAAGATGAAATATTGGTGTGAAAATAGTTCAAAGGTTTTTGGGTAGATGGCGCTAGTTATAGTACACCATCATTGTAGTGACTGCAGTGTACTTAAGAAAGTGTCCAGATTAGGGAGAGGATGGTGGGATTAATAGAAACACCGTTTTTCTGCAAAAATTTCTGAATTTTCAAGATGAAATATTGGTGTGAAAATAGTTCAAAGGTTTTTGGGTAGATGGCGCTAGTTATAGTACACCATCATTGTAGTGACTGCAGTGTACTTAAGAAAGTGTCCAGATTAGGGAGAGGATGGCGGGATTTATAGAAACACCGTTTTTTCTAAATAATTCAACAATAGACTTGCAAATGTAGATTTATTTTATAATTAAAAAACCTTGAAACAAGGAAAATAGACATTGAACACAATGGTATTTTAAGATATATAATTATAAATAATACATCAATTTCTTATAAAACTATTATCACAGATAGTTGACTGATTTTAAATATAACCAGTTAATATAATAATTCAGACATTTTTCCATTTAATATAAATATAGTACATAAAAATGTTAGAATTCAATATATCATCCCTCAAACCACAAATATACGATTTACATAATTTCAATATGGAATTTTAAAAAAATTTCGAGTCTATTTAGCTGTTTGGACGTGGATTGTTTTCCTTATTTCGTCTACTTGTCGATCTATAAAGAAGCCTTTTATCTCTGGAATTTGTTCGCTTAACACTCGGCCTTTTTTGGACAGATTCTGCACTTAAAGATAATCCAGCAATGCCAACTAAAAAATAAACTATTTTAGTAGAATAATTGAATTTAGAAAAACCTTGGTCAATATTTTTTATGAAGAAATTTTTTTGGGTTTTCTGCCAATAAAATGAATTCTAAAATGTCACTTACTAAGTTTGTAACTAGAATTTAAGTAGAAATATTTCAAACCTCCATTAGAAACACAGTAATTGTCCAAAAGCTGGACATAAAAATAAATATATTATATATGTCAGGACTGTCAAATAATTCAAATGTCAATGCTAAAAAGTGCTGTTTGAAACCGGGTGCAATCTGATGCTCAATCTTCAAAGAGATGGGATGAAATCAAGGGATGCAGTCTTGCCAGGATCACCCTGGGCGACCCTGGGAAGCTGGAGTCGAAAAAATATTTGACGATGACCAGGAAAAACCTACGTTTAACGGTAGGATTTCTGACTGGACACTGTCAACTAAGGAAACACCTCCATACAATGGGGTTAGTGGACACACCTCTTTGCAGGATGTGTGAACAGGAAGATGAATCTGTCTGCTAGTGCCCGGAGTTATCGTCAATAAGAGATTGTGTGTGTTCGGTGAATCTTGGCATACACCTGCCGATATAAAGGAGATGTCATCCTAGTGACCTGTCCACCTTCCTGGAAAGGACAGGATGGACGATGACCTAGGAGGACAACTCCTCGGGAGGATGTACAAAGGGTCACATGTGGCCTAAGTGCTGTGGCCTAACTCACCCTCCCTACTCTACAGATACAGAGATATCTGTTTGTCGAAATTTATATTACTATTTCCTTATTTAGATTTAAACATGGATACCGAGTGCAAAAAAAGCCAGTATTCTGTATTGTAGTAAGTCGCGAAAAGAGTACGAGAAGTAAACCAACCTCGTTTAATTTAAAAAATCATCTTTTCTACACGTAACCTAACCACAACAAATCAAAATCTCGAGTATATGACAGTTTGTCATTTGCTTAAACCCTAGTGAGATTTTGTCGCGTGAAAATTGTCGATTTCATCATTCCAGAAAAGCAGTTTTACGTTTCGTGCGACATTCATCGATTCGTGAATATGGACCCTGGTTTTTAAATGAGGTATAAATTAATTTGACAATAGAAATAAACGTTACGGTTAATATTCCAAAGGTCGGTGTGTATGTGTTTATGAATATTTCCAAAAAAATTGATAAATACAAATTTTTAACAGCATAAGCTGTACAAAGATAATTTTTCGTCTTTACCTATGGTCCCAGAAGAGGATTTCCTTAAAAATGCGTTAGTCAAAGCGGATACATCCATTTCGTTAAGGGGAAAATCTAATGAGCTACGACAACCAGCGCAGTCTACTTGTGGTCCCAAGAACCACTGAGATCTAGTTTTCATTCTTTCTGTTTGCCTTTCATGTACCTACGAAATTTAAATTCATAGTAGAAAAAATGTTTGAGTAGTGATAAGTACAAATTAAAAATGTGAAGGTAGCATATTGTTTGTCTCGCTTAATCTTAGATTAGTTAATGTTTTTATAGTCATATATTAAGCCCGTTTGTAATTATTATCAATTATTTGTTACAAGTTTAATAAAATGGGGAATTCCGTCCAGTTCGGCTCAATTTCGGTGTAGGCCATAGGCGTAGGTCTTGAAATAGTATTGTTTGTAATATTAAAATTTCAAGTAATTGCGTAAGAGAATTAGGAAAAGTATGTTTTCTGGCCTGAAGTGCCAATATCGAAATAATGTGTATAATAGGTAGTAGATTATACAGTTACGTTTTGCGTTTAACAGGTACCGTTTAACCTTCTATTAGTGGCTCTGCCTAATTCCAACCCTATTTCAGATTCGGCTTAACCGTGTGCCGCAAGGTGCCTTACCCAAAATTTTTAGACCTTTTGTTTAGTTTAGTATTTGCTGTTAAGCCGTAAATAGTGTACACAGTATTATAAGATTAGTAATAAAATGGCGACATTTACACTAACGAAAAGATGTTCCAATAATTCTCCACTATCAGTGAATGCAAAACTTATTATTTTAAATGTACACGATTGCATAAATTACGATGACCCGAAATTTACTGTACAAGAAACTGTCGACCAATGTTCCCGAATGACTGGAGTAGGAAAGTCCACCGTTTTTAAATTATTGCGGAGGAGAAAGATAGCAAGCCAAGTGGAGCCTCCCAAGAAAAGTCCAGGCAGACAAGTAAAAGACCTTGATGAAAACACCAAAAGTGTAATTCGAAGAAAAGATCACTCTTTTTATCTTAAAAAATAAATACCCTCCCTAGATAAGATTTTAATGGAGCTAGGCCGTTGATAACTAAAAAACTTTTATGAACCACCTTGAGAAATAGGGATTTTGCCTGGGAAAAGCATAACCGTAAAGCACTCTTACTGTGTGAACCGTCTCATTTGATAGCATGGGCAGCGATTTATTTTGACAAAAACGTACTGAATGTCCGGTGTGCAAATCCCTTACAACGTCATGCTGCTTGGAAATCAACGACAGTCGCTGAGGGTTATGTCGAGAACTCCATTGAAAATAAGATCAAAATTGCTAATCAGGTTTTAGTAGGTACCACTAGAAGCGCAATCACAAAAACTGTAAATGTAAGCGAAAGTAATATTCCTTCTAAAATTAATTTTGAAAATTGCACAAATGTAACATTTAATTTAAATGTCAATAAATAATTTCAATGTTATCTTTTTTTGCATGAAAAACGTTCTCCATAACGTAAACTCCCTTGGGAGCATTATACTCCCTTGGGAATAATCGACTACTTCTGTTTTAATTTCTACTCCCGACCGTAGAAAAAGTAAATATTACCCTATATTTTGGCCCTAAGCTGTTAATTGAATGACTAATTTTTATGATTTGAAAGTTGACGAAAAAAATTGATACCTAATGTATATGTTTTATCAATAATTTAGTATCCTAAAAAATTGATAAAAACTTGTAATTAATCATTGATAAAATTACAAACGGACTTTACAAATATATACAAAAACTCACTTGCAATAAGTAACTTAAACTTCTTGTACTTTCAGCATATTTGTTAACAGCTTTCAATTCATCCAATGTCATTTTTAAACCTGAATAATTTTGACTAAGTCTTGAAGATTGACTTGCACTCAAAGATCGAGAAGTATTACTCTACAACAAAAAATATAATTAATAAGTTAGAATTGTAGCTAAGCATTGTAGGACTCAGCTGGGCTACCGAGAAGCTTACAAAATTACCTGAAATAAACCATTTTGCTCCAAAGACACCGACAGTCTTGTACAAGACTCGAGAAGTTCATGTCCGACGATGATTCCCAATGATGCAAGGCTCACTTGAGGTTGTACTCCAGCTTCTAATAACGTTGGCGTCGACTGACATTCATCCAATTGAGACATAGCTGTAAATAGATCGACATTACTAAAATATATAAAACCTGTACAAATTATTCAGTTAATTAACCAACAAGAGTATCAACAATTGAGATATATTAATGTTCGATATTGTTATTAATACAGTTGCAAAACTTTTCCGTCGTCTGTACTGGGTGGCCCAGTGAAAACATACCTGCAGCTTTAATGTATGTTTGGTTGCCTATGCCAAAATCGATTATTAATAGAAAATGATTGTGTGTATGTTTGGTTGCCTATAAGAAAATCGTATATCAATAAGCGTCATTAATTAATTATTATTCTGCTTACATTAATATAGCTCAAAACTGCAGAGTACACGGAAAAAAATACAAAATACATATTTTATTCCAAAATGCTTTAAAATGTTCATATGTAAAGCCCATGCTACTGAAATTATGATTCATACAAATCACCAAAGAAACATACAATTATGTACATATGAACCTACCAGTAAAAAATTTACATCAAAATAAAATGGGGTGTGACTATGAAAAGTGTTAAATTTTGCGACAATGTGAAAAGATAAATTATATTGTTAAATGTTAACCAAGATAATGTTGCGAATTTCTATATCTACTTAAATACAAATGGGGGAGATAACAAGGAAGGTATTGAACCACTTCAACTACAAACTAATTAAAACCTTGTATTTTACTGAGTAGGACTCAAAACTTACTCCAGATTAAAAAAAATTGATCAAACTGTACAGACAGCAACATATAATTTAGTTGCGTCATTCATACTGTACATATGGAAGCCATTACACTAATAACAAATGCGTTCTTTGTTGTTCATAAATTCACTTCCTTTTACGCACATATTAACATACAATTGAAGTTATGCCGACCGTTATACACAACAAAACAAACCCAATAAGTATTCAAAAAACGACAATTTGAGTTCAAGAAAATGTGTATTGCATACTACACAGACACATTGCATTTAAATGCAAATTAATTTGAATTCGACGAACAAATTATATTTAAAATAATAAGGAAAATTATATAGATTTTACAGTCCCCCTCTACATGCTAAAAATCGATTATAATAACATTCAATTATTAATAGGTGTCTGGGAGGGGGTTGATAATATTAAAATTATATATTATAATTACTTGTAATCAACCCTTCTATAAAATTTTCTTAAAAACTCCTTGCAAGTTGAACTGAGCTCAGCCTAAAATGTAATTCCTAATTTTTCAAAACTTATTTCGTTTTAAAAGTACAATAATAAACACCTTTATTAAAAATCGCCATATGAATTATTTTTATTGGAAAAATAAAGAGAAAAAAATGATGAGAGACCGGTAAAAATAAGAATAAATACGTTCCTTTGTAATGTCCTATTGAACGATTTTGAGTGATTCCAAAGAGTTTACTTTTTGTTTATTACGTGGTAATTATGTTACTGCCAGAGAACAAGCACGTATCCAGGATTTGGTTTCGGGGGGGGGTCCAACGAGAAAAAAAAATGGCACCGCAGACGAAAATTTTTGAAGAGGTCAAAGGAAAAGTAGAGAATTGTCAAGGTACAAAACAACACGTTAAAATATAGGTTTTGTTAGAAACATCTTTAATCTTCTGTTAAAAATTGAGTTATTATTATTACCTAGGTATAGTTACAAAGAATCTCATAATTATAAAAAGTATAAGTAGGTAGTAGGTTACAAAGACAACCTTCGCTTTTTTTTATTAGCCATAATGTCAAGTATTTTTTCAGGAAAAACATCGATGTCCCAGTGTATTGAGAGCACAACCAGGGAACTTAGCCTTTCGTGTGATATTTTATTTCTTAGAAAGGTTTTTTTACCCTTTTAAGAGTAGAAAATATCTCGACACTAGCTGTAGCAACAGGTAAAGTAGAAAGAATAACCAGTAAATAATGAAGAGCAGGGAAAACATTTTTGTTTCAGTGCTCCAAAACCTTTAGGGTTTCGGTATATCTGTCTAAATCTTCACCTACTTGATTGCACCATAAGTAGTACTCACCCTGAAGAGCAGACAGCGAGTAATTATCTTCAATATACATAGAAAGCTCCTCTAGCTAACTTGCATTTTCATTTGAGGCAAAGCCCGGTAATAAGCTTTGAAAAGCTATTAGTTTGGTTGAGTTTGTTTCAAAACGATCTTGTAGATTCATTAAAGTTGATCGACGATAAGTTCCTCTGTGTTGCCAATAGTTAAGCAATTGATTTTTATTTTCAAACATTTTAAAAATAATACTTTCTAAACTGTATGCCGTTCATTATGTCTAACATTTTTACTTTACTGCTGTACCTACATAATAATTATGGTCCGGGCCCCCTGGATACGTGCCTGTCAGAGATGCAGCTGAAAACTACCTTCATTCGTTATTTGTACAGTTATATCTGCATTATTTATGGTGGTAAGTTTTTTTATGATTTTATAGGGTTTCAAGCTGCAGCTCTGGTTCTACATATGTATTTTCTAATTATTTTTAGGAACGGATCTGCTCCGTAAACTGTAATCTGCTTTAATTTGTTTAATTCAGAAAACAGTTATTTCACTTTCTATTTGTTCATGGAAACAAATTTTATGCGGTAACATCTCACTGTTGAACTATCAAAGTTTTTTAAAGCTGTGGATAAAACCTGAACCAAAATGAGAAATATTGAATTTGTATTTGTTTTCCACTGTTTTTACATTTTATTATTGTTAAATGTAATATTAATGATGATTGAACTATACCAACCACCAAATGTTTGCTGTTAATTAGCTAAAAAAGCAAAATGAAACCCAAAAATATTTAGCAAAAAACTTACACTTTGGAAAATATTTATATTAGGGTACATTTTTTCCATCAACTGAAAAAAATTAAGTTATTGTAATTTATATGTATTCAGTTTCGAAAAGTCAAGAGAATTCCATTCATTAAATCATCACAATATCTGGCAACAATGTGTAATGATTTTCAGGTAAGTGCAATGGAACAAAATGCATCTGATGTACATTTTTTTGTTAATAATATACTTCCGGTTTAACCGGAAATGCCATCAACTTCTTTAATTTAAATGGGACACCCTATATATTTTTACAGATTTTCAAAGAGCTTGTTATTTTGAATTCATACATACTGAGTTTAGTGTAAAAAAAATTGTGAAAACGAGGAATATAGCACTTTAATCAACCTCCTTTGATTTTTTTGCATTAGCGCAAAAAACTATTTAGATAAACTAATTGATGTTGTTTGTATGCATAGTAATAAATAAACGAGTACTGTTTAGTATGACTTTTGTTCTCCAAGTTCTAATAGACGGAAATAAATTTTACAATATTTAGAATGGTTCAATTAAGTGAAAAATAGCGTATTGAAATTTTAATGATGATCGTGTTAGAACTCATGAAGAATAATTTGCATCCGGAGAGAAATCTAAAACATTACAACGTTTTAATACAACTGGGATGGTAAAAAATTTGCTAAAACCTGGAAAACCACGGACTGCAACGAACGAAACTGTTAAACAAAATATTGCAATCGATTGAGAAGAACCACCTCAAACTTCCACCACAAATTTGGTACTAAACCATGGTATTAGTCGACGTTCTGTAGGAAAGATATTAAAAAGTGAAAAGTATTATCCGTATAAGGTGTACAGTTGGTTCAAGAATTGTCAGACGATGATTTTGACTGACGGCTGGAATTTTGCGAACGGCTAATGGACATCTGTAATGACATCTGACGACAATTTTGCTTCTAACATAGTTTTTTCCGATGAGGCAACTTTTTGTTTAAATGGATCAGTTAATCGCCATAACTCAAGGTATTGGTCAATTGAGAATCCTCATTGGATTCATGAAGCACATACCCAGCATCCACAGAAGTTAAATGTTTGGATGGGAATTGTTGAAAATAGGCTTATAGGACCATTTTTTATCGACGGAAACTTGAATGGTGACAAGTATTTGGATCTACTAAATAACGAAATTATTCCTGCACTTCAACAGAATGGGCATTTACCACAAAATGTTTGGTTTCGACAAGATGGAGCACCTCCCCACTATGATAGACGGGTTAGGGATTTTCTGGATGCGAATTTTCCAAATCGATGGATTGGACGTTTTTCTTTGAGGTTATCTAAAATCACGTGTTTACGTTAGACGACCAACAAACTTACAGAAATTGAGACAAAGAATTATTGAAGAATGTGAACTAATACGTGAAGAGTGACTCAAGAATTTGTTAATAGGATGGCATATTGTCATCAAGTAAACGGCGAGCATTTTGAACATTTGAAATAATTTTGCTTCTCATTATTCTAAAATAATGAAATGTACACCTATTGTACAACTAACAGTGAGTTATTCTTCGTTTTTACAAATTTTTTTACACTAAACACAGTATGTATGAATTCAAAATAACAAGCTCTTTAAAAATCTGTGAAAATATATAGGGTGTCCCATTTAAATTAAAAAATTTGATGGCCTTTCCTTTTAAACCGGAAGTATATTATTAACAAAAAAATGTACATCAGATGCATTTTGTTCCATTGCACTTACCTGCAAATTTTCATAAATATCGTTCATTTCGTTTAAAAGATATTTACTTGGTTCCATACTTTATCCCAACCCAGTATATTCCAATTATCTCTTGACTTTTAAACTGCCAAGTAAATAATAAACGAGGATTCAAAGAAAACATTAAGAAGCGGAAAGAATAACAATAATAGAAATGCAACGAAAAAGGAAATGACAGTTAAACTAATCTTTGGCCATTAACAAACTTTTATTTATTTATTAAAAAAAAATACCTTTACTCGCTGCTTCGGGTTATTAAACTTTATAATGTTGTGCATTATTCAAGCAGCAATTTTTTATAACAATGAAAATGTAAATAATTATTTTGATAAAGGAAATAATTTTGTTGTTTGCATATTTATCTTTTCATTATTTATGTAATGTACCTACACTCAAACGAAAAATATTTTATCAATAGTAATACCCAACCGGCCAAGTGAAGTTAAATGAAGGCAAATGAAAATTAACAGTATTTTCTTATTTTTCGGTTGTAGATAAAACGTTGAACATCACACGAAAGTTTAAGCTTGACTATATCACACTCGTTGTTGAAATCATGTTCAAAAAACATTCTTGTAATGTAAATAAATGTCAATGGCGGTCGGAGTTATTTATATATATTTATTATGATATATTTACATGTTTATATTATTATAATTTCTAAAGTGTAAGTTGTTGCAGTAAGAGATACATTCATTGACGAATCTCTGAATTTAACATTATTTGAAAACTCACCTGATGAATATTTCTTCTTTAAATACAAATTAAACCAATCAAAATGACTGCAACTTTCTGTCAATCTAAATAATTTCGATCTTGGGGAAATATTTTCCTAAATTAAATCGAAAAATACACTGTTCTATTCGAAGTTAACCAAAAAAATTCAAGTACAAGTACCAGTGATGGGCGGGTTTGATATATTTTGAAATTAGTGCTCTGTTAAAATTTTTTTGTTAACGTAAATTTAAAAAAAAAACAAAAATATTATTTACAAAGTGCAGCAAAGCAAAAAAACTAGTTGTTTGTTATATTAAAAACCCAAAAAAACATTACCAAAATGATTTAATCAATTCTAATTTTGTTCGTATACAATAATGGATTTAAAAAATATCCTCCAACATCCTTTTAGATGCCATATAGTATAAGAAGATTGTACAACAAAATATTAATGACAATAGACCATCCCAGAACTCATGATTTACATTGCAATTTTTATTCCGGATGATTGGAACAAAGTTATAGAATCATCCAGAAAAAGATCACCATTTAAAATAATTAAAATGACTTCCCATGACTTCTACAAAACAAATCGAAAAATATCTGCAGATTAATCTAAAGTGGAGTGGCTAAAAATACTTTATAAACAACCTGATCCATAGATGGCGAAAGGAATAATTATAAATATTCAACACTCTATGAATTTTTTGAAAAATAATATTTTTCATAAACAGTGGCCGTTCAACTAAGGAGAAACAACTACTTCCCGTGCAATATGCACCGCCGGATATTGAATTACACCCCAAAAGTCAAACGGGGTTGGTATATCTACAAGATATTTTAAAACCAACCTTTCTGGTTTGCAATTAGAAGGGACAACACAACTTGTAGACCGGTTTCGGCGTATTTGCGCCTCATCAGTACAAGATATTGCAAACCAGAAAGGTTGGTTTTAAAATATCTTGTAGATATACCAACCCCGTTTGACTTTTGGGGTGTAATTCAATATCCGGCGGTGCATATTGCACGGGAAGTAGTTGTTTCTCCTTAGTTGAACGGCCACTGTTTATGAAAAATATTATTTTTCAAAAAATTCATAGTGTTGAATATTTATAATTATTCCTTTCGCCATCTGTTGATACATTCACTCTATTAAATACGACAATATTACAGGAAACTGTAATAAGATTTAACCTGATCCATTTTGTATTTTTTACAAATATTCCAACAATGAAGATATTTTTTTTTTATTCAATTAGCATAGCTTAAAGAAAAGCTGTAAATTCTGGTAAAGATTATCAGCTGAGTATTTTGTATCCTAATGGGCATAAAACTGTCACCAAAAAGAAAAAAGACCTCTTAGAACTGGCTCCTTTTACACCACCTGTTTACCACAATTTTTACACAAATTTGAAAACCCTCCAGAAGCTGTTTACTCAGAAAATGTCGAAAATTAGACTTAAGAATAAAATATTAGTTACCGAATACACTTTTTGGTTTGTAGGAACTTTTATTTGGAGAATTATGTTACTTTCTTTGCAACTTTTGTTTGTTAATTAGTATTCGTGAATTGACTATCCAACAGAGAATTATTGTTTTATTTAAAGTAAGAGTGGCCTAACCCACATTTTTTTCTATAAAAAAAAAACTAATATGATTGTCCCCACGCATAGTCCTTGTATATCATAGTGAAAAAAATCTTGTTTATCTAAATCAATTTTAGAATACTTCTCATTTGATAATTATACAAAAGATAGGTACTTAAAATATCCTTTCATTTGTAGAAAGACACATTTTTTTAGATACAAACATCATGAAGTTTCCGGCAACACTTTTTTTAATAGAAACATTCTGTTTTCAAAAAAACATGATACGTAAATCTGTGGGTATTTTTTTTCTTATTTTCACACGAAACACACACTCACAAAAAAACAGAAAACTACTCTAAATTTGTTCATAATTTTCTTGAATTAAAAAATACTGAAAATCATTTTTTTCCGAAATCCTATACACTCCAAATAACATAACTCAGTTCGTTACTAAATTGCTATAGTAAAATCGCAATCGGTGCGGAGTAATAAAACTGTCGGAACAGGTTATTTCAGGGGTGGGTACCTATTATTATTTTTAAGGTATATAGGTCGACACAATACTACATTCAAACTAAAAGATGTGCAAGCATTATTAGACAGGTTACAAGTTACTAAAGAAAATTGGCAAAAAGCAATTCATCATGTATTAAAAGAGGAAGAAAACTCGGTCATTGTTATCTTTCTACAATATCCGTCGGCACAAATAGATTTATTGTTTTCACAACATTCATTAAATGTAAAATTACATATTTTGTTTGGTCTCCTTGTGCTGAGCAAGTCCCATAAAATTTTGATTTATTACCCGCACCGATTGCGATTTTATTATAGTAACGTTTTTTTTTCGTTACTCTTCCAACCAGTATAAAGGAATTTTGTGGTAAAATGTAGAAAAGTATGTAAATTAAAAATCGAAGTGTTTTAGATTTTTTTTAAAGCGAAATATCGAGTTTATTCCATACTTTATGATTTTTGTTTGTTGGTTCGTCGATTGCAATAAAACTTTGACTACTTATTATAGCTTGCACTATCGTGAAAGTTGTAGTTTTCATCCTAATGGGGTATCATAACTGAGAGGTAAGGTTTTAAGCTAGCAAAAAATTAAAAACAGAAAAAAACTTTTTTGCATTTTTATATACAATTTTATGTTATGTTAAAAAGTAACAGTTACAAAAGATTTATTTTTCCAATATTCAAGTATTTTTTGTTGAAACCCTTTCGCGGGAATTCGATTAATTTAATTCAATTATTTTACCCTAATGTTATAATTATATTTTATAAACCCTTCCACCATCTCTAGTCCACCTTTTATTAACCATTTAGACAACAATACGCTAATTTCTATATGCCAAAATAATAAAAATAAAAAACAAACACAAAATAATACAAAATAATAAAAAAATGACTAATTTATTATTGAAAAAATACTTATAATATCACAGTGTAATTAACATTTAAACAATCAATATTGAAGTAATTTAAATTAAACTGTATACTGAAAACGTATAATAAAAATAATGAGTTAAAATGTGCTGTTGGAACGAATATAATCATCATCATCATTATCATCATTACCTTCCAAATTGAAACTACTATTCCAGTGGTCATAGAATTCACACTGAAGCCACCTCTTTTTACCAAGTTTCATTTGCCCTTTAAGAAATATAAACTTATTGTTACTAAAGGGTGGATTTTAACACATTGGATTAGGCTCGTAACCATCTATTATGTTAAGAAGATTTTTTATCACATAACTAATAATCCAAGATGGCCAAAGTTTAATCCATAGCATTACAATCCGCCCAAATGGTACAAATTAATTTTGTGTGGGTATTGTGATAAGAGTACTTTTTGAATTTTCGCTATTGTCTACTAGATGACACTACTGTACGCATTACTTTACAGTGACTGAACACATAGTCATTGTACATACCTAACAAGGTTCCCACTTTCCCACAACTCCCCATACGATTATTGTTCATTCAAATGTTGCAAAATTAGGAGTTTTAAATTCAGCTACGCCCTTTTGTGGTGGACCTACAAGTCTGTAAATAATTTCCAGATCTTTCTAGAAGCCGATTTTGTTATAAATTTTTTTTCCAAAACTGTTTAAATTTGCAAAATCAAAAATATCATCACCTCATAGGTAAGGTGTGTTGAATCACCAAGTTTTAAAAATTTTACTTATTGTTCAAATGAATTTTCAGAAACTCTCATTTCACCAAATATTTTTCTATTTGATAAAATTGTAAGGAATTTGAAGAAAATGATTAGATTTACCAAGAAAATAAGTATCTATAATATTAATTAAGCATTTTAAAAGATAACGACACAATTTAATCATTGTAAAAAGATGATTTATCTAGATGTTAACATTTTAACCTTTAAATTTGTTTTACAACTAGAGCTTCATAGAAACATTTTAATCATTGTTTACCAGTACTTTTTATTCAAATAAAAGATAACCAGAGATAAGATAAAAAATTAATTCACCCAGAGTACCTCTCTACCAGATAATAATGGAAAAAATATTTTTTTAATATTTAATCAAATGAACAACTGTATAGTAATAAAAATAAATTATTTTATTAAGAATAGGCAATTGAAAAGTACAAAAAATAGTAGTACATGCTCTTAAGATTATTTCGAACATTTGTCGTATGACGTGCCTGTCTGATTTTATCCTTTCCATAGGTACTCAAAGTTTTTTGTCTCACAGGCCACTTGCAAAGTTTTTCAGTTTTGGGCAGACTGATATTTACTATTTGCAAATTCATCAACAAATTGACAGTCAAAAAAAATCAGGCAACCAAAAGTTTGACACATTTTCAAAATAAGAATCCATTTCAACTGTTTATAGATGCCAACTTTCATACTTATCATGTGAACTGTTTTCAAGATAATTGACTGACAAAGCATCATGGGCAATCATGTATACGTAATTAATTTTAAGCAAAGTATCCAACCCTTATAGATAGTTTATTTAAAATATCTCCACTTTCAGAGGCTGTTAAGAATAAGAATGTATTAGAAAACGAATTACGACTTTCTAGTTTTATAAATCATTGAATAGATGAGGCTTTTACTTGATGAAGATCCATACTAAACGATGAAATAAAACGTTTCAATTTGTTCAAATCTTCATTATATACTCGTTTGAGAAAGCTACCGTGTTAGTGAAATGCGTCACGAATATATATTGAACGTAGTTCTAATATAATGAAGATTTGAACAAATTAAATTGTTTTATTTCATCTTTTTAAATATCATGTTAAAAAGTATAACAATAATTATCATTATTTGGCTTTTTGTATGCTATATACTTCTGATTATTGCTCGTTAAGGTAAAATTTTAATAATGAGAGTTCTTAGGATGTTGTAAACTTAAATTTTACTAAAAAATAAATGTCCAGCTTATCCTTATGACTTATTATTTGCTATTGATGTAACTTTACAGCCAACCTTTTCTAGAGCCTCCTCTTATGGTGTTTTTATCCATATTCACTCTTATAAGTGAAATGTTATATTTCTTATGTGCCCATAACTTATTCAGTTGTTTTTTTTTAGCCATTTGGTGCATTACATTTTTTGATTCTTATCTTATTGAACTCAAAGTAAAAATCTTTTCATTCGAGTAGGAATCAATATCATTTTTATTCTAGATATGCATATTATATGAAGTGAAATATTTTAATCACTGATTTATACAATGCATCTTATCTTTCAAATTTAAGTGTACTACTCTTTGATCTACTGCAAAACTGATAACATTTTTTAATTACATCAACTCCTGCAGTATTATAAAATATATCGATAATCTCAAGTTTACTGTAAATAGGTATATCAGGATTACTTAAATCTCAGAAAAAATAACTTTTCAAATTTGTTTCAAACCCAACTTATCACAGATCATTTTAATTGTTCTTTATTAGACTTGGTTCCAATAATTCAAAATAAATAAATATTAATTGAGCAGGATAACTTTAAATTATGCTTAAATTATATCATCCTGGTGTCCACATATTTCAAGTTCTTCAGTTTTAACACCCTTTACCTTTATATTTAACACGAAATGAAAAATAAATCTTTCTTATACATTTTAAAGTCTAGAAAACTTCTGAGACTAACACTCAATTAGTAATTAGTAGTTAAATATTAACTCAAGCTCACACTGACAGATTTAGACAAAAATAATAACTTACCAAGCAAATATCTTTCAAGTGCCGTGTATTCATTAGGGAAAGATCCATTTGTGGGAGGTGGTGGATACTGGAAAGAACATATCCATTCACCTTGTATTCTCAATACTCGCCCTGTAACTCTAGCATAGTACTCATAATTCTCTCTTCCAAAGATATTAGAACTTGCAAATTCATCTATTAAATGTTTCATCACTCTTGAAGCAACCTAAAATCGTTATTTTCGTTGGTACATTGCAAATTACCACTTTACATTGGAAAATGGTACCAAAGATTTGACTAGTGCTTATTTATTCTAAAAAAAGTGGAATAAATACTGTGAAGTGTGAATGCACTGATTTAAAATAAAATCCCACAGCTCTAGAGCTACACAGTTTTCACAAATTCAGATACAAATCATTTATTGAAACAATCCTACCTTATACTTTGTAACATCCTCCATTCTGGCAGTTTTACCATCACTAACACATGAATGAAAGAAACTTGGTGCAACACTTACTCCTAAAGCTTCGCTGGTCATACCAGTAGCTGCTTTTTCACTATTTGAAGCTATTACCCTGAATGTACCAAATAATAACACCAACAGTCTTTGAGTGTATGAAGGTAATGAAATAATGACTCTAAAACAAATTCTCAAATGTAGTGTCACAAAAAATATTGGTTATCCACAGAGGAAAAAAATATTTAGAAGACTAAGAGAAGGAAAATGACAGACTAACACAATAATGGAAGAATCAGTCAAAGATAGAAATTACAGATATTATTGGTGGTTTCTTCAATGCAATATATAATGTCAATTTTAGAAAATTGATAAATATAATACATACTTGTGTATCTCTTCTTGTTGTACTTGAAAATCCATTATATCTACAATTTGGAAAAATTTGTTTTCAATGTCTCTACCAAACACACCACCTGGTACTTTTCTAAGAAACTTTTTTAAAACACTTGCTATTGTATGTACACTGAAATTATCCATATTGACCAGTCTTCCAGTTTGTAAAAAATGTATTAATTTCTTCATGGCTCCTTGATGACCAGGTGCTCTAAATACATCTTTTCTATAGGGTGCTTCTTTATTGAGTTTTAATATAAGTACCTGAAAATAATGTGGATGTCATGAATTACTGTGGTATTATTAACCCTTTTATGATATGAATACAAAATATGCCAATATAACCTCAAAATTAAGATAGATTTTCTAAAATTTGATTGACCTGTAACCACAAAGAAAAGTGCTCAAGTTTTCCAAAAAAAATTCAGAGGTGGTGAAGGCTTTAAAGAAAATCTAGACTTCTTTGTTTCATGTAGATTTTTTGTTAGGTGTAGGTAAGGTACTTTATATCGAAGTACAAATAATAAATAAACTTTCACAAATATAACCCTTCTCAAAGACAGTTATCACAAAACTAAAACCATAATTAAAACTAATATAAGTACAAAACTATATAGGTATCTAGGTACTTATTTGTTAAAAAAAAAATTGAAAAATTATTTTATTCAACAGTGCTATTATTCAGTTGAGGAATATTTTAATATGTAGCATTATTGGACTTTTCTTTTAATGTGTTGTGCTGAGCTTTTTAACTACCAACTTTAGCTTGTATATTTTTATTTTTATGACAAATTCAATATCATTGAAAAAATATTATTATTATTTCTCAAAATACATAACCAGAATTTTGTTTCTCTGTCTGGAATTGAAGAACAATAAATAATCTTTCTGATTTATTCATAACATGTCAAATTGATAGTGAAAGTTTGTTTTCAATGGGTAAGGAAACTATAATATTTTATAGTACATAATTTCATTATTGAAGTGTTCCACCAGTTTTTTTTATAAACTTAAAGATTTAGTCACTTAAAATCATTTATTTTTAAATAGTAAAGTTATTATTAAATTATTTTCAAATATTTCATCAATTTTGAACCTAACCTAACCTAACCAATGAAATAAATTGAAATAAACTATAGATGTTTCAATTTAATATATATGGCAGGAAGAACTTATGTGTATCAGTTCTGTATGTGGGAATCCAGTTTTATATGTGGGAATCAATATTATACTATTTTGTTTACTATCTGCTTCATTAAATTTGTTTGTTAGCTTTAGTGATACATGTGAATATCTTGCTTTTTCAATAAACCAAATTAAAGATCACTAGATCACTATCACTGATTTCAATATAACACTATATATAAGTTGACATCCCATTAAACTAAATGTATTTAGAATTATATTGTTGAATGGATCTAAATTTTTGAGTAATTCTCATAATATCTGAATAAAATTTTAATTGTTTAATTGAATTGTGGTTCAAATAGTACTATTTGTCATATTTCCATAATACCTTGCTTACATTCTTTAAAATAGTATTGGTTTTGGTTGAAGAAATAAAGTATTTAGTTACACAACAAAAATTAATAGGTCAAAATTTTATATCAACATTTCAACTCTCCAAATATATTTTGGGAAAAAAAGAATGTAATTTGGGTAATATCTATTAAATTTGTACACCAATTGCTCGTACTTAATGAAAAAAATCGGTCTAATATTAGTAGAATACTTGAAAAA
The DNA here is from genome assembly GCA_949126875.1 of Lochmaea capreae. NCBI lineage: Eukaryota > Metazoa > Arthropoda > Insecta > Coleoptera > Chrysomelidae > Lochmaea > Lochmaea capreae. The sequence goes on from OX421409.1 coordinate 3,929,203, forward strand.
TATAAATAGGTCAGTAGCCTTACACAAAATTTGACAAGGTAATTTAAATGTTAAAGTGCAATATGTTATTAAATAAGTTATGCAATTATTATATACGGTATAGCCATATTTACCAAAAGTGGTCCCGGAATATCGTTTTTGCAGACTTCTTCAAGAGGAACACCGAATTTGACTTTTTCAAGTCGCCGAGGGAAAGGTCCTGTAGGGTGGCCACAAGAAGTGACAACATTACCAAAAGTGGCAGCTCGCCGATGCATTCTAGCTGCCCAATTGCTCATTTCAAGAAAAAAATGGGTTTTGGCAGTTCTAGTATGACTACTGGAGCATAACCTAAACCTTTTGACATTTAAACCAATTACAATGCAAACAAAAAACACATACACACTAAAATCACATAACACACACTTTATATGTACTAAAATTCATTATAACAAACTTGGAATTGGTCATTTCTACAGCCTTTTTTTTATAACCAACCACACCTTAATATCGCCCCTTTATTTTAGATCAAATTGTTTACATGCCACCGATTGTAAACAGACAGGAAGCACTTAGCACTGCTACCAACAAAAAATGCATATGTAAAAGTGCGCATGTTCTGCATTAGGGTTTGTTCAATACAACAGATTAACGAAACTTAGTACTGACTACTGAACACACTTTGTAAAATTGAGTCTGCATTATTTTAAAAACACATTTTTGTAGGCGTACGAACCATGCAAAAGTGCGAAAGATTAAAAAACCGAAATCAGCAGATCATTATTTCTAATTATAACTTGCAGCACAACTAAGTACAAAGTATTTTTCTGACATTGTACACTGTACCAACTAGTTCTTTAATACCGAACCAGAAACAACCACTGAACTGACCACTGACCATTACACAAGTTTTACGAGAGAGAACGCTTCACTCGTTTCAGTGGACACCATAGACAAAAAAAATTACTTTTCTACGGTCTACACTTTCTAAACTCCTGCACAATTATTTCTATGGCATTCGCCATAGACAATATTTCTCTATGGTATTCGCTGCCAACTGTCACTGAGAACTTTCTTGAAAACAATCTGAGACAAAATAGTGAACACCTAAATTATTTTGTAGTTTATATTGGTTTATATAAGAGATCTAAGTTAAACTTAAAACAAAACTGTACATCTGATTTAATTAACAATTTCTTAAAATGGTGTTAATTCGTCCCGAAGAAAACCAATTCACCCATCAACTTGAAGGCCAAAATTCTACAGTGAAAGTAAAAACGCCTAAAAGGGTCTTACATTTCAGCGATGGTATTTTAGAGGAATACAGTACAGATGAAGAAGATAACAGCATCCAAAATCAAGAACTAGTCGATCCCGTTAGTAGTAAAAAAAAAATTTAATAAAAATAATCTTAGGTCAAAACATTTCTGATAACTTTACTGTTATAATATAATTTAGTTATTATTAATAATTATTCACAACATAAAAATAAAGCTAATAAATTTATTTTAATAACATGTAGACTACCATGACATGGGGACCATGGTTTTGGTACAAAGCTTGGTCTGCAGGAAATTCAACACTAGGAGTAGTAGACACAGTAGGAGAGTTTCTATCATCCGTTTTTGGCATTACTACACCAAGGTAAATATCTGATGTCTAAAATGTATCAAAGTTATTTTCAACCCTTTCTTATACTTAGATATTACTTTGAACTGGAAGAATATAAACGGAGAGAAGAGCAAAAAAGAAGACAAAATGAAAAAGCATCTGGTTGGTCCCAGCCAACGACTGCTTGTGTTTCTGTACCTCTGAAAGATATGGGAAGTGCATCACAACCAATTGATGTTTAAGATTTAATCTTATCAACACAGTTAAATGGGTTCTTTGGATGTTGATAGCTTGAGGCACATTTGTAAGGCACTATATATTCTCTAACATAAATAATAAGAGCTATAACCTTATTAAATATTGATATTTTACTACGGAAATGCATTACATTAGTAATTAATGTATTACTTGAGATTGTTTCATTTTTTTTGTATTGTACTGTTCTGTCAAAAATATTAATTTAGTTCACAGGTTGATACAAAACTATTGATTTGTAGAAGAAATTGTATCTGTATAAAACAAAAAACATATTTAGAAACATTAAATGTATATTTTTCTACAATTCTGTTAAACTTGTGAATGAAACAAGGATTTTAAAAATAGTTGTTTTCTTAAATTAAATTGTAATACCTACAGTTAATAAATAATATTGCAGATATAGAATCTTCAAAATCTAAATCAAACTGATGGTTTGATATTTTTCTTCTTCTATACCCATTAGTAATAACTTCCTTTTCCTAATAACATACTGAATTTTGTTGTTAAACAGTTGTACAATTTAAAAGACTGATATTGGTGTTCAAATTACAAATCTTAAAAGGTATCATAGTACCACCAATCTTTATCTACGTTCTGTATTGAATTGAAGGAAACTTGATATAGTACATGTGGTGCATTCAAAAAGTTCTCAAAAAATGTATTGATTATGTAAAATGTGGTCTGCTTAAGGCTTGACAATAAACAAATGCCAAACTGGAGTACTATTTATTACACTTTTTTTTTAACATAGTGCCTTGCTTGCTTTTATATGTAAAAGTATTTAAGGTGTTGGTATACTTTCAATTGAATATATATAATAGTGGATATTATCGAAAATATTTATTCGTTAAAGCTTTATTAGTTTAATAAAAAGATCTATTATGTATATTGGATATTTTTAAAGTTCAACTTCTAGTACTTGATGCTTTTTAGTTTCTATGGAATATATTTTGTTATAATCCAGTTCTAATATTTCCCTCTTACTAATATTGAAAGTTATTGCTCAAAAAAGCATTTGATTTTATTAATATTTCTTGTTAAATTGTGGGCTCAATGGCATTTTCTCACGATTTTTTTTCAGATAGATGTCTTGTTATATGTAATTTATATATTTAGAAGCCACAAAAAATTAGAATTAACAGAAATGTGTTTACTTGTAATACAAAACGTAGGGTGGCGGCTCCATACAATTTTCTTTTTGCTACAAAATCAAAAAATATATATAGTAGTTCAATTATTTTCAGCATTTGTCTAGTTGTAAACAGCATAATGATTTTAATACTAAAACTATTAATCGATTATTTATTTAGTTTATTAATTTTGTTTTCACATATTTATTGTGCTTTAAGGGATATATTTGTTGGTTGCTAGTCAATTTATATTTTCAATAACACTGTATTGTACCATTATGATTAAATTATATTCTGAGCACTACAAGTTTTTTCATTCATGTAGGTACTGTTTGATCTTGAGCAAGTCACCTCAAAACTACCAAAAATCATGGGTACATCAGTGCTGAATCGGGAATGCACTGTCGGTACTCGGTACTAAAGAAGAGTATTTTTCCCTATTATATCTTTATTCTCCATACTTGTGTCCAAGAATACACCAATTGGTGTATTCTTTGCTTGTGTCATGAAATATATAGTTTTTATTACAAATAATTCTAGTCCGTGCCTGACACAATGTAATTGCGCATGTACAAAACTCTATTTTTCTTTTACTCCTGTTCTGGATCTGGGACTCTGCATACCATAGAGTAATAAATACTTTATGCTGCATACTATAGAATTGTACACTACAGTAGATTAGAATATTCCAGTCGAAGACGGAAAAACCTCTGATCGTCTGTCTTTTTCTATCTCACCGGAGTTCAGACGGACATTTTCACTTACACAGAGACCTATGGCTTGTTACATTATCTCTGGTTACCTCTATCTGTAGTATCTCTATGGTTGAGTGGCGGTCGAACTTCGAAGTGGATGCGACCATGCGACTCGAAGTCGAAACGATTCTCCCACTTGTTGAGGCTTGCTGCCTCTATCAGTAGTATCTCTATGACAGATGGCTATCACTCTGTGGCCAGTGCATTTATTTGCTCCCAATAGTTCCATATCATAGAACTAATATATACGTGTATGACAAATAAAATTACTTCAGTCGCAGAATAACATACTCTTGAGTGTTCCTCGCTAGATTTTATATGACATAAGTCACAGCATTTGTCATTTTCATATTTCTAATAGAGGTTTACAAGCTATTATTAATTATTTTGGGTTTCATTGTATAGATATTCTAGGTATCTCTTACTTTATACAAGATTTATAAATATTAGTTTTAATGTATTGTGCTTAATTATTATAATAAGTAGATAAACTATACAAGAATAAGTTTTAAAATCAAGTTTTGTAATGACCAACCGGTTGTTTAAAAAATCAACAAAATGGATGTTATAAAAGAACTTTTAAGACATTGGATAAACCCATTACTTCCATTAGATAGAAACAGAAAAAGAAGGTATGTATTATAAATCACATATAGAAAGTTTGGACCACGTTTTCTTTTTTTAGGGCTATAGAGTCACCTCCAACTTCAACGTTTTTTGGTCCAAAACCAAAATTAAGAAGATTACAAGACGATTTAATAAGAGATCATTTTGATTTTGATAGTAAGTTTTAATTTTGTACTCACTAGTGAAGGAGTAATTGACAATTATATTTTCAGGGGAAAATTACTTCTCACATCCAAGACCTTTGAGGAGACCTTCGATGTATAAAACCCCTAATCAAAATATGGAAACTGTAATTCTAGACGAGGATGATGATATAATTGAAATAAAAACACCTAATGGTATCACAAATCGAAATAACATAAGTGTTGGCAAATTTACATCAACTCCTCGGAATCCCAATATTACATCTAAAGCCCAGTTTAATGGAACTGATGAGGATGTATCTTTTGTTAAAGAAATCAAGTCACCACTGAATAAGAAACTGGAAGCTTCAAAAAGAGGTATTTATATTTATTATTATCTATATTAAATAAAAAGATTTGTACCAAAAATAACACTTAGTCAATCCTGGATATTTCTTTTGCAGGTTTGAACTACATAAAACCATTTTCTGGGAGTATATTTAAATCAAGAATTTCACAAACTGAAAGGCAACTGAAAGAAAGATCAAGCTTATACCATTCTGCTTTAAATGGCACTCCAAGCACTAATCACTCTATACGCTTGGATGATAAAATGCAGTATAAAAAATTGTTGGAAATGTCAGACAATTCCTCAATATATTTAACACCCAGAGGACAACTCTTCAATTATGACACAGCTAATAGAACAAGCAGAATAATGGCAGCTGCTCTGAAATCACAACCAAATTCTTCAAAAAATCGTTTGTCCACAAAAGACACCATCAAAAAAGTACTCCATGATTTTGAAAATGACCCAGTAATTATCAAAGATTCAGATTCTGACTCTGATGTGGTAATTGTGAATCCACCATCTCCTAAGCCAGATATTAAAGTTGATCCTGTCAACAGCTTCAAAAAAGTTGTGGACACTGCTGAACAAACCAAACCTGAATGGCTGGAAAATCTGTAAGTTTATATTATTTTTATTAAAAACTAGCAACCCCCGCTGGCTGCGTACAGGTTCTTTACAGCAAATATAAAATAGCCTATGTTATTCCAAGAAGATGTAGCTTTCAATCATCTTTTCTCATTATACATAATATTATTGATTTAGATGGCTTATTTTTCTCTGACATCTCCAACAAATATCAACATAGTTTAGCCAATGTTTTAGTCTTGGGATAGCTATAGTATGTGGGTCTTTTTTTTTGTTATGTCTTGTGGATTTCCAATTCTGTCTTTATTTTTCCTTTTGATCCTGTCTTTTTTCATCCTTCCGATTCTGATGTTTGGTATGTTGAATTATCACATTGATTCTAGATCTAGATGCTCACTGATAGGCTCTATCTGTACACAACTGATCAAAAAAGTTCACTGAACATAACCATATTTCATTTTAGTTTTGACAGACATCATTTTTAAGAATATTTACTATTTATATAAATTTAAAATTTAGGAACTTATGGGTAATTTTATAGTAAAAATGTTATTCAGATTGCAGTTGTGTTTTATCTGGTAAGTCATCCCACGTTTTCCTAGTTTTATACATGCTTATTTTTGTTCCTACAGAAATTTCTTTCCTTCCAATCAATGGGTTTTTAAGACTATGCTGGTAATAGATCTTTTAGGTCTTATTGAATGTCACCCCAATATACATACAAGACCATGGTACACTTTTAATGCATTTTCTATTTTAAGGTTCATATTAATTTAGTTATTTCTTTCCTTGTCATCATTATTTTTGTCTAGATTTCTTTGTTGATGTTGTATCTTTTCTTTTGTTAGGGTGAGTCGCCATCAAAAATTAATAGCCGAAAGGAAAAAGGAAATTGACTACTTGAAAGATTGTTCTGAGAAGCATGGCAAAATTAATAAAGATATGCGCATGGAAGTGCTAAGTGATAAGATAAATAAATCATTGCAAATCAAAGATGCTGTATTACCCATAGAAGAAAAAGAGGAAGTGGAATTACCTCCACTCACAGAGGTGCAAATCAAAATGGTAAACAGAGCTTTTAAGGGCGATCCTAATGAAGTTCTCAGCAAGAAATTTAATTTGAGCATCACCAGACGCGATCTGCTAACTTTGGCCGGTCTAAATTGGCTCAATGACGAAGTTATAAATTTCTACATGAATATGATTATTGAAAGAGGAAAGGATTCTAAGTGGCCGAAAACTTATGCCTTTAATACATTCTTTTATCCAAAGTTATTGAAAGATGGACATCAGTCGTTAAGAAGGTGGACTAAGAAAGTTGATATTTTCGAATGCACTTTCATTTGTATTCCGATACATTTAGGCATGCACTGGTGTATGGCCATTATTGATTTGCGAGACAAATCTATCAGGTAAGAAATATAACATTAAACTTAAATATATATTGAAGTAGATGTTCTAGTATGGTTTATTTACTATAAAAATACGATGGCGTTGCCAAACTGTAGTTTCTTTCCTTTACTTTAAGAAAACTAGTAATGTCAATCTGGCAAAAATATATCAAGTTTCATCAACCTAACATTAAAAACTTTCAATTTGCTACGTTTAACTATATAACATTAATAATAATTAAGGTAAGTAGTATAACTTACGTTGCAGCATTAAGCGGGGCCCCATTATGGCATTTTCGGTAAAAATAACTTAACAAAGATGTTACTATCTCTTGACATTTACTGATTAACTTTTTGGGTATATTAATGACGCGGAATACATACTTAGTTCACCGAATTTTTTCCGGACAAACCATTGCTCGGTCGAAAAAAATGCAAGAGAACTTTTTCATTGCAAAACCCTTCCCCTACACAGTGGTGTTTTTTATTTTTCTCTACCTTCCTCCTAGCGCGAAATATTAAAGAATTTCGAAGAAAAAAAAGTTGTTTGATTTTATTTTTCAATTTAGGAGTTCGATAGACTGGTAAACTTTTTTTATATTAATCTACATACTTTAAGGTACTTATAAAAAAAAATTCAGCCGTATTGCTAATTACTTGTGACCCCTATCGATTGGCCTACAGAAGGATGCGTTCATATCAAAAATGTATTTCAGATATTATGACAGCATGGGAGGTAGTAACAACAAATGTTTGGATGCTTTAAGAAAATACCTGGAAGCTGAACATCTAGATAAGAAAAAATGCCAATTCGATACATCCGATTTCGAATTGGAAAACGTCAAAGACATACCTCAACAGATGAATGGCAGTGATTGTGGAATGTTTTCATGTACTTTTGCAGAATTTATCACTAGAGATGCCAACATTGCGTTCAATCAGGATCACATGCCGTATTTAAGAAAGAAAATGGTTGTAGAGATATTGACGGGTGAACTTTTAGTAAAGTGATTCTATTGGCATTTTTTTTTGATATTTTTTATTTATTAAAAAATTTTTTATATGTCCATTATTTGATTTCCGTAACTTGGTTAGCTAATAATAATCATGAAATAATTTTTTATTCGAATTGTGAACGTAATTGGATTATCTTGTCGTTTTAAGAACTTATTAGCTATTTACAGGATTTCTATCCAGAGCGGAAAGTGTGTTTATTGAATGGATCAATCTTTATTGCTCGAAAAAAAATTCTCTCTCGTTTGATACATTGAAAAAATCCTTATTTGATTCAATATCATTGTACTTTAATTGATTAGTTTAATAAAATGTAAACACGAGTGTTGATTTTTCATTTAAATTAGGAATTATTAACATTTACTTAGGAAGAGATGCGAATTTTTCAATACGGCCACGCCTCCCTAGTGCGAAACGGACAGCGGCTGAATTCATCAGTTGTTAGAAGTAATCTACAAGTAAAGATCAAAGAATTTTCGCCGGACTTTACTTCTTGTTGTGGATCCTTTGCAGTGATGGATTTAGGCCTGGGGCGGCATTATCTGAGGAGCGGCATTTTAAAAATTGGTTCAGATTCCTTGAATTTAGTAAAATAACGTTCAGTTGAATCTGTAACAGAGGCAGTCTACTTTGCAAGTACTAATTTCTTCTCACATCGTTGGGAGTTCTCGGTGCAGCGTACAAATTTGAGAGTTACGATTCCCTCTCAAACACGTAGGTCTGCTCGACATGATGCATGTGACGCATTGTCTTTTTTAAGGAGCCGGCACCACCTCAGGCTCTTGGGCTTATTGTGGCTCCTCCTAGTGTTCTGACTACAGCCTATTCAACCAATACGTTCCCTTCATTAGCTCATACAGGTTCTTTACTGGTTGGTTGTAGAAGTCTTCTGGAGTCATTTGGGGTATTCCATATAGTTTCTGCCTCCTGTGGTCCAGCGTCTCTCGGTTGCATAATATGTGCAGAGCTGTCCTTTTTGCATCTTCTGCATGTAAGGTCTCCGTTATACAGCCCTATTTTGTTCAGGTGCTCCTTTGTGGGAAAGTGCCCCGTTATGGTGCGTAGTTTGTTCATGCTTATTGAGAGCAGTTCTTTCGCTACTTTTTCTGATGGTTCTTTTATGAATTTCTTCCCATGTGTTTGCCTGGGCGTATTCTTCCAGTGTTTTTTGTGTTGTTCTTTTACCCTCCCTTTTAACCAAGACCTAGTGGAGCATTTGGGAATGCCCACAGATGGTTCGGGTCCGTTCATCAGGGTTGACGATCCTGCTCTTGCCACTTCGTCAGCTTTTTCATTGCCAGCGATTCCTTTGTGGCCTGGGACCCACTCCTGTGTTACACTGTTCCGAGTCGCCAGTCTTTTAAGTTCTTCGCCGCATTCCTATACCAGCCGATATGTTACCTTAGAGCTCTGAAGTGCTTTAAGGGCAGCTTGACTGTCACTGTAGATCCTGATCTGCCTGTTGTTGTAGGCTCTCATGTTGTTTGCCCTTGCACATGCAAGTATTGCATAGACCTCTGCGTGAAATACCGAGTCATATTTACCAAGCGAGACGATTCCTTCATATTTGCTCGACTTGCTGTATATACCCGCTCCGGTGTCAAGCTCATTATTTTATTCGTCTGTGTACCAGATCTGTTCATTCGCTCTGCTGAGTGGTGGTGCGTCCTCTTCCTCAAGCTCCTTTCGATCTTTGATGACAATCTCGAGGTTCTTGCGAAATATATATCTGGCGGTCATGTGGTCTGTTGGCAGTTTAAAAATGTCTTCATCCACGTGCCTTATTTCTGTGTGCCCTCTCCCATGTGCCAGGTCATGGTCTGATGCTTTTTCCAGTCGGGTTAGAGCTACTTTTGCTTCGCACAATATGACACAATGTAGCGGAGGAAGATCTAGCATTGTTTCCATCGCCGCTGTAGGAGTAGTCCTCATTTCCCCTGTAATGCCTATGCATGCAAGTCTTTGGACCTTGCTTAGTTTTAACATCGCAGAGGTTTATCTAATCTTTGGCCACCAGACCAGAGATGCATATGTTATCCCGGGGATGACAACCATGCTTGGTCTAAGTCTCCATTTAGTGCCGTAAGTGCGTCTGGCAACCATGAAGGTTACCTCTGCCTTATTGATCACGTGCTGAAGGTGTCGGTTCCAAGTTAAACCTGGGTCTAGGATAACCCCAAGATATTTTACTTCACCCGACAATCGTATTGGTTCACCTTGAAGCGTCAGAGGGCCAAGTCCTTCCATTTGCCTTCTTCTGGTGAACGCAATTATCTGTGTTTTTTTGCGTAGCCCTTCTTTCACAGTCCAGCCTGTTACTACATTTAAAGCCATCTGGAGTCTGTCTCTGGTTGTACTGTTGTATTTACCTTGGGATAGAATTACCATGTCATCTGCATATTCTATGGTGTTAAATCCTTCTCTGTGTAGGGTACTGATGAGCCCGTCCATGACCAGGTTCCACAGCAGCGGGGACAGTAGGACAGTGGGCAGTGGACAACCCCTGGTTGCACGTACGGCCATTGTCTCCCCCATAAGAGTTATTTTCATTAGCCTGCAGTCTATCCACCTGCAGCTCGTGGCATCGATCCCAATTTTACCAATAAATGACGTTTATTATTATCATTAAGATAGAAAATGAAACGTAAATCCCAAAATTACAAACTTTATTAAGTTACATTCAATGAGCATGTATTTCAAAAATGCAAGCCAAGAAGCTTCATTTTAATTTTAGTTGCTTACAATTTGCAATGCTAGAAAAATTCTATTTTATATAATGTAGGAAAATATAATAGACTAGTGACAGTTTAAAAGTATATAGTTCATAAATTATTATAAATGGAAGTAAATTTTGTTTTCTAAAAAACAATAAAACTACAAGTAATCTCACTCTAAAGAAACCATAAGTTTTTTTTCCTAAATCTAAAATTATATAAATAAACTTAAAAATTATCGTAAAAACTATAACGGAATGTAAAATAGCTCGGCAGATAGTGTTAATGTAAGTCTCATTTATCACATATAAGAAAAAGGTATTTGGATAGTAGTAGTATAGTAATCAATGGCGGATACTTTTTGGGGCATTTAAAAATTAAGTACAAAAAATAAAATTTTACTTAAAAGAAAATGACAGTTCAATACGTATTGGAATATTAACTAAAAAATGTAACTCACCCGCACAAAATACCACATATACAAAAACCTGGAAAGTTAACCACCTTTGAACTAATTATTATAAAACATATAGTGAAGAGTCTGGCTTTATAAAACTTCTCTCATCCATTCTGTTTTCAAAGTATGTAATCCAAAATTAAATAAAGGTACTAGTTTACATCCAAGTAGCCTGTTTCCTCTGAATATTATAAAAATAATCCACCAGAGGCCTCACTAGTGGGGATTGTGTGTTGACAGCAACATTAAACGTACCAGAAGTGAATTTAAAATTTACAGAAGTATAAGGTGGGGATTTAAAGTGATGGCTTGCGTGTCGTGGTTTACGTTTCAGGTAATATGACATACAACACAGTGGTACCAATACACATCAATTGTTTAGATCAATAAATGGTCATAATTGGAATAGAACAGAACCTTAAGATGGGGGTGGACAACACTAGCATACCGGAAATTGTAAGAGATAAAGAAATTGGTGATGTATGTGAAATCTTACTTTGTCTATAAATATGTTAAGGCGTTATTAAATTTCAGAACTCAAACATGTACAATTGTACACGGCATTTTTGGTATTACTAATACTGTTATATAGATTTAAAATTATGCCCGAGATGTATTTCAAGTTTGAAATTAATATTACGATAAATGTTAATAATCTCTGTATTATATCTAAAATATATTTACTTACTTATCGAATACCTTAATGAAAAAAAAAATCATTATAACTTGCCTAAGTAAACTGGAAATCACTTTAAAATATGTTGACATTTTTGGAAGAATATCGTAATGCATCCAATATTCTTCTCTTGTATTAATTTACAGAATATATCTAAAATGCACATGATCACAGTTAAACTTGTAGTTACTCTTACATATATCAACATCAACTTTAGATTTGTGTGATTGATTGTAATGAAAATCTAAAATTAACATCATTATTTAGATTGATGGAAAACACAAAAAATGCAATTATTAAATCCCATTGAAACGCCACTGTTTCAGTTTAATCCATTTTAAGCTATGCTGTAAGTTGAAATGTAATCAATAGTTATTACAATAGTTTGCACTGTCTGTGCAATACGCAGACATTTTGGAATCCCTGAAAATACAAATTTGTCCTTTGTTAATTTATTGATCTTGAAAATAACCTAAACTTCAGTGCCACACTGTTTAAACCAAGGACAACAATGATTTTCCTTATAGTAAAAATAAACACAGTTGTCAAAGTAAGGCCGTTTTCCACAATTAAAATTAACACATTTTTTATCTCCAATATATCAGAAAAGCAATGTAATTTATAATTTGTAATGATTTACCATTTCAACCTACATCTAGCCTTTAAGAATGGATATTTCAAATAGAATATTACTCAAAAGAAAAGTAGAAGGCATTGTATTGACCTGAATATTCCTTAGATTCTCATAAAATATATTTTGAATTCTGAATTTGAACTCAATGTTGGTTTAGGTTCTGGATATTTTTATTGATCCAACATTATAAATTTACCAGGTTGAGCCAGTTCTGCTTCTTTTAGTTTGAATGTAGTATAAAATATATTTTATGAGAAAGTTACTGTTGTTAAAGAATTGACTAAAAATATACGATTTACTCTAAAAGATCATTTTCAGTTTCACCATCTGCCAATAACTGCATTAAAAGTTCATGTACTGGTTCAAATGCTTTTTTACAACCAGAATTTGTTAATAACAAATAATCATACATATCATGATGACTTATTGTACCATCAGCCCTGACAAATCCGTTGTCAATAACAACCATTTCAACTTTAGGTCGTCCTTCTAAGGCAGGTTTCAATAATTCATTCACTTTTGATAACCTTTCTCTGACAGTATTTGGGTTTTGTCCTCTTGGTAATAATGTCTGAAAAGAAATATTTCAATAAAATTTGTACACAATGGTTATTTATCACAATTAACTAATTTGTTTCACCCATTTATTGTATACACAGAATACTTACTGGTACAACAATATATACATCTGGATGTTTTTGTTTAATTATTTCAACTAACTCTAAGATCCCGTCTCTAATTTCTTCTGGGGTATTAGAATGGTTGTTAGTACCTACATGCAATACAATTATCTAAAAACATAATAATAAATGAAGACTAAATACAACCTAAAATAGAAAAAATTAACATATTCATCAATTGGTCCTTACTTTTGGTTTAACATTATCTAATTCTCCATTCTGAATTCTCCACAATACATTTTCAATCTTATCTCTATGAATACCAAAATTTAAACAATGTAATGGGACAAATAATTCATTCCACACATCGGTATGTTGTAAAGCTTGAACTATAGAATCTCCTATAAAAATAACATCAGCATCTTTTTCTTTGCTTTCGGAAAGAAAGCGGTTATGCTGAAATATTCAATGTTTACCATTTCTATTTGTTTTTTCAAAATAAAAAATATTCGTACAATACTTAACCACCTATTATCACCATCTCCATCATCAACTAATATTGGAACCTTGCAAGTATTCATAACTACGATTTAAAAAGCAAACAAATGTTTAAATATTATTAAAAGGTTTTGTTTAAACATAAATTATTAGTAACTATTTCACGTTGTCGTTTACTGTGATTTAATCACTGCTATTCAGTATTCATCAGCTGTCAAAATCACAGATATGTATTCTGTAATTTGCGGTTCCGATTTTTGTGAAATAAAGAGAAAATTATAATAATTTGTGATCACGATCATTCCTTCCTCACATAAAAATACCTGTATTTCTTGATTGGTGAATTGCTTCGGACTATTGCAGAAGAAAGCGTAGTCGAACCAAACTACTATAGTTTTGTGGCGAAATTATCCCCAATAAAGGAAGCAGAAGGAGACATTTTTGTGGTTGGTTCAAATGTGCAGCTCATGGAGACTTACATCTAGTCTCCAGTCTCCATGGTGCAGGTGCAGCTTTTTATTAACTTTATTTTATAATGTTTGGAAATGTTTTTAATGCCCTAACCCTAAACCTAAAGTAAAATTTCAATGGATGGAAAAATTAAAAAAATCTTTTGTATATTATCAATAGATTTTTGTGTTCGGAGTAGAATTTTACTTGTTTTGTGAAATTTGCTTACGTGTAATAGGGGAAATGAAATTGTTGCATTGGCAGCACTGGAAATGACTCTAACCGGCAAGGCTTAAAAGGCGGCAAGTGAGTAACAGACAAAATAATATTATTGCTTCTCTTTGGTGAGTAGGTAACATTACTCGAACTATTTGTAACGAAATTTATAAAAGGGTAAGTTTCAAAAGCACTTTGTTAACAAAACATCAGTTGACAAGGAAATACGTTTTTTGCATAGTTATTATTGTAATGATATATCTCCGGTTTTAGTTTTGTCTCTGCACAATATGAATAGTACTCGGCGACCCTATACATTAGATGAAGACAATTTACTTCTTGAATGGATAATTAAATCAAAATTATTTTATTGCCTAAGGGGTAAAAATTTTTGGAAAGATATGACCAACGCCAACATATTTGATAATAGAAGCTGGCAGAGTTTACAAAATCGATTCGAGAAAAAGGTATTTCATATTCATATTTTATTAATGATTCAATTTCAAATTACTACCCGAATATATCCTTGGATATGCATAATGTATGTATGTATGTATTTTTTGGGGTAACATTCACATGAGACCTAAAAGATCTATTGTGCCCCCTTACTTCTACTTAGTTTCTGAGGAGAGTCTCAGAGACTAGAAGCTCCTTTAGTCCTATTTCTCGGAAGAATTTTAGGATATCTGCAGGCCTCAACTTAGGTAACTGTCCCTCTTATATCCAGTAGTCTCCCAGGTACAGTGTCCTAGGATTCCGAATTACTGTACAGTTCGCAAGTATGTGGATGGGGGTTTCCTCTTCCATTCCACAAAGTCTACAATCTTCTTCCTCCACTATTTTGAGTTTTTTAAGGTGCCCAAGCCCATAAAGGCGACAATGTCCCTTTAGGATTCCTGTTAAAACTCCTAGTGCAGTTTTGCTTTGACTTATGCATTCATTTGATCTCAACAGGTTGTAGTCACCCAGAAGAATCTTTGATTGCCCAAGCCCTACTAGATCTTTCCAATTGTCAGATCTTCTCTTTTCTTCGGCTTTACCTATTTCTTCCAATATTACATTGGAGCTGATTCTGCAAAAGGGTTCCGAATCCCAAAAGGGTATTTCAGTCCCCCTCTTCGCTAGTTCATCTGCTATTTCGTTTCCTTTTATTCCACTGTGTCCTGGAATCCACAGTAAGGTGACTATATTGTTCTCGCCTAGTTCATTAAGTTTGCCTAGGCATTCCCACACCATTTTGGAACTGATTACACAAAAACTCAGCGCTTTAATGGCTGCTTGACTATCAGACATTATGATAATCCTTTGCCTTCTATATCCTTTGTCAATATTGAACTGGGCACACTTTCTTATTGCGTGAATTTCCGCTTGAAAGATACTTGGGGTTTTTCCCAAGATTTCAGAGTGTTTGGTTCCTGGCCCGTACACTCCTATCCCAGTTCCTTCTATTGCTTTTGAGCCATCTGTGTACCATTGAATGGCATTCTTTCCAAGTCTGGTAATGGTATTTGGATCCCATTCCTTCTTGTTGCTTAATTCCATAACTTTATACTTTTTCATCGTACCATCTTGTGGCATGTCCCAGGTTGTCTGATTTCTAAGAAGTGAAGAGGTGGTTTTTTTTTAATGATTCCCTCTCTACTTAGTCTGTATCTTGTTTTTTCTGCAACACTCTCCACCACCATATGTAATGGTGTGAGGTTGAGAATCACTTCCATTGCTGCCGTTGGGCATGTACTCATTGCTCCTGTTATGCATTGGGTATGCATAATACATAACCATTTGAATTAATTCTAATGAAAACAATTGTAATCGGAATTACCTTTGAAAACTAATCAATATCCTCACAAAATACCTCAAAATTATTTGTTTTTAAAATTATTTTAGATCAATAATATATTATTACGTTATTGTTTCAGATACTCCCAGATATAAAAAATCCTAGATATTCACTATCTGACTTGGATAAATCTAAGATCCAATTAGCTTGGGAACAAACTGCAATTGATTTTGATAGTAATGAAAGTGATGATAATGCTGATAACATTGATAATGATAAAATATCAAGTAGTACACATTCCTCTGGTAGTGCACATTCTTCTGGAGATTTAAATGATGCCATAGTATCATCGGATGAGAATGAACATGTATCTAGTACTGTTGGCAGTCATTCTTAAACTTATTTCTAAATTACAAATAATATAATTTGTTCAAAATACCTACATATTTTTATGCTGTAAACAGTGTTTGTTTTTTATTAAATTAAGTATGTGATTAAAGTACTATTAATTTTATTATACCTAATAATTTCATCCAAAACTTGGAACAGTTGTCTATCTAGTTTGTGAAATTCAGTTAGTGAAGAATTCATGTATAATATACAGCAATTTTTAATCATAATGTAGAATCGGATCTTTTTTTGACAATGTTAGGTTTCCTCACTTTTGTCTACACTTCATAAATCCACATATGACAGTAGTTGAATTTTCCTCCTGTAGAAAAAAAAAATTGTTTTACTAACGTCAAAGAATACACCAAATATGGTGTATTCTTTGCTAACGTGCAAAATAAAAGTACAAATATACTTTGCTACGTAACATATTAGTAAAAGGCCACAAAAATAGCTTGTTCCTGAAATTCCATAAAAAAAAATTTACTAAAAGAGAAGACATTGACAATTCATTGCAAAAATAGTGTTTGTAAACATTCTTCAAATTAGAATAAACAACAAATACTCTAATACTAATGAACTCAATGGATGAGACTAAACAGTTTGCTGTAAGCTGGAGTAATCATATGAATCATGTAAAGCAAGCTTTTGATAATTTGTTGAACAATAATGATCTTACAGATGTTACCTTGTACGTTGAAGGTAATAAAATAGGAGCCCATAAAATGATACTTTCAGCATGCAGTAATTATTTCAACAGTCTATTCCGTGATTTGCCTCAAGAGCACCCCATTGTCGTATTAAAGGGGGTGGAATGTGTTGTCCTCAAAGATATTTTAAAATTTATATACAATGGAGAAGTTAGTGTAGACAGTAGTCATTTCGATAATTTTCTACAGACTGCTGAATTTTTAGAAATAAGTGGCTTAACAGGTACACAACGTAGCAAAGATCATGAAACGGAATTAACTAATGGCACTCCTACAAAAACAACCAAAAGAATTAGGTCAAGAAAAAGAAATGATAAAATAGATGTTAAAGAAGAAATATCTGAGAACGATAATATTGAGTGGGATACTGAAATGCCTAGTCCAGTTTTCACTGATGATATATGTGATATTCAAATAACACAAGGTTTGTGGTTAAAGACAATATTAATATCTTTACTAATGAATTTGTTTTAGGTTCAGATGAACTTGAAATTGATGGTGTAAAAAGTAAGTTGTCAAAATATTACTTAGGTAGTTAGTATTTATTTAAAACAAACCTCAACTTTTCAAGAACTTGTAAAATTTATTATATCTGCTATACTAATGTTTAAAATATTTATTATAGAAGAAGAATTATCTGAGGAAGAACTTTATGCCAGTACTCACCGTGATCTTAGTTCAAGTTTTACAACTGATAATTTAACTTGTCCCATATGCTTTAAAGTTTTCACTCATCCATATAGTTTGCACCACCACAAACCGGTTCATCTTGGAAGGACTAAATGTCGCATTTGTAATGCTGTTCTCTCAAGAAAATACAATTTAAAAATGCACATGAAATCAAAACACAACATTGTTTGAATTGGGTTTTGTTTATTTATATATTACTATCTGTGAAAATATGAATATACAAAATTTATAATAAGCTACTCTTTACTATTTTATTGCATCTTTAATACTTTTTATGTAGATATTTTTCTCTTAAACTTTCAAGACTGATTTAATCCATCATGAAATATAATTATGATACCCAAAAAATTACTTTTTAAATTAGTAGCATATATTTAGTAAACGTGTACCAAAGATTTGTTGTGATATTTTTTTGAAACTAAAATATTATTCAAGTATTTACCATTACATGTATTATTTTTTGTGATAACTGTACCAATGTTATGTAAGTATTTAAATAAATAATATTGTAAAATTAATTAGAGGTTATTTCAAATTGTGTAAATTATATAAAATTATGTGTGAATAGGGTACTTTCCAGTATAAGATACTGTCAATATCAGTAACCACTTAACTTATACAGGGTGATTCATCACTATTGAGACATAGGCCAATGGCTAAAACATAGTGATAGAACCAAACATGCCATAATAAAATTTTGCCGTGGAAAAGAGGCATTGAATTCGTACCGTATACCGTATATTAATCAATTGTTATTAAAGTCGACATAGAACCATAATTTTAGACAAGGATTGTTATTTTATGTATTATTTCACACTTTGTTACATGTGAATGATTCCCGATAATAAAATCAACTATTAACTTTATTTGACAAAACTTTTTAGTGATTTTGATTAGAAAATATGACATAAACATTATTTCTACGTAATATTGGTAGTGTTTTTTTAATATCTTCAATTAATAATTCAAATTTAAAGTCCTGCATCTTTTTCCATGGTAATATTTAGTGTGTTTCCCAATAATAATGAATCGTTCTGAATATACTTTTCATTTGAACTTATTTTGTTCTGTAAATTGATATTTGTATATTTACATGTATATATTAAATGTTAGCCTAATCAAAGTACACATAAAACCTCACAAAAAATACAAAACACTTGTAAATTCAAAATTGGGTATTTAAAAGGGTGGTGTTTAACATGAGAAAAAATTTACGATGTTAGGCATGCAATTTTCCGGAAAATCGTCGAGTGAAAATTTTTGTTTTTGTTTTTTCGCTCTAATTGTTTAAATAATAAATATACAGAAAAACTTCCAAATCAAAATTTGTAGCTGATGCATTTATCTACAAATTTTGTCTAAAAAGTTTTTCTGTAAATTAAAACGGTTACGAGATAAAATTAATTTCAGTGGTATTCAATTCGTGGTTACGCGTGTGCCAAATTTATTAACCGCTCGACTTAAAAGTTAATAATTTTCTGAAAAAATAAATAAACTCATGTAAAATGTGAAGAGAGATCTCAACTTTTAGATAGAAATACTTTCAAATTTGAAAAAGTAGATTTTCTAACTGTAATATCAGTTTATTATAATTCCTATTTAATTAATACTTATTCCTGCGTAAATTCCTTTTGGATTTAGCATTGCAAATGAGCATAAAACATTATTATTATAAAAGCAAATCCATCAATATTTAGAATATTAAACGAATGCTTCTTAAAAAACTGTTTTTTTTGCATGCTTAATTTTACTTGTTTTTTTTAGAGTTCATTCAATTATATCTTTTTTCGAAATTAATATAATTCAATGAAACTACTAAACATCTACTTTCGATACTACTATACAGTTTTTCTATAAATATCAAATTTTTTTAAATAATAGACAATTATTTAAAATAAATACTTAAATCAGAGGTCTGTCAGCAAACCTTCTATAACTTTTTATACCGTTTATCTAAAAATTTGTGAACTTTATAATGAACCTACTAAGAATTGATCGCGATACAAAAGAACACACCCATGGCTCAGGTAAGAAAGAGAAGGGAGCACAAATAAAAGTGAGAAAGCGTGGAAAATCGATGATAATACATTAAAAATTTTTTTTTCAATGTATTTTTGTAGATACCCCATTTTAGAACACATTTCATATGAAAAATTTTTTCTAAATGTCATTGTTTATTTATTATCATAAAAACTAATGCAGATTCAAAAAAAAATGTTCAGTCAAATTTTGTAGACAAATGTATTAGCTACAATTTTTGATTTGAACATTTTTCTGTGTTTTCATTATTTAAACAATTAAAGCGAAAAAACAAAAACTTTCACTCGACGATTTTCCGGAAAATCGCATGCCTAGCATTGTAAAGTTTTTCTCATGTTAATCACAACCCTTTTAAATACTCAATTTTGAATTTTCAAGTTTTTTGTGTTTTTTGCGGCATTTTACGAATATTTTGTGTACTTTGACTACGCTATGTGGTAAAGTAGATATCTCAGATAGGAGACTTATGTAACTAATTGTCACATGGAAACGTACTTTTTTACAATCAAATTAAGACAAAACTTTAATTTGTTGTTACAATATTGTTTATCGTATCATATTAATATTGCTTTAAACAATATCCAGTATTTTACAATAATTGTAATGCTCACTGATTAGATTTTTTGACCAATAGAAAATTATTGTAGAAACTAAAACAGCTCACCCGTTTTATTTCTTTTAAACTTTGTACTTTTTTAAAAATCAACTTCTATGTTTGCCTCTAGTCACATATGTTTTCATCGAAAGTTATTTTTTTATCCTCAATTTCATGTCCTCAGATGTATATCTACAAATTGCACATTAAGTTATTTAGTATCTGTGATTTAATTTTCTTGTATTATTTATTTCTATAGACTGATAGGAGTATCTATTTTAAATATTAAGAAACCTACACCTAATTAAATTATTTTCAATCTTAATCTTTTTTGTTTTACTAATAAATATAGAAACAATCTATTAAAAAAAAATAGTGGACATCTTGTACCTGGCTGCTCTTGAACTGCAATTGTCAACTAACACAAGAAAAACATCAAGTCGTATTTTCCTAATCAATATTATGATTTTCATATCTCAAAACGACCAAGCATATTAATAGACAAAACTCAAAAAGAAAACAAAAACTTATGACACTACGTCATTGAAAAAACGAATGCAAACATTAATATTATAATCACTCGCTTCGAGAGTTTCTTCACTATACAATTTTATACCAGTTGTAATTTCTAAGCGAAAGAGGATTTTTGATGTACATAATCGGGGTGAAATCAATAACTTTCTAATTTACGAAAACTGTTGGTTTTTCCAACGGAAAATTGGAAAACCTTTTAAACCCTCATCCTTATGTAGGATACGGGTAATGGGGTAAATCAGGTCCTTATTATATAGATATACAGGATGTGTCACGATCGTCGAGCTTACACTATCTTATATTAAAGTGACCATTCGTCCCGGATTAGACGGGGCTGACCCGGATTTAGTTATATCGAGTATACAGGGTTGGGATAAAGTATGGAACCAAGTAAATATCTTTTAAACGATAAGAACGATATTTATGAAAATTTGCAGGTAAGTGCAATGGAACAAAATGCATCTGATATACATTTTTTTATTAACAATATACTTCCGGTTTAACCGGAAATGCCATCAACGTCTTTAATTTAAATGGCGAGTGCCGCAAATCTAGCGAGTGGGAAAAGTGATTTGCGTACAAGTTGTACACAATATTTGTTCTACAACCACATTTATTAATGAAAGTAATACAGTAATTTATATAGTTATTTTATTTAAACTTTGAACAGAAAGAACTTATAATATGAAAATAAATAGAAAACTATTATTTTTATCTTTCTCTTTCGAAACCTTAGGTATGTAACAAATTTTCGGTCAAAGTTCGAGCCTTTTCGATAATATCTGGAGGAGTATGTTGATCTTGGTTCATAATTTCTAAAACAATGCTTAATATAGGTTAATGTTTTTATGATTAATAAATTAAAATAAATAATGAAATAAATAGTTTACTTACTTTTGGTTTAAATTTAAAAATTGTACACCAATAAGAAATTCACTATTTGGTTAAATTGTCAAAAAAAAGTTGACAGGTCATAGGTAGCTTTGTTTGACATTTCGGTGCGGAAAAGTACCATAGCGTGTACTTTTCGCATTACTTTTCCAACGGTTATCAAAAGAATTAAGTAAAGGCCTGCTTTTCGTATAAAAATTTGTGTAGAAAAGCGTGTTTTGGATAGTGGTTGTAGGAAATAGTATATTGTAAAGGCCGAAAGAAGATATGGACAGGCGAGGCACAGCCGAAGAAAGCTGGTAAAATTCAACTTTCTCATAGTGTAGGATAAAAACAAATTTTGGATGACGTTATGTTAATTTTTCTCAAACTTGCGTTATCAGAAAAGTTTTCATTTGTGGAAATGTGGCGATTTGGAGAGTCTTCGAGTGGAGAAATTTAAAAAGCCATCAATGATAATGTGACTCGCAATACTGTGAATTCAACTACATTAATTTGGCGACAATTTGCGATGTTTTGTTTGGAAAAAAAATATGAACTCATTGCAGAAA
Organism: Lochmaea capreae; assembly: GCA_949126875.1. NCBI lineage: Eukaryota > Metazoa > Arthropoda > Insecta > Coleoptera > Chrysomelidae > Lochmaea > Lochmaea capreae. The sequence goes on from OX421409.1 coordinate 3,951,473, forward strand.
CTTTCCTCTAATTTATTGATTTACATATTCATTAAATTGTCTTACCGAATTAGACTCTAGCTTTTTTTGAGTCGAAGTAAACTTGACATTTATAATTCGAATTTTGTTGCCATTAGGTAATTCAAAATTCAACTAAACAAACTGCCAGAAAAAAATTACTCGTCCTACGGACTCGTAGTTTTTTCAGAAGCAGTTTTTTTCATTAAATTGCCAGGCAACAAAATTCTTATTGATAAATGTCAAGTTTACTTCGACAAAAAAAAGCTCTCGTGTAATAGAAATTCTAGATGAACAACCCCAAAAGCAACAAAAAAATTAGTAGGAAGGTCAAAGTAATTGGTGACATCTCAAAAACTGCTTTATTGTGTACAAGGTTCCTGAAAAGTGAGGAAAAGTTCAACTTATTTATGTAGAAAAGGAGTATATAAGAAAAAATATACATACCAGTATATAAACAGTATGAGAAAACTTTATTAATCATATGTACAGGTTATAGTAAAAAGAAACATACAATTGAACAAGTTGTTTAAAGAAAAAGCAAAAAAACAAAGGGAACCTAACAACTAAATTTATCTGTTTTTTGGTATAAACTTCAAATAGTCAGTAATTGCAAAATGTCGATTGTTTATTTCAATAAATAGAATACCAAAAGTGTGTTTTAATATACATAATTTAAAAAATATGTGTCTAGCAAAAAAAAATTACATTCACAAAAAGAACCAAATATAGTCAAAAGCGTTCTTATCGTGCGGGTATCAAATCAGAAAACACAGAGGTTACCAAAATGTGAGACTACAGATATACCCGGAGAAAAGATTCATGGTTTAATATTTTAACTAACATAAACGTACCTGGTATTTTTATTTTTGCAAAAATTCTGTAGTAAGTACACATGTGGTGACCAAAGATTAGAAAAACTATACAGCGTATCTTCGGAAGTTCTTACAGAATGGCAAACTTTTTTATACTTGATTTCTCAGAAAATTTTAATATTGATAAATGTTTTTGTACCTTGAGAAAATTATTTTGACGTATTTAGATTTTGGGTGGTGTATGTTGGGTGAAAATAAAGCACAAAAGCATGACGATAGTAAATCAAATTTTTCTAAAAATATGAAATCTGAGTCAGCCAAATTGAAAGACTTATAAATCTGAGATAAAAAGTTAAGCAAAGTTCTTTCCAATGCTAATATTTTCTAAGAAATGTCAATATGAATTAGCGAAAAATTGCAAAAAATTCGAGTTTTGTCAGTTGTTGAATTTTCCTGTTTCGGATTCTATATTTTTAAAAAACTTTGATATACTATCGTCATATTTTGTGCTTAATTTTCACCCGGTATACACCAAAGAAAATCTGTATACGTCAAAATAATTTTCTCAACATACACATACATTTATCAACAGTAAAAACACAAGAGCTTTTTTTTATCGGATAAATTTCTATTTGCAACGAAACAGTTTTGCCAATCACTAATTTTACGAGAAAAACTGACATGATAAAATCGCGACACCGAAGGTGGAGCGATTTTATCTAATGTCAGTTTTTCGAGCAAATTTAGTGATTGGCAAAACTTTGAGTTAAAGAGAAATTTATCCGATAAAAGAAAAGCTCGAGTGTTTTTTGGCAAGATAAATTAACGACAGAATATATGGATGAACAACAACAATAATTATCTTTATTAATACAACAAAGTTAAATAACTTCCACACTGATTCAAAATAAAAGCACTATATGTTTAAAATTCAAAAATCTGAGAGACTAATTGACAGTTTTTGCAGTTTTGCCAACACTTAATTGCTGTGAAATTATAAGTAACCAAACTTGCGACTCATTGTCATTGTGTAAAAGTGACGTCCGCTTACTAGATATTGAGGAAGAGAAGTTTTTATCCGATAAAAAAGGATGCACCTTTTTTATCGATGTCAAAGTGACAATAACATTTCCAGGTATATGACATTTTAGCATTGGAGTTAATTTATCAACAGTAAAAACACAAGAGCTTTTCTTTTATCGGATAAATTTCTCTTTGCAACAAAACAGTTTTGCCAATCACTAATTTTACGAGAAAAACTGACATGATAAAATCGCGACACCGAAGGTGGAGCGATTTTATCTAATGTCAGTTTTTCGAGCAAATTTAGTGATTGGCAAAACTTTGAGTTAAAGAGAAATTTATCTGATAAAAGAAAAGCTCGAGTGTTTTTTGGCAAGATAAATTAACGACAGAATATATGGATGAACAACAACAATAATTATCTTTATTAATACAACAAAGTTAAATAATTACCACACCGATTCAAAATAAAAGCACTATATGTTTAAAATTCAAAAATCTGAGAGACTAATTGACAGTTTTTGCAGTTTTGCCAACACTTAATTGCTGTGAAATTATAAGTAACCAAACTTGCGACTCATTGTCATTGTGTAAAAGTGACGTCCGCTTACTAGATATTGAGGAAGAGAAGTTTTTATCCGATAAAAAAGGATGCACCTTTTTTATCGATGTCAAAGTGACAATAACATTTCCAGGTATATGACATTTTAATATTGGAGTTTATTTATCAAGATTAAAATTTTCTGAGAAATCAATGTTAAAAAGGTTTCCGTTTGGTAAGAACTTCCAAAAACACGCTGTATATAATCGTTATTCCGATAACCTAATCAATGGTCTCTTTATTTAAAACGAAAATAATAATAAACAGAGCAATTTTTTTAAAATTGTATTATCAGAACCAAAAAATATAATGGTATTTAATCTGACTCACTATTTGTGGCTGCTCACATAAAAATCTTCGGCTACATTCTTTTTTATAGCGAAACCCCAACTTTTTTATTGATTTTGATAATGATGTAATTCCGATTTCCGAAACACCTCGAATATTTAAAGCTTCTTTTAAAACTGGAAGAGTTATATTGGTTTTTGTTCTATATAAATCATAAATAACATCTCGAACTTCCATTTTAATATTTTCCACAAATCCTTAGTCTTTGGCTTTCTTCGTTTGCATTTTTTAGTATTCCTCGGTATTATATTATGCTTTTTTTAATGCACAATTTTCTGCGCAGTCCTTAAACTAATTCCCAGCGCTTTCGCTACTGTTTCCTGTGCACTGGTTGACGAATTTCCACTTTTTCTTTCATTCTCGAAATAATCTATCAGATTAAGTAACACTTTTTTTGCTTGAGGATGCAAAAAACCGGAAAATTGCTTCTTATTATTCATATTGTCACTTTGAATTGCCAAAGTCACAAAACTGACATATTTAAATAAAAACTTAGCTGGTGAAAGACTTTTTAGAACCGCTGAAAACTATATACATATCCTTTTTTCTCCTGTCAAAATTGCATAAGTCTGTCTTATTGATCTTAAGGATTTTATTTGGAAGTTGATTAAACGCAATAAAAGAAAACAAAAACTGTGAGTATGTCTTTGTTGAATCGTATGATAAGACTGCATTTGACTATACCTTTGGTTCTCTTTATAAATATTGCCAGTTATATTTGAATAAATTTTAACAGTAATTAGAGTTATATCAAATCCATCATCTCATCTTCAGCAATTTTGACAAATATTGTACTTTAGAAAAATTATAAAAGTATCTTTTTTATTTTCTACACAGATATACTAAATCATCGATATGTTACGCAGAAATGATATTTATAGATATTAAAAGAATGTGTAATTTCATTTATTATTGCCAAATATTGCCACCTATTTTTAACTGTACAACCTGTATATAATATTCAAAAGTATTAAGATGATGAGTGTGATTTTTCTGGTTTACATAAACTAAATAAAATATCGTAATTTTTTTAATAACTTTTGGGTATATACGAACACATTCATGCAAACATTAACTATTTTGTTATTACTATGGATAAGGCTCAAAGGTTTACAATTGCTTCTACTATGGGATTTTGGCCAATAATGGTACATTTAACACAAATAGGAAACATCAATTTCTTTGTAGGCATCACATCATAAGTTTCAAACAGTTCACGTAGAAAATCGCAATTTTTGTAATAAAAAAGCCTGAAGATACTCAGTTTAACTTAAATATATTAAAACCTGCAAACAGATTAGTGGCAATCCTGTGGGATTTAGACAAGTCTGCTTATTGTTGATAAAAAATGTTCCTACAGGCTCTGATTTAATAGTTTATTACCCCGAACTTTAATAACAATCATTTACCGAATCAAAATTCAATATTTCGTAATTTTCGAGCAAGTACTTTTAATATGTTTGGTCAAATAAGGGTAAGCCGGATATATGAACTCTGTTGGTAATTTTTCTGCCGAGACATGCGTCATCTTTGTGACCAATCAAATTTCAACATCACTAAGAACGAAAATCGACCAACTGTGAATAACGAAACGCCAGCAACAGAGTCCAGCTTAAAGTTGTCGATTGGCGCTCCCCCCATTCCACTTCGTACGTAATGTAATGTAGGTCCACCCAGGGTATGGGCACTCTGAACGCGCGAGGATACTGCCACCTAGAGAGTCGCATCAGTACTAAAATTGCGGATTTAATGAGAACTGTAATGCCGTTAGTTGTACAGTTTACAGATACTTCCTCTGCCAACCTAACCATATAATATTTAACCTAACCTAACAACTCCTGAGAAAATTAAAGGTATTTATTTTACTGAGTTTAAAACAGTTTACTTGTACAAAGTATCTGCATAATGTTGGAAATAATGGAAATGCCCTCCATATCAAATTATTCGCCAGTTGGGAAGGTGCAAACACCAACCAAAACTTATACAAGGAAATTAATTAATGGTGAGTTTTACACAACTCATTATGATATAATTTTAACATTCATACAATGTACAGTGTCCCTAAGAAAAAGTAAACACCTAATTTTTATGTTGTAGCTATTTCTTCCACGATTAACAGCTTAGAAGGGGATGAATTTGAAAGTATTGAGCAATGATCAAATAATGGTATGTTTAACATAAAATATCTTCTGTCTGTATGATCCTTAGGGTGTGTCATTTTTTGGCGATATTTTTTTTTTACTGGTATACCAGAAAATCTGGTAGTATATAAAAAATAAAAAATTATGCGGTTGGGCTAAAGGGTTCAAGTCCAATAGCGGCTTAGCTCATCAAAAAATTCGATTTCCCATTTAAATAACACAGGAAATATTTTTTTTTGTTTCAAGTCGATTATTTAATATAAACAAAATTTTTTTTCAAAAAACCTTTTGATGGCTTTTGTAGGAAATTAAATTCTCTAAAAAAATATCTCTTTGGTCGAAGAATGTAGACCCACTAGTTTCGGAGTTACAGCCCGTCAAAAGGTAACATTTGAAAAAATACAATAAATTCCATTTAATCTTCAATTTATTAATCTTTCATGAATAATTTAGTTCTATTGTACATTGTTAAGCATTAAAATTTTTAATTAAAGTATTCACTCGTTTAAATACAATAATCTTACTTAAATTATTATTAATTAATACTTATAATTACAAAAATATTCATTTTTTTACTCTTCTAAAAAAATGTATAACTCCGAAACTAGTGGGTCTACATTCTTCGACCAAAGAGATATTTTTGTAGAGAATTTAATTTCCTACAAAAGCCATCAGAAGGTTTTTTGGAAATTTTTTTTTTATTTTAAAAAATCGACACTTGAAACAAAAAAAAATATTTCCTGTGTTATTTAAATGGGAAATCGAAATTTTTGATGAGCTAAGCAGCTATTGGACCTAATCCGTTTAACCCAACGGCATAATTTTTTATTTTTTTTATACTACCAGATTTTCTGGTATACCAGTAAAAAAAAGAATATCGCCTAAAAATGACACACCCTAATGATCCTTTTGTTATACTATTTGGTTTGTTTAATTTTCATCAAAAACAAACTTAATTACATATTTCATAGTAATATATGAGTAAATGAATAAATTGTCTACAGATGATGCAATTATGGAGGTTCTACCTTTAAGAGGGGCAAAAAAGGATTTCCCGATGAAAGGTACAAGCATTTTTCAAAGGTAAGCAGTTTGTAGTAAGAAATATGTAAATGTTCACAATCATATTATGTGTGTTTGAGCTATATAATTAAAAATATCCAAATGTAGCTACATAATAAATAATATATTAGTAATGATAGTCATAATCTTGTAGCCTAAGTTTTTTAAATAGTGTGCACATTTTAGTTGGTTGTGTTATTAGAAAAAATCTGCAAACTGTAGAAATGGATGTGTTTCATGTTTTTTTTTATATACATCTGTCCACAGAAGCGGTTGCTGATAGATAAAACTATTTTTTTATTTGTATGAAAAAATGTTATTCTTTATATAAATATTTTTGAAATTTGTACATTTGTCAGTTTACTCATATTACTTTATTTATTGATCTTTCTGTTTTTCATTAAAAGATGTGAAAAACGTTTTATTTATTGTGTACTTTTTTATATTAAATAAAATATATAAAGTTGATGATGTTTACCTTATTTTTTCCACTTCAGGCATTATGTGGTCCATTTTTTGATATTTCATTTGAAGCAACTCAACCATTTGCTTGTTATTATTGTAATATCAATCAAATGTTGAGTTACTTCAAATTAAATATCAAAAAATGGACCATAAATGCAATATTTCAATAAAAGTAAAATTACAGTAAATTTTAATATGCCGCCAAAAACTGTACAATTACAGGAATATTTTTATCAGCGGTTAGCGAAGTTCACAACCATGTCAAAGGTGTTAAAAGTACTGATGCGACTCTCAAGGTGACGCCACCAGTAAAAATTAATTCGCCGTAGGGAGCGCAACGGTCAGATGCCCATCTATCTGTATGTTATCTATGGGTCCACCAACGGGTCGATTGGCGGTCGATCGGTAGTTGATTATTTACGGTTCCCCAAAAAGCAACTCATTTAACCCATCTCGTAACTGTTACGCTTTCCAAAACCGCAATTCTGGTACCACCCGATATTATTATCCCAAACCTATAACTAAGTTTTGAACATCCCAACAGTATTTCCAAGTAATAATCGCTTTAACTCCCCAAACAGAGTATGATTCATCCTAAAATAATTGATTTTGAAAGCATTTTGTATAAATTGGACCCCTCAGACTTTAATCCATTTTAAACATAACCGTTTTAAAAATTATGACCACTGATTTATCATCTAAAATTTTTCGAATATTTTGCAGCTTTCACAAATATACAAGCTACAACCAAACAATTGAAGGGTTTAATATGAAACAATGACAAGCCACACATGAGTTCAAAAAGAGTTAGTGCTGTGCTCGGTTACAGCAATAGTATAACAAGCCACTAAAAAATTATTTTGGCCCTTCGTTAATAGATGGCGCGATAAACCTGTGGTCACACTATTGCATGGGTTTAGTTTGTCTCTAGTGACAAGCCGTATCAAAATGGCGGACATAAGTGGAATAGATTCGGATAATTCTGTGAGTTCTGACGATTCTAGCAAGAAAAATAGTGAAGTTGAGTCGACATTCGATGACAGTGACCTTGAATCTGACTATGTACAATCTAAAAGTGACTCAAATAATGAAAATACAGCGGTATGTAATTTTTTTCCTAAATGTGGCTTGTCACATTATTACCATTCAAGATTAAAGTAGTGAAGTAGAACATTCCGTTTTCTTCACGGATAATTGGCCCGGGCAAAACAAAAACTGGCTTTTGATGTCTTTATGGTTCCAGCTAGTGACGGAACAAAAGTGTAAGTCTATTACACACCATTTTTTAGTCAGCGGACACACTTACCTTCCCTCTGACAGGGATTTTGCTCACATCGAAAAACGGCATAGAAAGTATGCTCCGCTTTTGTAATCTCCTAAAGAGTGGCACAAACTTATAAGAGAATCTAATAAAAAGAAGCCCTTCAGTGTAACTGTTATGAAACAGGAAGATTTTCTCAATGTATAACCACTCTTAGAGAACATTAAAAAGAGTACTCGCACTGATGACCAGCAATCTTTGGATTTTTTCCAATGTTTTTTCATTTTTATTCAAGAGTGATATCAAAAAAAGCACTTCACATTAAGCATTCTGTGAATGGTACCTAAAACCCCGTCACTGTTGGCAAGAAGGGACGTCCAAATGTTCTTTCTGTATCTTCTTTAAAACAGAAGTATATTGAGCCCATTCGGATTGCAAAAAATAAACTCGAAAATGTGAGATCATTATTACTCTACATACCTTCAGTGTATCATCCCTTCTACAATAATTTACGTGAGGATATCAGCCCTGATGTTGCAGATGAGGTCACCGAGCTGGTTGATTAAATAAGATTTTGGATATTTATTATAAATGGAATAAGAAGGACAGGGCAGAAGCGTTGGCCAGACCAAGACCACCGATTCAACTACTGACGGACACCATAGAAGATATAACAGGGGCGGAAAACGGTAAGAGATGGAGCGAGAGAAGCGATTGCTTCACTTCGCAAGACTCCGGAAAATCAAGGTAAAACTGGATGATCTGTGCAATGAATGCGAGGAAGAGACGGTGGAACATCTTATGTGTCTATGCCCTGCCCTGGCAGGTAAGCGCCAGAGGGGGAGTACACGACTTGAGAGTCTAGGAGAGGCAGCAGAGATGGACATCGGAAATTTGAAGAATTTTATAGGAGGATGGAAATGCCTAAGACAAGGAATTAAAGGAAAGATATAAAGGACAAAGGATAGGTAAAAAGAGGATGGCTCAACACCATGAGTCAAAGGGTATCACTATGGGCCTAGTGCCTCTGAGTGGACCGGCGCCGGAACGGACCTGGTCGCCCATATAACCTAACCTAACCTATAAATGGAATAATGTAACAAGCCACATTTTTTTCAAATAAAGGCTATTTTTTCTCAAGTTTTGAGTAGTTTTATCTATTGTTGTCAACTATAGTCCCATCGGGCAAGATGTGCCGACATATCTAAATTAAAACAATGAAAGTTGATACTGGATTTTATATATTATTTTTAAAATTTAAAGTCGAATATCTCACTTTCATCTTTTTGAGGCTTGTCATTGTTTCACATTAAGCCCTTCAATTTAATTTAAAAACAACAAACTGCACACATAATTTTGTTCATTTCAACCGGATATAAATTTAAATTTTTTATTTTGCCATAATTATTTTCATTAAAAGAAAAAATTACTTGAAAAACAACATTTTTTCTTTCAATTATTTCTAATATGAGTTTCTAAAAAATTAACCGACGTTTACAACGAATTAGTTTTAGTTCAACTCGCATCCCTCGCAATGATTTTTGTTATTAATTGATACGGACCCCCTTTTAAATAAGCAAAATTCATTTTGTAGATTTTGAAGGATCAAGACACACTTCAGTAGGAAAACTTTCATGAGTACACGTGTAAAATTACAAATTGACATTACTAGGCCTAATAATTATTATTACATCGAACACAACATGTATGTAAACTTAAAATATTGTTATATGGAGTTAGATACGCGAAGTCAATTTTCACAATAAGTATGTACAACAAAAGTAATTTAATCTATCTAGTACAGGTAATATTTTAAATATTTTTTCAATACAAATAATCTAATTTAGTTGATCTGATTGATATTGTTTCTTCCAATATTTTGTATTATATCCATGATACTACAGATACATGTAACATGTGACTGTGTAAGTGAGAATGTCCGTCTGAACTCTAGTGAGAGAGAAAGAGACGGACGATCAGTTGTCTTTATGTGTCTAGAGCATGCGCGCCATTAGAGAAACACAGTCTGAACCTTAGACTTTCTATCTCTTTCTTACATGCTGTCTGAGTTATTTTCCTTATTTGTATTAAAATGATCTTGATACCAAAAATAATTTGTTGAAATTTTAACAAAATGCAATAGCAATCCCACAACCAACCAAATACAGACTCTCAATATATTTGTTTCTTCAAGTTTACAAGTAAACGACAGCGATAGATGTCAAAATAATGTCAACATATTATTTACTTGTCATGAACAAGTTAAAACATAGAACAACAAACGGAGGTTATCGACAACTTCACATTTAAACTAATGACGTATCTGAATTATAAGTTGCATAAGCCGATTTTAGGCGAACACAACGGTTTAAACCGCGGTTAATATTTTTTCGACCTTGGTTTTAGCCATTCGTCAACCAAAATACGTCACCGTCGAAGACCGCCTAAATAACTTTTAATAACCACTAATAACATCCTAACATTTAGGTGAATAACCAGTGACTCTGGATTAAACAGAAAAGCAGGTCGGCTAAGCTCAAATATATCTTCTGTTTGTTATTTGTTGGGAAATTAAATCAGAATATTTTTTTCTACTTTTATTTCCCAACAAATAACAAAAATAATAATTAATACTCCCCAATGAACATATTTATCTTCTGAACAAAACATACAATTTTCCGTTTAAAAAATGTCAAAGGTAGTGACGTCTTTAAGGGCTCAGTAGTGACGTCCTTGACTTATAACTATTAAGAACCACATCGACTAAGTGCATTTGGTATTTACTAGTTATTTATTGTTATTCGCCTAAAATCGGTTATAGTTTCAATAAATTTTTTGTTTCAATTTTTATTCTGTCGATCTAAAGACTAAATTTAAAATAATTTTATTTTTGAATAAATAAAACATCTTCTATCACTCAAAAAGTTTACCTTTCTATGATGTTTCAACATTACTTCTAACACTTCCATGAAAAAGAAACCACTTGCTAAGGTACTTCCCAAATACTATTGATTTTTTTTCCTTTATTTACTCAATTATCTGTACTAAACCAATTAAATTTCTTTTACTGTACTTCAGCCGGGATAAGAAAAGATCACAGAAAAGGAATACTTATAGAAGCAGCACAGTACAATTTTTCGAATGTATTACATATTTATATTAAAAACTGAGTAATTACTAGACTAATGGATAGTTTACCAAAAAGAAAACTTCATTCGTCTGATTCATTATACTGGTAATGATTTGAATAGAATTCAAGATATAAATATTATTCAAACAACGATTTTTGACTCGTTTCATTATAATTATTGATATCAAATCTGTGTCGCTTCTATATTTATTTATTCTGTAAAAATATATGGAACATGATCAGTCAATTAACATTACGACCTACTTATATCTACTTATTAGACCATTCAAAGTGATTTTTATAATAAGTATAACAAATTTACTGTGAAATAACAAAAATATTTGTCAATTAATGGTTACCAAATAATCTGATGACAGTTTATCTGAATGTCAAACACTTGTAATAGCAGAATACATACCCATGTGGAAAGAGTTTCTTTTCAGTTGAGAGCGAAAATAACAGCTCGACAGAGAAAAGAAACTTCCCACTGAGGCTCAATTATTTCCAGTAGACTAATCTCAGACATTGACAGTCGAGCTGCCCTTAAAGCACTTCAGAGCTCTAAGGTAACAACTCGGATGGTATGGGAGTGCGCCGAAGAACTTAGAAGACCGGCGACTCGGAACAACGTAACACTGGAGTGCCAGGTCACAAAGGAATCGCTGGCAATGAAAAAGCTGACGAACTGGCAAGAGCAGAATCGTCAACCCTGATGAACGGACCCGAACCATCTGTGGGCATTCCCTGCTCAATGAGCAGGAACAAACTACGCACCATAAAGGGGCTTCTTACGGGACACTTTCCCACAAAGGAGCACCTGAACAAAATAACAGAAGATGCAAAAAGGACACCGAAACAGATCTGCACATATTATGCAACTGTGAGACGCTGGACCACAGAAGGCAGAAACTTTATGGAAGATCCCAAATAACTCCAGAAGACTTCCACAACCAACCAGTAAAGAGCCCGTATGAGTTAATACAGGGAACGGATTGGCTGAATAGGCTGTAGTCAGAGCACTAGGAGTATCCATAATAAGCCCAGGAGGCTGAGGTGGTGCCGGCGAAGGGACGGCTCCTTATTATAAAAAAAAAATCTCAGACATTTACAAAATAATTATTTGACACATCATCACAGAACAAATAAAATAATATCTCGTAATTTTTTGTTATTTCCTACCTTCTCGAATATTTCTTCCTTGTCAGAAGTTATTTGTAGTTTAACCAGTAGTACTTTTTTCACGGTTAAAAACCCTTTGAATGGCCAACTGTTAATAAATAGTAATATTATCTAAAATGGTATCCCTTTAAAGACAGACTTATCAAAAAACGAAATACACGAATCTCGTTTTTGAAAAGTATCGAGATTCCAGCATTTCCGGCTAGCAAACATTATCTAAAAAAAAACACAGACATCATAGGAAATATTATAAAATAACAATTCGTGCATTCTACTTCGACTTTAATATCGTATATCGGATTTGTGTTGGTTATAAAGTCCGAGGAACGTTTACAGAACACACGGTAGTTCAATATAAAGCATAATATGTAAGTAGTGTTGCATGATTAGTAGTATACTTTTGACAATTTAGTATTCTAAAAAAGGGTACAAATGTTAGATATTTGCGTAAAACCGGCTGAGTTTGAAGTTGTCAAAGTAGTGCATCTGTATGAATAGGGTATGTCCACCAACTAACAAATTGACACTAATGACAGTCGTCCCGAGGAACAACAATCATTTTAGATTTGTAATTCGGTTGTTTTGTATTGATTTAATGATGCTTTTCATTATAAATAGTCAGATATAGCTTTTAAAATACCAAAACAATGTCGAAGAAAGCACAAAATCAAAATTTAACGAACTCAAAATAAATATTAAGAACCACGTGCTGTGCAAAGAACGATTGTTTTTCATCAGGGCGACTGTCAGTTGGACTTGCCCTATTGTATGTTTGACAACCTATGATAACCTCAAACTCCAGCCGAACATACGCAAATTACAACTGCACCTAGTATTTTTATATATAATGGTTTATGGCTTTTTTGATTTAAATATGAAAAATTTTTTTAAAAAGAATACTTTGTTTTTCTACTTTAGATATACAGAAAAGTTCTTTGCCTACAGTTTTAGATCCCAATCTATCTTTTTCTTTTCTGTGGAGATAGCAGTTATAACCTGACACTGAAAAGAAACTTTATGCTAATTTCACTGACAGTTACAACTTATTGTTTAATATATAAAATCTCCTTTGTAGTTTTTTTGTTATTTCCTCCCTCTCCAAATTCTTTATTATTGAAAAAATTAGTATTTTTGCTTCAGTTAGACGTTTCCACCAGGGTCGAAAGTCAACAATTGCATATTATATGGTTGTATATAAAACAAATTTCTCGGTTTCAGCTGTTACACAGTAATTATTGTAAGTGTATGTACATTGAAAAATTCCTCGTACTTTATAAATATTATATCGAAAATTGTGTCTAACATGAATATTGTTATAAATAAAGTGTCATTGAACAATGTACATTGCTATGTCTTCAAAACGTGATTGAAAATTATAAAAATAGCATCAATTTTAATATTTTATAGACGCTTCAAAACAAGTTGATATAAAAAATGTTTTTAAATCGAGATGCACATTTTTCAAGTAATGCGGGAACCTCACCGTGATTCATTATGTACAAAGTGATTTTTTTCAAACAGTCATTTTATTATTTTACAGTTTTTTAATCATTTCTGTAACTTCACCTTCTGGTTACTGATTGTTTTACTTTGTGATAAGCTGCTTATTGGTTCAAATTTGTTTTCCAAATACAGTCTACATACGATTTATTATTTACTGGCCCATCGAATAAATATAAAGCAATATTGGTTTTCGTATTTAACACACATACTTTTTCAAAATACAAATACTCAGTTGAAACTATCCAAAAATACTCAGGGGTTACAATATCTTGCAATAGACAATACTCAAAGTTGGGCAAGGTATGACAATTCTTCCATAAAAGTGTCAAAAACTGATGTTCAATGCCGTGCTCAATCAAATAATAGTGAAATAGAATATGTACACGGACTGTGTCCACAACTTCTGGCTCTTAAAACAAAAAATGTGCCTTCAACATTATGATTTGTGAAGTTGTCAATTATGAAGAATGTGGTGCCTGCAGTAATTTGTGACAGTTAAATTATTGTATCAACTGGAATATAATGCATTATTTAAAATCCATAAGTCTTTTCAAGTACACATTGGGTTGATTAAAATTCAACGATACGAGCAAACATTTTCTAGTATTACCCAAGCCGCCACTAAAAGCATACATTTGGTGAAAAAAAATGACAGGTGACGTCTTTTCCCATCTTAAATTACTGTACACAAGTTTAACTATCTAATCTACAAGGAGTCCAATGATAAGACTTAGACAATAAGTCCCACATATTCACAAAGCTACTTAATATTGCTAAACGATTGATCTTTGTGTTAGAAGTCTATTATCTCATATCATAATAGATTAACTGTATAAAAAAGGATTTAGAATCATGGATTGAAAGAAAATATGGTACAGAAGTGCGAAAATGCCAAAGGAGGAAGATGAGAGATGAATACATATTTCAAATTCTTTTCGAGGTAGATAAAAAAAAACTATTTGTAGATGTCTTATAACAAATAATTAAAAAGTAACAACAATATCGATATATTAGATTATTAATTTTGGAAGATACACACTTTGTAAATTAATTAGAAAAGTATATAAAAAAAAGTTTCAGAAATTAGCTAGCAGCTTAATATTTAGTAAGTAAAGACAGCTTTAAAGCTAGTATGAAATGAACACAGAGGAAAAAGCGAAAATAGTGAGTCGTTCAGTTTTAGTACCCCCTAACCATACTAACATCTTAAAAAGTTCAATCTGTAGTTTTTGATAAATAACTCTTTGAAAATAATAAACATTTTTTATATTTCTGTTTCAACTTACCAATAAGTTTGAGGTTTTTAAATGGTTTGGCAGTGAACGCGTTGAAACCTAATCAAAAAATAATAATTTTTATCTTCAAAATCAATTCAATGAAGTCTTAAGGTAGGTTTACATCTGACACTTGTGTCAAACGTGTGACACACAATTATAGCATTGACTGTTTACATTTTTTATATGATATTTATTGCACGATACAAAATAGACAACTAGTCAACCACCGCGATTTCTTTTAGGTGAGTCAACTACTCTTCTTTCAATAGGTCAGTGAAATACTTTTCGACAATAAAATTAAAATATTTCTGGTTCGTTCAATTTTTGAACCTTCGTCTTGACTAAATTCCAAGCTTTCATATAGCGAATGAATAGTAAACATCAGCCGATTAAAAAAAAAATTAATTTTTCAATGTTCAAGTAACATTATGTCAACTAAATATTGCTATTTATGTAGTTGAAAAATGAGCATAATATAGAAAATAAATTGTTTAATTAGGACACAAGTGAATTGCATACACTTTTTTTTATACTTCCTTTTTTTTTATTAAATATGCACAAATTATAAGAATGTACAACTAAACTGCAGAGAACTGTCAAATTTAATTAACTTATCCATATAGAAAGTCACAGCCGTGTTAAATATTGACCAAATATTCCTATTGGATATGCAATTGTTAAAATTAAAAGGTGGGAGTGGAAAAAATATGTTTTAGACCGTAATAACTCAAAATATAATAACATGACACATGACTTACCCAAAAATTGGTTTAATCTAGAGGTAGATCTTATTTTCTGTAGGTACACCCTTCTTCATTTGCATAAATTTGACATTTTTTTGATTGTGTGATATTATAATTAGCTGCAATGGACTCTGGAACAATCCTAATATACACGTAAAACTGAACGACTCATTTTATAATAAAAACGAAGACCTTAAGATTAAGAATTCGATTTATAAATGTGTTTTATTGTTAACCATTTTCAAATATAAATAGAACCATTGATTTGCATCAAAGATAAACCTAAAAAAATATCTACACACAACATACACGAAATGTATGAAGCTACTTCTTCAACCAAATTCAATAGAAATCATCATCACAAAGAAAAACTTCATTCAGTCTTTATAAACCAAAAAAATACCTGACTAGGTTTCAAGCATCGTATTCAAAAAAAAAAAAAATGATAGGCTGGACCCCAAGGAATAATAACAATGATAAAACGGAAAAAGTAAAACGAATATATTCGATTTGATGTGGAATGATAATTTTACTTAAATATCAATATCATTCAAGTAATGTAAATAAATATATCCAGACACTATTAACAACTGTCAAAGTCTGGAAATCCTATAAACGTAAAATACCCCATTCTCAAAGAAGCGACAACTTATCACATTTCCATCAGAAATATATTGCTGTCAAAAGAGTTTAAATAACTAAAAAGTTCTATTGCAAACAAACAAAAATACTACACAAATGAAGAGAAAGAGTAGACTCAAAACATGGAAACATAATATGAGAAATTTACTTATGCAAGATTGACACTTGCGGAAAGTAGTGTGTGTTGCCTACTATTAACAATAAAATGACAGTATACCTAATAAGTGGTTGTTTTTAATACAAATGAAGGTGATGCTTCTTTCCGAGTGGGGTATTCTGTGTAATAAAAATATTGAAATTGGATATCAATAAAAACAACCAAAAAATGTAAATATTTTGGAAGCACGCTAATGAAATGATGAGAACGTAAAAACTTGAAACCAAATTGGGCTAAGAAAAAATTAAGTAAATAGATTATTAGTTTGTCTGGGACAACATAACAAAATTATCATTCCAGGGAAGGTAAAAAAAGTTGGGTTTTATTTTTTCCGTTTTTAAATATCTAGGGTCGAGCCTTTGGTGAGGTTATAGAAGAAAAAAACGTTAATCGATATTATAGCGCTATTTTAGTCCCACGTATCGGATTCATTTACATTATTTGATTCGCACGTTGTCACGGTTTCTGTATCTACTTCTTCTTCGTATTCGGTCCAAGGAATTTCACCCATTTGTTTAAGTTTTTTCCTTGCTAACGCTTCTTTCTCTTCTTTGGTTCTTTCTTTACGGAATTCGTAAACTAGGGGGAATATGTGTTCGATTGCAGCCTGAACGTCAGCCACACTAGGAGCTGAAAATATAAATGTTCTATTCAACAAATAATACATTTTTAGTTATGCCCACGAGAATCTCGTTTTTGAACCGAGACGAGACTTTACTTGATCTCGTCTCGTGCCTCGAGCGAGAGGCAAGTTTTTTAGACTTATTACTTTGAATAGGTAAAGTTTTATTCTGTAAACTTTGGTGTTATTTTCAAATATATGCATGATATTATCTCTCGATACACAGAAGTTCTGATTTCACCTTCGAAACGAGATAAGACTCTATACAAAAGTTCTTATTTCATCTACGAGATGAAACAAAACTTTATGAAGGTCTCGTCTTTTTGGTCTCGTGGACATAACAATATTTTTAACAATTTTTTTGACCCCTTTTAGTCGATTTATAGTGCGGTCCACCTCAAATGAAAGTGCCTTAGTAAAGTAGAAAAAAAATGACAGTTCAATATACTGAGTGTTTGATTTAGAGTGGTGAGTGGCCGGATATCAGAAGGTATTTATCATATAACTTTGAAAGAAAATATTTTCTGAGACACAGCCTCTCACTTCTCTTATTAAAACACACAGTACATTTTCATTATTAAGGTGATCCTAATTTTTCAGTTGCACTTTATATTCTAAATCCAGTTTAGCACTATTCAGTGTAACATTTTCTATATTCAATAATTTACTCATCTTACGGCCTTAAACCTTCATCTTTCGGGAGAAATTTCAAACAATTATCAACCAGACAAGAGCTATAATTGACACAATTTAGTTAATGTATTTACATGTTCAAGTTTTTTTACTTCATTCAAGGTTGTATTTCAATTATTTCTTCTTTATGTAATGGCATAAGAAACTTGATTCAATTCAATTCAATTCCAAGTTTACATGTACAGTTTATCTATGTCTGAGGAAATCCCCAAACAGCAGATTTTCAAAATCGCTTTGTATCTTTTGACAGCATTAAATTTTTCACAAAAAAGTGGCAATGCTTCCACAAGGTTCTATCCCTATTAATAGCCAGCAGTGTCACCCAAAACGGGACACAACTGCATCCTATTCAATTGTTTTCTATTCTAAAATTTTAATATCTAACGATTATATAATATTTTTTTATTTACACATAACTCAAAATACATAAAAGACAAACAAAAAAAATATGAATCAACAATACATATTATGTTATAAGAAGTGGATCTGATATCTTTACTCCACCAGACCAAGAAAAAAAAATATACGTATATTAAGTTACGGGGGCCATTTTGGAGGGCACGTTCCGGACCCGGCTCATAATTTGTTGCTATTTTGTTGCTAATTTGTTACTAAATAATTGATATTGTTGCTCCAGCTGTTGCCGAGAAACGCGTGGTCCCCTACCGTAATATTAACTTAGGGTGGCCTAGTGCAATATCTCGGTAACGGAGGAAGCTAGCGATACGAGCCTGGTGGCATATTTTGTTGCTAATTTGTTGCTTTAAGGTGGCTTTACCGAAAAATTCCAAAAACCACCCCTACATGTCAAACTCACCCTCGCGCAGTATTAAGATACGGTGCCCAACTGCTATATCTCAGGAGCCAGACGAGCTAGCGGCACGAACCAGGCGGCATATTTTGTTGCTTTAAGGCGGCTTTACCGAAGAGTTCCAAAAACCACCCCTACATGTCAAACTCACCCTCGCGCAGTATTAAGTTACGGTACCCAATTGCTATATCTCAGGAGCCAGACAAGCTAGCGACACGAACCAGGCGGCATATTTTGTTGCTAATTTGTTGCTTTAAGGTGGCTTTACCGAAAAATTCCAAAAACCACCCCCACATGTCAAACTCACCCTCGCGCAGTATTAAGTTACCGTGGCCAACTGCGATATCTTGAGAGCCAGACGAGCTAGCGACACGAACCAGGCGGCATATTTTGTTGCGAATTTGTTGCTTTACGATGGTATTGTTGGGAAAAGTATTGGGATCACTTTACTCCACTTATTGATTAAACTTTGTAAAATAAAACAATAAAACATAAAACTAACATAAACTTAAAGACCATTTTTTATTTTTCCTTCCTTCACAGAACTACTCAATGACTACTGACAGTCGTGACATTTACATTGACACCAAATAGGTAACATAGACTATATGTGCAAAGAGTATACACACTATGAGAAATCACGGAGTTGAGTTACAACAGTATAATTAAAAAATCTTCAAAAAATGTCCTACCTTACTGCGATATTAAGCTGCGGCAGCCATTTGTTTTGTCTCGAGACTAGAATTAGTTGCCCAAACAAGCTTCGCGGCATATTTTGTTGCCAATTTGTTGCTTCAAGATGCCTCAATGTGAACCCCGCTACTATGATCTTAAGTTGCGGCAACCTTTTGCTCTATCTTAAGCCTACAATTACTTGGTCCAACGAGCTCCACGGTTTTTGTTGCTATATAGTTGTTATAAAACGGCTTTATCGAGAGATTTTAAAAACAACCCCTTCGAGTCAAACTCGCTTAAAAAAACCATTTCCTTATCAAATACTAATCATATATTCATTTTCAAAATAATATCAAATTTCCACTACGTAATAGTTAACGTTGTATTTGTATTTTTTCAAAACTAGCACTATTTTTTTCATCAAAAAATAAATTTCGCTTTTGTATATGTGATCTAGGATTTTTTTTAAATTGGTAAATTGTATTCTTTGCAATTTTCAAAAATGAATTAAAAAAAATTCGCAAGAAAATATGCCGGCTGGTTCGTGTCGCTAGCTCGTCATGCTCCCGAGCTACTGCAAGTAGTCACGGAGGTGAGTTTGACATGTAGGGGTGGTTTTTGGAATTTTTCGGTAAAGCCACCTTAAAGCAACAAAATATGCCGCCTGGTTCGTGTCGCTAGCTCGTCTGGCTCCCGAGATATCGCAGTTGGCCACCGTAACTTAATACTGCGTGAGGGAGAGTTTGACATGTAGGGGTGGTTTTTGGAATTTTTCGGTAAAGCCACCTTAAAGCAACAAAATATGCCGCCTGGTTCGTGTCGCTAGCTCGTCTGGCTCCCGAGATATCGCAGTTGGCCACCGTAACTTAATACTGCGTGAGGGTGAGTTTGACATGTAGGGGTGGTTTTTGGAATTTTTCGGTAAAGCCACCTTAAAGCAACAAAATATGCCGCCTGGTTCGTGTCGCTAGCTCGTCTGGCTCCCGAGATATCGCAGTTGGCCACCGTAACTTAATACTGCGTGAGGGAGAGTTTGACATGTAGGGGTGGTTTTTGGAATTTTTCGGTAAAGCCACCTTAAAGCAACAAAATATGCCGCCTGGTTCGTGTCGCTAGCTCGTCTGGCTCCCGAGATATCGCAGTTGGCCACCGTAACTTAATACTGCGTGAGGGTGAGTTTGACATGTAGGGGTGGTTTTTGGAATTTTTCGGTAAAGCCACCTTAAAGCAACAAAATATGCCGCCTGGTTCGTGTCGCTAGCTCGTCTGGCTCCTGAGATATAGCAGTTGGACACCGTAACTTAATACTGCGCGAGGGTGAGTTTGACATGTAGGGGAAGTTTTTGGAATTTTTTGGTAAAGCCACCTTAAAGCAACAAAATATGCCGCCTGGTTCGTGTCGCTAGAACGTCTGACTCCCGAGATATCGCAGTTGGCCACCGTAACTTAATACTGCGTGAGGGTGAGTTTGACATGTAGGGGAGGTTTTTGGAATTTTTTGGTAAAGCCACCTTAAAGCAACAAAATATGCCGCCTGGTTCGTGTCGCTAGCTCGTCTGGCTCCCGGGATATCGCAGTTGGCCACCGTAACTTAATACTGCGCGTGGGTGAGTTTGACATGTAGGGGTGGTTTTTGGAATTTTTCGATAAAGCCACCTTAAAGCAACAAATTAGCAACAAAATATGCCACCAGGCTCGTATCGCTAGCTTCCTCCGTTACCGAGATATTGCACTTGGCCACCCTAAGTTAATATTACAGTAGGGGACCACGCGTTTCTCGGCAATGGCTGGAGCAACAAAATCAATTATTTAGTAACAAATTAGCAACAAATTATTAGCAAAGGCCCCCGTAACTTAATATACGTAAAAAATATAGTCTCTAGCCACTGATAATTTTTAGGAAATAGAGACTGTAGGGCAGTAGGGAGCAAAGTTGATAGAAATTAATAGGAGAAAATATATATCTTTCCTTACCAGTTACAGTAACACTTCCTGTTGAAAATATCTTCAATGTAGCTTTGGGAGTTTTCAATTTGTAAGTAACTCCTGGATGCAGTTCTGGTTCATAACTATAAAGAAAAATTATCAATAACTCTGGTAATAGCTTTAGTATAATACTCAAAATATATTTATTTGGAAGTCTTTATAAGCTAATTGCAAAAACCTGAAGTTGGTAGGTAATAAAATATTTCATGTGCATCAGTCTACATTATTTGAGTAAAAACAAGAACAAAGATTAGAATAAATAGGAAAGATTCAGGAATCTTTTTAAAAATTAAGAAGTTACGATAATTTGTTTTAAATGCTATCAGTCATCTCAAGAAGAACATCTGATCCGTTATATTTCAAGCAATCAGGGGAGTACAACGTAGCTTAAATTATTCTATTTCTAAATTACAGAAATAACTTAATTGTTAAAATTACTTTCCATAATACAATTTTATTTTTGTTGTTATATACAGTGTGACCCATTTTGTTTGGAAGCACCCCTATAAAATCCGCATTTTTCAACCGATTTTGATTTAGTCTTTTTTGTTAGATTCAGTATCAAAAACAGAATTTGAGCACAAATTTTCATACCATAATAGCTATTTTCAAGGCACTCTACGTTAATTTTTCTTTGCCAAAAAAGACGAAAGTATATTAGGCATTTTTTTTTCTCAAATATGACTACACCACTGAATTCAGAATCATCACAAATGTAAACTATCAAAATTTTATAAAAAAAGTTTTATTAACAACAAAGTTATCACTACATGAATTTGGAAAAAGTTGGTTTTTAATTAATTTTTTACTAAGAATGTAGGCACATTTTAAAAATGGCAACATGGTAAAGAAAAACTAGGACTCAAAAATATTGCACTGTAGAAATTCGAAACCGAAATTTTAAAAGACAGGATAATAGGTCCATTCTTTTTTGAGGGTAACATGAATGCCAATAACTTCATGGAATTCTTGGAAGGTGAGTTATCCGCAGTGATTGACGAACTGCCACTAGCAGAAAGAAGAAATTTGATATTTCAGTTAGATGGTTGTTCTGTACACTATTCTAGGATTGTCAGGCAGTGGGTTAACGAAAAATTTCCAAATGGTTGGATAGGTCGCGGTAGCGAGTTAATCGACTGGCCTTCTAGATCGCCCGATTTAACTACATTGGATTTTTATCTGTGGGGTCTCTTGACACAAAAAGTGTATAAGACACGCCCAAGGAATAGAGCAGAACTGTGTGACAGATTACGACAGGCGTGTGCTGGAATAACGCCACATGAAATAAAAAAGCGCTAAGACATAGTCGCAAACGATACGAGAAATGTGTGAAAATTAACGGAGGTCTAGTCGAGGCTACAAAAATGTAGAATTCAATTATTATTAAGTAGTTTAATAATCAAAATATATTATTTGGTGTTAATTTGTATTTTCGTCACATCAGCACAATTTTACATTACTCTCAGAAGCTATAACTCCAGAACGGGTTAAGTTATCGGCTTCAAATTTTTACAGTGCAATATGTTTGAGTCCCAGTTTTTGTTTACCATGTTGCCATTTTTAAAATGTGTCTACATTCTTAGTAAAAAATTAATTAAAAAACAACTTTTTCCAAATTCATGTAGTGATAACTTTGTTGTTAATAAAACTTTTTTCATAAAATTTTGATAGTTTACATTTGTGATGATTCCGAATCCAGTGGTGTAGTCATATTTGAGAAAAAAAATGCCTAATATACTTTCGTCTTTTTTGGCAAAGAAAAATTAACGTAGAGGGCCTTGAAAATAGCTATTATGGTATGAAAATTTGTGCTCAAATTCTGTTTTTGATACTGAATCTAACAAAAAAGACTAAATCAAAATCGGTTGAAAAATGCGGATTTTATAGGGGTGCTTCCAAACAAAATGGGTCACACTGTATATTATACACCACAGTTTACCCAAAAGTGCATCAAATAATACCTGTATTTCTAAAATATCTGGCAAGGAAAATAAGTTTATTTCCTATCTTATATTTAGTTGATAAATACATCAAAACAAAATTTTTAATGCATATAAATGTTCAATTCACAATTGATTACACCAACAAATCCTTGAATTTACTGGTAGCATTTAAAAATTAAGTAACTACAGATCGACCTCCTGTTTTATCATCAATGAAATAGTTAACAATCAAATGTAAACCTTCTTGCGAATATAAATTTATTTAAATTGTAAGTAAACTGTAGACTAGTCTGAAAGTGAGATATTAGAAGAAAAAAAACGGATTCCAAAATACAGTGGACCACCGGTAATCCAACAAATGTTTTGTAGGGCAGTGCTGAACTATAGAATTTGACCCCCTACAGTCTGGAATTTTTTATAAAAGACTACCTAGTGATTTGACAAATTACAGATTCAATGATAAGATTCTATATGTTATAGTCTGCTATAAATGATTGTCAAAAAAATATTCAATGATACATAATTAATATACATGTGTCTACTGTATATTGAGATATTTTTGAATAATGTCAAAATAAATAGTTAGCTGGTACATATCTATGCATATTATTATTATTGCAGGATTATCCAATCATTTTTTCATTTAGTGTTTTAATATAAGCAAGTATATTATTTGGTTATTCCTAGTCAAGAGATACAACATATATATGTCAAGATGGAATTCAATTAGAATTTGAAAATAATATTTACGAGGATGTATTGATATCTAGTTAGCCTAGACCAGTTCCATGCATAAACAAAATATTGCGTTGAACAATAACTTATTAGGAGTGTCAGTGAAGTTTGACGTCAAAAAAGTAAACCAGAGTTACGCAATAAATTAAAAGAAAAAAGATGTCCACCGAAATTGTGAAAATCGAAAAATTTGAGTATCGAGCCATCATCAAGTACCTGTATTTAAAAGGGTTAAGAGGTAAGCAGATTTACGAAGATATGCTTAATACCCTTGGTGATCAATGTCCTTCATATGCGAACATGAAAAATTGGACTGCTAGCTTCAAAAGAGGTACATTTTTCATTGAAGATGATGACCGATCGGGAAGGCCCCGAAAATATCGATGCAGTTCATGACATGATTTTATCAGACCATCGAATTGGGCTAAAACGGATATCTGAAATCACTGAATATTTCATACGAAAGCGTTCATCATACAGTTCACGTCAATTTGGACATGAGAAAAATTGCTGCAAAATGGATCCCCAAATGTTTGAATATTGACCAAAAGCGTGCAAGGGTAGAAGGATCGCGTTCGATCTGTGCTCGATTTGAAAACGATGTAGACTTCTTAAACCGAATTGTTACTATGGATGAGACTTGGGCACATTTCTACGATCCAGAAACAAAGCAACAATCGATGGAATGGCGACACTCTGGTTCTCCAAGACCTAAAAAGTTTCATGTCCAAAAATCTGCTGGAAAAGTTCTTGCTTCAGTTTTTTGGGATTGCCATGGATTTTTTGGATAAGGGTAGAATAATAAGTGGAGATTACTATTTGACATTACTGACCATTCTACGGGAAAAGATTAAAGAGAAAAGACGCGGAAAGCTATCCAAAGGTGTTTTGTTTTTGCAGGACGTCGCCCCTGCACACAAATTTCATGTTGCCATGCAAAAAATTCATGATTTAGGGTTTGAATTACTAGAACACCCCCCTTATTCACCAGGTTTGGCTCCGTCCGACTATCACCTCTTTCCTCAACTGACAAAAATGTTAAAAGATCGTAAATTTTCTTCCAACAAGGAGGTAATAAAAGATGTGGAGGTCTGGTTTGCAGAGAAAGAAGAAAAAAAATTTTTTTTATAGGTCTAGAGATGTTGCAGGTTTGCTGTAATAAATGTATCCAATTAAGAGGAGAGTATGTTGGGTAATAAAATATTTTGACATTGAAATTTTGTTTGGTTCTATAGTAGGCTAAGAATTTTTGAATATATCCTCGTATATAGATAATAGGCAATAGGTTAGGTCAATTTTAATGTGGCAAAATGTGACATATGAGTACTTAATCAGTTTCATGTACGAAACTTTAAATTTTTTATAAATATGTATAAAAATCCACCGTTTAAAATCAATTTAGTAAAGTTTCAAACCCAATCTGACTTATATTGATCAGATCGTATCTTTTGCATAACAACAATTTAGAAAAACTCGTAGCAATAATCAAAGAACTAGCAGAGCACTTATAGCACCAAAATATATCAATTACATTGTTGCCATTTTCACACTTTATCAGTGACTACTTGATAAAGTGAAGCAATAAACTGAGCTTCTATACAGCATGGTGTTAAGTGACATCCAAATACTGTATTCCTAGCTTTCTACCACAGGGTGTCTTGAGCTTAAATTATAAAACCATATTGTTTTCCCTCATATAATGTTCAGCTTAATTCAGAAATTTGATAAGTGTATATTGATCTGGGATGGAAATCAATTTTAGTTGCCATTACGAAAAATTCAAGTGTTGAAGTTTATACAGTCTACTTAGTATAGTACTAGAATTAATTAAATTAAACTCACTGAACTAAGTAACATTCAGAATAATAATATTTTCGCAATTCCATTTCACTGATACATCATCGATTAACATTCCATTATTACTCACATTATACCAAATAATAAAATTGATTTTGATTCATTGTTGAAACTGTTTAAAAAAAATTAATACACTATAAGAATACCACAAAAGGTATTTTTTAAAACTTCTTTTTCTTATGGCATGATGGACAGATCAATGAATGTATTTTAACAAATGAAATTTGTGCTAATTGTAAATATTTTTAGATGTTGTGTTTCTTTGTCTTATAATGGTACACAAGGTATCCCGCTTTATAGATAAAATATAAAATAATAAGAGATCATTTTGGAATCCTCAGTATTGGGTACAGTTTCCAATAAATTCAAAGAAATACAAATTCATTCTTTCTTGGAAGAAGGAATCCCCTTTCACATATTTGTGGATTGCATAGCATTCCTGGACGGAAGAGGGACACTTTCCTGAAATTCCTTAAAGGAATAAGTCTAAAGGAACTACTAGTATTCAATTTTTCCTCAGGAACTAAGTAGGAGAAAGATCTTTTAGTTCTTAGTGAATGTCACCCAAGTGTACATATTTCTCTTATTTTTACATTTTACCAATACAAATTCAATGCATATGGTCCTTATACCTATATCTTAGTTTTATTTTTTTTTTAAAAAAGGAGCTGTCCCTTTGCCCGGCCTCTTGGGCTTATTGTGGATTCTCCTAATGTTCTGACTACAGCCTATTCAGCCAATGAGTTCACTGTATTGGCTCATACAGATTCTTTACTGGTTGGTTGTAGAAGTCTTCTGGAGTCATTTGGGGTCTTCCATATAGTTTTTGCCTCCTGTGGTCTCACAGTTGCATAATATGTGCAGAGCTGTTTCAGTGTCCTTTTTGCATCTTCTGCATGTAAGGTCTCCATTATACAGCCCTATTTTGTTCAGGTCTTCCTTTGTGGGAAAGTGTCCCGTAAGAAGCCCCATTATGGTGCATAGTTTGTTCCTGCTCATTGAGAGCAGTTCTTTCGCTACTTTTTCTGATGGTTCCTTTATGAATTTCTTCCCATGTGTTTGCCTGGGCGTATTCTTCCAGTGTTTTTTGTGTTTTACCCACCCTTTCAACCCTGACCTAGTGGAGCATCTGGGGATGCCCACAGATGGTTCAGGTCTGTTCATCAGTGTTGACGATCCTGCTCTTGCAAGTTTGTCAGCTTTTTCATTGCCAGCGATTCCTTTGTGACCTGGGACACACTCCAGTGTTACACTGTTCTGAATCACCAGTCTTCTAAGTTCTTAGTAGCATTCCCATACCAGCTGAGAAGCAGCTTTACTATCACTGTAATCCTGATCTGCCTGTTGTTGTAGGCTCTCATGTTACTTACCCTTGCACATGCACATGGTTAGTTTGATTAGTAACTGGGTGGTCCATATATATTAAGGTATTGAAAAAGCAGTGATCATTTCCTGAAATTTTGGTGAATTATATGTCACCAGAGCAACCATAGTTTTATTCTGGTGAGGTTGGTGACTACCATTAAAAAGTATTCATCCAAATGTCCAATAAATGTCTTTGGAAGCAGTAGATAGGCCAGTAACAGAGGTAAACTAATATTGACCAATGACAAGTGGTCCATATATCAATGCATTTTTGCCAAAGTAACATAAGTGACATTTCTGGTTAAAATCATCTTTTTTTATTAACATAAAGCTTCCATTGTTAAGAAGGTACTGCCAAAGTGTAGTAAGCCTAGATTATACTTTAAACTTTATTTTTAACTATTTTAAAAACGTATGTCCATAATTTTTTTAATCATACCCGTAAAAGAAACACGTTTTTTCTAGTAATCGTTTTTGGTGACTTACGTTACTTTGGCAAATACCTATTGATATGTACATATATGAAACAGGTTCCATGAAATCTGAAAACTGCAAGTAGCCACACTGAAATTCTCGGAGATATACAGATCATATACAATGAAAAGCTAGATACCCAGTATATGGAAAAATTGAGAAAAATACTTTTAAAAACCATTATACAATTTCAACAAACATTATATAGGTTTGGTGAATTGTTTTACTTTTGTTTGCCTATATATTGAAATATACTAAAATCCATTTAAATAAAATGACTGTATAAGATTTAAAAACTACTTACTCAGCTTCTCTGTGACGCTCTGAAAATGAACTGATTTTTATTGAAAAGGGCATTGAACATGTTCCCAGTACATTAACCACTCTATAATTGTTGAATTTCGCATTGAATCCAAGTTTTTGTAAACATCGTGCAAATCGTCTAGCTGCTTGTTTTGCAGCAATCTCACTAGTTGCACCAGTACAGGTTATTTTACCAGATGACCAAATACTGGCAGTCGTGTAGGGTCTTCGAAGTTTCATAGTGACCATACCATTTTCTTTACGATACTCCACATTTGCACCTGATAAGGCAATTTCGCGAAGGTTCAAATGACACCGAACACTAAAACTACAAACTACATTGTTTATCACAATGTCTATTTCAGGCTCTTCAATAGTTTCTTCCGTTTGATACTCTTCGTTTTTAAGTTCACATTGTTCAGTACTAGCTTCGTTGATCTGAGTTTTCTCTCCCTCGTTTACAACTTCTACTTGTTCAAAACGATTTAAATTTGGTACTTGGTGTACCAGCCCGTTGCCATTAGACAGAGGTTTCAAACCATTTTTCTGAATAACTGTAGCCATCGCACAATTCACTTCCTAATTAAGGATTACAATTCTTTACATCATTTAATATATTCTCTGTAATTATCAACATGGATTTGTTAGAAGCACAGGCCACACAGGAAGTAAAAATATTCAGTATAGTTAATTAAAATCAAAGTATAGTGCTCTAAATATAATAAAAAAGTTATTTTTTACTTTACACTATCGGAAAATAGATGTGGTAGATAATACATGTACATCCGAGCTAATTATTATGGATGTTTTAACATTAGCCTTTGTAAGAAGCCATGACACACCACGGTAAACTCTACTCTCAAAATCCAAAATTGACTGATGATGGGATGGATAAAATAGTTTTGTTCGAAGCTCGCCTGTCAAAAAACAAATAGCTAAATGCTAAATACTGTCCACAGTGTTCACTGATAAATTGATAAACACTAGGCGCGTTCTCCAAATCCAAACGTTAGTTAGCGGTTTTACATTTTATCATCTTAAATCTGATTCTCTTTGCAAACGTTTAGTTCTTTTGAACGTTCTCATTAACAGTAATTTATTTCCGTCTCGTACATATCGAACTACAAAATATAGTTCAGTGTTCCAGCACAAATAATCAGAATAGAGAAAAAAGATTGATTTGTTTTACAAGTGGAAAAAACTAGTGTGGAAAACTGGTACGATTTCCTTTACACTTCAATTTAGAACCACATGAGCACGGAGATATGCAACCAAACATACATTTCGAGACATGCTTAGTTGCATACCTAATAACTCCAAATATATTTGCTAGTTACATGGAGTTCTATATATTGTATAATAACTGTATTTATGCTAAGCAATTGGTAGTCAAAAAAGAACCGTTCGTTTTCGTGATAAATAAAACCAGAAAGGTTATAAAATTATTTTAATGGAGACTTAACTATATATATTTAAAATGGTTTCAGCTTTTTATTCTCTATCAGCAATATTGGCAGATAAACTTTGTTGCGCCATTTGTAAAACACCTTCTTTTGTTTTATTTCCTCCGATGAAGCCTGTAGCATGGCAAAATATACATCCTTCAATTCCAGAAATTTCGCTGAGTTTATCGTCCCTCACTCCACGCCAGTCTTTATGCAAAAACACTCTAGAATACAAACAAATTGCTATTGAGAAAGGCAATTAGATCACTAGATAGTTTAATCAGTGATTATTTTGAACATTTAATATTTAAATAGTATTTACAGTATTACCTGCAAATAAAACTGTCTGGTTGAAGTGGTATTGCCTGAACTCTCCAAGAATCTCCAGCATCATGAAAAATTGTAAATTTAATCTCTCCAACAATACCCATTTCTTCTTCTAACGCAAGAAGATGGTCCTTCCATGGACATCTTTCTTCAAATATTATTATTTCTCCACTCTCATGTACCTTATACCTGTCTTCTACTGCTTTTTTAACAATCTCCCTGGCAGGCCACCAAACAAGGGCACTCTTCGAAAAATTAGTTATAAATGATAGAAAATAAAATAACAGCGTTACTTACTTCCATCACTCTTTCATTAAATTCCAAACCCACCAGCTCCATTGCTTTATAAAATGTTTCATTTGTAGGTATGGGATTAGGTGAATTCCACTCAGGATTTAATCTGTGGACCCTCGAACTTAAATGAGTATTTATCCTGTATTTTGGTTTACCTTCAGTGAACATAGGAACACCATTATCTATGGCATCTAGTTCTTCTACAAAACATTCATAAATATACCCATAAATTGATCTTAAGCAATCACTGGTGGCTACTATATTATCTTTGTTTAATATCTCAGTTATTACCTCAAAACCAAAATGTGCATATACTAATCCTGCAGAACTCAACCTGAAAATACAATAGTGAACTACACAAAAACAAATAAAGCAAAAGTGGGTACATACTTTATAGATTTATTTTTCATCAAGTCTGGTCGTACAGTACTAATTGTGTGTTCAAAACTTCTCTGGTGATGATCATATCTATGTTTCTTTGGATCATATTCTCCCCCAACGTCTACTACTATATCACAATTCTCTAAAATCTGTTCACAATTTGTTACCACAATAATTCAGTTACTTTTAAAACTTACATTCGGGTCTCTAGTTCTTATGATTTCGGCATCTACATATTCTGGTAATTGTTTCAACATATAGCAAGCCAATGCTTCGTCACAATGAAAGACACCACTATGCGTACCAATACTTTTCAATACTTTAGGATTTTTAGGATCTGTAGCCATTGTCGAGAAACTAAAAATAATGCAGTTGAATCAATATATTTCAATAATTATCAAAATAACCAACCCGTTCCACACGTGTGTGGCAATGCCGGAAGAAACACGGATTATTTTATCAATTTTGGCGCTGAGTGCCATGTATCCATCCATTTATTGCAGTAACAGCATAACATAACCTATAGTTTGAATGACATTTAGAAAAATAATTTTTAGGCCCTTTTTCGTTTTCATTATTTTCCTGACGTGTTAATAAGCCAATGAAATCGTAATAACGTTAGGGAAAATGTCCATTAAATTTCAAATTTGACATTGACGGCTCTGTTCAAGTTTTTGAGGTTATTATCATAGAGAAATAATATATAATTTTGTCTATGGTTATTATTATTTATTATCGTTCAAATTTGTTTAGAAAATTTGTATCTAAAATGCCTGTAGATATTAAAGAACTTACCGAAGGCTGGCTCGAACTTGAAAGTGATCCAGGTCTTTTCACTCTTCTATTAGAAGATTTCGGAGTCAAAGGAGTACAAGTTGAAGAAATATATGATTTAAACAAACCTTTGGATAGTCCTGTGTACGGTTTTATTTTTTTATTTCGTTGGGTAGAAGAAAGAAGATCACGGCGCAAAGTTGTAGAGCAGAACGAAACATTCGTTAAAGATGAAGATATTGTAAATAATATATTTTTTGCTCAACAAATGGTACCAAATAGTTGTGCAACTCATGCCTTAATTTCAATTTTATTAAATTGTCCCACTATACACTTAGGGGAGACACTTGCTAGGCTTAAAGCACATACTCAGGGTATGAGCCCTGATAATAAAGGATGGGCAATAGGAAATACTCCTGAACTGGCCTGTGCACATAATTCGCATGCAATGCCACAAGCCAAAAGAAGATTGGAAAAAGGTAGTGGTGTATCAACTGGGCGGTTTACAGGTACATTATTTAAAGTATCAGTTACAAATAGTTGAGTTTGTTTCTTGTTGTAGGAGAAGCATTTCATTTTGTAAGCTTTGTTCCAATTGGTGGGCGGTTATTTGAACTAGACGGATTGAAACCTTTTCCTATAGATCATGGGCCATGCAATGATATGGAATGGACAGATAAATTTCGTAGTGTTATTACTGACAGATTGGGTATAACAGCTGATGAATACAATGAAATAAGATTTAATTTAATGGCTGTAGTTCCTGACAGAAGATTAGCCATTCAGCATAAACTTAAAATGTTAAGAACAAATAAACAGATAGTTTTAGATGCCTTGCAACATTTGGTTAAGATTAAGGATAAAGGAGGCGGGAATAAGAATGAAACTTCTCTACAAGCTGGAAAACATTCTCTGACCAACAATGCTGAAGATGTAAGTTTTTAAAAAAGTTTACATTGTTTTATATTTTATATGTAAAAACTCGACCAGTGAACACAGTTTTTTCCAGCCTGGAGAATCAACTAAAGAAGAAGTCTCTGAAGAAGAAGTTAAAAACGCCAAACCTGAAACATCATCTACCACTAGCAAAGTCACACTATGTCCTTTAGACTATGCAACCCCCTTAACAATCCAAACTTCACCTGCTCCTAGTACATCAGGTACTGATACTCCTTCTGATATTGGTTCAGCTTTCAATTCCCCTACACAGACATGGAATTGGGCCAACTCTGCAGCCGGCCAAAACAGTCCCACCTCCAAGGATTTGAAACGATTTGTTGTTCTCAGGATGGCCGAGCAAGAAGATAAGGAAAAAACTGGTAAACGTCTTATTTATCAACTTATCAATTTTTATAGATTTTATTTTAGTTTCTAGACTCAATACTGAAGCTTCAGAGCATAAAACTGGTGGAGGTCACGCTAGAGTACATACCAGTGATGGAGACCCAGTAATAGCAGAAAAGAAAAATCAGGAACTTCTAGAACCTCATACTTTTGCTCCTAAGGATCTTTTGGCATTACTACGAAACCTCGAAAATGAAATCTGTATGTGTGAGATGAGTTTGAAGGATGAAAATGATAAACAAAATAAATATAAGGTAGATGATAGTAGAAGAACACATAATTATGATGAATTCATTTGCACATTCCTTTCAATGTTGGCTGAACAAGGAAAATTAGCTGATTTGGTTGAACTAAATCTTGTTATACCAAAAAGACCTAACAATTCCACTCCAGTACCAAAACCAACTAAAAAGAAAAAAGACGGTGGAAAGAGAAAGAAAAAAGGAAGATCTAAAGTGAAAAAGAGGCGTTAATGTTTTGTATTTATTTATTTTATTTCAATATTTTTCATGTATCTGAGATTTGTATACAAATAATCAATAAACAAATAAGACTTACATCATTATTAATTCCATATCATTCCTTACTATTTAAACATTAAACAATTATATAGTTTTAACAAACGTGAGTTTTATTGGTTTTTTCACCAAGATCTCAGCTATGTCTTTGATCACGGCAGAGATAATATACAGAAGGATCACGGCTTCATAAGGTTATCTATGCACGGCTTATAAATGTTGTCCCTGGCAAAGAATACACCAAATTCCTTGTCCCTGGTTATATGAATAAACATTCAAATAATCTTTGACGTTAAACTTGTGATGGACGATGAATCCACGGATAGCATTCACATGCTAGGAGCTGCTCCAAAAAATAGCAGCTGAGGGTGTGATTTTTACACAAACTTAACCACGCCATAATTGCTGCTAAATTGTTAAATGATATAGTTTTTCTAATTATCCACAAATACGTAATAAAAATATATATATTTTGTTGAAATTATAAAAAAGTTATCGAACGCAGCTACTTATTGTTGACGGGTGTTGTGTCACAAACAAAGGTGTTTTGACAGAATAGTGAGAATTGAGAAATCAGCTGTGAGCTGAGCTGAATTAGTACATGCGTAATTTGTTGAATGCTGAATTTAGTGAAAGGAAAATCGCAAGAAATAAGGTATGCTCAAAAAACATTGTTGAATTTGTTTTAGTAGTTTAATACAAGGAAGTAAGATATATTAGGTAAGATGCTCGTTTTTGCATGTCAGATATGATTAAAATGAAATATGATCGTTGTTTATGTTAAAAGTTGATGACAGCAAATTTTCCACATTATTTTTAAAATTATACGATTTTGGATTAGAAAATTGTGTATCTGCGATTAAAATTCATAATGGGTCAAAAACATCTGTTTGCATTTAAAACGCTCAAAACAACGAAGAGATGTTTACTTTCAGGTATAGTGTGTAAACATCGATTTTTTGTTTGCAACAAAGGTTTAAAGCATTTTTGTACTGTTTTATTTTTTATCAAACAAATATGTTTTCGATTCTGGTTTCTGACGATTAGTATTTGCTTTGTGTACATATTTCAATTTTATTTTTGAAGTATCAAATATTGTTTATTAATATTTGGTACTTTGGTTCATTATGGCACATTTAAAACATATTTGAATATAACATCCAGTAGGTCTCAAACTCTTGATTTTTATAGTTTTTTTTATCATTTTTATCTTTTTATACTAAAGGGAAAGTTTTACAATTTTTTTGATTTTTATTACTAGGTGAGTATGGTGCAAAAAATCAAATATTTAGTACTTTATTTGAGCTTGTCAAATCAGAAAAGTTTAGCTATGGTGAATACAGTGATTGTTCTAAAATATTTTGTATAGGCTTCCACATACAAAATTGTCAAACCTAGTTTATCTTTACAACTAAATATGTATTTTCATTATCAGTGGGATCAATTAAATACTACATTTAATTCAATTCTAACTACATCAAACATTAAAATTGAAAAGAAAGTTCTTTGCAATTAGTTTAAATGTTTTATAATATATTTAGGCAAAGTGGTGTCATGAATAATTTTAGAAAGTCAGTGTTATTGGTGAATTTATTACAATAAGTTCTAGTAAAATTATCAGGTTAATGTTTTAAATTAACATCCTACCATCTAAAATACTGACCATAATATTCAAGAAAATTTAAATATTAGTTTGTGTATAATCAATATTAATATCATCATTTATTTTCAGAAATGAATTCAACATATGGAGATTGCTCAAAACCAAAAAAGTCAAAGACTTCTGAAGAAGTCACCTTCACATCGTATTGGGCACATTTACCTTCACTTATTTTATGTGACATTTTTGATTTGTTAACCAGAGAAGATAGGCGTAATGCATCTGCAGTTTGCAAGAATTGGAGACAGAATAGTTTTCATCCCAAGTAAGTATCTATCTTTCTTTTTCTTGATTTTGTAGTTTGACTTTGAGTGATCATTTTATATATATTTTTTAGGTGGTTTAATTCAGTAACATTTAGGATTGAACACTCTAATTTAGAAAGAGCTCGTTTTCAAATATATACATTTGGTAGCATTGCAATGGAAATCAAAATAATCATAAATTCGCTATCATATGAATGCGTAGAAGAATTCATGCATTTATTAGAAGAAATGCAAAAAAATAATAACTTGAAAACTTTTATTATAGAACCAACACATTGTCGACTAGAAATGCCAGTACTAAAAAATAGCAATAGGTACAATAAATACACTTTTCTATCACAATATTAATTACTATTATAATGTCTCTTTAGATCCACTGACGAATACAAAGAAATATTAAACTTAATTAAGAATTGTTTGTCAAAACTTAAAAGATTCAGCATCGGTTGCTTGGAGGATTTTTCTTTGCAACTTGAAGAATTACTAGAATCACTTAATCCGTCTCTTGTGACCCACTTAGGACTAGCTACTGTTAAAGACATTCCTTTTAAACAAGAAGGGGGCTGTTTTGATTCCAAGTTAATTGCTCCTTTTACAAAACTAAAAGTAAGTACACAAATTTAAAACTATTTCTATTCTATCTCAAACTTAATAGTATTTATTATAAATAAATATTCCAAAATAATATGAATCTAAATGCATCCAAGTGTATTATAACTATCACTCTTCTTACTTTTTTTTAACTTTGTAATTCTTACTGAATTTTCAGTTTTTGTGACATTTATAAATAATTTTTTTAAATTTACATGTATTTTCTTTATTTTTGTATTTAAAACATTTCAACACTGTATATTTCATTTGAATTAGGCTTCCCTGTGAATAAATAAATAAAATAGAATTGGGTTTGTACCTTCATGAATACAGACCAGTTGTTTTGATTACAATTATTATTTATTGATGCTGAGTATAAATAATGCTGGTATACAATTCTGATAAGGTTGTTGGTTGATGGTGAATTTAATATGATTACAAATTTGGTATTTATACAGAGTGAATCAGTACCAAGGTCGAATTTTTTTTAGATTCTTAGTGTAGATTATGATCAAATTTCCGATGATTTTCTATCAAAATTAGATGGAGCGATGGAATTAAAACGATTAGTTGTACATCTACACGGGGTCCGTCTAAATCATCCCGGCACCACGAACAATGCTTGGATGAATTTTAGTAAAAAACATCCAAATTGTGAGTTCCGGCTAACAGTTATACATGCTTTTAACGAAATCCGCAATCTTCATGAAACTGTCATGCGGCATTCCATGCCACTTTCCCACCTTAGAGTATTTTTCTGCGAACAGGTAAGACAATTGATACAATTTTCAATCCTTACTTATCTAAAACGTTCTCAGATTTTCATAGGGTCATTTGAACTACTTGTACGTATATCTTATCCTAATAAGAATATACATTTTTAAGGTTAATATGCAACTTATAGAAGATCTCACTCACTACTCGGATACGTTACGCAGTGTAATTTGGGTGGATTCTTTGAGCGACAACCAGAGTAGTTGGGCGTTGATTAAACCATGGTACGATGATAGTCCAGATCCTTTTGTATTGACAGCTTGGTTATGCAAACGTCTTGAAGAATTGGTTTTGTTAGGTTACAAATATTGGCGTGAAAACTTAATAGCCATTGGTAGATTACGAGGTCATACTTTGAAAAGACTGGAGATTGCAGAAGTAGATGTTCATACCGATAGTAGAGAAGCTAGAGAGCCCATGGATTTGGTAAGTTGAAAATATATTTT
Organism: Lochmaea capreae; assembly: GCA_949126875.1. Classification (NCBI taxonomy): domain Eukaryota; kingdom Metazoa; phylum Arthropoda; class Insecta; order Coleoptera; family Chrysomelidae; genus Lochmaea; species Lochmaea capreae. Next base: position 3,988,101 of record OX421409.1, read on the forward strand.
TACATTTTTTTACTATACAGGTTGACCAAATATTATTTGTAACTTTGTGATGTCTTAGGATATACCACATTGTACCAGTAAACCTTGGAGACCAATGAAAAAGTCAGAACTCCATCCGGTAGTGCGCAGTCCAACGGCCGGCGATTCAGACGAATATCTATTGCCGCTAGTCTTAGCAGACCTCAACTAGTTAAGTACAACGTTTTTATAAATAAAACTTCAAACATCCGTTTTTATCCAGCAACACATTATTATATTTATTTATGTTTTGTTCTCTTATTTGTAATGAACGCAGACATTTTCGTTAACAAAAAAATTCTAACGCCGACGATAAATATGATTGCGTTTCTTTATTTAGTTATAACATTAGAAAAAGAAATTATTGGGAACAAAACGATTTTTATTATTTGTAAAGAAAAAATAATTTATTTATGTATATTGTGGGTGAAAGTCGTTAGTTGAATTTTTAGCGATTGATTTTGTCTGTAGTTATAGATGCAACAATATAAACTCACTCGGTACTTTGATACAAAGATTCAGTTCAAGTGCCTGTGCTGTTGCTCCATCCATTCCATTCTTAACAGTTCTCACTTCATTGCTTTTCTCGAGATTGTCACTGTGTCATTTGAACTAATTGTTCAGTATACTTTTTCCTTTCTAATTGTTCTGTTTCCTATTTTTTCTGAACTCTTTTTTTTTTTTTAGTTCCTTGTTCCCACCATGATCATGTTTTTTTCTATTACTTCATACATTTTGGACTTAGAATTCTCTATTATCGTTTTAACTCTGATTTTCACTGACTTATTTAAACTACTTGTCCTTTATGTATGTTCACATCACTTTTAACTTAAATTGATAGTTTCAACCCTTACACTGTGAAATTCATACATATCAATGTTTAAAAATACTCATTATTTTATAAGTTTTACTTGAAATCAAACAAAACTTTTTAGATCTAACAATAAAACGTGCAAATAACAAACTAAATTATAACATATACAGAAAACCAACACATACTGATATGACTATACCATTAAGCTCCCATCACCCTTTTTCACATAAAATTTCAGCTGGTACACAGAGCTCTTTCGGTTCCAATGCATCAAGCAGATTTCATACAACAAATAAATATTATTAAACAAATAGCAATATCTAATGGATATACATACCAAATGATAGATTCAATAATAAAAAGAAAACGTTACAAAATGACAATTCAAATTATTTCTGTTTAACTTGTTTAGGAGAAATTTCAAATAAAATTTCAGAAATTATTTCAAATGCTATTTCAACATCTAATGCAGCCTTTAAAACATATAAGAACGTTGGTTAAATTTTAAGTAATGTTAAAGAGAAATCTGGTGTCTATAAAATCAACTGCTCTGAATGTGATGCAGTATATATTGGTCAAACAAGAAGAAATCTTAATATAAGGTATAGTGAGCATCTTGGAGCCTACAGAAACAAGCACCCTGACAGATCAAATTATGCAAAACATTTGTTAGAACAAAACCACAAACCAAATTTGAACAATCAAATACAGTTACTACATGACTGTCAGAATTATACTAAACTTAACTTTTTAGAGTCTTTAGAGGTAAGAAGGTACTCCAATGATCCTCAGTATACTCTTGTAAATGAGCAAATAGATACTTTACAATCTCCTTTGTTAGACTGTTTGACCGATATATTTTAATGTGTATCCACCTATCTTTTCTAAATTCTGCTCATCGCGAAAATATGTACATATATACACCTTTTAACTTGGCTACTTGTTTACTTTGTTTAATTTCACTATCTATATGATACCTATTACTATCCTACCCTAAAAGTCTTCCTTCCATTTTCTTAGTTGCATAATAAACAATGTTTTCATTCCACCCCTTGAAAATGATGTATAAACATAGAAACCGGTCGGGTCTAAGTTTTTTGTAAAACTTATAAAAAAATATTGTGAAATAAAAATAATGAGTATTTTTAAACATTGACTTTTAACTTTTTTTTCAGTTCCTTATTCCTACCATGGTCTTGTTTTGTTTTTGTTACATTTACTATTTCAGTATTAACATCCTTCTTCAGTGCTTTATCCCAAATTGACACTGTGTCATTTGAACTACTACTGTTTTCTGTTTTCAATTTTTCAATGATTGCAAAAAAATATTAAAAAACAATTTCTCTTTCTTAACAGTTCTCACTTCATTGCTTTTCTCGAGATTGTCATTGTGTCATTTGAACTAATTTCTCTGTATGTATTCGTTATATACTTTTTTTTACATCTTTCTAATTATTCTATTTCGTTTTTTATGCTCTGTTTCCTATTTTTTCGGAACTTCTGTTTATTTTTTCGATTTCATTTTTTTTTAGTTTCTTTTTCCCACCACGATCATGGTTTTTTCTATTACTTTATCCATTTTGGTCTTAGAATTCTCTATTACCACTTCAACTTCATCCTTCTTCAGCACTTTATCCCAAATTGACACTGTGTCATTTGAACTACTACTCAATTTTTGAATAATTGCCAAAAAAATATTAAAAACAATTTTTTTATCAGTATTCAAAATAATTATTAATGATATTAAGACAATTTTTATAACAAAACTATTTTTATCGCTAAAAATTCAACAAATTACAGATTCGACAAAAATTATCTTTTATTAGAATGAATGTTTGTATAATGTTAAAATAATATGTGTTAGCTTAAGCTCAAAGAAGTGATATAAAAAAAACACTTTGCACATTCCAACAAAAAAAATATCCAAGAGTGCAAAGTCTGACATTTTTCGTTAACAAATGAAAAAAAAACAAACAAAATAGAGATAAGAAGTTTGGGGTTTAAAGATGTTGATCGAATCGAAAAATTTTGATTTGGATATTTCAAACTATCAAAGATAGAAAGAAAAATATAATTGTATGTGGATGGGACTAAGAGCTATACTTTTCTTATTTTTTTTGTGTGTTATTTCTCTTCCATATTCTATCAAATATAAAAATATTCCTGACGATTCGATCACTTTTCTAAAACCTGGAAGTAAAAAAAAACATCTGTGATATTGAAAAAAAATACTTACTGAAAAGCAAACGTAACAACGATCGATATTATAAGCATTGTTGCTCTTTAAACAACTTCGAAAAAAGAAACGTTTTTGAAGAAAAGCAATATATAAAGATGCTTTTCTTTTTGACCAAAAGTTAGGTTTCGATGCAGCTTAATCTTATGATGGACATCTTCAAAGATGATTTGTTTTTAAGAAAAAAATATATATATGTATGTTTAATTTATGTTGATTCGTACTATTAACCCCATAGAGAGTTCCTAAGATATTATGCATGAATTTCTAGTGGCGGTGGATTGTGCAATATGCAACGAGCTTAAGAACTAAGACAGGGTCGTAAATTACTCGTCTTAGTGCTTTTGCTGTTCTAAATATTTGTGGATTTGAGTGTATATAGTATTAATTGATCTCTTTTTTTTGTAAATAATTTGATTGTAATCTGTGATTTGATCTTATTTTTTTTAATGTTATAATATTCAATGGAGTTAAAAAGTCTATAAAAAAACTATTGCAAATCCACGTCCTCCGTCATTTCCTATTTCTATTACCTAACATCAATACCTACCTTTAATAAATGATTCTCAAGTTAGTGACTCAACAGTATTATGAAAAAAAAACAGAATATAAATAAGATGTATATTGAAATATTGACCAAGACCAATATGTTTCAAGTCAGGTTGATAAATGAATAAAATTTGAAGAAAATAAAAAAACAAGGTCGTTCCTGAAAGGGGTTTCCAAAGGGAACAACAATTTCGAAAAACAGAAGGATATTTATTAGGGTGGGTCAAAAAAATCAACTATTTTTTTTACAACTAATATGGAAAAATGGGTTGCTAGACACCTTAAAAAAATTCTCGCCAAATGTGAGCTCTTAATTTTAATAGGAAGATCCTCCGCATCGCAGTTTTTTATTTTTTTCTCAGAAAAAAATTCATACCTCATCATTAATTGATTGTACAGAAAAATGTTTTTGAAAAATTTTGTAGGAAATTTAATGCTCTACAAAAAAAGTATCTTATATTTTTTCCGTAAACCTTACCGTTTGAATGATATTGAAGATTTAAGTTTGATTATTTTAAATCAAATGTCATTTTTGTTTGTGAATTTTATAACTCGACAAGAAATGGCTATTATAATAGAAATTTTTGTAGGAAATTAACTGCTCTATAAAAATGGTATCTTATGTTTTGGCGATTAAATTAGGCGTTCAAAAGATATTCGTCATCAAACTTTCATGTATACCGATTTTAAGAGTTTTTGATTAAATAATCGAAAAATTTCAATTTAATTTATAAGTTTTGAGAAAACTTACACGAATTTTATTTCTTATCGACTGATAAACTTCAAAATGTTTTTCAAGTTTTTTTTTTATGTGTAAGTATCTTTATCTACATTTAAAAAAATTAATTGTACATTATTTATCGCTTAGGTAATTATTTATTGATAAAAAAAGCAAAGTTTTCATTATAAATATATTATGATTTGTTTGACAAAAAAATGTCCAATTTGTGAGTTATTAATTTTCAAACAATTTTTTGTTGCAAGTAGGGTAGTTTTTTCGATGCTTTCGATGGAAAAATGTAGGTGGCGCTAGTTCACAAGGCAAACAGACGAAATAAAATACAAAACAAAAATTCTCTACAGGAGAAATTTTCCCAAGGACAATATCCAGCTGTAGTGGAAACATTTTTAAAGACGTTATAAAAAAAACAACATGATCTTGATTTCTAAACATTAAAAATAAAATGTTTAGAATTGTTAAATAAAAATTTTGAAAATAAAACTCAAATAATACTTATATTAAAGACAAAAAATGAAATTTGTATAAAATTAATAAATTAAATTGAAATCTTTCGATTATTTAAACAAAAACTCTTAAAATCGGTATACTTGAAAGTTTGATGATGAATATCTTTTGAACGCTTAATTTAATCGCCAAAACATAATATACCAATTTTATAGAGCAGTTAATTTCCTACAAAAATTTCTATTGCGCACTTTATAATAGCCTTTCTTGTCGAATTATAAAATTCATAAACAAAAATGACATTTGATTTAAAATAATCAAACTTAAATCTTCAATATCATTCAAATGGTATGGTTTACGGAAAAAATATAAGATACTTTTTTTGTAGAGCATTAAATTTCCTACAAAATTTTTCCAAAAAAATTTTCTGTACAATCAATTAATGATGAGATATGAATTTTTTTCTATTGGACTGAGAAAAAAGTAAAAAACTGCGATGCGGAGGATCTTCCTATTAAAATTAAGAGCTCACATTTGGTGAGAATATTTTTAAGGTGTCTAGCAACGCATTTTTCCGTATTAGTTGTAAAAAAAAAATAGTTTATTTTTTTGACCCACCATAATATTTATAAACAACTTGATCTCTTTTGCACTTACAAAAGTTACGACCTTGTAATATGTACATAATTTTGAAGAAACCATTATAGATATCGAAGTAGAACTGAAAAAAATCTTATAAATGTTAACAACTATTTATTTTTTTATTTGTGTTTTACATGTATAAGTTATAGAGTTATATATATATATATATATATATATATAAGGTGAATAATAATTTTGGCTCGCGAAATTTATTAATACCTATATAGATTTTATGCAAAAGTTTAACTTTTTAATTAAAATGTGTTAATTTAATGAACTAAAATTATTATCGACCATACAAGTTTTGTCTAGTATTAAAATTACGATCAAATTTATACGGAATTTCAAAATATTTCATAATTTTGTATAAAATACGTTCCGTTTTGTTGGTCTGTTATATCCAAAGTTTATTACTTTAAAGAACATTGAAGGCTTTAAAGAAAATCAAAAATAGTTTTTCTATTATTATATATATATCAAACAGATTTCATTATTAAGTACGTACCGCACTGGAATCCCATTTAATTGTTGATTACGACAAAAAGTTATTAAAACGACTTCATCATAATATAATCCAATTACATTCAATTGGTGTTTATTTATTTCTCTTTCTTTCCTAAGTAGCTTCTTCAATATTTTCTCAAAGATTTGTACAAATAAATAGTACATCAACAGCAATTTTTTTTTCATTTGTTTCCATTTTGACATTTCTTAACCTCAAAAAAACAATTCCTTACAACCAGAGTTATTATCAGAGATTATTTTTTGACGTTTCTCGAAACCAATAGAAATTTTCAATTTCAGCAATTCATTTACGTTCGAGCCAATCAAAACTTTATTATAGTGAGAATAATCTACTAACTTACATCATTGTTTTTATTGAACGTATTTTCTTGATCTGACGCGTCTGTCATAAATTTTCAAGAAATTCGTAACATGAATTTAGTTTATATTGAATCGAGTGATATAAATTTGTTGGAATAAAAATATGAAATCTTAAAAGTGATTTTGATTGTAACGTCAAAAAATAATCTATCGAATACCACTCGAGAGTTCGATAAATTAGATAATAATTCTCCAGGCATTTTCTCAAACATGTTGACATTTCGCAATAGCCCCTCGGGCTCTCGTATCTATTGCATGGCAACAAGTTTTCTAGGACCTGTCAAATTATAATTTATTCTCACTCTTACTACAGATAAAAAGTGGTGAAGTCGGAAACGTCCCAAAATGCAATGCACCTGCGTAATGATTCACTTTTTGTCGTTTTAGATACTAGTTTCCGTTCTTTTGATGAATGCGTATTCCAGTGGCTTACATCCTTAATTTAAAATGATTTTCTGTGATATAATAGAAAAAATCTCGAATCAAATGGGGTGAGAAAGAATCTTTATAACATCAAGTACCTGAATACCAAGTGATTATATAGGCCAAGCAATAGGTAAATATTTTTGACAAAAATCCTAGTAAAAAACGTAGTAGTAGTAGTATCATTTTGATATATTTTGGACACGCAAATGTTATAAACATTTAAAACGAAAAAAAACCTTCTTTTTTTAGTTTTTTTCATGTAGCATAAAATGTACCGCAGCAATCTCAATGGTGTGTATAGATAAATTGTAGATAATTGAAATTCGAACAAAATGAAGGGTCGAGTGAGTCAATCGGATGATTAGGAACCGAGAAAATCAGGAAAAATCCGGAAAATTAGTCATTTTTTTTTTGAAAATTCATATCTTCGTAATTTTTCAATTGCAAGAGCTGAAACTTTGTACAAAAGAAGTTCTTCGTGTGCCCCTTATATGGCGCGAAGAGCAGACGGTTACTTTTATCGCAATTGCAATTGTAGTTTTTTGATGTGATAATTTGCATCGTGCCTGGATGCGTTATCGATTGTCCGATTTTAAATTTTAAAACGGTTTTTGAAAAGTATAGATGTAGAGCAACAAAACGTATATTCTCGATTTGTAATAAAATGATGCGAAGTTGGCCAAAAACACCACCGAAAAGGACCGGTTACGCCGAGTATCTATATATAGGCCTCTACTTAATCCCCGCCACTGTCTAGCGTTTGGTCATTATCGGCGGTGTTCTCGGGCGTTTTTGGTCGACTTAGGTATGCCAGAGGGTTGACAGACTATAAGAACTTAGATTAATCTAGATAAAAAACAAAACTAAGGTGGGAAAGGTAGAAACACCTTGTAGAATTTAAATTGAAGTTAAAGATACAAAAGTTAGAAACTTACTTAAACCCGGACACGACTCCCTACAGCTCTTACAGCCGGGTGGATAAGAAATAAAAAAAAATTAAAATATCAACTTTATTCTGCGATAAAGGAAAAGTTACAGGAAAGAAAAAAACCAGCACTTTGTAGTAGGTACTTAACTTGGCTGAAACTGCTGATGGAGATGTCTGGTAGAAATTGATGAAGTAGATGTCTAGTAGAAACTGTTGATGAAGATGTCTGGTAGAAACTGATGATGAAGATGTCTGGTAAAAACTGTTGATGAAGATGTCTGGTAGAAACTGATGCTAGAGATGTCTTGTCAAAATTGATGCTAGCTAATAGCCTAGGTGTATCCTAGTGGTTAGATAACGGTATCGTAGCAGATGTGCTTACCACAGCAATTGAAGGTAAAACTAAGAAAAATTTGAGATACGATAAGGTACGTCTTTACTATTAGACGGTCGGTAGCGGAAAAGGGCGAGGCTCTCAAAATATGGAAGCAGACGTTGGTTGGCATAATATATGTGTTAGGAGAATTTGAGATCAAGTGGCTAGTGTGACTGCGAGCGGTAATTAGAGGATTTATTCGATAAAATCGAAACAGGTCGATAGACATGTTACAGCATATAATTGCGATAAAAGTAACCGTCGCTTGAAGTCTGCTCTTCGCACATGTAAAGGGCATATGAAGAACTTCTTTGGTACCAAGTTTCAGCTCTTGCAATTTAAAAAAAAAATGACTAAAATTTCCGGTTTTTCCTGATTTTCTCGGTTCCTAATCATCCGATTGACTCACTCGACCCTTCATTTTGTTAGTATTTTAATTATCTACAATTTATCCATACATACCATTGAGATTGCTTCAGTACGGTTTACGCTATATGAAAAAAACTAAAAAAAGGAGGTTTTTTTCGTTTTAAATGTTTATAACAAATTACTGTACAACATTTTCGTGTCCAGAACATATCAAAATGATACTACGTAATGTCTTTTATTATGATGGCATCATCCATTTTCTACTAGGGATTTTTGTCAAAAATTACTATACTCGCATGCTCCGTTGCTTGGCCTAATAGCAAAACTTAACCTGCTATTGTAATTTATAAACTAGTCCAAGATATTAGTATTAAAAAAAAAGAAAATCTTCATATGTATGTAATGTGTGCGTCAAGAAAACTATATTATACATTCTTCGTACAAACCAAAACTGATTAGTATAAATCTTTTGTCATTTTATTCTCGAATTTGTGTTGAGAAACATTTTATTTGGTACATTTTTTTTTTCAACAAGATTTATATATAATATTACAGCTTGTACGGGGAATCACTTGAGAGAATGTTGACAACAAAATGTGTGTACCTCCATCCGTATCACTTTTAACGTGAAAAAATTATTATATATATTACAAAAAAACTATGGGGGTTAAAACAAGATATATCTGTGATGAAATATATACTCATTGTTAACAGCGTACATATGTTTTCACACGCTGAAAAATTACAATGTAGGTTTAAAGAAAAAGCGGCACTTAAGGATCCATTTTACTATAAAGCCCACTTTACAGTTTACAATTCTTTCGTTTTACTGTAATTCTGGATAAGAATAAAAAAAATTGAGTGCGTTTGTATGGTCAGGTTTCTTACAGTAGAAACGGTGGAGCTTTACCATCACGTGACTGTTACGTCAGCAACAATATTCATATGAATCAAATCAAAACTTCTGTCAACTCTATAGAAATAATCGTTATGACTAATATTCCAAAGGTCGGCCTTTTACGAAGAAATTTAATTGTATTTATATGGTTAATATTGACAGATTTATTAACACTATCGATATACTGAGTGAATAAGTACAAAGTCCAAAATTAGGAAGTAGTAAAATAAGCTCTGTAATATTCCCGTCTCACGGCATTTTAGGTGTTATGAAATGTCAAAAGTTAACAAGTTGAAAAATGTATTATATTCGTACTTACCAATGTCAAATGGAATAAAAAGTCAAATTAGTTCTTACAAGAACTGATTTTAACAATAAATACACTTCAATCAAAAAATTCGCTAAAAACAAGACAGTAAACTAATCTCGCATAACCTCAAATGCGGTAGTGTCAAACTCAACTTAACAGTTATACACGTTACGTCAATTATATCGTTGTCTCTTTTTACGATTACTACGTCAAATTTAAACAAACTATTACGTATGTCTTGTAGTTGGTCTTGTGAAGAAGACAATCGATCGTACACGTTATTATGTTTGATTTATATTGATAGAAGAAGATAGTATGTAGAAAATATGTGTTGCATAAATCGTATATTGGGTCACGTGATGGCAAAGCTCCACTGTTTCTTCTGTATGTTGTTGTTAAACCACAGAGTTTCTATCTAAACAACTGAAATTATAAAACAAACATAGTTATGTCACACATCACCTGACCGGACTGAAGCTTAGGCACGGAACCTGTCAAATTATCATTTACCACGCACGCTCTCGATCAAGAATATAGCGCATGTCCAGCAACTGACAAGTTAATGATAATCTCCCTGACGGCAAACAATTATTTGGATAGATTTTAGATTTGTAATTAAATTAAAATTAGATGCACTCAAACACGATCAAAATAACTATTAGGAACCACGTGCAAAGAACGCAGGGCGTCTGTCACATGACGTCATGTGGACTTGCCCTATTGCGTATTGCAAGATGAATTGCGGACTGTAAAGCGGCCTTAAAAGGTAGTATCCGTTAGTTGACTTACTAAAGAGATGAGTATTCTCATCCGCCATTTCGGTGCCTGAATTTTATTGTTTTGTGATGTGTCTAGTTGACATATTGTGTTTTGATATTGAACCAACGTCAACGTACAACAAGGCACCAAAATGGCGGATGAGAATAATACCTATGTCTACAGCGCTCTAGACTTACTGCAACTACAGCGCCATCTACTAGAATGACCTCTTACTAAAAGTATCGTTATCTGTCATTGTGGACAAAAAGTAAGAGTAAGTACTTTTATTTTTTTTCCAAACACCGACAAATTAGGAAAAGCTTAAGGGAAGAAACTAGATCTCCAATTTTTGAAATGAAACAACCAATATGTTATGTATAAAAAAAGAGATAGATGATTTAAGAGAGGCTCATTTATTCGGGTCGGTAGTTTCCAAGACGATTTGGAAAATTAATTCAAAAAATCTTATGGTTGTAAGTCGTCTTGGAATTCCACTCAGTACGTCTGTAGGAAAGTAGCGGATACTAACTTTTTTTTTATTATGGATTCTAATACAATGTAAGTGCGGCGAATCGCTTTCTTTTCAAAAATAAGTCGGACAATAAAAAAGTGTAAAGATATATCACTTTACGATTTGTTATCAATTTTGGCGATGCATCGTCGGAAAAAAAAGTAATCAGATCTAAAATGAAGCAGCATTTTGTTGATGTATAAATTGTGAATCTGGTTACTTTTATTAAAACGTTGAGTTTATTCGTGTCTGAATTTTTTTAGTGTCCAAAAATAGACTAGGTTATTCATGATTTTAAATGAAGAATATTAGTTTGTAAATTTTTTTCAAAGGATGGTCTTTATCGGTACAGTTTGAACTTTTTTTCTCTAAAAATAATCTCAACCTAAGAGACTCCGGTTTTTGAATAGTTGCAGCTGTTTTCGTTGGACCATCCTGTATTATTTTTGTTAAAAATACATATAAAGATGCTAAGGTTTATTGAACAACTTTTAATGTTTCCTTTTTTTAAAGTACAACTTTCAATAATAGGGTATGTCCATCAACTGACAGTTGACAATACCCCTGAGGAAAAACAATTATTTGGTTAGATTTCAGATTTGTAATTTGGTTGTTTTGTATTGATTCAATGATCCTTTTTATTATAAACAGTCATATATATATAACTTTTAAAATACCTAAGCAACTGAAACAACGTCGAAAAACGCACTAAATCAAAATCAAATAGAACCACGTGTTGAGCAAGGAACGCTTGTTTATTATCAGATGTTGTATGTTCCATGTCCGATTCCTCAGGGCATGACGTTATGGACATGCTCTATTGTCTTTTTTTGACATTTCCAAGACGCACCAATAACCTGATCAATATTTTCTTTATTTAAATCTATAAATAATTAAGAATCTTATTTGAACGTCTTCTCCTTCAGCTAGAAAACCGTTGGCAACTTCTAAACTAAAATCGAACAATGAAAACCTTATAACAAAGAAAGTGGGGTCATAAAACAATGTAGTTAACGATACTATTTTAATTTGAATTCACGATATTAAAATCAATTCTAAAATATTTAAGGAAACATTAAAAGAACAAAATGATCATAAAGAACAGTGTTGTAAGTCATAAACTTGTAAGCTGTTCTTTCCTACTAGAGTTGGTGTTAATATGTATAACAAAATATGGTATAAATCGGCTTTATCAATAGGGTGTTTAACTTCAAATTTTAACCCTATGTTTATTTGGTAATAGGAAATATTAATAAGTGACAAATTGAATGTTCAAAAATAAATTTATTTCAGGTTAACAGAAAATAAATGAAAACAAAAATTTACTAAAATTATGCAACTTATAATGCATATACGTCACTAGTTTAAATGTGAAGTTGTCGATACTTTTTCTTTGCTGTTTCCATGCTTCAACTTCTTCTTCATTGGGATGTTTGAGCTTGTTGAGGACAAAAATGTTGACATTTGACATCTATTGTTTACCTTATTAAATTTGAATTTTAAGCATGTTATTAATAAAAGGCATAAAACTTAAACTAATACAAAATTTAAACCAAGATGAAACCACATGCTTTGTGACTAATCTTTCTTATGATTATTTTGTTCCATGTCAAAATATGTGACTAGCTTCAACTTATACTAGTGACGTCAAAATCTGAAAGGCGGATTATAAGAAATTTTTTAAATGGGAATAAAAACAAAATAACACTATTAAATTTGATAAAATACGGTGGGACGTAATTTGTTCCCCTAGAATTAACGATTAACAAGAATCTATTTTCAGTTGAACACCCTATTCGATTAATTTTTTTGGAAAAGTTTTTTTTTAATTGATTTTTTATATAATTTTAAAGTTTCATAAGTGTATTTCACCCTAAGTGTATAGTATTAGATTTAATATAATTTTTTTGTTTTTCCTCATGTGGTTTTTCCTCTTCTGGTCCAGTGTATTTGAATATTTGTATCGTGAATCTTGTTTAATTCAAATCTATTTCATATATTGTGTGTATATATATTTGTGTATTAGTAGTGCTTCAAGATTTAAGGACAGTATCAGTGGAAATCATGTTTCATATAAAATTATTGTTTCCACTCAAAAATAAAATGGATTCTAATCTAAGAAAAGTGTTTTTTTTTGACTGGTACTGTACTTAAAATCACCGGTATTGCCAAAAAAATAACACTCACCCGAAAAAAAGTAGTTCTATAGTTAGTTCTAATTATAAAGGGCATTAGTCATTATAGAGCTATTAATTTTGGTTTTTCTGTTATTGGAATTAAAAAATACACATTCACTTATTTTTTTAATTCACTGGAAAATGTTTTTACAATTTCAAATAAATATACTTGCAGTTAATATGATGTAACTTGATTTTCTGAGACTTTCATTCAAAGTTAAGGCACTGAAGAGATGAGTATTCTCATCCGCCATTTTGGTGCCTGAATTTTATTGTTTTGTGATGTGTCGAGTTGACATATTGTGTTGAAAATTTTTTGATATTGAACAGAACATTTTATTTTACCAACTTTCCTTCAGACTATTAACACCAGAAAATTGAGAAAGTGCAACGAATCTCATGCCAAATACTTGACCAACACAACAACAACAAGGCACCAAAATGGCGGACGAGAATACCTATGTCTACAGTGCTCTATCATATTTGAGTAAGTGCGATACCTCTCGGTGGTGTCATCAACTAAATGGAACCATTAAACAGAATCGATGAACTTACAAATATTTTCTTTTAAAAACACCCGTAATTAAAACAATTCACCACCACTTGACTCAATCGGACTTAACAAATTGCAACATTTATATACTTAGGTAATAATAATTGTCAAAACCGACCCTGATCAGTTTTTCTTCACCTGAAAAGGTAGGTAGAAAATCAACTATATCTTGGCGAATAGGTATTATATAACACACATTTTTAGCCTTCAATCATTAAATAAACCAGATGAATAACCCACAATACTGACAACACACTTTGTTTGTAACCAACATCTCGGATTTCAGAACTGTTATGAACTTTGTTTACTTTGTGGAACGAAGTTTTGTAAACACCACATTTGTATTTTCATTTCACTCTTCATCTTCATTGCGAATCGCGATTTTCTAAATATATATAGCTTTTAACAGGCCTTTAAGGCCCATAGCTTTGTAATTCCTTTCCATATTTTTCTATCTTTGGCCTTTTCTCTCCATCGATTCACATTCTTTTCTTCCAGGTCTTCTAGTACCACCTCCCTCCATCTTTTCCTTGGTCTGCCTCTTTTCTTCTTGCCTTCCGGAACTCTCCATGCTATTTGTTTCACTATTCTTCCTCCTTCCAGCCTTTCTATGTGCCCTAACCACTGAAGTCTTCTTGATGTAATAGTTGAATCTATTTTGGGTTCACGATAAATGTTATATAATTCTTCGTTAGTCCTTCTCATATACACCCCTTCTACTTTTTTTCCTCCCAGCATTCTTCTTAACATTTTCCTTTCCCATCTAATTACACTTTCTCTTTGTTTTTTGTTTAAAACCCATGTCTCACAACTATACAATATCGTAGGCTTCAATATAGTATTGTACAATCTTAGTTTTGATTTCCTTGACAGATGCTTTGGCCTTTGACCGGACTAGGTGATTTATTGCTCCTGCACTTTTGTTAGCTTTCATGATTCTATGATTAATTTCCTTTTCTTCACTACAATCACTATTTAACAGGTTTCCTAGATATATAAACTCTTCCACATATTCCAATTAGATGATTGCTTTTTGGGTTTCTACTCTAGATTTGTCATTTATTGCCTGGTTTACGAGTCTCATCAGCTTACTTTTCTGTTCGTTTATCGTAAGTCCCATGTTAGCGGCCGCTTCTATCAAATTCTGTGTTATTTCACCCAAATCCGTCTCTGTTCTTGAAACTATGGCCATATCGTCCGCATAACAAATAACTTGATGGCTTTTATAGTAAATGTGTTCCTCTCTATTCAATCTGCTGTCTCTTATAATTTTTTCTAATGCAAGGTTGAATAGTAATGTTGACAAGGGGTCACCTTGCTTCAGACCTCTGCCTATTTCAAAACTTTCTGAGCCTTCACCTCTGAACCCACTCAAAGCCTTCAACAGATCACTTCTGGAGGCAGAATCATATGCCTGCTTGAAATCAAGGAAAAGTACTAGTACTGGTATTTTGTACTCATAGCATGATGTTAAAATTTCCTTCATTGTAAATATCTGATCTGTCGTTCCTTTTCCTTTTCTGAAGCCAGCTTTGATATTCTCCTATTACTTTTTCTGACATCCGTTCTAATATTTTCTTAATCACAATAGCTAGGACCTTGTATACGACATCTAATAGGGATATCCCCCTGTAATTACTACATTCAGTTGCATCTCCTTTTTTAAGAATAGGTATTATCAGCGAGTGGTTCCAATTTTGGGGCATCTTTTCTTTCCTCCATATTTCCAATATCAATTCGTAAATTTGTTGTTTGAGTTCTTCACCGGCTTATTTAATATTTTCTGCTGTAATTCTGTTTATACCAGGGCATTTGTTGTTCTTGAGTTCGCGATTTTCTAAATACATTTTAATTTACACTGAATAACTGAACACTGTTTACACTACCACTATACCAACACTATATACCTATAACGTATCAGGGGTGCTGGACATTTACTGAAAAATGCCGTAACCTTCACAGATTTACATGCTGTTTATATATAAATTGTAAGTTTTGTTTACCAACTGTCAAAGATAATTTTGTCGTAGGATGACTCTATTACACGCTTTCATTTAACTTGCAATGTATTTTTGTCTGGGTGAAATATTGCAACTGAATTTTAAATAAGTTATCTTCAATCGCCGATTGAGCTGAAATTTGGCGGACTAGTTATTTTTCTGCACTACCTACAAACAGTGTGGATATCAAATGAAAGGATTTGCTGAGGAGAACACAAAAACTAATACGTCACATTAAATCCGATATGTGGGGAAAAGTCCAATTGTTAGAAGGTCTAATTATTGAAGTATTAGACTGTAACGACGCATTAAGTGATTTAATTGCCTAAAAGAATGAAAATAAACTCAAAATATGTTGAATTTCAGAAGCAAATCAACTAAGGAATTTATTAGGTATTCGTTTAAATTGTGATTCGCTGTGGAGGGCCAAACGAAAATATCTAAGTCCAAATCGTTTCACAGGTGATAAGGAACAGTTCTGAACTCGGATAAGTCTACTCCATAAATTAGTTACTGTTCCTTTCTAGCTAAAATTAAATTCCGAAAAATTTACGATTATTTTTATTATAGCGAATGTGAGATTTTTAATTTCATTTCTTGACAGAATATAATGCCACGCTAGAAAACACTAAATACCACTGACAAATTTTCAAAAGCGATGGAGATAATAATGTGAATAAAAAAAAAATTTCATACAGCAGGGAGGTACTCTTTGGCACCAATTCATTGACACCTTATAGTGCATCGCATCCTATAGGGTATTTCAAATTTAACCACTTTTGGAAACGTGTCAAATTTTTGGTGGCCAGTTTTTTTGAGATAGTAGAGAGGTTTTTATGCAGTTTATTTTTCTGGTAGTACAAGACACGGTTTTTATTAAAAAAAAACATTCTTTCACCGTGTATATATTTATATTTTAAAATCTTTATTACAGTTAGTTGGAATTGTATGCAATTTTTATTTGTTTGTGATTTAGAAGGTTGTTCTTAATGTTTTTAGATAATCCAACCTAAAATTTATGGATTTCTCTTGAATAATTTTAGAAGCACACCAGTTTAAAAATATCCATGTTATAATAATTGTTAATTATGTATATTTATTAATTCATCATTTTTAGATATAGCAGTGTAACATGAGGTATAGTTAAATTATGACGATTGTTCATATAATAATTGATGTTCTTAATATTAAAAAAATTCGGTTATTGGTAAAATTGAAACAAAAAATTGTGTTTATTTTAAATAAAATTCTAGAGCACCTAGAAAGAGCTTGATTTTTCCTTCCAACACTTTATGGTTATTTCAAGTTCTGTATAATTCCCACATTGAATCCTTTACTTAGCTCTGGTTCTATTGCTTTAGAGCCATCTGTACCCCCATTACAAGAGCAATGAAAACATACCCAATGGCAGCCAATGGAAGTGATTCTTGAATGGTACATCAAAAACCTTAAATCAGAAGTTAAGCATTTAAGGTGCAAAATCACTAACTTACATTTATATTAAAAAACTCCCTTTTCTATAATCGATACCTTATCGATTAACGTTTATTAATAAAAAAAAGTTTTGTTAACTATAATAACTAGATAATTTCATGTACACCTTATTGTTAAGTTTGTAATAAAACTACAAACAATCTTTCACTGAAATATAACATATTATAAGCATCTTACGAGGTCTAAATCAAACCCCAAATCTAAATAATATAACAGATAATAAAAAGTCACTTGATTTTGAAAACTTTTCGAGTTTACACTGAAACTTTATCTCTTGATGCATCAGGAATTTTAGCATTTAATATTGTACCATCTGGTGATGTCTAAAAAAAGGACATATTTAAAATATTGATATTAAAGGTTTTTTATTACTTACTAGTAATTACCTATACTAATGATAAGAACCCACTTTCATTTTCTTGGGCCTTCTTTGTTGCATAGATCCTTCTATATCTGACGTATCTGATTCAGTTTCATTGAACACTCCATCTTTGATATCAGCATCAAGATTGAATGACCCTGTTGATTTTGCCTTCTCTAGGGTACGAACTACAAAATAATATAAGTAGGTCCTGATATATTTGAGGTTAAAAACTTACTTTGTGCCTCTAAT
The DNA here is from genome assembly GCA_949126875.1 of Lochmaea capreae. NCBI lineage: Eukaryota > Metazoa > Arthropoda > Insecta > Coleoptera > Chrysomelidae > Lochmaea > Lochmaea capreae. Next base: position 4,005,845 of record OX421409.1, read on the forward strand.
AAGCTATTTTGTCTTTTAAGATCTTCGATATCTTGTTGATGCGAGTTGTTCTTTTTACGCATGGAAAGAATATATTCTGCAGCCTTTTTTAGAATTTGAGCTCGGCTGGCCTGAAATTAAAAAAAACCTCCCAATTGCTTGATAATCTTGAATGTCATAGTAAGTGTGGGAAGGTGCAATCATTTTGTTGACTGATTTTTATAAAAACAAAAAAAGAGCATAATGTGACAGTCAATAAAACGTTTGCACCAGCTTATCCTGGAATGACTTACCACTTTTTCGCCATTCAAGGCGGGCACAGAATCTCTTAAACTGCTAAAACTATCTTTTATGTGATCACGTCGTTTCCTCTCCAAAGCATTATGGTGTGCTCTTTTTTCGGCCTATTATTATAACAAATGATTACTACATTAAAATACATAATACGAAGCAATAATACCAAGATAATAATTAAATTTTAACACAAAGAACTAATTGACGATAAAAATAAAGTGTATACCTGTGAATAATATTGATTACCGGAATTTTGTCTGCCTGTTGCTTGACGTGAATCAGAGTCATCACCTTCCTAAAATATAAAATTAGTTAAATAAAGGTATTGATCCAAAGCATGTTATTGTTTGACTAGCTTACGTCGCTTTCAACATCAATGTCTCGATCATCATCACTCATTTTACTAATTTTTGGATACAAAATACTAAATCAGAGCTAAACTGTTTGTTTGTGTGATAAATATAATAATAATGGATAATTTTGTAATAACAAATACTTTCACTGTAACATTTACGAGGTATTTTTCTTCAATAAGCACAATTCCATTATCATACTGATAACTGAATTACGGAGTGCAATAAACGAATGGTGGGTGACAAAGTGTCATTGCCCAGTGTTACCACACTTGCCATCACGTGCTCTGGAATTTTGTAGGCCTTTATTTTTAAGCAAATGGTTGTCTAGTCTGTCTAGGTTGAAAAAAAAATACAGAAGAAGAGTTTGTAAAAGCACAAATCTGATTTTGGAAAAGTCACGTATGCCCAATATCAATAATAGTTTTGAAGTGAAAAAATAATAAGCTACAAAAATTATAATGGAGTTACTCAAAGATTTCAAATCAACAGACGAAATTTTGATCTTAAAAGGCACAAACGAAACGGACACAATTAAAAAGATACGTGAAATTTTTAAAAATTCTCAAGATGTATCTAAAGAAGATATTTCTCAAAGGAAAGAAGAATCGGCTGTTTCAATATGTTGTGAAGACGTCGAGGATAAGTTAATTTCAAAAATTTTTAAAGTACTTACCCCTAGCGGGAAATTAATTATTACAAAAGTAGGAGACAAACAACAAACAAAATTAGATCTTATTACAATAGGTTTTATGAATGTCCAAATATTAGAAGAATGTGTAACTGCAAGTAAACCAAATTTCAAATCTGGATCATCAGCACAAATCAAACTTGCAAAAAAACCGACACCAGCAGTATGGAAATTGGATGATGACTTGGGAGATGATGTTGAAACAATAGATCCAGATGACTTATTAGATGATGATGATTTGCAAAAACCAGATCCAACTAGTTTGAGGGTATGTGGAACAACTGGCAAGCGTAAAGCCTGCAAAGACTGTAGTTGTGGTTTAGCAGAAGAACTAGCTACAAAATCTAGCAAAGACATCATTGATACTAAAGATGCTCCTAAATCATCCTGTGGTAGCTGTTACTTAGGAGATGCATTCCGTTGTGCTACATGTCCTTATTTGGGTATGCCAGCATTTAAACCTGGGGAGAAGATTCAGTTGGCTGGGAATCAACTACAAGCTGATGTTTAAATAAATCTTATTAGTTTAATATTATCTCAAGTATTTTTATAGTTCAGTTATGTTTGTAACATGTTTCTTCATTCAATATAAATGTAGAAAAACAAACTGTACATTTGAAATTTTTTTTGCATTAAAATAATTATATATAAAAAATAATAAATATGAATTCAGTAGCATTAAGTTTAGTAATAATAAATAATCTAGTTGTATTTTTATTATATAAAAAAAATTAGGGTTGGCCAATATTTTTATAAATGAATGTTAGAGCTCTACAAATAAAGGTAAAATATTATCACATACACTAAAAATTCAATGCAGTCTTGGCTTCTTTTCAGGCGGAGGTTTTATTTTCTCTTGTTTTACTTCAGTTTTAATATCTTTATTTTCTATTGCTCCGTTTTCATTTTCTTGTTTAATAGCTACAACTGGTTGTACTTTAGGTTGGGGAGGAATGGGAAGAGGAAACTTTCTTATTAACTCTCCTAAAAGCATGTCAACTCTTTGTCTTTGGAATAACGAACTAGATTCTTCTCGTGGTTTTTCGTCTTTCTTTGCTTTTTCTGCAATTCGCTGTGAGTTAAAGTCCCAGGAATAACCTTTGCTGGGATGATATTTAGCAAACTTGGAGGATTCTTCAAAAGACGATTGGAGGTGGTGAACAGCTGATAACTGAGGATTTTTACAAATTATAAAAGTAAATTCCAAATTAACAATAAATACTTACTAATCTGGAATTTAAAACACTTGCCAAATCAGGAGCCTGATATACAATACCAGCAATTATGTAATAATCTGCCAAAGCAATTGCTTGCTGATTACTTTGTCGATGTTGTTTGCGAATAACATACAGAATGGGTTCTTGAACATGTAGTAAAATGTATTCAACTCCAGTCATATTTCTAGAAAAATGTAACATGCAATTAGAATGTAAAATTGTGACTTATCCACTTACTGCAGTTGTTCGGGATTTAAACGTTGCATTTTAACAATCTCATTATTGCATGTTCTATCAAAAAATGGGTTTGATACTTGAGAAAAGTATTCCATAACATTACTAGTGTTAAGAATTGGGATCCAAGTTGAATCGTGCCAAGATAGACTTAAAGGATTATCTGGAATTCCCGGAGCTGATATTCCCAGTCTTCCTGCCATCATTTTTTATTTACTTCTTACTTTACTTGGTCAATGATCTAAATTCTAAAATCAGAACAAATTTTGAGGTTAGACTACTTGTACTTACTTGAAGTTGGTTGCCGTCAACTTATTTCTATATATACCATAGATATAATAACTTAACATGGATGCGCCTTGTCACTATTCAGCTCATATTATCGTGTGTCGCACTAGCAGTGTGAGAGAGATGGAGATAGAAGGGTGGCAAAAAGCGCGAGCCAGCAATGGAAAATACATACAAAATTGAAATTAATTTTGTCTATCTATAGTTTATTAGGAAGTTTGGCTTGGGAATGGATTAAAATAAATTTTGCAAACGTAATTATTTATTTTCTAAACATAAATAAATGTAGAAATTCATTCTAAATTATTTCACCATTTTATATTCAATATAATGTACACACGAATATATTTTGAATTTGCGATATTAATTTATCATTTAAGGAGTACAAAATAATCCAAAACTCACAATTCACAATTCTTTCACCTATGTTTCACGCTCTTTTTGCCACTCCTCTATATCTGTCTTTGTCTGGTTGCTCTGGTCCCATGATGTCTCTTTCTAAGGCGCATCCATGTTAAGTTATTATATCTATGATATATACCTATTTCTACAAATACAGAAAATAATTATGGATACATTTTCATGAATAACTAAAGCAGTGAGTTACTTACTTTATTTGATTTACTAAATTATATAACGGTTAGTAGAAGGACCGATTATTATTTTTATAGTAAATGTTTTATTTAAAGTTTTACATTACAAAAATAATTTTAATACACCTAGACTGGCAAATTTAATTCATACATAACTTTATAAAACAAATTTTCATTAGGTATAAAAGCATAATCGTAAATATGATTACACGATCATCAATATGTAATGCTAGTTGCATACTCAAAAGTGGTTAGGAAAGGAGGATGTTTTTTTGTATTTTCTACGTTATCTGTGTTTTCTACCACAGTAGAACGGGGTTATGATATGATATTACAAAATATATATCAGTGTCCCATTTTCAAATTTAATTATTTTGGGTTTTCAGATGACTTTGGAAGTGGTTCCTATTCATAAACATCCAGAATATCTCGTTGATTGCTGTAATATTTTAAATCAAGAGTGGAAAAGATCCGAAACAGCTCGGTTACATAGTTTAGAACAATCATGTGATCGTTTACCTACCTCCTTAATTTTATTAGAAAACAAAACTGTGATTGGACATCTTAAACTTTCGAAAATAGCAAGCATTCAAACGGCATGCTTTGTTGAATCTGTGGTTATAGAGATGAATTTGAGAGGAAAAGGTTATGGGTCGATCTTAATGAGAGAAGCTGAAAGTTTTTGTAAAAAACTAGGTTTAGATACGATCTATTTATCTACTAAAGGTCAGGAAGAGTTTTATAGAAAGTTAGGATATAATAATTGTGCTCCAATTTCAATATATGGGAATTTTGTGTCAAAAAATCCAGCCAATACCATTAGAAAACCTGTAAAGTTATATAATGATTCAGTTTTGATACATAATAATGTCAATTGTATAAAGTATGTGCCTCCACCTCCTCCGCCGCCTATTCTTATGACAAATAAGGTTTCTGCTACCGAGAAGACTTTTATGAAGAAGATATTGTAACTAACATATCTTTAACTGAAAGAGGCAAAATAAGAAAAAAATCGATACAATATTTTTTATTTATACAATCTATTTATATATATTTTCTATTTAACTGTTTTAAACTCATCTAAATATAGCTAACGATGAAAAATAATATTTTTTTGTTAAAAATTAGATGACAAACGATATCACCTAACCTACAGGTTTTTTTTATAGAATATGGAATCAATTTTGTATGTTTAACAATAATAAAGGATACTCGAGATGCACAAAGAATAACAGGGCTACTTAGTGAAGTACCTTTCCTATGATCATACAAGATTTCATATTAATTACTGAAGAATAGTTAATCTGCATAACGGAATTAACAGCTTTGATTTGAAAAGAAATTACGAACTCTTATTACATATCCCAACAATTTGACCATAATGTTCTGGTTGGGTTAAGGATTCAACTAAGAATCTTCCCAAATCATACTTGGATATAACATGACCTCCCGGAGAGGCTCCTTGTTTAACTGTGTAATCAACAGGAGGTTGATCTGAAATAAAAATATTGTTTGATATATACATACACACACAGAGTGCTAATCAACACTTACCTGCTATATGTGGTGGAAAACAAGCAATATATTTTCGATTTGAAGCTTGAAGAACCTTCAACATTCTTTTATGTTCATCATTAAGATCATTAAATCTTGGTGGAACCTTCTCTGGTTCAAAGAATAAAAATGCAGATAAGCAAACTGAAATAACTTCTACATTTAATTCTTCCATAGCTTTTATGATATTTTTTAAGCCTTCGCTCATATCAGTGGTTGGGCTTAAATCGTTACGAGTTCCTAAAACTACTACTACTCCTGATACATCTTTTATACCATCCAAAACGGTTTTGTAGTCTAGTACGTCCCCTTTTACTACTTCTACAGCATTTCTTAAATGTTCTGGTAATTTAGCTGGGTCTCTGACAAATGCCCTAACGTTGAGCCCTGTATGGTAAGTAAGTTAAATTGAGACATTATATAACAGACTAATCACAGTCGCCCTGAGGATAAATAATTATTTGGATAGATTTGTAATATGGTTGTTTTGTATTGATTTAATGATACTTTTTATTATAAACAGTCAGATATAGCTTTTAAAATAACTAAATGATTGATACAATGTTGAATAAAGCACCAAATCAAAATTAAATGAACTCAAACTTAAATGAAAATAACTATAAACCATGTACTGTGCAAAGAACGCTTGTTTATCATCGGGGCAACTGTCACATGACCACTTGAGATAAATTAGCTATATAATCATGTTATTGTAATTAATTAAATATTATATTTACCTTTTTTTACGGCCGCATCTACTGCACAAGTGCCAGTCATTCCAGTTGATCCAAATATCACTATTTTTTCCATGGTTTTTATTCAATAATACGTTCCTTCTATGAGAATCTGAAGTGTACTAGTAATATACTATAATAAATTATATCACGTACACCAAAAAGTGATATTGCATAAAATCTAATTGTATTGTATTTATCCACAACCGGCTGACAGATGACAGTTTTTTAACCATTCATTCCAGTCTCTAAACTGACAGACTACAACACAACAACGTTTCAAAAATCCATTATTTTATACATAGAGACTATATTTTATATTTGAAAAAATGACGTGACGTCTTCACAGAGAAAAAAGCCGCTTATTTATTTTGAAGAATTTCTCCTTGAATTAAACTTTTGGTAACACTATTAATATTATCTTGTCTCTGATATTATCGTCCAAACATTAAATCAGAGACAAATTAAATTCACTGTTTATTATATTTTATTCGAACCCCAGAATAGTTACCTTAACTATTCTGTGTTCGAACTATAAAATATTAAAGAGAATACGTTCCTTTGACATGTTATGGAATTTGCAATCTTCATTATCATTGGATGGTATACAAAGTTCAGTGTTGTAATTGGTCTAACATATGGGGTGCTAATACTTTCTCTTTCTAGCCCAATGTGTTAAACATGAATAGACATAATTAAAATTGAGTCGGAGAATTCTGAAACGAAAGAGTTTGAAATTCGAAAGTTTAAATATGGCGTGAATTGATACTGTTTAATTTGTCCTTATAAATATAAATATTCACGAACGAATCCAAACAATTGAGCTTTTGACATTTCCATGGCAACAACAAAAGAATATACTGTTTTTTAAATAAAAAATATTTCGAGTGCGATAACTGTGACGGTTTTAAAAGCAAAGCTATTTTGATACAATATTTTGAGGAAATCCATCAAAGTAGTTTTCCCAAATGAACACCCTTGATAATAACACAATTATTAACGTATATAAAATTGAAGAAAATGGGATGGCGACTTCAGGAATGTGGTATGAAATGAATTCAAGCACCAAAGATCCTATATCTACAAATAACTTTTGTCCAGTAAATGTAAGCTTTGATCCCAATATATTATTATCTAATGAAAATCGATTTACGTTGAATTTACGCCAATTCGAGAACAATGAAGATTTTGTTAAGTGCATTAAATTTGAAGATACATATGACTCACCATCGATAAACGTGGGTAAGGCCATTTTGAATATTCCAACTATGATAAGATGCCAAAATTGTGAGACTAATTTTCCCACTAAATATCAATATCAAAGGCATCAGTGTGAATTTAATGCCGAAAAAGTTGTTTTAAAATCGGATGTTGATTCTAATGAAGTAGATACTGGTATTCCCGTTAAATACATTTGCGAATTTTGCAACAAACAGTTTGTTAATAGAAATAATTTGGCTCGTCACCAGTCTAGCCACGAAAATACACAAGAAAATGTGTGTGAACATTGCAACAAGCAATTCATTAGTGAAAATCGTTTGAGGATACACAAAGAAAACCATTGTAAAAAAGCTGGAGACATTTCTAAATTTTACAGAAGTGATGTGGCTGTTTGGAAATGCAAAAAGTGTTATGAAGTGTTTTCTTCACCTTTAACAGCAAATTATCACGTGACATCTTGTGTAGAAATCGTAGAAATAATCGAAGACGAAGCAGAAAAATCAACACATTCATCGGACGAAGATAACAAAGTTGACTTGAATTACGAAAATATTTACACAAAAGAAGCAATTGACGAGAAAAATATAGAAAAAGTATTAACCGAGCTCCTGCTACAATGTGAATTCTGTAACAGAACTTACGCTGAAAAAAATGTGCTGCTTATGCACCAAAGAAAACACACTACAGCCAGAAATTACGAATGCGTTAATTGCTTTCAAGTTTTTGATTCTTATCCGATAGCTGCTCAGCACTGGATGAAAAAATGTTCAGAATACGTAAGTCTGTTTTACTTACCGAAATTAACTTACTGTGAATATTGCGACCGAACATTTAAATCTCACGAACTACTCTACACACACAAAATTAAAAAAAAGCATTACACTTCCAAGCTCCATCTACAGCCAAGGGAAGAAACCAACAAAGATGTCGGTGTTACAGTTCCCGAAAAGTGTGTCGATAACAAAGAAATCCTCAACAAACTAATCGAGGACGTTTTAAAAACTTTAGATGTCCCAGTTAACAAAATCAACTATCAAGGAATAGACGCGAATAAAGAGAATAACGGTGAACAAATTAAAAATTGCGTTGATACTACGGAAAAGAAGAAGAGAGGAAGAAAACGTAAATGGCCGAAAAATCAATGTGTGAGAACGAAAAAACTCAGCCTGGAAGTCGACGATGGTTATAAATATCAATGCGAGAGGTGCACTGAAACTTTTATAAACGTTGAAGATCTCGAGGGACATCGGGAGAAGGAGCATGCTTCGAATTTCACTTGTGATGAATGCGGACAGGTAATAGATACATTTTTATTTTTATAATATCTAAAGAATCCGAGGAAACGTATCGTAACGCCACCTACACTTCGTTCTCTCAATTTCAGAGGTTGAGTATGTGGATTTCTACATGATTTGTAAATATTAGAAATACCAGCATGTGCAAATTCCATATTACATTACTTCTAAAATAAAGTAAAAGTAAAAAATAAAGAAAGTTAAATTTCGTTATTTACAACTGTAGAAAGTGTTTGGTAAAAACAACAAAACTCTTCTTTTCACTCAGTTTTATTAACAAAAAGAAATCATAATCATCATAACCACGTGTAGTCTTTTCCCTCCACCTTCTAAATTTTATCTATGGTTTCAAAAACCAAAGTTTTGTCTCTCTGTCCCTTGTTACAACACAGACATGGAACATATTATAGACCATACAACAGAGTGTAGGTACTCTATGATATTGTCAGTACCAACTTAAATATAAAAATACAAATTAATAGTACCATTGTCTATAATTCTACACAACTGTGTTTTAAATAACTGCACTATATATGAAATTTTAGATTTTGCATAGCGCCAAAGCGTTGATGATACACAGTCGTGCTCATAAAATGTTGAAACCGTATGTTTGTGAAACTTGCGGCCGAAGCTATTCTCAAACTTCTCATCTTTGGCAACATATGCGCTTCCATCAAGGTAAATATTTAGGTACTCACTTTGGGCCAAGGTAAAATATTTTAATGGTTTTATTAAAACCTTGCCCTTGATATTTTAGGAATAAAGCCTTTTGCGTGCCCGCACGAGGGATGTGAAGCGAGATACACGATACGACCGGATTTGAAGGATCATATAAGAAAAGCCCACACTAGAGAGAGACCGTTCAAATGCAACGTGTGCGATAAATGTTTTTTAACTGGTTCTGTCTATTACCAACATCGTTTGATACATACCAATGACAGAAGATATGCATGTGATGTAAGTATAGGTATTACTAAATGCGCAGGCGCACTCTCAAATTTGATTAATGAATTGTTTTGAATTGAATTTTGTTCTAGCTGTGTCCAAAACGGTTTTTTAGAGCCGATGCTCTGAATAATCACCGAAGGATCCATACCGACGAACGTCCTTATCCTTGCCATGTATGCGGAAGGGAATTTAGACAGAAGGGAGATCGTAACAAACATCTTAGGACTCAGCACCCGGATACGGTTTTAGTTTAAATTTAAACGTATTTATTGTGTTTTTTTCTTCTAATTTTTAGTATATTTTAGAAATTTGTTCCATGTTAATATTGTAAAATAAATTTTGTGGTTAATTTATGTTTTGTTCCAGAAATGATCAAATTGTTTGTTAAAATAATCTAACTGATATTAAAAACATTTATAAAAAAATATGTATATATAATTATTTCACGTACATCTGACAACTCTTTACAGTGTGAAAATTTTTGATTTTATAACTCCGTGTCATCTTGATGTCAACTGTCAATTGATGAGGATACAGTTTTTTGTTTAGTTATTATTTTAGGTTATGAGCATGGTAAATAATGATATGCGAATTTGTCTATTGGGCGGAGTAGAATTCAATGAGACCTCTGGCGGAAAAAATTGTAATTGTCGCAACGAGTAAAATAATTTGTTTTGCATTGTTTTTGTATTATATTTAAGTCAACGTAATTACCGTAAATTCGTACTTTATCTGTTTAATTTTGTGTCGATTAAAAGAAAAAATATTAAAATCTCAATTTAAAAATAGGAGTTAATCGTAGAGGGGTGAAAATTTAGGGTTGTATGTATTTTTGTATGCTGTATCATAAAAAAATAAAAACAAAACATTTTGTTCAAAAAAATACAAAAAAAATTTAGGGTTAGGGCCGTTTGTGCCGTTTTCTCATTAAACACTGATTAACTAATCACTGATTATCTTTTAATGGTTGTTTAAGTTTTATCAAATTGCACCGCTAAGAAAATAATCGTTGTAGTTAATCAGAGAAACAATTTGGCAACATGTAATTTTTGCTAGGTTTGCTATCTTCACGGTAGTCAACCGTATAACGATAACCCCACTTTTTTAGTTTTGTTTCTAATATTGTGGTGAAAACAATTATATGTCAATGGGTGGGTACATGACCTGCACTAGCGTAAAACCTGAGTGCAGTTAATAGTTGGTCAATGGCTATTATTTCTGAAATGAAATTGAATGAAACTAGCAAAATAATACAATTTACAAAACCCATAGGTAGGCACACCTAGACATTTTGGCTAGTATATGGATATTCGATGGTGTAAATTGGAAATGGCTATCTGTATCTGTAGAGTAGGGAGGGTGAGTGTAGGCTCACAGCACTTAGGCCACATGTGACCCATTGTACATCCTCCCGAGGAGTTGTCTTCCTAGGTCATTGTCCATCCTGTCCTTCTCAGGAAGGTGGACAGGTCACTAGGAGACATCTCCTTTATATCGGCAGGTGTAGGCCAAGACTCACCGAACACACACTCTCTTATTGACGATAACTCCGGACACTCGCATAAGACATGCCTGACAGTTTCATCTTCCTGTTCACACATCCTGCATAGAGGTGTGTCCACTAGCCCCATAGTATGGAGGTGTTTCCCTAGTTGACAGTGACCAGTCAGAAATCCTACTGTTAAACGTAGGTTTCTCCTGGTCATCGCCAAATATTTCTTCGGCTCCAGCTTCCCAGGGTCGCCCAGGGTGATCCTGGCAAGACTGCATCCTTTGATTCCATCCCATCTCTTAAGGGATTGAGTATGGGTGTAGCGTTTGGCTAGTTCCGCAATTGTCGAAGTCGTTAGGCCGTAGGTGTCACTGGGTCCTAGAATTTTTAGTCCAGCGGCTTCCCTGGCTAAAGAATCAGCAATGCGATTTCCTTGACTCCTGTCGTGCCCTTTAACCCACCTCAGGATAATATTGTTATCTGCCGAGGCGTCAGCTAAATCTTGGTGGCACTCTAGTACTAGCCTCGATATAACACGTTGTCTGTTTAAGGCTAATAGGGCTTGTCTACTATCAGTGCAGATTATTATGTTTTTGCCAGAAATTCCTCTTCTGGTTAGTTCTTTTGTGGCAATTGAGATACCAGCCAGTTCTGTTTGAACTACGCTGGTATTGTTTCCCATTCCCCACTTCATCTTTAGGCTTAGTGCTCTTGAGTAAACTCCACATCCTGAGCCTTCTTTCATTTTTGAACCATCTGTATATATGCGTATTGCATTTGCAGCACCTGGCTCTGTGTTCTGTTTTATTTGAATTTTGTAGGGTTTGTTAAACAAAAACCTGGGTTCAATTGCATAATTGGTTGCCTGTAGCAGAGGTAGCGCAGTGAGCGCTTCCTGCCACAGGCTCAACCTCAATTGGCCCACTCCTACTTCGGGGTTTACACCAGCCGTGCGCAATCGTACCATGGCCATTAACGCCACCTCCTTGACGTACAGGTCCAGAGGGGTCAGACCAGTAATTAGTTCCATTGCTGCGGTTGGTGTTGTTCTGATGGCTCCTGTGATGTTTAAGCAAGCCATTCGCTGTATTTGATATAATTTTTGGAAATGGCTATATACCTACTTACAAATTATTATTATATTCCAACTCCAACAGATACAAAACTGTATCCTTTTTTAACCGAAAACGTCTGAAAAATGTTAGATTATTTATTTCTTCGAAATAGTTTTGTCTTTCATAGATTTTACGAGGAAATCCAAAGTCTATAACATCAAGAATATCTATGTCGTCCTCTAAAAACATATCGTCAATCTCCGCAAAACCATTTTTTGAAAATTAAATTGAAACCGTGAACAACGAACTTGTCAAACAAACTATAATACCCACAAATAAGATACGAAAAAGATGTAGAAGTAAGGTTAGAAATACTAATCAGTCGCTTTATCATCCAAAAAGGAACGTTTAAAGTAATCCTCGTTTAGGTCATGTTAAACCATGTTTAATGAACGGTACAACACAATTTACAAATTAATCGCGGATTAACTATTTAAACACTGTTTAATCAAACGGTGCAATCGGCCATTAACATTTAGGGGGATGAAAAATTGATGTTGTTTGATTCTCAGATCTACCCGATATGCACACAAAATTTCACGAAAATCGGTCGAGCCGTTTCGGAGGAGTTCAATTTCTAACTCCGTGACTCGAGAATTTTATATATTAGACATGCCAGTAAAATTTAAAATTATGCATATTTCATTAAACGGGTGATCCTCCTTACTCTCCTTACACCAAATTAGAATGAGAAATTAGTCACCTGTCGGTCATGTGGTGCATTGATAATCGCTTTCAACTGAGATTTTGGCTAACGGCTAGAGACAGCTGCGGGTTAAGTGGATGACAGATTTAACCGGGCATTAAAAACCCGCCCTAAATGAACAACAAAATGGGTCCATGAAAAATATGATTAGATTAATTATTGACAGTACAAATGTCATAACTGCGGCTATAAAGAAATTTGAATTTTCTTAGCGGCTGTCATTCTCAAAATGGGTATATTTAATAATATTTTTAAAGTATGTTTACTTCAATGTTCGTTTTTACCAACAATTCAATGTAGATTACTTGCGGGAAAAGCAGATGCAAAGAAAGTCGCTAAGAAAACTGAACTTAAAAAAAGCCCTAAGCTGAAAACTTTCAAAATTTATCGCTATGATCCGGAAAAAAAGGGTTCAAAACCATCAATGAAGCAATTTACCATTGATTTAAACGAGTAAGTTTATATTTTCAACTGATTAACATGTAGAAATATCTTAAAGTTATTGTTTTGTCTTCCATTTGTAGCATTCTAACTTTGTAGGTACATTCGCAACATAGTACCTACCTACGAGTGCCCCATAAAGCATTCATACGTTTGGGTTGTGCTCAAAAGCCCAGGCACTTGAACTGAATGTTTGTACCATTTCCCATGTTCTTTACTTTCATTCCAGAAGCTTCGTGTCCTTCATATAGGCCACTAGTTTGATTGAAGGGATTTTCAGTAGTTGTAATGGTTGTATTATTTCCTTAACAAAGTGATTCCGTCTGAGTCGTTGTGAGTTCTCACAGAAGCAGAGTATGTGAATAGCTGTTTCATCGTAGAGTTCACATTTTCTGCATAAACGTTCACTAACACCAGGTCGGTAACTGTCTTCAAATGTCTCTTGTCCATTTTCAACAGTCTGGATGAGAGTTCCTTGTCTACCTTATTCAGTAAACTCTTTTTATGGAGATGTCCTTGTGTTAACCTCCATTCTTTTACTAGCTAGTTCCCGATTTCCCCTCTTATGTAATCCTTTGTGATTCCACAAAACGGTTCCGGACCGAAGAAGTCTCCTCTAGAACCTTCTTCAGCTAAGTGGTCTGCCCTTCCACTACCTGCAATCCTTTCATCTGCCGGCACCCACATTAGAGACACTTTGCTGTCTCTTGTCAGGATGTTGAAGGATTCCTTACAGTTTTTCACCAGTCTATACCTAGCTTTTCAATTACTGATCGTTTTAACCAGAGCCCGGCTGTCAGTGAATACTTTAATTGTTTCTCCGGTATACCCCGTTCTGATGTTTTCATCAATACATGCTATACCGGCAATCGTCTCTGCTTGAAACACAGACGTGTATCGACCAAGGCTAAAGAACATTATCTTTCTAGGCCCATTTATACCAGCCCCAGTGCCATGGTTTGCTTTGGATCCATCGGTGAACCGGATTTCTCCAGAACTTCCTGGATGCATCACCTGTTCCCTGGATGGGATGATGATATTCACTCGCTCAGTGTCGTGCTATCCAAACTCATATGAAATATGTGTATATCTAGTGTTGCCTCAGTTGTATCAGTGTATCTTTCTTGACCATTGTTCGGGGACCATAAGTCTCCTGATTCCAGCCTAAGAATTGTCATAATCGCCTCCGCCTTTACAAAAAGTTCCAAAGTAGAATGTCCAATAAGTGCTTCCGTTGATGCCGTCCCCGTGCTGTTTATTGCCCCGGTAATACCAATTAGGGCTTGTCTTTGTTCAATGCCGAGGACACTTCTGCCCTCCTCCATCATACTTTTGTTCCATAGGTGATCGTTGGCCTTATTACAGTTCAGATTGGAATCAAGGACTACTCCCAGATATTTAACTTTTACTAGCTCTTCTCCGAATAGCAGTGCCTGACACAAAGGCAAACCAAATTCAAAGCGTCTGGCGCATGACGTCAGTGGATAGTAAAATGCCCACTTTCTTCGTACAAAATGTTAATTACTCTGACTTTAATCGCCTAACACAAACCTCAAACCTTCATCTTCCACCGTGGAATGGCTGATAAGTGTCACTTTTGCAACTCACTACTGATGTCACAATGTAGGGGCAATATCTGTGGAATATCTCATCTGTTGGTATTTGTTCTTTGTATCATGAGTACCTACCAACAAACCAACACACGCATTCTGTTCTCTTTAAGTTTGTAGTCCCAGATCTGTCGTTCTCCTTTCTTCTGTTAAGACTTGGTAATTTTTTCTTCTTTCAAGGAAAATAAGAAACCAAAATTAAAATGTTGCATTTTTCCTCAGCTGCAGACCAACAGTACTTGATGCTTTGAATAAAATCAAAAGCGAACAAGATACGACTTTAACGTTCAGAAAATCTTGCAGAGAAGGCATATGCGGCTCTTGCGGAATGAACATCGACGGAGTAAACAGACTTGCGTGCTTAGAGTAAATATATGATTTAATTTACTTAACTCTGAACACTTATTGTATCTATTTATCTATACAAAACTGTTTAATTCAATTATTTTTTGGTATGTATGTATTTTTTGATAACCTGTTCATTGAGAATTGAACATAGATCGAGTTTTCTTTAATTTCCAGCAAAATCAAACCGAAGGGAGTAACGAAAGTGTATCCTCTACCACACATGTACGTTATCAAAGATTTGGTGGTAGATTTCCACAAATTTATTGAACAGCACAATAGAATAAAACCTTATTTAATAAGGAATCCCCCTGATGGAAAGAACCAGCAATTTCTTCAAAGTGTTAAAGATCGGGACAGTATGGTAGGTTAACGAATTTTTTATTTAGATATAAAAATTTAAAAAACCTCATAAAAGGGAGTCAATTTTAATACCTTAATAGTTATTTATTGTCCAAGACGGTAAAATTGTACTTTATCTTTGAGAGTGTTTTATATTTTTAAGCGCCGAGACGTGTAACCCTTCGTAAGGTTAGTTACGTAGTATTGCCGGGTAGGTACGTACAGTCAGAGACAGGATTCCAAGATAAAATAAAAGTTTATTAATAAAAATACTATGTACAGTTGTTATTTACAAAAAGGGCATTCGGATTTAACAGCTAATTCGAAATGAAAGCTTGTGCTCCTGGGATTTCGCCGAAGGTGACGTCTTCTGTTGGTGGGGTTTCGGTCGGAGGAGTGTCTATCATTCGTACAGTAAACGCAGCGGAATATCCCTAAGTCAATACCTTAGAGACGGGAAATTCAGGAGAGGGCGAAAGTCAATACCTTCCGTTCTCTATCGGGTTTCTGGATGTACGCTGAAGTCAATACCTTCAACGAGGGTGGAGTATCCCTAAGTCAGTACCTTAGGGACAGGAGCTTCAGAGGAGTACGAAAGTCAATACCTTTCGCACGCTAGCAGGTTCAGGATATTCGCTGAAGTTAATACCTTCAGCGCGGACAGGTTTATTCAGACAGGTCAATACCCTGCTGAACGAGGAGAGGGATTGTCGACCAGTCAGTACCTTGCCAACCGGAGAAGGAAGCCCACCGACTCAATACCTCGCTAGACTGCCTGCTACCGTTGAATCAACGGTGCTACGATTCTAGGTCGTCTTTTTATATCTACATTGGCTTGGTAAAAACAGCTTTGTATCGAACGTCAATTACGCTTGAGAAGATAATGCGATTTTATCGTCGTTTGCAATACAACATTTCTTTCTATAGACTTCCAATTCAGGTGAGAAATAAAGTTTCAAAGAAAATTGTGATTTTTACCGCTTCATCCATAACTAATTTTAAATTTGACAGTATTTGCTTCATCGCAAGTGCTTGTCTATGCAGGATACTATGGCTGGAACTACAATTGGGCGCTTTATTTTTTATTAGTGATACTGCTCCTGCTGTTTTACCCGTCATCGCCCTGGCCCCATCTGTACAAATGTCCAATTGAGATTATTTTCTTCAACAAATATTTTATTTTATTAAAAGTGTCTTCTCCGGCAGTGTTTGTGGGCAGCGATGAACACATAAGCTTGTCTTTTTCTAAAGAACTTTCATATGGATATCTCACGATAACCAGCAGGATATACAGACCAGTGACCTCAGTCGACTAATCCATTTGCAAGACGAATCCTGTTTTTTGTAGACGTGCAACTAGTTCTTGTTTGACGTAGCTTGCTAGATCATGAATTCGTCCTGAAACAGTATCGTTTGATAGCGGCACAGTAGAAAGATGCTTTGCTGATTTTTTATTATGTCTACTACAAAAAATATTTTATCTAGGATAAAAAGGTATTAATGTCCTGAGAATATGACTAAAAAGGTACCTAGCTATCGAGAATGCAAACACAGTATTTTTAAAATTATCAATTCAATAGTGCTTATCTTATCTTATTTTTTTAGATCGGTCTTGTTGAATGTATTCTTTGCGCATGCTGTTCAACTTCTTGTCCCGAATACTGGTGGCATGGTCATTCCAAAGAGCCCAACGATTTTTTGGGTCCGGCCGCCTTACTGAATAGCTACAGATGGATCACAGATTCCAGAGATCATGCTACCGAAGAGAGATTGCACGACCTAAAAAATTATTTCAATGTATTTAGATGTCATCAAATAAATAATTGCTCCGTTTGCTGCCCAAAGGTAAGAAGTGATAACTGATTCCAATCCTACTATTTGTATATCTAGCATGACTCTGCATAAATATGTGGAGAGGAGGAAGATGTATGTACAGGGATTTCAACTTTTTTTCGAATGGGCGCTACTTCAACATCCAGTACTTGTTCTCAATCCCCCCCTTATTAATTTTTCTGTATGCTCCACCGATTTCCTCCAGTACTGCGTAATATGGTCCAACGATTCTTGCCAAACTGTTTCTACTTGATCGGATTTAAGACCATCACCCACATGTTTTTCATAATAATATTTTGTCCCAGCCCATATTAGTTCTATTGCGTTAAATTGGCAATGATATGGCGGAAGTCGTAGAGCCTTGTGACCATGTTCAGGCAATATTCCATCTATGGCGTTACGGAATTAAGCAACAAGAAGGAATGGGATCCAAATACCATTACCAGACTTGGAAAGAATGCCATTCAATGGTACACAGACGGCTCAAAAGCAATAGAAGGAACTGGGATAGGAGTGTACGGGCCAGGAACCAAACACTCTGAAAGCTTGGGAAAAACCCCAAGTATCTTTCAAGCGGAAATTCACGCAATAAGAAAGTGTGCCCAGTTCAATATTGACAAAGGATATAGAAGGCAAAGGATTATCATAATGTCTGATAGTCAAGCAGCCATTAAAGCGCTGAGTTCCTGTGTAATCAGTTCCAAAATGGTGTTGGAATGCCTAGGCAAACTTAATGAACTAGGCGAGAACAATATAGTCACCTTACTGTGGATTCCAGGACACACTGGAATAGAAGGAAACGAAATAGCAGATGAACTAGCAAAGAGGGGGAGTGAAATACCCTTTTGGGGGCCGGAACCTTTTTGCGGAATCAGCTCCAATGTAATATTGGAAGAAATAGGTAAAGCCGAAGAAAAGAGAAGATCTGACAATTGGAAAGATCTAGTAGGGCTTAGGCAATCAAAGATTCTTCTGGGTGACTACAACCTGTTGAGATCAAATGAATGCATAAGTCAAAGCAAAACTGCACTAAGAGTTTTAACAGGAATCCTAACGGGACATTGTCGCCTGAATGGACACCTTAAAAAGCTCAAAATAGTGGAGGAAGAAGATTGTAGATTTTGTGGAATGGAAGAAGAAACCTCCATCCACATACTTGCGAACTGCACAGTATTTCAGAATCCTAGGGCACAGTACCTGGGAGACTACTGGATAGAAGAGGGACAGTTACCTAAGTTGAGGCCTGCAGATATCCTAAAATTCCTCCGGGAAATAGGACTAAAGGAGCTACTAGTATCTGAGACTCTCCTCAGAAACTAAGTAGAAGTAAGGGGGCACAATAGATCTTTTAGGTCTCAGTGAATGTTACCCCAAAATACATATATACATACATACATGGCGTATATTTTGGGTTTTTTGAGTGATTTTGCCGTTGATAGAAGTTCCAATTTAAACATATTTGGTGAACGATTTTTGTTACATTTTTCAAGCCATTCATAAATATCACTTTTCCGCCAAGATGAAGTAGGTTGTTTATTTAAAATTCTTGAATGATATGAAGCATTGTCCAACACAATTAAAGATGGAGCATCCAAATTAGGTATTAACTGATCTTGTGTCCATTTTTCAAACAATTCGCAATTCATATTGTTATGGTAGTCAGAACTTTTTGATGTTGAAGAAAAAATTAAGCTTGCACCTGTTACAGAACCGGCACGCAAAATAATAAAACGCTTTCCCGTGCCACATCCTTTTTTTCTTCTAACGGTTTTTACAGACTCATCTTGCCAAGATTTTGAGCCACTTCCATTTGAAAATATCCACGTTTCTTCTAAAAATACCACTTTACTAAATTTTGATATTTTTCATTTTCCGTACATCTTTTTAAAAACTGAACACGCTGACTCACTATTTGTGGCTGCTCACTTAAAAATCTTCGGTTACAGTCTTTTTTATAGCGAAACCCCAACTTTCTTATTAATTTTAATAATGATTTAAGTCCGATTTCCAAAACACCTTGAATTTTTAAAGCTTCTTTTATATTATACTTTTTTTTATGCACAATTTTTTGCGCTGTCCTTAAACTAATTCCCAGTTCTTTCGCTACTGTTCCCTGCATACTGGTTGACGAATTTCCACTTTTTCTTCCATTATCGAAATAATCTATCAGATTAAGTACCATTTTTTTGCTTGAGGATACAAAAAACCGGAATATTTATTCTTATAATTCATATTGTCACTTTTTGAATAGTCAAAGTCACAAAACTGTCATTTAGAATCGCTGAAAACTAAATGCATTATCCTTTTTTTTTCCCGTCAAAATAACATAAGTCTGTCTTATTCATCTTACGGATTTTATTTGGAAATTATAACGCAAATTATTAACGCAATAAAAAGAAAACAAAAACTGTGAGTATGTCTTTGTTGAATCGTATGACCCGCATGATAAGACTCCATTTGACTTTATACAAAGTACTCCAATTACCACATTCCCTTAAAAGCACCCAAGGAAACTTCTAATGATCTCATATTGAAGAAAATAAATGGCTGTTTTGTTTATGAGTGGTGTAACCCAGCCAGAGATGGTTGGTTCTATTGGCTTTTTTCAAATATTGCTTTGACGCGTTCTTATTTTTCATTTCAACGAATATTCTTCAAAAAGGTTGATTCAGAAATTTTGTTATATATTAGAGACTACTTCCTGGTAAAGCTATTGCTAAACTGAGATTGCTGGTAGCAGGGGTATCCACAAAGAAAAAACCGGATATGGACGGTACTGCTACCTCTGATCCAATGAAGGCATGTGAAAAAGAAAAATGCGAAGATTGATAAAACTGCAAGAAACGTTTATTTCATGTTTTTCATGTATACATATACAAAATTATAAAAATAACATTTTACTTTGAATTTATTTTGTTTTTTTTACTGATTATAATTGTTATGATCAGTTCCTGTTAGCGTATTGTCAATTGACGTATCTTTTAAGGCTTCAGTGAATGTATATTCTAAATCCAAGTATTTGGTAAATCCACACCAATCGACCATTTTACCTGCTTCCGGCTCTGGTTCTGTACCCCACCATAGCTCATACTAAAACATTATTTTTATCGCATTTCACATAATATTCATTTAATTTGAATATTATTTAATATCTGATCAATACATTCTTATCCAGACAAAATATTTTTCATATCTTATAAATTTCAAATCTCATAATACTTATTTATGATACAAGTGCGTGAAGTTATACTTTTGTGCAGGAGTTGCGAAAATGCAAGGCACGAGCGTAGCAAGTGCCTTTTTCGCAACGAGTGCGCAAAAATATTTTTGATGGTCTAGTTGTCGAATTTTTTCGTTAATGTCAGATAGGGACCAATATAAACCTATATCTACCTACCTTTATATTTGTTGGAGGCACATCAAACATAGGACAATGAGTCCTGTCTAAGAAAACCAATAAATCATCGTAAAACAACTCGCAATCAGTATCTTTCTTGATCCTGGAAAAGGTAAATTTGAATATATATTTGAAGTAATAATATTAGATAGCAATGAAAGTGAAATTCTTACACTGATAAAATTTTATCAATCAAAACATTATCCAGTGGAAGTCTGCACGCTTTCAATACTGTACGGCAATCTTTTTGGCTTAATTTTCCCATTCTCTTAGAATCGGCTTGAATAAGATATTCTTTTAGTCGATCTAAGTCATTCCACAAAAAACGTTTTAGCTCCGTCAAAGTCATTGCTCTAAAATAAGTAGTGATTACAAAACTATACCTACAATTTTATAATAGACTAAGTAGTTGACAGTTTTTGAAAAACAGATCTATATTTTTCTTGTGGTGTATTGTACCCAAACTCAAAAATATTTCAACTCAAACATTTTTATAACGTACCTATTTTGAATTAAAAATTTTATTTTCCACAAACTGTAGTCAGCCACTAAAAATTAAAAATAGTTATTTTCCTAGCTAGTGTGGAAAAAGTCTACTTTGCGCACGTAATAGGAGCTGCATTTTTTTTACGACCATACGGAAAATATGGTTTAATTAGTCACAAAATAACTAGATACAAACGAACAACTTAATTAGTTATCTTCTGGTTTTTGAAGTAATTATTATTAGTTGTCAGTTGTCAAAGCAATTAAAAAAAATTATACTTTTCCTTACTGGGTCCGCAATAGTATTACGAGAGTGGGTAACATTTTACACACGAGTGGGAAATATTTCACAAGTTTGAAAACATGCAGTTTTGTATGCAGGGGCGTTGTCCTGCAAAAAACAAAACAACAAAGATATGTCAACAATCGTAAACATTCAATACCCAATTATAAAATAAGTAATCTTATTACAGTTTCCTATAATATTGTCGTATTTAATAGAGTGAATGTATCAACAGGTGTCGAAAGGAATAATTATAAATATTCAACACTCTATGAATTTTTTGAAAAATGATATTTTTCAAAAACAGTGGCCGTTCAGCTAAGGAGCAACAACTACTTCCCGTGCAATATGCACCGCCGGATATTGAATTACACCCCTAAGTCAAACGGGGTTGGTACCAATTATTCCTTTCGACACCTGTTGATACATTCACTCTATTAAATACGACAATATTACAGGAAACTGTAATAAGATTATTGTTTCAAGCCTACGTGGTTTGTTGTCAAAAATTTCAAGGTTTTTGGTTTGCGATTGGAAGTGAAGAGGGCGCTGCCGTCACAATATTTACATTTCCGTTACTGGAAGACATGTATGGATTGTGATTGAAGTGTACTCTTCAGTCCGGGATTAGAGATTCTCGGACGGACCCCACATACCTTGTACTGATGAGGCGCAAATACGCCGAAACCGGTCTACAAGTTGTGTTGTCCCTTCTAATTGCAAACCAGAAAGGTTGGTTTTAAAATATCTTGTAGATATACCAACCCCGTTTGACTTAGGGGTGTAATTCAATATCCGGCGGTGCATATTGCACGGGAAGTAGTTGTTGCTCCTTAGCTGAACGGCCACTGTTTTTGAAAAATATCATTTTTCAAAAAAAATTCATAGTGTTGAATATTTATAATTATTCCTTTCGACACTTGTTTATAAAATAAGTATTAGAGATTGGAACCACAAAAAAAATGAGGTCATAGGATGATTATTACTTTTAAATAATACCTAGGTACTCCACATCTGTGGATTCCAACAAAATAAATAAATAAACTTTGACATTATTTATGTTGGCATGAGATAATACGTCTGTTTTTTCTAGTACGAGTATATATATTCATTGTTTGGAGATTCAAATAGTAATAAATGCTCCCAAATTTATATATTACCGGTCATTTGTATATACTGTAGTTACAATTAGATCAAATTTGGCCGATTGGTTATGCCTTAAGGTTCGCTTTCACGAGACATAAATTTCAGCCATTTCATTTGATGAAAACACAGAAGCGACATAAATTCTTTTGTCATGTGAAAGCAAACCATACGACATAACCAATCGATAAAATTTTTCTGGTTGAAATATTGTTCAGCCACACAAAATATAGAGTATTTTTATACTGTCAACTCTTTTACTGTCTGTCAATGAAATCACCTAATTTTTTCTCTGTCATATCTCTCTTTGTAACACACTGCTGAGAATGCTCTGGAAATAGTGACCATATCATGCTCTGTGAAATCCGGTCCCATAATTTGACAAAGCTGGGATCTAAAAGTATAAAAATCTTTCAATATCAACTAGATTATAATAAAAACGAGAATATGTAGGTAATAACACACTTACCTTAACCGATCATAGGAGATTACTGGAGTTTGGTGATCTTTCGATACATTTTCTGCTACAAAATCCTTATAAATTGGTTTGAGCTTTTCTCGAACTTTATCCATTATCAAAGCTATATTTGCTTTGGGAAACTAAAACAAGGTTTATTAGTATAAACAAGTAAAATGTACCGGCTGTAGAAGCAAAAGAAGGGTAATAAAACGTGTTGGAAAATTTCATAGGAAAATCACTGAAAAGCATTAAAATTTGTTTAATAAAACATTCTTGTACATTTAATAGGATGGCCTAACAAAAAGCGGAAAATAACCTTCTATATGGTTTGGTATTGTTGTAGACAAGATATAAGAGATTTAGATTTTTATTAGACGATTATCAGTGTGTCACAATCGGTGGTGAACTCTTAGGGACAAACGAAATCTGCAGACAAAATCGTGATTGTCGAAATAATTATAAACAATTTACTGAAAATGAAATAGAGTTTTGTTTTTCGCCAATAATTCGAACTATTGCAAAAATCCTGAAATAGGAGGAGATTTGCTAAAACAATTTTCATCTAAACTCTACGACCAATATTTACAGTTCTAATTTTGAGATGAAAATAGTGCTAAAAACGGGTAACTCAAAAAATATTAGTCTCATTTCATTATATACATTAAAAATGAGAAAAACTTAGATACAACTGGTAACAATAATCTGTTGTAATACAATGTTTGTCGTAATTGGTCAATAATTATCCTTTTGTTAATTGAGTAACTTTCACAAAATGGCAACTTACATGGAAACCATGATACTTATCAAACCAACACTTTTTGAATCTGATTAAGGAAAAATTAGTTTATCCACTTTTTTATTATGCGCCCCCTTTCTTCTACACAGTTCCTGATAAAATGTTCAGACTAGTAGTTCCTTTAGACCTATTTCCCGAAGGAATTTTAGGATAACCGCAGGCTTCAGTTTGGATAAGTCTCCCTCGTTTATCCAGCGCTCCCTAGTATTCTGTATTGCTATGAAATCCGCAAGTAAATGGATGAAGGTTTCTTCTTCCATACCACAGAATGTACATTCTTCTTGTTCCACTTGTTTGAGCCATTCAGGTGGCAGTGTTCTGTCTTATTCTGGCTAATACATTCATTTGTTCTCTCCTGGTTGTAGCTTCCCGGGAGTATCTTTGATGTTCGAAGCCCCACTAGATTTTTTCAATGGTCAAGTATTCTCCTCTTTTCGGAGTTACCTTTTTCTTCCAATACTACATTATAGCTGATACCGCAAAAGGGTATCCTAGCCTCTCTTTCCTAGGTCATCCACTATTTCATTTCTTTCTATTCCAGCGTGTCCTGAAATCCACAGTACGGTGACAATGCTGTTCTTGCGTAGTTCGTTGAGTTTCCCTAGGCATTTCCATACCATTTAAGAACTGATTACGCAAGAACGAGAACTTTTGGAGTGTTTGGCTCCTGGCCCGTAATCTCTCCTATCACAATCCCTTCTATTGCTTTTGAGCCTTCTGTTTACCATTGAATGGCATTGGGATTCCTTCTTGTTACCCAGGTCATTAATAAATGTGGTTGTAGAAAAAATGTTGTGTACAACTTGTACGCAAATCACTTTTCCCACTCGCTAGATTTGCTTCTGCGCTCGTGGGAAAAGTGACGCTTTGCGCACTAGTTGTACAAACTACTATTTCCGGCTAGAAGCATGTGTCACTTTCCTGAAGTATGACAATATTGTGTAAAGCTGGTTTTAAAAAAAAGTTAATACCCTTCTTCGCTTTTCTACAGAATTATTCCCTCAACCGCAGCTTCTTGGACTTCCGGAGGAGTACAGGTTAATTCAAAATCAGACATTATGTACTTTTTTTAGCAAAAAAATTAAAATTTCGTGTCAGAAAGAAAATTTGTCATAATGGTCAAAACCAATAAATTAGTAATATTTCCTAGCAACAGATTCATGAAGTTCTTTGTCGAAAAAAATATTAAATTGTGATAAAAATTTTTCTTAAAATTACTGTTTTTAAAAGCTTGTATCTAAGCGATTGTGAATAAAATAGTATACATACGGAGTTGGTAATTTGGTCCCCAAAGATGACGTCACGAAATTTCAAAAGGTAATTTGGTCCCCATGGCTGACAGGTATAAAAATTCCCTACAAGTAATTTCGTCCCCGCAATCAGGTATATGCTTTCGGGCGATTCGAATGGCCGGATACGAAATGCCTCCCGAAAAAGGGTTTCTTACCTGTCGCTAAAAGGGTCACATACGAATTGCCTCCTAAGCTCTAAATAAATTACCAGCTTCTAATCTTTGTACGAAGGTGAGACGTTGCCAAACTTTCGTCCTTTTATAGAATTTCGTTAATAACTCAATATTAACCATTATTTTTTGGTTTTAATATTTTGATTATTTTGATCAAAAACATAAAGACATGATAAGTATTTTATACATTTATTAAAACAAATCATCAGCAGAAACTTACAAAATTACATAATATTATCATCGCAGAAAATTTAAAAACACCAATTTTTAAGAAAATTACGACTCAAACAATAAAATTCAGTCTGCAGACTGAACTATTCAATTTTATATACAAATCATCAGAAGAAATTTACAAACTTACAAATTATTTTTCCTAAATTTGTATGACACTAGTTTCACAAATTCTAATTTATTTATTGTACCTTCTCTTAATTGTAATATTTTTTCATTTACAAAATTGATTTTTGCTGTACTTTCCTCAACAATTCTTTTTGGTACCGAGACAGAATTTATTTTAATATAGGTATTTATTTGAAATTGTAAAATAATCTCAATAAAATTATTTATATTTGGATGAGGGCAGTAGAAAGACGAGTTATACTTGGAATGGAAACTTTCACATGGGTTTGTGGTTCTTTCTAAAGATGAAGAGTGCTCAGCCCAGAGATGTGGCGGAAATTTCGAATTTTCCGATATATAATTATCCACAAGATAATCACAAAACTGAGTGACCCTTTCATCGACTGGTTTAATTTCGGACAAATCTATTGCAAAAAAATCGCCAACTTCTTCAGGATCTAAGAATGATAGGCCAAAAATATATGACAGAAAATGGGTAATTTCACTTGAGTCAGCACCTTTTTTCTGGTATTCTGGAGCTAAGCCCAGTGCTTGAAGCTTTCTATACCAAGCCTGACCCAAATGAAAACGACATCCACGAAGATCTGCTTCAGGGAATGCCTTACGGATACCATTATGTATAGAAATTTCAAAGTCTGAAGTTATTACTTTAGGGGATACAGGGCAATTGAGTTTAATACATTCTTCTATGATATATTTAAACACGAGATAATAAGAAGATGACTTTTTATCTTCAAGTAAACAGAAGACGAGAGGAATATAATGTCCATTTTTTAAGCCATGTATAGTGAACAATTGGGTGAAAAAGCGAGGACAGTACTCAAAAGTTCCGTCGACATACCAATTGGAAACAGTCGAAAGAAAAGAAAGATTTGAAGAACAGGATAATATAACAATGTGATTATCTTTGTCATTTTTAATTATAAAATTTTCGTTCCTATTTGTAATAATCGAAGTTGAATCGATAGCAATATGAAATTCAGATATACTTTTAGGAAGTTTAATTAAAGAATTAGTTGTTCTAGCGTAATATAAATTCTGTCTCACCCTATAGATATCGTTGGTAGTAAATGTCTCTATATTCGTCTTCTTAAGTTCTTTACATATGAGCTTCATTGGTTTTTCGTTGATATCTTCCACGGCTGCTCTTTTTATCGAATTGCTTACGGCTTTCCTATTGGACACTTCGGCAGACAACTTCTCGTGATTGTGATCTAATATCGACTCAATTATCGAATTGTCACATCCCTGCGTTTTCACAAATGCTTTGCAGGTTTTCTTAGTACATGTCCATCGCTTTACCGTATCTTTGGCCAACATTTTTTGAAAACCGAATGTGAAACCATCAATTGATATTAAAGGTTTGCCCTTTTGACTCGAACACATCGTTGATTCCATTATTTCGAATATTATAACTTAATCCACTTAAACACAATTTGAACTTAAAATTGACAAACTGATACAAGCTTTAAATCGACAAAACTGAGACAAGAACTAATAAACTTGAAGTATTTATACAAAAATTAAGTGATCACATAATTATAGAAAGAATATTTATTATAAACAACTAATTACCAGATTTAGTAGGTGCAAACTACCCTATTCATGGAATAGATTAGAGATTAGAATCGTGTTAGATCAAAACAATTAGAATACTTAGTGTAGGTACATCGGCTTTATTTTTAATGGTAAACAATTTTATTTTCTAAACAAAAATGTACACTGATTAAGTAATCACATCATTATAGAAAGGATATTTATTATAAACAACTATAAACAATTGGAATACTAAGTGTACTTCGGCTTTGTTTTTAATTGTAAACAATTTTATTTTCTAAACAAAAATGTCGTACTCTGAAATATTTTGTTAACAGATTTTATGTACAGTGCATAAGAATTAGAAAAATAAAAATAGATATATATTTACCTATTCAAATTATAATTTGGCAACATTGTGTCATTATACAAAGATTAAGCACACAAAATATTACCATAAATGATTAAGGACCCGGAGGCATTTCGATTGTACCCGGGAGGCATTTCATCTATGAAAATAGGTACCTGAAAAAACGGGAGGCATTTCGATAACACCGATTCGAATCTGGTCACATCAGTCAGGTAATAAAAATTGACTAAAACTACGAATGTGGTTTGGTAGGGGTAGGTTTGGTTGGGTAATTATTGAAAATTATTATAATTTATTCTTCAAAAATTGACTGAAAATACGAAGGTGGTTTGGTAGGGGTAGGTTTGGTTGGGTTATTATTGAAAATTATTATAATTTATTCTTCAAAAATTGACTAAAAATACGAAGGTGGTTTGGTAGGGATAGGTTTGGTTGGGTTATTATTGAATATTATTATAATTTATTCTTCAAAAATTGAAATAATTATATTTTAATTTGGGGGCGAAATTACCAGCCGGATTATCGAAGTGCCTGGCTACCAAAGGATTAACACAGGTAGCGGGGACCAAATTACCCATCCTCTATACATACCACGCGGGAAGGATCATTCCATCCACGGCTTTTAGCCTGGGCTGTAATGATCTACTTCCCCGCTAGGTATGTAATATACTATTTCTGCACCAGTTTCGTTAAACTTTTTACTAATTTACTGACAGTAGACGTTGTTATGATATTTCTATTAGGATATAAATTGTTAAAAATTATACAATCATAGCCACTAAATGTATTATTTTAACTTCGGTCAAGATAATGTAAATGTATGTAGTTATAAATCCGAAATAATGGTATTTAGGTATACGGAACATAACATGAAAAATAATCAGTATTTCTTAGAGATTCCAAAAGACAAAAAGTAGAAATAACAAAGTTCATTATTATTCCGAAAAAAGGAATGATCTGACAACAATGTAAATACCACCACGATATCAGCAATATTACAAGATCTTTGCACACCGTTTCCAATATAATTGAGGCGTTCTATACTTAAAATCCACCGTGTAAATACAGTGATAGTGACTAAGTATGATATCTATGATAGTGACTCGCAACTAAATTAGGTGTTGCAAGTCGTTTATGTTGATAGAGTATTTTAATATTGCTTACGTTGTACAATTTTAACAAATGAAATTAAATTCCATTTTTCAATCCGATTCAGAAACCATTCATAGCTTTTTAAAGCTTATCCGGTCTATACACAATGAGGCTTAAGTGGATAGGTTATTCATGCTTATTTATGGCAGCAGAAGCTAACGCTATATTTTGAACTAAACTATACCTGATTGGCGTTCAATTCCATATATCTCAAACAATATTCATCGGCATCGACAAGAATAAATTGAAAATTATTAACAATCAATGTGGCTCCAATAAACATATGCTGAGGGGTATAACATAAGGGTGGTTTTATATCGAATACTTTTTGTCCAGGCAATTTTACTTGGCTTCTCGATAAAAAACACGATGTTTTAAATCCTACAAAATAATAATCATTTGTTTAACTGTTTATCTGTTAACTTTTTATTACTTTAAAGTTAATTTAAAATTTATTTATAGCACATTGTTTATGGCAGCAGTTGAATAAGGCTCTTAGCAGTGTGTCCAAATATTTTACCTTCTTAGATTACAAAAATTATAGTACGGCCACCCGAATCACCACTAGACTCAACCAATATACAATATTAACATGAAATATAAATTCGGATTAAGTAACTACAACTATAAGTACTAATATAAGGACAGAAGGTGAACGCGTGTCAATAAATGAATTGGGACAGATGTAGGGATAGTGCAAGAACGATCTAATGAAATATTGTCATAGGATTTGTCCTGAATGGGCCCTGTTGAGGTGGAAGTGAAAGAGACGGGTTAGATTAGGTTAGGTAATAAAGATCCGGAGGACAGTGTTTTTGTAGTGTATAACAACCGAGGTTTGTATTTCGGAGATTTCTTTGTCAGGTTTTACGTAAATGGGCCGTCGACTGCTTAATATGTAGGAATAATCTTCTCCGGGCGAAACAGTTGCTGGTAGGTAAGCTGAAGACAAAATCATTTTATAAAGCTTGTTCGATGAGTTGATTAGGAATTGACAGACAGACATTAGATATTAACAGTACCTTGGAAGGGCTGATGAGTGTGCGATTAAGGACGATTTCTTCTCCAATTACAACAAACTGTAGGATGATTTTTAAGAGAGTTATCGACGATGGAAGTGGATGCAAGACAGATATGTAGATACGTTGGTTGTATATACGAAAAGTATAAGTAAATTCTTCTGGCGTTATGATTCCACCGATTACCGTAATGTAACCTTCCGCCTGAGGGAGGAAAAACCCAAAACATCTAGTATGTAGCCCTAGCTACATTCAAAGTACTATATATAGCCAGGCAGGGTCAGGGCCGACTTTACAAGGTATGAGGCCCAGGTATCGATGGGGCCCCCAGTAAATGTAGAAAAACAAATCTAACTTTTCGAATATCAAAAGCTGAACTTTCATAGCGTAACACTACCGTTGTAAATCGCATTTATAAAAGCTTATTTCCAATGACACCAGCAACATTTATTTAAAAATAACCTTATCTTATTTGTGAAATAATTTTACATAGAGTAAGATATTTGCCATAGTATGGATAACAAAATACGTAATAACTCTGTAGATTTGAATCGTGTAAAAAATATCTGTTTTGAATTATTTCCAGTACGATTTAGAATTATTTACGTGAAAAGTTTATCCAGTGTCTTTCAATACTTTCAAATTTACCTCTCTCGTAGAGCAAGCATGCGCGACTGGACTGCGTTTATAAAACAAGCTTTCGCCTGTCATTACTTTTGCTTGCGACTGAATGCAAGCCCGTGTGATTTGCGACGTAGAGTTAGTTTAAAATCTCATGGGTGCTACGTCACAGATGTGCAGAGGACCAAAATAAAACCGCATGTATAGCAGTAAAGTTAAAAACATCAAAGCTTATTACAGTTTCCTGTAATATTGTCGTATTTAATAAAGCGATTTATCAACAGATGTCGAAGAATAATTATTTATTTATATTATAATATTTCAAAAATAATATTTTCCAAAAAACAGTGACCCTTCAACTAAGGAGCAACAACTACTTCCCGTGCAATGTGCACCGCCGGATATTGAATTACACCCCAAAGTCAAACGGGGCTGGTATATCTACAAGATATCGTCATTTGAAGTTGAGTCGTGCTACCGAAGAACGCATCGAATTTGTTAGATACATAATATTATAATATTATATTATATAGTTTATATAATAAATATTTTTCTAAAGAATGCTCCCAGCATGCCCGGGGCCCTAGGCCTTTGCGTAAAGACGGCCCTGGACAGGGCTCATCAATGCAATTCATTGGTCCTGAACCGTTACCCTTCTGGGGCATCGCAAAGTCGAAAATAAATATGGCTTCGAGGAAGTCGGTAGCACAGAAATCTCTAGTACGGTGGGTGATCTCATCAGGAATGAAACAGTTGAACAGGACAGTCGCTAATATTCACAGCAGACTTAATCAGCAAAGATAGGAAAACTGCCAAAGGTTTAGTAGGTATGCAAGCAGAACACTGCACGCAAAGCTGTCGCTGGACACCCTATCATTTTTTATGCAATAGTTCTTAAATTATTTATGTTGATTGTCGCACCAACAATAGTCCTTCTGCTAGTGGTTATACCGCAAGAAAATCGTGTGACAATAGTTTTTATCAATAAATTTGTACATATTATGCCTATATTTATCACTTAACGCTACGACATAACATGTGTCTAGCTCACATTCAAATATTAGAGATAGAATATTGTCAGTGGCACAGATGTTATTTTATCATTCATTTCGACAAATTGCCTAAATATTTAAATTATTGATTGACATTTCTTCTCCAACGATTTCAACAAGCGATTTTTGTGCAGCTCTGTAGAGGTGCTATGAATAATTTCCAAATAAAGTATACTTTTACCTGAATTGTTTTTGGCAATTTCAAAAATAGACATGGTGTCATCGGTCAAGAAGTAACTAATTATAAAATGTCGATCACAATTTTCTGGAATTTTCGACTTCATTTTTGCCGCAAATCTCAATATATGACTGTCCAATCCATTCCTAAGAAAAAGCGTCTTGACGAATAAATAATAATATTACGGATGAGATTAAAAATTGTTCTTCCAATTTTAATTAATTTATTGATAGCAGGTATCCACTTCACAAAAATTAAATAGGTAATTTTCACGAAACATTTATATATACTTACGCCAGACGTGTAATTACAATATTCCATTATTCACACAGTTATTATTCCGTAATTATTGAAAAAGTACCTGTCATACATAAGAAACTTCTTAAAATCCTTAAAAGGCGCCTTCGGTTCTACTGTTATACAATTCTGAGCCGAATCTTCGTGTGTACCAAAACCATTCCACGGTGGTAATTCACGTTCCTTTGGCGGGGGAATAATATTTACCAATTTTTTAGTATCCGGTATTTGTAGTGGAGTGAACTCACTTATACCATATTTTGCCACATAATATTCTTTGGTGAACGAGTCGCAATCAGTTAGGACTATTCGTCTTCCGTAACAGTTAAGGACTGCACCTAATTTAAGAAAGTTCAATTTTAGTTTTCGAGACTCTCACAAAAATAGATTCGTTACTTTTTTATCTTTAATGAGAGGGAAATTCACGCTTTAAGAAAGTGTGCCCAGTTCAATATTGACAAAGGATACAGAAGGGTGTCGGCCACTTTGCGCCCGACCGTTTTGCGCTCCTACCTGAAATCGGCCACTTTGCGCTCTGCTACTTTCATAATCTACTTTATTTTCTTCGATCTGCCCATTTGCAATATAATTTTAAATTCCTCCTACCTACAATAATAGTCCGGTAAAGGGTAAGTTAAAAATATTAGTTTTACAAGAAAACAAGAAAGTACAAAAATTATATTTATTTTTTCAAAGTTTTTTTATAAAGTAAAATACAAAAATCCATGTTTGTTTATTCGAGCGTGCTGGGCTCTTAACACAGAGGTACCAGGTTCGAGTCGTGTCCGAGTCAAGATATTTTTATTTTTATTTTCTTATTGTTTTTTTCAAAAATTGACTAAAAATACGAAGAATTTTTCGATTCGGATTAGGGTAGGGGGTAAGGTAGGGTGGTTTTGGTTGGGTTATTATTGAAAATTATTATAATAATCTGTCAATTACACAATTCAATTTTTCGATTCGGATTAGGGTAGGGGGTAAGGTAGGGTGGTTTTGGTTGGGTTATTATTGAAAATTATTATAATAATCTGTCAATTACACAATTCAATATTTCGATTCGGATTAGGGTAGGGGGTAAGGTAGGGTGGTTTAATTAAAAAAGTGTATGGAAAGCGAGGAGATGTTCTTTTCATAGAGAACGACACGGGGTGTCTTGGAACTACGCTTGGCAACGTCGGTGAAGAGAGCTACATTTAGACGCTCCTATTTTTCTGTAGTAGGTACCATGGGTTTTAAGCAAATTTTCTAAGCTAACCTTTACCGGGCTATTATGTTATAATAAATTTAAAATTATATTGCAAATCGGTAAATCCTAGAAAAAAGGATAATACATTTCTATTATGAAAATCGCAGAGCGCAAACAGGTCGATTTCAGGTAAGAGCGCAAAACGGCCGTATTCATATAGAAGGCAAAAGATTATCATAATGTCGGATAGTTAAGCAACCATTAAAGCACTTGTGTAATCATTTCCAAAATGGCGTGGGAATGCTTTGGCATACTCAATGGACTAGGCAAGAACAATATAGTAACCTTACTGTAGATTCCAGGACACACTGGAATAGAAGGAAATGAAATAGCAGATGACTGAAACACCCTTTTGGGGGCCGGAACTCTCTTGCGATATCAGCCCCAATGTAATATTGGAAGAAATATGCAAAGCCGAAGAAAAGAGAAGATCTGACCATTGGAAAGATCTAGTAGGGCTAAGACAATCAAAGATTCTGATGGGTGACTAGAACCCGTTGAGATCAAATGAATGCGTAAGTCAAAGTAAAACTGCACTAAGGGTTTTAACAGGGATCCTAACGGGAAATTGCCGCCTGAACAGGCACCATGAAAAAGCTCAAAATAATATAGGAAGAAGAATGTAGATTCTGTGGCATGGAAGAAGAAACCTATATCCACATAGTTCATAGTCCCTTGGAGATTGTTGGATAGAACAGGGACATTTACCTAAGTTGAAGCCTGCAGATATCCTGAAATTCCTCAGGGAAATAGGACTAAAGGAGCTACTAGTCTCTGAAACCTTCCTCAGGAACTAAGTAGATGTAAGGACGCACAAAATATATTTTAGGTATCAGTGAATGTCACCCCATCATGCATAGGTACATACATCTTTAATGAAATAAGAAAGTAGCTCAAAAAAACAACGAAACGACGGAATAATGCCTAACAAGGCAAACGAAGTTGGAGAGAGAGAGTGGAAAATGGCAATACCAGAACAGGAAAAAAATAAATACAGATGGTTTGACGGTTGAAAAGGGGTAGAAATTGTTTTTCACGATTTGCGGCGTAAATTCTATTTTCCGTCGAAAATATATCCTTATACGGAGCCGAAAGCTACGACGAAATATTAAAAATATCAGATTCTTACCTATACTTAAATCTCTTTCGCAGTAATAATCTATTTTTTCTTTGCCGCAATCAAGTGGATCTACAATGTACCGACGATTCCCTAGTGCAGACCCGAGAACGTTAAGTACCGTATAAGCTGAATCATGACCGGGTGATGCTAGTTCCTTGAATAGTTTTGGTAGTTTTCCTCTTCGTAGAAACATGAAACTAGGTTCACCACCGGCTTCTGATTGTAACTCTTTTATTTCTATGGTATCGTCCGCTAAGTAGTAACGAACTTCCAAATGATGAACGTAGCCGTACAAGGTTTTCTGATCATCCCAGTAACCCATAAAATGAAGAACCTACGCAAATAAGTGAAACAGAATATCAAAGTTTTCTGTAGTACAGGAAATAGGTTCCTAATAGTCAAGTTAAGAAATTAATTTGTTAGTGTCGACAACACTTGATTATCACTTATTAAGGGGGGGTTTATAAATGATCGGTTAAATATTGTAGCCTTAGGTTAAATCTTATCTGTTGGCCAACTGCTAGCTTGTATTAGCTGACAGTCAAATTTAAGGCTATCCTAGCTGTCACTATCAAGTTGATGATAGAGTTGAATACGAGAAAGTGGTGTTCCGTGATTCTGCCTGTCAACTGTGTCATCATTGTTTGCTCACATTTTGCTAAGGCACTGAAGAGATGAGTATTCTCATCCGCCATTTTGGTGCCTGAATTTTATTGTTTTGTGATGTGTCTAGTTGACATATTGTGTTGAAAAATAATTGATATTGAACAGAACATTTAATTTTACCAACTTTCCTTCAGATTATTAACACCAGAAAATTGAGAAAGTGCAACGATTGGATGCTGGTCAGTGCTCCGTCTACTTCCTGACAGTAATACATCCTATGAGTAAACTCTTGTCGTACTCGTTCAAATGTGTCAGCTGAAATTGCATTGCATTCTTCAATAATTATTTCTTTCAAAACGCCAATGCTATCTGGTGCCGTAGTATAAACCTTGGATTTCAAGTACCCCCATAGAAAAAAATGTAATGGTGTCAGATCTGGTGACCGTGCCATTCTATAGGACCTCGCCGGCCGATCCATCTACGTCGATATTCTTCACCATAATAATGTGCAGGAGCACCATCTTGTTGAAATGTTATTTCCAGATGGCCGAATTCATCTGGATTATCTTCCAGAATTTCAAGAATTAACCGTTCAATTGCATTTTGTAACATCTCCAGATATACTTCACCGCTTAAATTTGAATTTAGGAAAACAGGACCAACTATGTGGTTTCCCAAAATACCTGCCCAAACATGGACGTTTTCTGGAAATTGGGTATGTTGTTCACGAAAGGTGTGAGGATTTGTGTCACTCCAATACCTTACATTTTGTGTATTCACATTTCCATTGAGGCAAAAAGTACTTTCGTCACTAAAACAAATTGTTTTTGTGTAATGTGGGTTTTGACTAATTTTATTTGTCATACATTCACAGAATTCGAGTCTTCTGTCGGGGTCGTCATCCGAAAGGTGGTGCACCATTTTAAACTTGTATGGATGAAATTTATTTTTAGCCAACACTCTCTGTACTGTACTTTTACTTACTTCACAGATAGACGCAACTTTAGTTGAAGAGGAAGTAGGGCTTACTACCATTTCAGCAACTATATCAATTTTTTTATCATTACTAAATATTGGTCGACCAGATCGTTTGGCATCTTCAACACTACCTGTTGCTTCAAACTTGTGAAGAAGCTCCCTCAAATAAGTTTTCGAGATAGGGCGATCTGGATATCTCTCATTAAATAAACGTTCCGCTTCGTGGAGATTCTTTCCAGATTCACCAATTATTAAGATAGCTGCTACTTTGTCGGCTTGAGTACGTACCATTTTGCCTATGTAAACTCTTAAACGTCTCGTTAAGCAATAATAAAATTAAATATTTAAGCTATTTAGAAAAACTTTACAAAGCAACAAATATTATTAAATTAAAAACGTAAATTTTTTTGACAACTAACCAGAGGCGGACTGAAAAATCTTCAATATTTAAAGGTGAAATGATAATTTTGGTATTTATTTGATTTATCCGTCAAAATTAGTTAAAACCCAAACAAAATTAATATGGCTATGTAGCCAATGTCAATGCCTTTCGAACGAGATATCACTTGCCATAAGGTCCTATTTAAAATTATTGGCCAGAGTGACGTCATCTATTACTATTACGTCACCTGTTACCATTCGTAGAGAAGTTTACAACACTTTATTTTCACGCTCCAAATTTTATTAATGCAAGTGTAGCCGTTCAAAAGATACGAGGGGGGGGAGGGGACTATTGAAAAGCACTGTATATGCATCTCTCTTTTTAGAGTCTCTGTTATACTCATTAGGTTGGCAGACTATTTCTTTTCTTAAACAATGGTTTTACGATCGGCCGATTATATACCTCATGTTCTAATGAACCAATACAATCCTTGAACTTCCCTTAGTTACGACGTATTGATAAGCGCCTCCTGCCATATTGTGATCCTTTCCATAGTAACGGGCAAGCTCAATGAAATGTCAGTTAATTCTTCAAAATACAGCGTTTTGGTTTCATTTCAAGTGGTGAAATTGATCAAGAAATGGAAAATTTAACACCAGATTATTCGTTATATAATCGTAACGAATACCAACTCGAGCATAGACAATATTCGATTATTCACGGAGTCACGAGACGTATTTTGCGAGTGTGGCGAGTGCAGCTCTTGTGATATTATAACTGAATATATTTTTTAAGCGATACACCAGTATAATAAAAATTATAAAAAAAGTTTCTAAAATTTCTTTTTACCTTTTTGTCGTTGGCCAAGAACTTTCCCAAGGCGTCGTGCGATTTTACAGGCTTTTTTGGTTGCATGGAGTCCATCTGATGGGCTCTTATATTCATATAAGGATCGGCGGGAGTTTCGATTGGATCGGGAACGCTGATACCGCAACGATTTAAAAACATTCTTGTAAATTTATCGCAATTCGTAATTTTGAATACTCTGCCGTAAAATTCAATTTCTCTGCCTATATTGAAATCTATTATGTCGTAAAAATTATCGTCCATCGGTGCCGGAAATCTGATTCGTTGTCGACAAATTAATGTACCTGAAAATAATGTATTCATTAAAACAAAAATAAATATTTGGTCTTCAGACGCATACAATAATATACTCTTTACTATCTTAATAGAAATCTGTAGTTTTCCAGTCATCTTGCATAATTCTTATCCAACCTTGCTACAAGGTGTCCCAAAAATTGATGGTTTTACATACCTCCATATTGCGGTGGATAATACTGTAGTGCTATCTAGCGGCACTTGTCGAAAGTAGGCTTGAGGTAGAAAAATAGGTAACTATTACGGGAAGTTTACGTGGCACCATCTACATTTTACTCATTTAATAATGTCAAAGTAGCGATTCTTCAATTTGGAAAACATGTTATTCAGTGGCGGCTCGTGAACTTTTTAAGAGAGGAGACCTGGACATGAAACGTTTTTGTAAAAATAAACCCTTTTCAGCCAATTAATTTAACCTTTGCGCAGCGACCGTACCAGCTATACTTCAGAGACAAAATTAATTGTTGCCCAGCAACAACCAACGTGGAGGTATAGAGTTTCTCTTGCCAAATATTTTTTTTGTTCGTTTTTTGTTTTTTTTGGACTCTTCTCTGTATCTGTAGAGTAGGGAGGGTGAGTGTAGGCTCACAGCACTTAGGCCACATATGACCCATTGTACATCCTCCCGAGGAGTTGTCCTCCTAGGTCATCGTCCATCCTGTCCTTCTTAGGAAGGTGAACAGGTCACCAGGAGACATCTCCTTTATATCGGCAGGTGTAGGCCAAGACTCACCGAACACACACTCTCTTATCGACGATAACTCCGGACACTCGCATAGGACATGCCTGACAGTCTCATCTTCCTGTTCACACATCCTGCATAGAGATGTGTCCACTAGCCCCATAGTATGGAGGTGTTTCCTTAGTTGACAGTGGCCAGTCAAGAATCCCACTGTTATACGTAGGTTTCTTCTGGTCATCGCCAAGTATTTTTTCGGCGCCATCTTCCCAGGGTCGCCCAGGGTGATCCTGGCAAAACTGCATCCTTTGATTGCCTCCCATCTCTCAAGGGATTGAGCATGGGTGTAACGTTTGGCTAGTTCCGCAATTGTCGAATTCGTCAGGCCGTAGGTGTCACTGGGTCCAAGAATTTTCAGTCCAGCGGCTTCCCTGGCTAGAGAATCAGCAATGCGATTTCCTTTACTCCTGTCGTGCCCTTTAACCCACCTCAGGATAATATTGTTATCTGCCGAGGCGTTAGCTAAATCTTGGTGGCACTCTAGTACTAGTCTTGATATAACACGTTGTCTGTTCAAGGCTAATAGGGCTTGTCTACTATCAGTGCAGATTATTATGTTTTTGCCAGAAATTCCTTTTCTGATTAGTTCTTTTGTGGCAATTGAGATACCAGCCAGTTCTGTTTGAACTACGCTGGTATTGTTTCCCATTCCCCACTTGATCCTTAGGCTTAGTGCTCTCGAGTAATTTTTTACTCTTAATTTTTTAATTATGGAACTTTTCATATTTTGTTTTTTTTATATTTATTTTATTAACTGTTTTTATATATTAACGGAATCCTACGGTCTTTAGTAGTAATATTATCAAAAAATGTATCATTTTGTTTTAAGTGTTTTACTAAAACTTTTTCAAGAGATATTAAACTAACATTGTATAAACGATTTTGGCCCATTGTATTTAGCAGGTAAGTTTTAATTCGTTTGAGAGTAGAAAATGATCTCTTCACCGATGCCGACGTTACAGGAATGCTGACTGTCAAACAAAGTAGTTTATAAAACAGAGGTCAAACTTGTTGCAAATCATTCTTTATCATAAATTTTATCATATCGGCGTGACTGTCGTACTGACCTGAAATATCCTTATCCGAGTATACAACGGATAATTCATTGTGCAGTGCTATTTTATCAAAAAATTTATATTCTAAAACTAAGTTATCTAAAAGTGTATTGGGAAAATGTTTTGAAAAACATTCGAATAAGCTTTTATTCGTCGAAAAGTCGAAAACGCACGCAACATGATGTGCCTTCGTATATAATCGCGACCGCTAGAGGCAAGCATCCTGAGAGTGTTGCCATTTCTGCTATTTTTTACGGTATTAGCAATTGGGCTGGTCGAAAAAACGGCAACTCTGTTGAGCTACTCGTGTTTCGGTATTGAGATATTTGTAGAATCTAGTCTCAGGTCACTGTTGTCAGATTCAAAAATAACTAGTGAAAATGGGGAATGAATTGTAAAATTTGAAAATTATTAGATAAACAGGAAATAAAATGAAGAATAATCAACAAAATATTTCTGGTGCTATTTGCTGGATAAATTGTTGGGGAGGTTGAGCCTCCTTAGCCTCCTTCGAGGAGCCGCCACTGATGTTATTGCGCTAGTACCTAAGGATTGTGACATTTACCTTTGTCCATAATAGAAGCTTGGCGAATAATGAATATACAGATTGCGAAAGGGCTTTTCGAACCAAACCATTTACACAAGCACGACAAGGAAAATAATATGAGAAAAACAGCTTGAAAGAGAGAGAAAGAACAACTGTGCGTGGCCAGCGAGGGCGTGTATTTAGTTCCAGAGGCCGGCCGAATGTCCACTGCCCCCCCATTTCAACCGCTGTTGCCAGAAGCGCAGACTAATTTGTACAAAAAATGATATTTTTGTCTCGTCATCGTTAACTCCTTTTCGAGCTCACGCACTATTAGGCAAAACCAAACACCTCCATCCGGCAACAGTGTCCTTTACAGAAAGAATTCACATTTAAATTGCTATTCCTAGGTCTTTTCGCTACAAACGTTGGAAGCGCATGCCATTGTATTTGAAAATGACGCTGTTGCCGGATGGAGGTGTTTGGTTTTGCCTAATAGTACATGAGCTCGAAAAGGAGTCAACGATGACGAGACAAAAATATCATTTGTACAAATTAGTCTGCGCTATTGGCAACAGCGGTTGAAATGGGGGGGCAGTGGATATTCGGCCGGCCTCTGGAACTAAATACACGCCCTCGCTGGACATGCACAGTTGTTCTTTCTCTCTCTTTCAAGCTGTTTTTCTCATATTTTCCTTGTCGTGCTTGTGTAAATCGTTTGGTTCGAAAAGCCCTTTCGCAATCTGTGTATTGTTTTTAACTTGAAACAAACAAAATAAACAATTATAGTAAACCTTTTTTTCTAGTAGATGTATAAACTTGATAATTTTGAAATAAACGAAAACATATTCTCCCTTAGTTATAGATGTTGCAGAAAGAACAAGATAAAGACTAAGTAGGGAGGGAATCATTAAAAAAAAACCACCTCTTCACTTCTTAGAAATCGGACAACCTGGGACATGCCACAAGATGGTATGATGAAAAAGTATAACTTTTCAAAGAAATTCGTTACGGAATTAAGCAACAAGAAGGAATGGGATCCAAATACCATTACCAGATTTGGAAAGAATGCCATTCAATGGTACACAGACGGCTCAAAAGCAATAGAAGGAACTGGGATAGGAGTGTACGGGCCCGGCACCAAACACTCTGAAAGCTTGGGAAAAAACCCAAGTATCTTTCAAGCGGAAATTCACGCAATAAGAAAGTGTGCCCAGTTCAATATTGACAAAGGATATAGAAGGCAAAGGATTATCATAATGTCTGATAGTCAAGCAGCCATTAAAGCACTGAGTTCTTGTGTAATCAGTTCCAAAATGGTGTGGGAATGCCTAGGCAAACTTAATGAACTAGGCGAGAACAATATAGTCACCTTACTGTGGATTCCAGGACACACTGGAATAGAAGGAAACGAAATAGCAGATGAACTAGCGAAGAGGGGAACTGAAATACCCTTTTGGGGGCCGGAACCTTTTTGCGGAATCAGCTCCAATGTAATATTGGAAGAAATAGGTAAATCCGAAGAAAAGAGAAGATCTGACAATTGGAAAGATCTAGTAGGGCTTAGGCAATCAAAGATTCTTCTGGGTGACTACAACCTGTTGAGATCAAATGAATGAATAAGTCAAAGCAAAACTGCACTAAGAGTTTTAACAGGAATCCTAACGGGACATTGTCGCCTGAATGGGCACCTTAAAAAGCTCAAAATAGTGGAGGAAGAAGATTGTAGGTTTTGTGGAATGGAAGAAGAATCCTCCATCCACATACTTGCGAACTGCACAGTAATTCAGAATCCTAGGGCACAGCACCTGGGAGACTACTGGATAGAAGAGGGACAGTTACCTAAGTTGAAGCATGCAGATATCCTAAAATTCCTCGGGAAAATAGGACTAAAGGAGCTACTAGTATCTGAGACTCTCCTCAGAAACTAAGTAGAAGTAAGGGGTCACAAGAGATCTTTTAGGTCTCAGTGAATGTTACCCCAAAAGACATACATACATACATACATACATAGTTATAGATATCAGTGACACTTTTGTTTCATTTTCTTTAAATATAAAGAAGATTAAAGCACAAAGCAAAAACATTTTTTTAAATTTGACTAATATCACAATCTTATTCAAGGAGTATGTCATAGATAAATACTCTATATGAGTGTGTCTTGGTTTTTACAGGCCCAATGAAAGATTTAATTTGTAATTTAAACATGGCAATGAATTTTATAATATTTTTTATTATTTATTTGATCTGTATGTCCCAGTCTTCAAAAATTTCAATCGCAAATTTCCTCCATGGTTCAATGCTGCAATTATAAATGGTGGGAAAAAGAAAGATAAACTTTTTAATAAATGTATACATAGAAATGATAATGTTCTTTTCCGTGAATATAAGATCTCAAGAGCACAGTTAAAATCTCAGATTAAAGCAGCATATAAAATACTTCTTACATTCGTAACGTTGAAAATTCAATAAATACTGACTCTCGCCAATTCTGGTCATATATAACATCTTGCATTCCTGGAGCAATGATAAATAATGCCAATTATTCATTCTCCAATCCTCAAGACATTGTAGATCAATTTGCACGTTTATTTGAGAATGTTTTTGTTGTATCAGATGAGTCTGATGAGAACAATTTATGATTCTCAATTTTGTGGTCATGTTATTGATATTAGTGATATCTCGGAGGAGGAAATTATCAAACCTTCGCTTAAACTGAAAAATGAATTAACATCTGGTTCTGACGATGTCCCATCATTTATTGTAAAAGACTGTACTCAACTTTTGGCAAATCCTCTTAAAATTTTATTCAACTTATCATTGGATCTTTGAACTTTTCCCGAAGGAAGCCAGATTTGTTCCAGTATTCAAAAATGGTGATCGTTCACACGTCTCCAATCATCCTGTTTCTAATTCTGTCAAACGTTTCCAAGTTATTTGAAATTGTTCTATACAATCGCATTTATCCCAGTGTGTGGAACCTTATTTCACCTTCTCAGCATGGTTTCATGACTCGTAAGTCCACTGAAACTAATTTATCAACTAGAACACAATACGTTGCCGAAACTGTGGATTCCGGTGGACAAATGGATGTTGTATACACAGACTTTTCTAAAGCTTTCGATGGAATGGATCGTGGTATTCTACTGGAAGGATGATACAGTTTTGTAGATCTTACATTCATTATAGGCAACAATTTCTTTATTACAATGGTTTCCAAAGTATAAATTACGTGTCAAATTCAGGTCTGCCACAAGGCTCCAACTTAGGACCATTGTTATTTATAGATCCTAATAACCTGTTTTATACAGATTATTTAAAAATTTACTTATCAATATCTGACTTGCGCGACTGTGAGAAGCTGCAGAATAATGTTAATAAAGTTTATAACTGGTGTGTTTGCAATAATTTATCCTTGAATGTTTCTAAATATAGTACTGTAATGTTCACGGAAATGTTATGTTAGATATTCATAATATATGCTCTAAATTTTGGAAACAAATACCCGTATTAAAGACCTAGGCGTTGTTTTTGATTCCAGATTAAGTTTTATTGAGCATATTCACTAAAAGGTATCGGAGGCAAATAGGATGTATGGATTCATTGTAAGAAATTGGAAAGGTTACACCAATCTCCTTTGTTTAAAATCATAGTACTTTTCTTATATTAGATCTTAACTTGAATATTGCTCCAATGTATGGAGTCCCCATTACAGCGTCCATATATCCTGTATTGAAAATGTACAAAGAAGGTTTCTGAAGTACTTGGCGTACAAAGTTAATGGTACCTACCCACAACGAGGTATTCAATATGATTTTTTTACTTGACAGCTTTAATATCGAAAGTCTTGAGTTACGAAGGTTTCTTGTTTCTCTGTCATGTCTCTTCAAGCTTGTACATGTACAAACCAAGTTTTATCATCAAACAGTCTTTCAAATTAAAAGAGT
The DNA here is from genome assembly GCA_949126875.1 of Lochmaea capreae. Lineage (NCBI taxonomy): Eukaryota > Metazoa > Arthropoda > Insecta > Coleoptera > Chrysomelidae > Lochmaea > Lochmaea capreae. The sequence continues at coordinate 4,049,505 of OX421409.1, forward strand.
ATCTGAAAGAAACATTTGTAGCTTGGCTCAAGTTCAGATAGCTTTGTTAGTCTTACCCCGAGACAGCCATCGCACTTCTGAGTACGTCAAATAATGTATCGATATACCGTACCGTTATAAATATATTGTTTTAAAAATATATATAATAGAAAATACCGTTATGAACAGTATCAATACTAAAAATTTCGATATTTTATCGATACGATATATTTCAGAAACAAATTTCCTAAACAAAATACGTAGATTTAATAGTTTATTTCATATTGTACCACCATCTCTAGTCACCTGGATCTAGGTAAATTGTTCGAAATCAATTCTTCGAAAGTCAATTCTTCTAAAGTCAATTCTTCGAAAGTCAATTCTTCGAAAGTCAATTCTTCGAAAGTCAATTATTCGAAAATCAATTGTTCGAAAATCTATTGTTCGGAATTCAATATTCTGAATAGAATATACAAAAATAGATAGATAGAAGTTTTTATTACTTTGTGAATTTATCGAATGACAATTTTTGAAGAATAAATTATAATAATTTCCAATAATAACCCAACCAAACCTACCCCTACCAAACCACCTTCGTATTTTTAGTCAATTTTTGAAGAATAAATTATAATAATTTTCAATAATAACCCAACCAAACCTACCCCTACCAAACCACCTTCGTATTTTTAGTCAATTTTTAAAGAATAAATTATAATAATTTTCAATAATAACCCAACCAAACCTACCCCTACCAAACCACCTTCGTATTTTTAGTCAATTTTTGAAGAATAAATTATAATAATTTTCAATAATAACCCAACCAAACCTACCCCTACCAAACCACCTTCGTATTTTTAGTCAATTTTTGAAGAATAAATTATAATAATTTTCAATAATAACCCAACCAAACCTACCCCTACCAAACCACCTTCGTATTTTATCACCATTAGGAACCTGCCACCTATTCGATAAATTGATTTCGAACAATTGAGTTTCGAATAATTGATTTTCGAATAATCGGTCATTCGAAAAATTGATTTTCGAACAATTGATTTCGAATAATTTACCGGTACCCCTAGTCACCTATGTACCGAAATTTTGTGATTGTTGAGTTGACATGGCATGTTATTTAAATGCAGAAGCGTCAATTATGAACCATAATTCACTCTAGTCACTTTTGTTAGGAGGTAAACTATTGACTTATTATTAAGTGGTCGTGGACAAATAATTTAAAATGTTACTAGCGTTCGCAACTAGTACCTATAGAGTCTTAGTGGATACTAACTTTGACTACAAATAAGGCTGTGAATTTCCTATTAAAACTGTAAATTTGCTTAAATTTTTAATTTAATCTGCAAGTTTTCTTGAATTTCCATAATTAATGGTGAATTTTTTAAAATTTCCAATTTACCTAAACTGTAAATTTGCTCAAATTTGGTAACTACATATACAGTGAATATCTTCAAATTCAGAATTCAAACAATAAATTTCTTATTTAATCTGTAAATTTTATATTTGGGCTGTAAATTATTCCTTAAACTATAAATTTCGTGAATTATTACAGTACCTTGTGTTATTCCACTATTTTCCACTCTAGGCTCCACAACCTGTATAGTCCCGTCTTCTAAAAATAAATAAATTTTCACTTTTCTTATTAAAAATGGTGCCCCTTGCACTTCTTGTAAAGTTTCTTGAAAAAAAGCATCGAAACAAAGAATCTAAAAAGAATATTGTTAGTTTTTGAATAAAAGTAAAAAAAAATGTTTTTACCTTTTTATCGAAAGCTATCCAACCGGGTATTTCCATGCTTTCACCACGAGGATAGATGGACGGATATTTATCGGATAATGGACCAAACATATTAGGTTTGACTTTTTCTATTAAGGCTCTATTACCTTTGCCGATAAAATCAAATTTTGGATCCATGTTGAATTTTGTTCTTCCAATCTGAAAAAGAATCCTTGAGAAAGTACCAATATCTGCAATAGTGAAGTCTACAAAAGGCTAACGACTCAAATAAGAGAACAAGATTGTTCAGATCCATCAATCAACTCTCAACACGGGATAAACAGACAGACATAAGCTGCGGAAGATTTAGCACTTCCAGTGGAAAGGAACTAAGAGAAAATTGTCAGAAAGATATCGCTAAGTGGTAACTAGATCGATAGCTAAGTATAGTTTGGCAAAGTTATCTGAAGCTTGCGGACGAAAACATTCAATATTGCTAGGTTTAAATATAAAAAAGCTAAAGAGCTTAGTATGTAGTAGTAATTATTTGAAAATTTGAAAAATCTTTGTAGAAGTTTAGATCCACATTCAAGGCAGAAATCTATACTCTATCACTACGTGTTTGCAAATGAACATCATATGCCAAAAGATCCTTATACTTTCCGTTGAAATCCTTAGCATGCACAATAGGATGACACTGTATCAGTACCAGGACACAAAGGTATTATAATAGGTGTCAGATGAAATGGCAGATATCCTAACACCTGGTTAAAAAAAAAACCTCGGAGTCGCTGACTAACGAAATGTTAAACTATTTATGTGAAGAGGATATCTTCACATAAATGGTACAACCAAAAGCCCAAAAAGTGCAAAGTACAAATCAATCAATGTATTATAAAACTAGTGGTGGTGGTTAGATTAGATTAGATTTTATGAGGTGGCTTTCGGCCTAATCCACTGCGACCTTTTCAGATCTATTGTGGTCCTCTCAAACTCTAGATTACATTCTCCAGCCTGACTCTTTTTAAAAAGTCTATTAGCGTGGAGACTGAACCTTCCATATAGCTCTCTGCCACTGGCTTTTCTTCGCCTAATGCAAAAAACCGCACATTTGCCAGGCTATCGCACTGACATAGAATGTGTTCCGCCGTTTCTTCTTCTAGGTGACAAAACCTGCACGTATCTTCGTTTGTCAATCCCATCAGCTTTAAATGCCTATTGAGCTTACAGTGCCCCGTTAACAGACCCACTACAGCTTTAACAGTTTTCCTGTCTTTGGCCATCAGATCTGCTGTAAATTTTGGCGAGTGTTCTAATATGAACTGTTTCGCTTGCCTCTGTCCTGGTGAGTTCCTCCACCATTTCAGAGATTTGTGGGAGACCCACTTCTTTGTTTGTTTCCTTGTTATGGTTTTTGCAACGCCGCAGAAGGGTTCCGGCCCAACGAACGGCATTGATGAGCCTTGCTTGGCCATTTCGTCTGCTTTTTCGTTGCCCTTATGCCCCTCGTGCCCCGGTACCCAGGCTACCGTAACATTGCTACGCTCACCCAGTGTGTTTAGGGCCCGCACACAATCCCATACTAGCTTAGAATTGACCTCTACGGAGTTGAGTGCCTTTAGCGCTGCTTGGCTGTCTGTGAAGATGGCAATTGAACGATATGTTCTCTTCTGCCTTTTAATTTCTTCCACACAGTGGTGAATCGCCGTAATTTCCGCCTGGAAAATTGTGACGTTCCTTGATAGGCTTACTGGGAAGGCTATCCCTTGCTTTAGCCCTACTATACCGGCTCCTACGCCGTCTAACGTCTTTGACCCGTCTGTATACCAAAAAACATCTGCATGTATGGGTACACCTTTTTTCCAGTCTTCCCTGTTTGGTATAGTTACTTTGAACTTATTTTCGAAGCTATATCTCGTAGCTATTGCATCGATGGGCTGTCCCATAACGCAGTCCGCCTTTAGCTCCTCGATTAGCTTCCAGTTGTCAGCACTATGCGTTTGGCTTATATGTTGCTGGCTATGTATTAATCTGTGCATTACAGATCTCGCTTCACCTTGTATGTAGTGGTGGCGGTACTGGTTATTATTTTTGCAAGAAAACTTTCATTTTTTTCAAATTTATATTCCAATTTGCTTATATCTCAATCTACAATCGAATTTGATTTTTTTATTAAAATTCAGTGAACGTATGGAAAAAAAAATAAAATCAACATAATCTATTTAATTAAGATTGAAGAAAAAACCTATACAGTGTTTTTTAAACCATTTATAGATGAACGAACTAATTTTGAAAGACCGCTCCTGACTAAATTTATGAACACCCAGTTTAAATTGTAAATTTCAACAGACCAAAAAATAATCCACTTTATTCTTGAAATTATACAGATGAAATATTCCACGCTCATCCTAATAATATGACTTGAATGAAAATAGAACGATTTGAAGATACTTTTAAATTTCAGAATTGAAAACCTAATTAGGAGCAAAAATTTTAACAAAAAAAACAATTTAATAGTTTGAACCTATATAATTTAACTTGTCCTATTCATTTAGTGATTTAAACTTTACTTACGTTCGGATTGAAACTATAACCAGGTAAAAATGGCAATTCTGGACACCTATACATTTTAATGATATTTTTTTATCTTCAATCGATGAGAAAAAAAACAACTCTCTCTTCCAAAAAGGAATTAGTATTAGACAAGTTTCTAAAGGATTTGTCAATCTAAATCATATTGTTGTTGCTATAGTTTCCCGATTTATCGATAGTAATATTTATCCATGGATACCGATAGTGGAAGTTGCCATAGGGCTTATACAAGCAGTGTACAGTGCATGCTTGAAGTCGTCTACAGAATGGAAAGCTCTTTTATAAATATTTATTTCAGAAAGATACTCCAAATAACCATACAATTTTATTTTGACATTGTTACTATAATTTTACTTGTGAACTTTTATGAAATAATAGAACTGCGCAAATATAATACTTGATTACCGAGGTGATGAAGTGATCACTCAGAAAGATGATTAACGAAATCAATATTTTTGATATAAAATCCAAAAACAACACATAGTCCAGTAAACGAAGGTGTCAACCCGGGCATCTGGTCCAGCGGAAATTTTTTTTTTTTATTTGCAGGTATTTATAGGTACATTGACGGAATTTGTGAAAAGGTGGGAAAATGGCCCATTGGGCCCGAAAAATTTGGTATTTTCGCTTATATTTCCGTAAATATGCCACAGAGAATTTTGGTTCAGACAAAAAATGACGGGGACATTATTATCTACAAAAATGATTCCTATCATTTTCGTAAAAAAGTTGATAGTTTTCGAGATAAACGGTCCTGAACGCAGCCCCATTTCCAGCTCTTGCCCGGCATCAAGAAAGTACGCTCTGAGAGCATGACGCCTCCAAGCAAATTACAAATTTTTTAATAACTCCCGTTAAAATGAATATTTTTTCAAGATTCAAAGTGCAGATGAAAGAAGGAACCTGTGGCTATAATATCGTCTCTTTTCCTCCCCTAATTTATTTCCCTGGATTAGTGAAAAACCCGGCCAAAGTTCGTTTTTGCCTGATTTTTCAGCCCTCCCATAAACATGTTCATATTTTTTTCATTAAGATTAATTTTCCCGAATTCTTCTGAGTAAAGGAGTTTTGGGGGGTGCTTAATGAATTCCAAAAAAATTCACTCAATAATTCCTGGGTATTTTTATAAACAACGTGTTTTTCCAAGGGCCATTTTTATGGATTTTCGGAGTTCTTGCAAACGCTCCAGTTTATCGGCAATTTCTTGTTAATTAATGATGAAACCGGGTTTTAAAGTATAGTATACAAAAGGTTAGATTGTCCCCTTGCCGATACCACCATTATTTTCTCTCTAAGTTCCCGAGTTTTCCGGAAAATCTTCAGCCTTTTGGGAGGTTTTTTTCTCCTCACGGTGAAATTTTTTCCGGTCAAGGATTGTACCCGATGAAAGGTAACATTCTGACCTTTCCTTTGGTGTGTATATCAATTATTTTAGTGAACGCACGGAAAAGAATTTATTATCTAAAGTTGATATAATTTACGTCTCATTTATTCATTTTCCGCGCACGCCGCCACGCGCCACCCATGTATAGTGTGGTCGACGCGTTTGATACAGTGCGTTCAATTCCCTATCGTAACATTAATAAATTTACCAGTCTCCCTCTTAGTACCTACCTCATGTATGATAGGCAATAGGCATGATGACAGTCAATAACAATAACTGAAATAATCATTTGAAATAATTGTATAGAATACAAATATTCTAAACCAGTCTCTTATTTTTACATTTACAATTTTGTTTTTATTTATTTCAGTAAGAATATAAATTCAAAATATACAATAACAATCCGCCGTCTTAGCTAAAACACCGATCACAAAGATGTGACGTCAACCTTTCGTATATCGTTCGAACTTTTATCGTATTTTGCATCGTTTAAATGATATTTACTCGTTATCGAATTCATGCCTATCACACAAAATAATTTTGGGAGGTAATCAAAATAAATTTTTAAATTTCCAAACTGTTACAATATTTTTGAAGTATTTACAGATGTGTGATATATGTCGAGACGCCATTATTATCCAAGTGTTTTTCTGCAAAATTTAAATTGTATTTTAAAAATCTGAATTTCTCATTTAAAACCCTTGATTTTTTTAAGAAACATTTTTTTGGATTTAGATTATGCGTACAAACATCGTATAACCGTTTTTCAAAATCATTCATCATGCCTATTACTTAGAAAGAATTATGGTTTTAAATATAAATTCATAATATTAAGTAATAATCTAAAAAAATTGGATGAACACATCTCGCTGTAGTTTTAATTTGTCTATCAAGGACGCAACTACCAAACAGCTATTGTATAATAATTTCTCGGGTGTGGTTGAACGTGGGGGCGACCGGGGCATACTTTATGGACTATTTTGTGAAAATCCAAGTTAGGTAATTGTTTTACTCACTAGGTGTAGGATAACGTTATGAATTTTGATTGAATTTTCTGGACCTTTGTAGACTAACTTTAAGTTTTGATTTTCCAAACTGTGATTTTTTCCACACAAGAATGTTTTTATTTATATTTGTTTGGAATAAATAGCACTTCTAATATTTGTGACAAGGTAATTTATTCCTCATTTGGAATTCACAATATTTATCAAAAGGTTTGAAAAGCTTTGATTTAGTTCCACCAATTTTGGTGTTCATGTGTAAATAAATTTTTGCAATTTCCGGTTTCCAATTGAGCTGATATTTTGCCTTCGATCATTGAACAAACTAGATGACTGGCAACAAACTTTATTTTTAGCCCACATTTCGAAGTTAAGAATTGTTGGGAACTTGTTTACCTTATAAACTTCCGAACAATAAATATACATGAAGAGTAAACAGACGTATTATCTGATGCCAACAAAAATAACGTCATAGTTCATTTACTCATTTTACCATTTCGTATTATTTAAACGTAATAATCATACAATGACTTAAATTTTCTTGTCGTTCCTCAAAATATATGTTTTTAAATACTTATTATATAATTGTATGAAATGCGATCTTTGACACCATACAAAATTTCATTGATACTTAAGTGAATATTCATAATCAGGATGTCTGTAATTCTGAATGCATTTTTCGGTGAATGTGACAAAACCGTGTTTAACAGGTGTTTGTTTTAATTTTTACTGAATATGTTGCGGCTGTTGTATTCAATTGTGGTAGATGTTGAGAAGAAATTTCAATGCAGATCAATTTATTGAGGTTACTTCATGTATCAGTTAAATTATGTTTAGAACATATAGTAAATCGTTGTTTACTATGGAACAGTAAAGTATAAGTGATGTTTACAACACATCCTAACCAGCAAGTTCTGAACAGCTCTACAGTTCTGAAACTAACAGTGTCGTATCCTTTGATACATAAATACTATTTACACATTCTAATTAGAATACACATTTATATTATTAACAAAAGATATAAATGTTTGTAAATCAATATCAACGGTAACTAAAATTCATTCCCCGAGTAAATAATAAGTAAATATTTCTATTAAATTTAAATCTTCACACAGCACGCACTGTTATATGAATAAGTGACCTTTGCTTAGTATATTGATATCCTTTGTTATGGAATGAGAGAATCGATTTGGATGTTGGTTACAAATAAGCTGTGCTGTTAGTGTAGATGTAGAGGGTTATTCATCCGGTCCATTGATTCCCAAAGTGGTCTAGGTGGACCTCCAGGTGGAAAAAACGCACAAATATTTTTTTTAAGTGATTTTGAATCAAAATAAATAACTAAACAAGATAAATAAGACATTTGTAGTTTGTGGAAAACAGATTGCAATTATTTAATAAACAAAGTGGTAAGATTATGAAATATTAAAAATTTTATTTGTACATTTCGTTTTTAAAACATTTTTATAAAAGCATGTATATGTATAGTATGAGAGTATATTGATTTTAAATTTTTTTTAATTTTATTTCTAGGAAAGGAAGCACATGGATACTTTTTTTTACATTCATGATTTTATTTTGAGTAGGGGAATGCTAACGGCTAACCCTCATAATAAGATAAGTAGGTACCTGTGTGGAGGCGCCACAGGTACAATCCCCACGGATATCAATTTTTATAATTAACTATATATTCTTCAAGATCTGTATAATTACTTACGTAAGTAGTACTAAGAACTATCTATCTTGACCAAAATTCTTTCGCGTAATCAAAAACTCTTAGATGACTGACTTAAGGCCGGCTAACCGTAAACCATTCCCCCTAAGAGGGGGATATAGCACCTTCTATATCAAGTAATTCATTAGCTTATTAAACATTCAAAGATATGTTGGTCAAGGATCATTTGAGTCAGCAATTAGACATAAAACACTTTTAACAATAATGAATATGAATATTAAATATACAGTTAAAAGTGCTGAGTAAACAAAAATATACCGCAGTGGTAACCTTTGTATTCGGATCTTGTTTGGAATTGTCTTTTTCGAATTTCTATAGTCATTAGTCTCTCTCCATTCTTTTATGTAAAACCATCGAAAAGTATACAGCTATAGGTATATATGTAAAAAATAACTGCACCTGTCACCCCTACTTACAGCAATAATTGACAGTAATTATAGTGGCATTGACAATGTTTCAATGGTTTATAAAATTCAAACAAAGCTACCTTTTCATCTTTAATCAAGTCACATCCTTATACAACCTCACACACACACAACTCCGGATAAAACGTTTTTGTTGCAATAATTAATATTTCTGTATTAACTTATAGTGAGGACTTGAAAGTTTAGGTAACTTCCATGTTTTTCCAATGAAATTATTATTACAACATTTCAGGTTCAGGTAGTCGCAAACAGTATATCACTATATCCTGCACTGTATATCGCTCGATCACAATAGTCGCGACCTTGGTTGTCTAAATAAAATATCCTACATTCTTTTTCGGTTTATTTTTCCTCTTTTAATAATATTTACCTATATCTATCGGTTATACAATTTTGAGAGTATATTCCTTTCCAGGATATTTCGTTTTAACATGATTGATTCAAGAGAAAAACCCACAGCAGGTAGTCGCTAATCGGATAACAATAGCACAGTATCGTATCGTACCTACTCGTTTCTTCAAAAAGATAATGCCTAAGATTTGACTAGTAAAATCATATTTTTTTTTAGTATCTAAGTTCTACTGACTACGGATCTGTTACTATTTATTGTACAATAAGGGTTTTATGAACTTCAACGAAATATTGTGAAATATACTGTACTAGCCTCCAAATACCTACAAAACAGAACAGTTTCCTTCTTTATCCTCGAGACATTACATGTCAGTTGGTGAGACGGTGAGCCGGTGATTCTTTATCTTCGTCGACGTCGTCTGATCTGCTCTTCTGCTCACTCTGTTAGGCATTCCTATGTTATATATACACATTTTTAACATTCTTTATTGCAAACAGTGTGAGTTTGCGTTGAATTGAAATACAACTAGCGCTAGATGAATTTAGTAAACATTGTGTCGTGAAATACACATACCGACTTTTTACTCTCGTTGCTTAAAATCAATGTTTTGTTTCGTTTGTATGTTGTAACACTTGTAACCGATATTATAAGTACATAAAAGCTTGTAGGTGAAGGTTATCCGCTATCTCGTGTTGTGTGTATTTGCATGAACAATAATAGTTTTTTTGTGGAAATATTATTTAAAGTGAGTATCTATAGATAGTGATCGATAATGAATTCGGTGCATGTGTAATGTAAAATGTTTATTTACAAGAGGTCACAAGTTAAATTTAAAGTAGGTAGTACAGCTGGTCTTATATACCATATACCTACAGGGTTCAGTTCATAATTATTAGTTAGATTGAAAAAAGGATGTGGAGTAGTTCTAATTGACGTAGGTAAAAAAATGTAGATACCGTTTGCATAAATTTGAATATAATTTTTCAACACCTTCAGGAAACACAAGTTGTATATATTATTATGGTGAATTTATAAACTAAACATACAACAAAACCTACCTACCTACCTACATATTATCATCTGCAGAAAAATTAATATTATTTTTTTTAAATATTAACTGAGTGATTTTGAAAAGTTTGTTGAAATATACCTACGTTCCACTTTTCATCTAGGTATAGGTATTAATTTATAACAGAGATGGACTAGCCCAGTGTAATCTATGTTCGGGTTCTCAGTCGAAAATTTTGCCGTTAATCTAGGTTTACGACGAAAATAAACTAAAGATACTTTTTCGCCACCACAAAATAATTATACCCGATATTTCTATATGAAAAATATAAAAACGGTAATAATGCAGAACACTGCTCGATTTTGACAAACATTTTTTGAACAGTCACGTGAAATACGTATATTAAGTTACGGCTCATAATTTGTTGCTATTTTGTTGCTAATTTGTTACTAAATAATTGATTTTGTTGCTCCAGCCGTTGCCGAGAAACGCGTGGACCCCTACCGTAATATTAACTTAGGGTGGCCAAGTGCAATATCTCGGTAACAGAGGAAGCTAGCGATACGAGCCTGGTGGCATATTTTGTTACTAATTTGTTGCTTTAAGGTGGCTTTATCGAAGAATTCCAAAAACCACCCCTACATGTCAAACTCACCCTCGCGCAGTATTAAGTTACGGTGGCCAACTGCGATATCCCGGGAGCCAGACGAGCTAAGGACACGAACCAGGCGGCATATTTTGTTGCTAATTTGTTGCTTTAAGGTGGCTTTACCGAAAAATTCCAAAAACCTCCCCTACATGTCAAACTCACCCTCGCGCAGTATTAAGTTACGGTGGCCAACTGCGATATCTCGGGAGTCAGACGTGCTAGCGACACGAACCAGGCGGCATATTTTGTTGCTTTAAGGTGGCTTTACCGAAAAATTCCAAAAACTACCCCCTACATGTCAAACTCACCCTCGCGCAGTATTAAGTTACGGTGGCCAACTGCGATATCTCGGGAGTCAGACGTGCTAGCGACACGAACCAGGCGGCATATTTTGTTGCTTTAAGGTGGCTTTACCGAAAAATTCCAAAAACTACCCCCTACATGTCAAACTCACCTCCGTGACTACTTGCAGTAGCTCGGGAGCATGACGAGCTTGCGACACGAACCAGCCGGCATCTTTTCTTGTGAATTTTTAATTCATTTTTGAAAATTGCAGAGAATACAATTTACCAATTTAAAAAAAATCCTAGATCACATATACAAAAGCGAAATTTATTTTTTGATGAAAAAAATAGTGCTAGTTTTGAAAAAATACAACGTTAACTATTACGTAGTGGAAATTTTATATTATTTTGAAAATGAATATATGATGAGTATTTGATAAGGATATGGTTTTTTTAAACGAGTTTGACTCGAAGGGGTTGTTTTTAAAATCTCTCGATAAAGCCGTTTCATAACAACTATATAGCAACAAAAACCGTGGAGCTCGTTGGACCAAGTAATTGTAGGCTTAAGATAGAGCAAAAGGTTGCCGCAACTTAAGATCACAGTAGCGGGGTTCACGCTGAGGCATCTTGAAGCAACAAATTGGTAACGAAATATGCCACGAAGCTTGTTTGGGCAACTAATTCTAGTCTCGAGACAAAGCAAATGGCTGCCGCAGCTTAATATCGCAGTAGGGTAGGACATTTTTTGAAGATTTTTTAATTATACCATCGTAAAGCAACAAATTCGCAAGAAAATATGCCGGTTGGTTCGTGTCGCTAGCTCGTCATGCTCCCGAGCTACTGCAAGTAGTCACGGAGGTGAGTTTGACATGTAGGGATGGGTTTTGGAATTCTTCGGTAAAGCCACCTTAAAGCATCAAAATATGCCGCCTGGTTCGTGTCGCTAACTTCCTCCGTTACGAAATATTGCACTTGGCCACCCTAAGTTAATATTACGGTAGGGGACCACGCGTTTCTCGGCAACGGCTGGAGCAACAAAATCCATTATTTAGTAACAAATTAGCAACAAAATAGCAACAAATTATGAGCCGGGTCCGGAACGTGCCCTCCAAAATGGCCCCCGTAACTTAATATACGTATCACTATCAAAAACCTTGCATTTGTACCCTATTTCAGGCACCCAAATAATTATTGATTTAAGTTGTATGGTTCATGAAATAGACAGACGGGGGGAAGCTTTAGACGGGCACTATTAAACGATATCTTAATAAGAATAGCCAGAAGCAGGATTATAAATTTATAATCTTGAGCTTTGTCTGAAGCAGATGATTTGCTCTTATTGAATTTTGTTTTTAATTGTATTGTTCTAATTATATTGAATTGGTCTTGAACATGAAATCGGGTTGTTTAGAAAAATTCTAACAACCAAAATTTGGTTTTCCATTTAGACTAACTAAATAGAAAGTTAAAAATCATTATATAAAATGTACTTGCTTAGACGGCTGCTAATAAGAAATTAACTACAATTCAAGGAAGTAGACTTGGGAAGGATTGAAAATGTTGTCAAATGAATATTGTTTAGTTACAATGTTTATCAGAACTACCCAGTGTAGAAAATTGAATTTTTAACAAAAAGTTGAAAAGACAATTTTGGAAAGATATATTATGTATAAAATATTTGCAGTTTTCACTCTATTGGATAAACTAAGAGAAATACGAAAAAAGTACCGTTTTTGTGAAGAGTAGATAGTTAAGTTGCTATTAACAACAATGATTTATTTTTTTAGTGTTCCTCATAGGTGCTGAGTTACCTATGCTCGACCGAAAAGAAATGTCGAGCTGCATTTCCATCGAAAGAGCACACAAAAATCAGCTCCAAAGATGAATGAAGGTGTGTGTGTGTTTACTAAAAATACTCTAGATAAATGAACAAATTATTCTGTGATCGAGGACACGGAATCAGGGCACGCATACCGGATATTTTGTTCTGCCAATTGGCAAATACAGTTGAAATAGTTGCCACAACATACTAAAATTAATAAATAAATATAGGTACATAATGCAAAATTGAAACGATTACAATTTGAAACATACAAAGTATGTACCGCTACTGACACGCAAACACGACGCTCGTTAACATAATTTTTACGAGACAAAAATCGATAGTTCAGACACAAATTCACAAACAACCACACGCAACTTATCCCGATATTTTCCACTCCCAAAACCACTATCATATAGACTATATCTCGCTAAATAAAACTGGTGGAATTGTTGTCAGTTAGAAATTGTATCTGACCTAGACCTCTTCGTTGATTAACTAACTGCCTACGTTTAATAATTATAATGGGTTTTTTAAAGGAATATGGACAGTTTGAATCGCGAGTCTGGACCTCAAGCCGGTAGTGAGTTTGGGCATGAAGAAACAGAAAAAAAGAAAATGAATCCTAAACAAATTGCTATTAGTTTTGCCAAAAAGGTGAGTCGTAGATAATTTAATTGTTTATTTATATACAAAAAATGTGACGTAATTTAAATAATCGCTCTGTCCACCCAACCATAGTGCAAAGAACATGAATTATTTTAGTGTGTCGGTGACGGCTATTTTATTATACAGGGTCTACTCAAATATTCGGAAAGTAGTCAATGGATTTCGCGATTCGAGATGTTACATACTAAAAAATCTGTCAATATATTTCTACATCTTACCGATTTGTACATATACTTTGATATTTTAAGTGTGTCAATTTATATTAAAGATAGAAAATTACTGTTTTTGGTCACGTAAATAATTGCAACTTTTAACACCGTTCAAAAGACAATAAATATTATTTTTCTACTTCCGCTAAAACCGCATCTAAAACACGGGTTTGACATTCGCAAAATGTCACTTTAAACACTAGTGTTTGAAGTGCGAAAAGTCACATCTCGTTTATCTTTTGTTTCTTAAACGTCACATCAAGTGTATCTTCTGTAATTTATATTTAATATTCCGTGATAATTTTGTAGTTCTGTGTCATTTGATTTTTCAATGACACGTCAGTCATTGTCTGTCATCTTGTGAATAGAATTAAAATATAACATAATTAAGATCCTGCGGGCGTAGAAAAAGTATAGTAAGCACCTAGTATCAAAAACATTTTCAGTCACTCGTTTCATAACTCGTGACTGACACGTTTTTGACACTACTTGGTACATAATACACTATTTCCGCCTACCGTGCGTTATTGATCTATGTATATTAATGAACAGAAAATAGGTAATTAATGACCCCTATTAATGACCGTTTTTCTATTAATAACCGATTATGGTATAGGCAACCAAACATACAATAATATTAACAAAAAAATAAAACTGACTTCTAGGATAGAATACTTCTACTTTAACTTACCTATCGTTTTTATTATGTTATTCTACAAAACTATAATCGTTATTAATGTTAAAACATTCAAGAAATAATTGATGGAAAACGAAAACAGTGACATTTCAACCGGTGATCTCTGTGACATTTCAATGTAATTCAAGCTGTACAGTCTACGGAAAAGTTTTGTAACTAACCACGAGTATTAAAAGGGCGATTAACAATCTTAACCATTAACGCGCTTGCTTTGCTCGCGCGTTAAAATATCTCGATTGTTAATAGCTCTTATTAACACTTTTTTCTACGCCCATGTCTGTAAACGTCAAAAATCGCACTGACAACATTCCTCGTAAGTGACATTTAACAATAACATGCACGTAATGAAAATCTCATAACATACATGTGCGTTTAGATAGAAAAACTTAGATTTCTTTGTTGAATCAAATTGCAATCAAATTTTCATTTACGTAATACTTTATTTGGTTTATTTACATACTTTTAATCAATTGAAAAACATAAAAGCTTTTATCATTAGTGAAATACATTTTAGATTAAAAGAGTGATGCCCCTAAATGTCGGCAACACATTTTACAATTTCAAAAAAAATAATTCGGTGTTTCTTGATATGGGAAAAAACGTCATCTCATTTATGCTGTCAATGTTGGTAACAAATTATAGTATCCGAACATTTTCTAAACTTTACCTATGAATATGACTGTTAGTAATGAAAAATATGAAATTATGAGCACTCAGAAGAAAATAGATGGGCGTAGAAAAAGTATAGTACGTTACACGAGTTGTAATCCCATTATGCACTCGTGAAATTTACGCACTCGCCGCTGCGCGGCTTCTTGCGTAAACTTTTTCACTTCGTGCGTAATGGGTTACTTACAACTCTTGTTACGTAATATACTATTGTTCGTTAAATAACTATTATTTCATTAAAAAAAAAATCTTAAGTAGTAATCTGATGTTGAAATATGATTATTATAGTAATATAGACTAGATAGTAAAATAAGTAGGGTAGGTAAAAGAGTCACAGGACTCCGACGTCATTTTTTGATTCATTATTGTGAAATGTCATTTTCCGACTTGACAGGCTGAAAAACGTTATTTTCAGACCGGCTTAAAAAAAATCTAAAACAAAAAGCCGCTCTTAGTGTACCACTTCCGGATTAGAAAGTTATAGCGATGAGGTGTTCAGTTCGTCGGAAATTTCAGCAGTACTCAAACGTTATTTTTATCTGGCTTGTAGAAGAAAATACCTAAAATTGTGTCGTTTTGTTATGAGCGTATAAGCAGATGAGACTCAACCAGATCTATTAGATACTTCATTCTACATATGAAAACAAAAATTACGACCTTTTTTAGTAATTGTGACTTTTCTTATTAAAAAAAAGAGAAATTTCAATTACTATTAGAACCAAACAAAATTTCAATATCAAAATATTTTATTACGCAACATATTCTCCTCTTAATTGGATACATTTATTACAGCGAACCTGCAACGTCTCTAGACCTTTCAAAAAAAATGTTTCTTCTTGCTCTGCAAATCAGACCTCCACAGCTTTTTTACCTCCTCGAAGGAAGAAAATTTACGACCTATTAAACTTGTTTTCAGTTGAGGAAAAAGATGATAGTCGGACGGAGCCAAATCTGGTGAATAAGGGGGGGTGTTCTAGTAATTCAAACCCTAAATCACGAATTTTTTGCATGGCAACATGAGATTTGTGTGCAGGGGCGTTGTCCTGCAAAAACAAAACACCTTTGGATAACTTTCCGCGTCTTTTCTCTTTAATTTTTTCCCTTAGAGTGGTCAGTAATGTCGAATAGTAATCTCCAGTTATTGTTCTACCCTTATCCAAAAAATCAATCATGATTACTCTATGCCAATCCCAAAAAAACTGAATCAAGAACTTTTCCAGCAGATTTTTGGACACGAAACTTCTTAGGTCTTGGAGAACCAGAGTGTCGCCATTCTATCGATTGTTGCTTTGTTTCTGGATCTTAGAAATGTACCCAAGTCTCATCTATAGTAACAATTCGGTTTAAGAAGTCTACATCGTTTTCAAATCGAGCACAGATCGAACGCGATGTTTCTACCCTTGCACGCTTTTGGTCAACATTCAAACATTTGGGGATCCATTTTGCGGCAATTTTTCTCATGTCCAAATTTACGTGAACTTTATGATGAACGCGTTCGTATGAAATATTCAGTGCTTCAGATATTCGTTTTAGCCCAATTCGACGTTCTGATAAAATCATGTCATGAACTGCATCGATATTTTCGGGGACTGACAAAGAAACTGGCCTTCCCGATCGGTCATCATCTTCAATGGAAAATTTACCTCTTTTGAAGCTTGCAGTCCAATTTTTCACGGTGGCATACGAAGGACATTGATCGCCAAGGGTATTAAACATATCTTCGTAAATCTTTTTACCTCTTAACCCTTTTAAATACAGGTACTTGATGATGGCTCGATACTCAAATTTTTCGATTTTCACAATTTCGGTGGGCATCGGTGGATCATCAAGTTATTGTTCGTTGCTATGGTAACGCAATATTTTGTTTATACATGGAACTGGTCTAGGCTAACTAGAAATCAATACATCCTCGTATACTCTATGCATACCTTAAAATTTTGGACTTTACGCCCATTGAACGTCCTATAGTTCAAAAAGTATAGACATAAGAAAAAAAAGTTCTGAACAAAAGTTGTAGAGAATAAATTCATCTTTAAAAATGGATAGATGCGTTTTATTAATTACTACAATATTTTAAAAGTTATCGGCTGAGATAGAAAAACCGGTTCATTAAATGAGCCATAAATTGTAAACGGTAAGTTTAAAAAAAAGTATACAGAAAACAAAAAGTGCGAAATTTCATTCTCTACAATAATGGTCTCAATTACTTTTTCCCTAAAGTGCATAGTTTCCGAGATACCGGCAAGAAATTTTTTTTGAAGATGGCTCTTGAAGCTCTACCGACAGTCTGTTAGCATTTTGTGATTTTATACTCAGTAAGTGATCATAAACTTTCTAAAAAAAAGGATGGGAAACTTAGTGCAAGGTTATATTCTATTTTTAATAGCCTATTATACATACCTAAGTGAAACATATTTCAACAGCTGCTTCTAATAGGAAATAAAATAGTAGGACACCCACATAATGAAAAACCATTTATAGGAGGAGAGGATTGAGTCCTTCATCGAGGGGCTCGGCTTCATGGTTGTATAAGTGACAGGAATGGCACAATAGGCCCGCCAGTGGCCTCAGTGCCGGAACCTTGGCTTGAGTTTGTTTTGGCCAAGGTTAACCTGACTAAGTAGTAGTAGTTAAGTATGTTATCTGTGGTAGTAGTAGTGGTGCACAAACTACTCTTTTAGCAGTACGTTTGAAATTCTGGCCCATAAATGGTCTACATATCACACAACGTTTAATTCGCACTTGTATAAGTTGCTTTAATGCAAGGTATGTGGCATATTCTTATCAAATGGGTGATCTACCCAAATCGCGTGTACCTACAACCACAACGCCGTCCCTTTTCGGTTGGTGGCATTGATTTTGCTAGTCCATTTTTGGTCAAGGACGACAAACCTAGAAATAGAACTGTGGTGAAATGTTATTTGTGTATTCTTGTTTGTTTTTCGACCAAGACTGCTCATTTAGAATTAGTATCGGTCTTATCTACCGACTCATTTTCAAATTGTCTGAAAAGGTTTGTTTCTCGCCGAGGCATCTGCGCCGACAATCAGTATCTTGATATGTTGCAAACTCAGACCAAATTTAAGTGTCGATTCGCTAGTAGTGATAAAAGGCGACAATATAGCTCCTTTATTTTGGAAAATGGGACGCTTAAACGAGTTCCCTAGTGCAGGCAGTATATTTCCTGTTGTAAATATTCGAACAAATAGTGGCGTTTTAAATCCACCGGCACCCAAAATAGGTATGTTACCAATTTATTAGTGTTAGGCTACTCCTTTGTATCTTAATGTTTGCATAACAATTGTTGTTCAATGTCAATTTTATGTTTGTATGCCCTATATCTACATGATCAACTTATTTTGAAGAATATCCCTTTAAAGGGGGCGGCTTGTTTAGACCTCCAAACCTTATTTAATATTTTATTTAATTTGTGTACCTATGTGCGAAATCTATATTGTAACCCCGTGAGCGGTTGAACACGTACGCTCGCTGGGCGCTATTTAGAGTGCCGATTTTCGCGGTACCGGCTAAACTTCTTCACCTCTTCACTTCTTCAGTAAGTTCTAATTAAGACTCTGTGCAATAAGCGTTGTTTATAAATGCATTGGTTTTCTTTGCTTTTTGTCCTAGTTTCTACTTACGAGTCGCTAAGAACCTAATCTGTTTTCTTATGTATTACTTTGAAAATAGTCGATTTTTCCTTAGCGGTAGCGGTTAACATAAACCTGACCACATGACTATTTTAACAGATAAATAGAGTGTGGAACAGCCAATTGAAAGGACCGGGGTTCAAACCCCAGGTCCGCCTGACCTGCTATGAGTTTTTTCAGAGGTTTTCTCGTAGCAATAGGCGAATGCTGGGTCAGTACACACCTCTCAGGCACCTACCACCGTTCCTTCCACTCCCATCCCCTGAACCAAAAACAATCCTTATTCCTTCCAATGTTGGCTGAAGAGGCTCCGGAAAGCCTATAGCGGCCCGCTCCCCTCGAGGGGGGAGAATGAAAATCGATCCTTCCTTTTAGCACGAACTTATTATCTATGCTATATTTTGTAGCAAAATTAATAGAATCATTTATTTTGTTCTTAGTTTAAATATTAAATTGTTAACAGTTTGTTGTATACCTTTAAGAGGTTGATATTGTTTTGAATAAATATTTTACTTTTTGTGTGACTGTGTGGAACTTTATTTATAATCCAAAACACCAGCTACTTATCGAAGGAAAATATTATTAAGGGGGTTATCGTGATTTTTTATTTTCTATAGGATTTGTTTAAAAAATTCATACGGATACACAGACTAGCCACGCCGAAATTTAGAAAAAAATGTTTAAAGTTGACTCCTTATATATGGCGTCTTATGAAAAACGCCGTCATGATGATCACATTTTCGAAAATTAGTCGAAAATTTTTTTACAGTTTTCAAAAAAAACTAGTATGTATAAGAAAAACATCATATCTATGATATGAAATAATAGAAAAATACTATTTACCTTACTGTTTTGTTTTCCAGCAATTGCAAAATGAATATTTAATTCTAGGTTAATAGTATATCTAAGTATATAGTGGTACCTACAGTTTGCTTTCAAAGTGTATAATGGATCAATTTTTTGGCGATATTTTTACAATTTTGAGATAGGCTCGTGTTTTGTCAATATTGGGGTATTTCACTAAGCACGTTTGTATATAAAAAATCTTGTTTACAGTTTGCAGTTGAGTTTATTGTATAGTGTAAAAACGCCGGCCGAGTAGTTTTAATTAACATTTGATTGAATTTTTAGTTTTTCCCTTGTTATATCTGAATAAATAATTAATAAATCACATTAATTCCGTTAACTTGTCTCCAGAAACAGTTTAAATAGTTAACTAATCCTGCTGTTTGCATATTATGAAATGCGATTAGATTACGTATATATTGTAAATCCTTTACATTGTTAATTGCCACTGTTTAGGTACTACGAAATTTAACATTCTCAAATATTTTCATTAATATCACGATAATAAGTGAGATTATGTAAAACCTATGTAAAAAGCTAACAAACATTGGTAAACCACAATGAAAAAAAAAATAATTAACTAAAAATAACCATTGACCATACCATTTCCTGTACCTTTCTTTCAACAGATTATTAATCTGAGATTTTTGGTAAACACATCAACACCGCATTTAACGACATCCACGGAACAAAATTGACATTGACAGCGAAAAATGACTTATTTTGAACAAAATATTGATTGGTCGTTTGTTAATCGGCATCTTCGCAGTCTGTTTTAAGGAAGTAAGGGACACCCCATTAAGTGAACATTGTGTATTGATTTTGTTTATTTGATTTTTATTAGTTTTGATTATTTTATATTATATATTTTAAGTTTAACTATTTATTTGATTTCAAATGGTAATTTGTTATAAGAAACTCTATCTCACTGCTTTGGATTCAGTACTAACTAATTTAAAAATAAAATTCTGCTTTAAATATCCTTATTTATTATACATTCCATTATACATTACAATTTTCTGATTTTTAAATTAATATCTATTTTCTATTACCAAAATGTTTTTAAAGAATTAATTTTAATTTTCAATATTTCTATGATCTTCAAAATTTCTATTCTTCTCCAAATTTTACGAATTTTGTTCTTTAAAGTTCTCAAAAATATATATATTTGAAATATTACTTCCCTGTACGTGATTCAATATAAATCAATCCTTCAAACTTGAATTTCTATTTTTCCATATTCCAAATTAATACATCATTTGTAATTTTATATTAACTATTCTTCGCAAATAATTTTGAATGATTCCAATTGGAATTTTCATATAATATAATACCACGAGAGTGAAAATTTTGTCGGCAAAATTTTTCGATTGTCATGAAAGTTTGTTGCTTGGCTTGGCAACAAACTTGAATACAAGAGAAAAATTTTACCTTACAAAATTTTTAATTGAGTGGTATTCGACATGACTATTTCACGAGAGAAAAACTAACACAGATTTGATATATTAAACGTCAAAAAATTACCGCGACAAGTCAAAAAATTGCCAGTTCAAAACCTTCAAATTTTGTCAGTTATCAATTTACTCTAGTGAAATAGTCAATCCAATATATTTCAAATTTTATGGGTTATTGAATTTTTACTATCTTTTCTTCCTGTCAATTATCTCTCAAAATCTTTTTTTTTTCTCTAATAATTCTTACTATCACTACCCACCTTCAATTTTTATCTTTTCCCCTGATAGCTATTTTAAAATTTATTTCAAATGGGGTGTTAAACTTAACAAAAATATGATGTTTTCTCTATGTTAATAGTTAGTGGTGGACAAAATCATATTGGACATCGATTATTTTTAATATTTTTATTCTCACAAGGTTTTTATGCCGAATTGAAAATTCAACTTTTGGACGATTTAAATAATCCGCCATTCATAATGTGACGTATGCTCACTAGAACAGAAGTTAGCTACATAAGGGTTGACATAGGACCACAATTCTGATGTGATGAAGTACTTATAGGTTATACTTATGTCATATTGCTGTTATAGTGACTTAGGAATTGTTTTTTTTCCTCCCATCATCGAGTGTTGGGTATAATTTGTCCATGTCACTTTCAAACTAAAAATCAAACATACACACACGTATACAATTACTTACATAAAAATGAACTTCACAGAAATAGTAATTAGTTTTAGTCTGTTTATATTTGCTTCTAGCAGCGTCAAACCAAATTTTCTTTTAAGTGGTATTGCAGGCACAGTTACAAACTTTTTATCTGGCGTTGTAACTGTTGTGTTCGTGCAGTATGATACAAAACAAGATTTATACGATATTGACATTATTCCAACATGAAAAATTGTGGAGAAAAACTAACTAAACTCAACCAAAAAAGTATTGACACAATTTTTTTATAATATCGAAACGTCAAGTTTGAATAAACTGTAAACAAAACCAAAACACTCAAATATATTACAGACTGACAGTTCTTCAAACTTCAAATTCGAATGGCCTTTTTGTAACTGGCTATTAGTTCCTAAAACATCTAAATCAGAAATATTTAGTGTAGTGACGTATCTGTAGTAAAAGTTGCAAACATTTAGGAATTCCTAATTTCCAGTTTTCTCGTGAAATATTCGGTATAAAAAATTTGTAAATTAATTTTTGCAAAGTAGTACCAACATACTTTAATAAAATACCAAAAGCCGGATATCGGTTTAACACCCCATTGATTAATTTATCTTTCAAACTGACATCACAATCACAAATGATTTATATTAAGTACTGTTTCTTTTTCAGGCTGCCATATTCTTCGTTGGGTACGCAATATGTTACTTAAATTTATCATTAACTCTACCAATCTTGACTATTTGTACTTTGGTTTATCTCGAAACGCAAACTTCAGGAATCTCGAAAAAAATCTCAAGCAAATCCAAAGCGAGTTCTTACACCAAGAAAGATCTTTTAAAAGTTGTCGACGAACTACCATCCTGGGTAATTATTATCGTATTCTTATTAACTATGAACATAGAAACAATTCACTTCACCATTTTTTTTTCAATAGAAATTTTTAGTGTAGACAGGATACTCTCAAACACTTTAATTATATTTCAATTTCGTTTTATGGTATTTTAACTAGAATAATTGATTTTATTTTTTTAGGTAACTTTTCCAGATAGAGAGAGGGCGGAATGGCTTAACGAGGTAATTAAATTCCTTTTATTCACATATTTATGAGCAAATTCCCCTTAGCCTCTTGATTCAAATAGCATTTGATATTTAAAATCGATTCTCAGTTAACTCAATCTCAGATGAAATTTGAAGTAAAATTGTTAGGAAAGACTTCAACAACTATTAAAAATCTAGAAAACTTCCACTCTGCAGATACTGGTTTTAAAATATTGAAATACTCATAACAACAATACTTTTTTAAAATAAATAAGCATAGATGTGTTGTACATGTACGTCTAAAAATAGATTTGGCATGGTGTAAAAATCGACGACCTCCAAACTTTTAAATATATATTTAAGGAATACCTAATAACGTGAAAATGTGATAATTTAATAAAAATTCTATAAAGTATTTTTTCTATAAACTTCATATTTCATTTTGTCATTTTGATTGAATTCTTTGTCATTCAAAAGTTGTTTTTTATTGCTAAATGCAGAGTTTCACGTTTAATTTATTTCAAATAAAATAGCCAAATAGGCTATCATGTTGAAAATAGCCAACAAGGCACAAACATATCCTAGTGTGCCACACATAATTGAATTGGATTCTGCTGAAGCTGTTACATTAACCGAGGATAGTTTCAATCGAAAATATATCACACGGATATTGCATATTCACCAATCGACTGTTTCTTGTATAGCTGAATTATACAATGAGACTGGAGAATACGAAAGACCTGATCAAGGAAGTGGAAGATGTACAACACCAAGAGATGATCCATATTTAAGGATAAAATCTTTCTGAAATCGGGTACTGCATCTGAAAAATAAGTTATAACTCCAAGTGCCACATTTTGCGTTTTCATCGAATACACCACCCTATAGCTGCATATTGCATTCTCGGACGGACACCACATACCTTGTACTGATGAGGCGCAAATACGCCGAAACCGGTCTACAAGTTGTGTTGTCCCTTCTAATTGCAAACCAGAAAGGTTGGTTTTAAAATATCTTGTAGATATACCAACCCCGTTTGACTTTTGGGGTGTAATTCAATATCCGGCGGTGAATATTGCACGGGAAGTAGTTGTTGCTCCTTAGTTGAACGGCCACTGTTTTTGAAAAATATTATTTTTCAAAAAATTCATAGAGTGTTGAATATTTAAAATTATTCCTTTCGCCATCTGTTGGTATATGAAGCTCTATATACAAAACAATTTGGAAGGCTGAAAAAAGATGTTGGCATTGAAATTGGGGAAGTTAACATATGTTTTAGGTTGTCCAAGCCTTCCAAGTTATCATTTTCACAATTAGATGAATACGAATGATTCGATAAAAAAATTATTCACGATTAGGGCTTTAAATGAATTTACAAAGGAAGCTGCATTGAGATTTATATTCCTAACACCATGACTTCTGATG
The DNA here is from genome assembly GCA_949126875.1 of Lochmaea capreae. NCBI lineage: Eukaryota > Metazoa > Arthropoda > Insecta > Coleoptera > Chrysomelidae > Lochmaea > Lochmaea capreae. Next base: position 4,073,795 of record OX421409.1, read on the forward strand.
GAGCCAAAAAAAATTTCCAACGGATGTTGATTCATGTGCTTTGTACATAAAAAGGCGACACCATTTTTTTTGGAATTGTTCCCATAGGTATACAAATCCTTTCAAAGTATGGATTCAATTTTTTATAGTAGGGGGAACAATTGTGGCTCTCTTTGTACAAAAGAATTCCATTGTTTGGAAAACTTTAATAGCTTCCATCCAAAAACTTTTATGAAGTGATTTTGATGAAACAGCACATTTTAGATCACATCATTTTAATGCACAGTGCACATTGTACAGTGCATTAATAGGGAATATTAAGGACATTGAGTATTAGAAAATGTTTACATGGAAATAGAATGCAAAAAGTGCCTAAATACTGAGTTCTACCCATATTATAAACAAAAGTATTGAATAAGCTTGTTTACCTGGAAATTCATTCACAACAATCTTTTAGGAACCTAAATCCTTTGGATTAAATCTTTTAGAAGCTCTTTAGATGAATAAAAACAAATATTCAGGTAATAGAACCAAATAAATATCAACCATTCTCCTTTGTTAAACCTATTTACCTAGAAGAGATTAGATGTGATTACTGTGAATGAATTTCCAGATAAACTTCAATACTTTTGTTAATATTCCTAGAACTCCATATTTAGACACTTTTTGCACTTTATTTCCATGTAAACATTTTCTGATACATTTGTCAATATTCTCAAAACTGGGTATTAATGCACTGTATAAGAAAAGTTCATTATACCTTCACTCCTTTGATAAGGCTACTGTGTTAGGGAAAGGCATCAAGTTTAAATTGAAAATTGGTTGAAATACAATGAAGTTAAAAACAAATTAAATTGATTTATTCCATCATTTTAACAAATTAATAATGGCTTTTCTTAAATCTATACATCTTCAAACATTTATTTTACAAAAAAACTTACTTGAAACTTTTGCTGGTGTAGACATCATGTTTTGGGATAGTATTTTTCGTTCTGGTGTAGGTAATAGATTTAGATGAAGAAACTGGTGAAACTTCTTCACAAATCAATTTTGAAGTTGATGGCATGGAGATGTTAACTGGTTCTGCTTTAGGTGACTCTATTTGCTCTGGTGAACTAGGTTGAGATGGTGGTTTAAACATTTTGGCAGAAGAAACTATAAAAAAAACATATTTCTTTTATTTATTGTAAATTCTTATTTATTATTAGTATCACTAATTTATAATTATAAGATTCAGGAATTGATTAAACTCACCTCCTTTCCTGTTGGAAGGATTAAGAAACAGAGATGGAATTGCATCCTGTTTTAAGGTGGACTTATTTCTGGTTCCAACATAGCGGGCTTCTGCACTAAAATGAGCAGTACAAATCCGGTATGACTTTCGGACTCTTTCCATAGGCTTCATCTTTAAGTCATCTCGGCCAATTGCATTAACCCAAATATCATACAGCTAAAACAAAATTTTATTTGTTGGTTTTCCTATCTTTAAACATTGTTATTGTTAATTTCAGGACACTTAAAATTTCTCCAAAATAAGAAACCCTGGCATGGGCAAGAATGTATAACATAAATGTTAGGATAAAGTTAATGGAATATTCTATTACTTACCACTTGTTCTTTCGGAAAAATATGCATTTGGGCATCCTTGTTATAATTGTTACAACCATTAACGCAACAATTGAAAACCATGTCTGAAAAGTGCTCAATTAATAAGCTTTAAATTTTAAATAACAAAAAAACAGCGGATTCCAAATGAAAGAATAACACAAAAATTTTAACGCACAAATCAAACTACCAAACACAAATACTGAAACAGTAATGAAATAAAAATAATACTTGTTGCTGTACCTCTCAGCGTCTCAGCTAATCGATTGATAAACGCTGGTACACAATGCGCAATCGCGGAGCTTTGTTTCGCCCTCTGGTGAGTTTAGGAAATAAAAATGTTTAGTGAACTTACACGCTAATTGAAGTTACCAGAGCATGTTTACTACCAAAAATAATAATCAAAAGACGTTCAATGTATTCACAATGAATCAGGTAATCACCCCTACTTTCAAGTAGGGGTGAGGGGAGTAGGCTTGGCCACTGCACGACCGTTTACTGTTGTCCAGTGTTGCCACTGTTATCTACCAGGTTATTCGAATGTATTGTCACTGTTATTGTTTGAGATTTCGGGGGGAAGGAGTTCGAACCCCCAAACCCCTTCGCCTAGATATGGGCCTGACGGCAGTGATTTTTAAAACAAAATGGGATTCAATAAAAATTCACAGCTCCTATTTCCATCCATCGACCAATGGACAAGCGGAAAGATATGTACAAACATTTAAAAATAAATTAAAGGCAATGATACATGAGGAAGGTACTCTCCAGGACAAAATAGTAAAAATGTTAATGATGCACAGAAAAACACCAAATAATTCCAGTGGATTGAGTCCTGGTGAAATGATGTTTAAAAGATTATATAGAACAAGGATTGATTTAGTACAAAGACAATTCACAACTGGAATAAAAAGAAGAAATAAAAATAAATAAACAATTCAATGTGGGAGAAACAGTACAAATACGATCGTATGATGACAATAAGTGGAAATTCGGAGTAATCGTGATTGATAGGAAAGTAGACCCCGTAGTTGGAAGAGAATGGATAAGAAAACTTAACATACATTTTGAAGTGAAGTGAAATTGAAGAAAATGAAGACTTATTTCTAGAACAAATTGGAGAAATTAATAATTACCAAGCAATCTGTTATGTATGCAATAATAATAGATTCCAGTTATATTAGATGCTATAATTATTCTTGAACAAAACTTGATATAACTACAAAACCTAATTGACATAATATATATATAATAATTATATGACTCTGACAACCCGGGATGTTTTCCCGCGAGTTCACTAATGGTGTTCACTATCTATCTCCGTAACAATAAAGAAGGGTGAAAATGCTCTAGAATCCAATCACGTAAAGAAAATGGAATTTGATTCTGATTTGATGATCATAAGGGGAGAAGTGCTAGCTAGCATGAAAAATAAATCGTACGATGTCGTTATAGGTATGACATTGCCTTTTTCAATAGTATACAGTGAACTAATGTATTAGCACAAAGCACATTACCATAGTGTCTTAAAAGCCATAAAAATATATTCAGTTAAAGTCACAAACTAAATAATAATATACATAGTAGAAATTAACCAAAAACCTATCACCAAAACATAACCTTAAAAAGTTTTCAACTTAATTTAGCAATTGAATTGACTCACCTTGGCAAAAACCTATACAAAATCAATTAAACGGCACGTTCCTCTAACACAATATGGAAACTAGATGTCTTATTTTGCCTTTATAACGTTGAAAACACTAAATAAAAATTTCCTTACGGGACTTTTACATATAAAGAGAGTTTCTTTGGAACCGTAATAGCCTCCGCCCACAGTTGTGACATCAGACTTAGGCTGTCTATTTGGTGTGAAGGTTGTCCGGTGATAGAAATTCGTCACGATGACGTACCTACTTGGAAAAGCCCAACGATACGTTGAAACTTGTTACAAAATATACTAATCTCACATTTACAAAAATTTGTCATAGTCTAATGCTTGATTTTTTATATTTATTTTAGATAATCGGACAGTTATGGCCGAGTATATCTCTTTACGTAATAAAATTATGTAGGACCAAATTACAAACTAAAATTCAAAAGAAATTTGATGGTTTTAAATTTGAAGAAATCGACTTTGGACTTACGGTAAGGCGTTGTACATTTAAATTCATAAAAAATCTACTCCACCCTTTTTATATTTTTAGCCACCAAAAATTGACGGCGTTAAGGTGTACAATAAAACTGTTACCAAAGACTCGATTATTATCGATTTTGATTTATAGTAAGTAGGTACATTATAGGTCTGTTCCAACCGCAATTGGAAACTGTCAGAAACGATTAGAGAATAAATGATCATATAGTTTATTTACGATAGAAAGACGATGACATTGCAAAACAAATTTTTTTGACGTTGCCAAAATGTATTTTTCTTCTTTATTTTAAGAAAACTAGAAAAAATATCAATCTGACAGGTTAATTCAAATTGTCAAAACCAATAAATGAAGATTCATGAAGTTCTTTGTCAAAAAAAATATTAAATTGTGATAACAAATTTTCTTAAAATTACTGTTTTTAAAAGCTTGTAACTAAGCGATTGTGAATAAAATAGTATATACGGCTTTTAGCGACCCTCGGCGATACGCGCCTCGGGTCTCTAACAAAGCCTGGGCTGTAATGATCTACTTCCCCGCTAGGTATGTAATATACTATTACGTATTTATTTCCGGATGCAAAATTGTCTATTTTTGACGTCATTTACTTTTCGTCCGCCAACACTTTACTTTTCGTCCGCTGTGGTTACTATGGTACCTGTGACAATAACTGTCATTTTGTGTTGTCAAATTAATTATATACGAAATTCGCTAAATTTTTCGTGTTAATAACATCGAGGAGTGAATATTAGTGTTCATAATAATCAAGAATGGATAGTGATAGCGATATGGATATCATAACACTCCTCCGGAGCTGCGGATTTGCGTTGGATTTACTCCCCCAGAAGTCTCGCTTTATATATGAAAAACAATACAACACGTTCAAGGTCGACGAAAAAATGTAATATGCACCTCGGCGAAGAACTGTCTATCAACTTGCAGACTCGACTATAATAGACAGTTTTTCGTCCTTGGTACATAAATAACTATTATGTGAAAAGTGTAGACAAGATACAAGAAACAGTTACCAATCATTCTAAATGAAAATATATAGTGTTAAGTTAAATCGACCTAACCTAACATTAAAAACTTCAATCTTCTACATCCACTGATATAACTGACAATATCCAAATATGTCCCACATCAAAAAACGAACGAAGATTATATGGCAACTGCACTGGGATACAAACCGTTCGTTTTTACAATAGCCCTCTTCTTGCTACTATAGAGCTTTCAAGGCGACATCTAGCCATAATAAAGAGACTACGTATCGGTTACGCTTGGTTACTTGATGACATCCAGCAAACGAACCTATTGTCAAAGCTGTCAATCGTATTTGACAATAAAACACATTTTAACTGAATGTGACCAATTCTCAGCTAGGAGACGACAGCATCAATAGGGTATTCTCGTCCGCCATTTTGGTGCCTTGTTGTACGTTGACGTTGTTGTTGTGTTGGTCAAGTATTTGGCATGAGATTCGTTATTTCTACTCAGAGACGGGGCCAGCATCCATTCGTTGCACCTTCTTAATTTTCTGGTGTTGATAGTCTGAAGAAAAGTTGGTAAAATATAATGTTCTGTTCAATATCAAAAATTTTTCAACACAATATGTCAACTCGACACATCACAAAACAATAAAATTCAGGCAACAAAATGGCGGATGAGCATACTCATCTCTTTAGTCTTTAGTGCCTTAGTATCACCTCTCATCAGGAACACCAGTTTAGAACCGTGTAATATATATTTGTTTCATGGAAAATGATTATTATTTTAGAAGCAATACGTTAAATCCAGCAATTGGGGCCAATTATTTGTACATTAAGTAGTAAGAACTCACAAATTTGCTAAATTCTACTGGAGATGGGCCTCATTATTCAAAAATGCAACTTATAAAACAAACTAAATACTTACTTGTCTTCATCTTCTTGCAAAGTGAATGAAAATCATTATTATTCATATTATTTACAGCTTACATACACCAAACTTGTATCTGTAAATATTTACGATAAATCGAAAAAGTTACGATTTCTTGTTACTTACAGAAATCGTATAGAATTAGAATTGGACCCGTTCCAATGATACGAGTCATATAGATCGTTACGATCGCTAAGATTTTTACACAGAATAATCCCTAATAACACAGGTTAGTCCATTGGATATCCATTGGACAGACTCCTCTGGACAATCTGGACATCCAATGGACAACTAGAATGTGTACACTGGACTGCATATGGACATCCATTGGACGTTCACTTTCCACCTTTTTGGACATCCATAGGATGTCCCGGACGAACATCCAATGGATGTCCACAACGTAGATTCATAGGAACATGATAGTCAATCCAATGGACATCCATTGGACAATCTGGACATCTAAAACGTGTACACTGGACTGCATATGGGTATCCATAGGATGTCTAATGTACATCCATAGGCTGTCTAATGTACATCCATAGGATGTCTAATGTACATCCATAGGATGTCCACAATGGAAATTCATAAGTATATAATAGTTCATCCAAAGGACATCCATTCGACAATATGGATATCTATATTATAGAATCTGGACATCCATTGGTTATAAAGGGGATGTGATACAATAAATTATATGCGTATATTATATAACTATAATAAAGTGAAAAACAAATAGTATATGTCAGTAAGTACTGTAGAAAAAAAAATAAAACTCATTCAAGTACATATATAGTACTGTAGAATGTAATAAACGAATAATAACCAAATAATAAATAAATGAATAAACTGGAGCACCTTGAGGGTCTAATGTCGTCTTTCAAACACACTCATTTCCTTTGCTCGCCTTAAATATTTTCTAGCTGCCTCCTCAACAGTCTTCTTATCACAACTAATGCTGGAATTATCAGCTGCACCTAAAAATTCATTATAAACTACTATAGGAATAACTACTGATATTGAAGGATGATTGAAGAGTTATGAACAAGATTCAATGAATCACAGCCGATACCAAAAAAAAAATTCAAGTCATTCAGAGGAAGCTGAATATTATGTATTTCATCTTCAGTTTTCAAGACATTGGTTGAAGTTGATAAATTTATATTTGATCAACTTGTACTTACTCAATAAAACTGCTGCAAGTTTGGATTTGACTAATGCATCTTTTGATTTGGTCCCAAACCATGTGAAATTTGTCATCATCTTAAGATGATGACAAATTGTTTGTCATTATTTGACTCATCACCCTTTTCACAAAGTCGTAGATGGAATTTCCTCCAATTTTAGAAAATTCTTGAACCTAGAAAAAATGTCCTTTAAAAAACATAATAATATTATCTGATATCAGATATTCAAAGACAGGAAGGAACAAAGAGAGAATTGCATCAATACATATTGCTCAGGATATTTATAACAGATACATCATTACACTGCATTTGAAAGCATTTTGCCAGAAAGATTTCAGTAACTTACAATAATATATAAAAATAAATATAACAAACTACTCACAGATGCTTTGAAATTTGACTCTTCTGACCAGAAATTCTCTGCTTCTTTGAATTTTTCCATGGTGTCAATTGGAAAGGGAAAAATGTTGAATATTGATTCTCTACATTCACTTCCAGTTTCTCCTATTTTTATTGTTTGGATTCCTTCAGAAATTTTATGTATGTCCCCAACTGCATCAGTTACAATATTTGTTAAAATATTTTGTTTTCTCATCATAATTTTAATATTTTCAGAAATGGTGCTCTGCAGAGTACAAATCAATGTTTTCAACTGCTCCATTTCTGTAAAGGATTCATATAATATAAGTGATATACAAATCCATGCCTCCAACTCATTACCTTTTTTATGTATAGGGCAGCAGATACAACTATCAATGAAGGAATTTGTAGCTCTATCATCATCTTTGTGTTGCAATTGTCCTCCCGGATTCAAAGATGTAGTATCACTTATTTGACCTAGAATAAAAGCATCAATAAACAGTATTTCAAAAATGAAATGAAACATACGATAATTAAAAATCACACTTTCAGACTCACCCTGAAATTAAATTCACAACTGATTGTGATTCTGCACACCACACTAAAACAAACTTGTACCAAAACAACTTGAGAACTTTGAGTTGAGCTGTAATAATAAGGACGCTTCCTTGCAAGCCACATGCTAAATAAAAATAACCTCACTTTCTTGGCGCATACTGCATAGGCCGCCCGCAGCATAGCTACCACTGCTACCAACCACCGTGTTCCAACGTACCAACCCAACCGTTAGTTCGCTGCAGTAGCGGCAAGTCGAGTGTGCTTCTTTTCTGAATTTCTTTCATATGAAATAAGAACGTTTCATTTTCAGGTGGTTAATTGCTGTTATTTTTTTACATCATAAATTTGGCATTCAGACACTTATATAAATATAGGTACATTTCAATTAGGTATATAAACTACTCATATATTATAGTAATACCACACTCGTAAGTATTATTCACATTTTTGAGAAGAGGACATCTAATGTACACCTTATGGATTACCTCAATTAGATGTTCAATGGATATCCTTACATGGACATCAGATGGACAGTGTTTTATGGACATTTCGGAGGAGGATATGAAATGGATACCATATGGACTACTTCGTATGTACGTCCATTGGACATTTATATGTGGACATCCTATGGATGTCCAAAATATGTCCATGGACACCTTGGACACATACTGGACATCAAACGGATGTCCAATGGACATCTTGTGTTATTAGGGATATTAATAATAATTAATGTAAATAGAAATCACGTCTCTTACAGCACTAAACGGAAGAAGCTGGCCCCCAATTTAGCATTTTCATTCGAGAGAACTTAACATAGATACCATCTCTTGACATTTACTGTTTGAGCATTTTAATACGTTTAAGTGCACACTGCAGATTTGTCTGACTAGTTAGGTTTGAAAATGAGTGTTTCTTTTAAATCCTAAAAGAAACAACTAATTGCAAAGCACCAAAAAACCTGTTAATACTAACACGAATTTTACCAATTGATCTGAAAGCGTCTTTTGCCGATCCGTAAACTGTAAATTGTCCTATATTCATTAAGTATAAATTGTATTTATGGTTGGTAAATTTATATTTATTCTGTTAAGCAGTAAAGTAACTAAAAATAACGTCAACGTCCTTTTATCGTAAATGAACCATAGTCATCAACCAGTCTGACAGCTTTCGACAGTTCTGATTGCGGTCGGAACAAACATAATATCTAGGTAAAGTTTGTCTAAAATCAATTGCAGAAGTTAAAGCGGCTGTTCGACTCCTTTTCATGAGACAAAGTCGTGCTTAAGCGTTTGTAATTGATTTTGGATGAACTTTATGGTTTTTTTATTTTTTTATCTTCTTCAGTAAAACGGTTTTATTTAACAAACATCTTCTCCCTTCTGTCACTCCTACGTCTCATGTCATATCATTTCCTTTCCTCCCCCTAATCATTCTCTCAACTACGCCACTCACCTCCATCCATTCCTCCTCTCCCCTCAACATAATCTCCACCATGTTCTCCCAATACACAGCCTCCCCTAGTTTCTGCTCTAATTTTACCAGCTCCTCCACGTTCTTCCAGCGACTCCTGTCTAACTTATTTACAGCTAAAACACGCTGAAGATCCACTGCACATCACCTCTGAACTGCTAGACGCCGTTTCAAAATTACCAATATATTTGTATATAAAAAAAAAAAATGAAATGTTCAAATGGACTTAATAATGTCGCTACCTTACAAAAAATGGGATACCTTTTTACTTCTTTTGGTACAAACTAGTCTAATGGTACGTCGGCATCCGGACGCCATTGTGGCCATCCCCGTTGAACTAAACTGACCATGACGGTTGTAGATTTTCTGAATCTAACACTGAATCTAAACCGGAGTGCCCTGTGGACGTACTGTTGAACTAATGAGTAACTTTAATTTAATCCTGACATTCTATAAAACTATTCACCCTGTAATGTTTTCTTAGCTGCTACTATTTTACATAGGGCACGTTATTCTTGCACACTATTAATTCAAACCGCACTAGGCTTTCCAATTTAAGCCATAGTACACTAGTTTGTGAGATTTGGTCCTCGAGTATATGATATAGGTCAACTGGATGCTTCAGGCCGTACGTTGGCCTCTCCGAAGATTGTCTGTCTCCTTGAGTCCAATGCCTCACAGTCGGACAAAATATGGGTTACGGTCTCGGTATCCAGGCCACAAAGTCTGCAGCTGAGATCCCCGTCATATAGCCCCATTTTATGTAGATGATCCTTTACCGGGGCATGACCCGTTAGATAACCTGTAATAATTCTTAGCTTGTTCCTACTAACATTCAGCAGTTCTTCAGCTCGTTTTACACAAATACAGATTGCGAAAGATTCAAACCGTACGATTTACACAAGTACGACAAGGAAAATATGAGAAAAACAGCTTGAAAGAGAGAGAAAGAACAACTGTGCGTGGCCAGCAAGGGCGTGTATTTAGTTCCAGAGGCTGGATTGAATGTCCGCTGCCCCACCATTTCAACCGCTGTTGCCAGAAGCGCAGACTAATTTGTACAAATGATATTTTTGTCTCGTCATCGTTGACTTCTTTTCGAGCTCATGCACTATTAGGCAAAACCAAACACCTCCATCCGGCAACAGTGTCATTTTCCTAGGAATACCAATTTAAATGTGAATTCTCTCTGTAAAGGACACGTCTATGAAGGTCTTACTGTGTACCTGCTTTGGAGTGTTGCTCCTCTGTAGTCTATGTTGGCGTTATATTACAAATTTTTCAAATGAAATACTTAGTGATCAAATAATAATTCAATTTCATTAATATTAAATTTTTCTTCAGCTACGATGGTGATTGTACCATCAACTTTTCAGTGTCTGGAACACAAATTGGAAGCATTCAAGATTTCCAGGTAATTTTTGGATAACCAAATAAATCTGTGATCATTTTAATTTTCCTTTTGTAGGTAGGAGCGGAATTGCGCTTGGTTTTAAAACCTCTAATGATCAAAATGCCACTTATTGGTGGAATACAAATATTTTTCTTGAACACGCCTGATATTAATTTCGAATTAGAAGGTATTTCCGGAATACCGGGCTTAAGGTAAGACAGTTTTATTATTTTTTTTCGATTTGAAGACTGTTAGGTTTGTTCGTAGAAGTATTCTAAAGCAGGTGGAAGTGGGTCCCAGGGCATAAGGGCATTGTAGGAAATGAAAAGACGGACAACCTAGCAAAGCTGGGGTCCGAGACAGCATTCACTGGTCCTGAACCAGTATTTGGGATATCCAAAACTGCTGCACGTGGTTGTATATCTCGGTGGACTCAAACTAAACACCAGTCGTACTGGAGACAAAACAGGAACACAGCAAACTCCTGGTTAAAAAACCCTCGGAGAAGCTGACCAATGATATATTAAACCTTAGCAGGGCCCAAATAAGGATAGTGACGGGTTTACTCACCGGTCACTGTACTCTAAGGAAGCACATGCATACAATCGGCATATATAGGGAGGAACCTATCTGTCGGTTGTGCATGGAAGAGGAGGAAACAGCCTGTCACATTATCTTTGATTGTGAAGCACTATCTCACTGGAGATATAGACTCCTAGGACTATAACTTCCAAGGGAGGATTTCTCCAAGAAGAACCTAGTGAAAAGTCTGCTGAGCCTGATAAGGGCTGCTGGTCTCTTCACATAAACGGCACAACCAAGAGCACAAAAAGCCTTAAGGCTGAGGTGCCGAGGACATCAATCCTTTGACTGGTGTGCTGATCCAATCAATCAATCAATCAAAGCAATTGGAAATTTCTCCCACTCCTACATTCCCTTTGAAACTCGTTGAAAATCAATTGACAATTTTAATTCCACGAACTAATAAACAATTTTCTTAACAGTGGACATCATAACAGCTGTTTAACTGAATAAAGAAACAGAATAAATTATGGTTCTGGTCGACTTCGCGACCCTCGAAATTTTATGTTAATTATGAATTTGTTTGATAGCTTACCTTGAATAAAGCAGATTATAACAAAAATTTTGCTGGATCATTCAGTAATTACTTCAAAAATCCACGAATTTAGTACAAAAAATGATAATTTTTCAACACTAATTAATGCTATTTTACGATAAATATTTTCACTTTAAACTGTAAAGGTTATTATCTTGATCTAAATGTTAGTCTGTTTCACAAAAAAAACGGAAGAAAATACTTAAATTTTGCCAATTTTTAGAAATATTCAGTTGGCACTTTATAAATGAAAACTGGCAACATTGTCCATCAACCGCTCCTTCTAAAATTTGTGACTATCTGCTATCTAGACATAATTGTCAAAAATTGTCAAGAATTAAAAAAGAATGGCGGATTTTTAGTACTTTTAATTGCGATTTTATCATTCAAAAGTGAACGGTCCAAGAATTTTTTTCTATTAAAATGTTCTATAGCAATAGGGCTTTCTAATAAAAAAATCATTGTAAAATTCCGAGGGTCGCAAACCTTACCGACCCTATACTATTTTATAATGAAGTGGTTTGCTATTTCGTTATTTTTTTCACAATAATAGAAAAGTAGTCAAATCTGAATACATAACCAGAAAATGTCACTTCTCTTGTCACTTTCAACATCACAATGCGCATGCTCCTGACTTCCGGTCAGCGAATTATTCTGATCGTTAGCAACTGATCTGGAACTGCAAATTTCTTTGTCCAAGAATATTTGATGTTATATCATGATAAGACGTTCATCAGAATTAAGAAACGATAAATCACTCTAAAAAATCGCCTTCACTTTATTTCTGTCATACATAGCATATATGCAGCCAGCGGTGAAGAAGGAGGAAAAATCTCAGCTCACTTCGAAGTCAGTAAATGAAAAAGAACGCGCACGTTACCGATGTGAGCTGAGATTAAGTGACTATTAGGTGCGTTCTTTTGACATTTCACTTCAGCTAATGTGATCTGAGATGAAGTGATGTGAGTAAGCACCAAAAAGAACGACACACTCCATTGAAACGCGCAATCTGTCGGAGCATCAAAATTCAAAAAGATTTAAAATATAAGACATATTTGTATTAGCATCTAATGAACTTATTCTTTCCATAATCTCATAGATAACATTCACTCAGATTCAAAGAAAGTTAGATTATGTATTTATGCTGTTTAAAGCAAATCACTAAACAAATATTTTTTCATCCCCTCCACTCTATTTCCGATTCAAGTGCATCATATGCAGCATCGGTAAAGGGGAAAGAAAAATCTCAGCTCACGAAAAAATATGATATTATTTGGGTTGGCAACTTGGACCGAAGTCTCACACCTACCTACCATAGTTTTAGACCAATATACATAGTTTAAATATTCAGTTATTAGAGATAATGCAGTCTCTATAACGTTTCTTTCTGCTGTCTACTCACACTCATCAAAAAAAGACATGCTCATTGAATGGGAGAAAGATATAATTTATATTCGATTCTTTTCTTTTTTTTTCCTAACCATGTTATATCTTGGCCACTTCATGAATACGCTCACTTGACCCGTTTTACAATTAACACAAATGTGTATCAAACTTATATTTAATTTCACTTGACGTTTTAGTTATTTCATCCGGCAAAAGATTGAAGAAAGAATAACGAAAAAATTGGTATTCCCAAACAAAGTTACTAAACGATTTTCTAAATCCGTCGAAGCTGCTGAACTAAAATCATTGGAACCGGCGGTAAGAATTATTTGTTCTTTTTAACCCATGGAATCAAATAGCTTTTTCGTCGACCTTTACAAAAATGGTTATTTGTATGCCAAGGACTGAAAGTGCTACTTTGTTGGACGAGTCTGAAAATTGCGAGACGAGTGAAACGAGTCGAGCAACAAACTAACACTTTCAGCCAACAATATTTTTTTTACCGCTACTACTGAAAGTAGCTCTTTCTGTATTCATTTATAGTTTGGCTAGTTTATCTGAAGCTACGGTAAGGGGCGAGGAAACATGGCGGATATCTGTCATAACTGTACCAATGGCGTACGGTACCTATTTTATAAAAGTATTGAAAATAATAATTATTATTATATAATAATTATATATAGAAACTGATTTTTGATTTTCTTTAAAGGTAAGGTATTTTACAAAAACACGGTATTTGTTAAAAACAAATAATGTTAAGAGTCGTACTTGAATTCAATATGGATACGAAATAGTTCAAAATATGACACTGACAATACCAACGCCACTGGATAATCAATGTCAGTCAATTGACAAAGTGAGAGGGAAGAACACACGCACGCGCTTGCCAATAGGAAGTCAGCTGGTCGCTAAGCAACGAACGCCTTTCGATAAATTTCACCAATTGAGTTAGTTAGGAAGGCGTGAAAATTATGGTTTTCGCACAACGCTGGCAGAGCTTGAAGAAGCCCATAACAAATTTGGAAAAGTGTTCATCTTTTAATATTCAACTTCCGATACGTGAATGAATACAGAAATAGCTACTTTCAGAAGTAGTCGTCAAAAAATTACATTTTACGTATCTACTAATTTCCGAATAATAGTCGTCTATTTTTGAATGAATGACAGTGACCATAACTGTCATTTGCTGTTGTCAAATTAATTACTCTCGGAATCCGCTAGATTTTACGTGTAATTAAGACCGTGGTGAGAATATTTTAAGTGATCATAATAATCAAGAATGGATAGTGATGGATGAAACTTATCTTTTGTACAGCGGACGAAAAGTACCTACATGCGGGCGAAAAAAACTTGCCTTCAAAAATAGTCGATTTGTCATTCGGAAATTAGTGATTTTTTGTAAAGATCGACGAAAACACGTAATATGCACCTTGGGGAATAACTGTCTATTGTCTCGCCTGCTTGATAGTATCGGCTACGCCTCGTCTATCAATTTGCAGACTCGACTATATTAGACAGTTTTTCGACCTTGGTACATAAATAACTATATTCGAGTTTATCATTAATACTAAATAAACAAAAAACTTAATTTTTAACATTTTCATTCTTAGCCAACATTGTTCCATCTTTTTCTTTCATAATCACATAGTAATCATTGAAAAAAATTTCGATTGAATTTTCAGAAAATGTGAAATATCCGATTTAAAAAATAGTTATTTGTATGCTTAGGCCGCGAAATACCTTTTTAACGTACCGAAAGAACAGTTATTGAAAACAAAAATAATCATATACAAAAAAGTAACAACAAACGCGTTTTTATTAACAAAATTTCCAAAATAAGCGAAAAAAAGCGCTATCCCAATAAAAACCGTTCCTGGAACGTGCACTTCACTGGATTCCATTTTTAGTGGACTACATATCATTACAATGTCATAAAATAAAATTTTTTATTTCGCATTTTACCAGAGGTGTGTAGTCTTAAACTTCAAAATATTATTGATTGTCTAGTCAAATTTTTTCGTTGTGTCAGATAGGAACCAATAGTATATTACACACCGAGGTGGGAAGTGATTCATTCCTGTCGTGAGATCAGTTAGTTAACCGAGACGCAAAGCGTCTATCTACCACTACGGTTAAACAGAGTAACTGTATTTATAATGTGAACATTTCATCTTTATTTTAGGGTGTATTAAGAGTACACGTTTTTGAAGCTAAAGATCTGGAAAGGAAAGATGTAACTGGAAAATCCGATCCTTACGTTGTTCTTACCGTTGGTGCCCAAGAACGTAAAACTCCCGTCATCAAAAGAGATTTAAATCCAAAATGGGACTATTGGTGTGAAGTAGGTAGTTTCTGTATATCTCTCAGGCCCGGTTGTACATTTGAAGCTTAAAATTGAGCTCAACTGAGCTGGGCTTAAAATATAAGCTTAGCTCAACCCTAAACCTGTTGTACAAACATGGTTCAGTAGCAGATTTACTAAACCTTTATTTGCAAGTGTTGGTAGAACTTATTTCGAACCGGCGCATGCGTACGAAGTAACTTGGTCAAAATATGTTTGTCAAATGAAGATGTCACCTAACTAATTTGGCATTTGGGGGATTGTTCCTGTTTTAAACAATAATTATTATAGCGTCATTGTGTGTCTATTAAAAAAGTTTATATAATATATTTTTATTAAGAATTGTAACTTGATTTGTCTTTGAGCTATTGGTAAGTACAAAATAAAGCTTTAGTGGTTTAAGTGGTATTGTTGAAGGTGGTGGATTATTTTTTCAAGATATGAAGTTACAAAAGAGAAAGCGTTCATCTTATTTCAGCATCAAGGAAGAAGGTGTATTAATATTGCTGATTTACCTATTGGTTAAGTTAATATGTTACCTATTGGTTTTGCAGGAAATTTCCTCTGATATACAATCTGTCACAAAGACGAAATCTTTGAATAAATTCATGATCCCTCCATCATTCAAAGTTATTTATACGCTCTCTATACACCCGAGGTCTTCTCGGGTGTTGTACGATTTCAATAAGTTCCAAAAAATCCTCATCATCGGTTAAAATATCCATATTTAACTTCGATAAACTTTTAATTAGAAAATAAATTGAGTACAGGTTATGTTTGCATACAATTTATTTACATTTAAGCCACGGAACATGATAACAATTTATGTAGCGTGCTTAAGCTTACATTAAACCTGCCTTCTTGAAGGCTTTACTAAGCTTAAGGTTTAAATCAAGCTCAACCGTAAGCTTACTTTGTAGAACAGCAATTTGACGCTGAACCTGAGTTCACACTTGAGCCTTCACTAAGCTACATTTGTACAACCGGGCCTTAAGGTATCATTTTCATTTTTTGTTTGTGATTTTAGTTTGTTATTTTGGATCCAGTAGGACAACATTTACATTTTAAAATGTTTGACCAAGACGACTTGAACGAAGATGATTTTATGGGAAGGTAAGAATAGTGGATTGAAATTTTATTTATATACGGGGTGCATGCATTAGGTATACTTTAGTGTTTACCTGGACTGTAACTAGAATTCATAAAAAATATCTAATACCTTCGTCAGATTTTTTCTTATAAAAATTGAGTCAAATCTAGGTACTAATACTCGTAACATGACAAATATCAACAAGACGGTTTTTTGTCGATCTAAGAGTGTCTTAAAGTCACTTTTACCATCTATGTTTTAGTGGTATAATCGAAATTCACCAAGCCATAAAGGAAGGGGAAAATGATAAATGGTTCAATCTAGACAACGCCAAACATGGGAAAATTCATCTTAGATTCACTTGGCTAGGTCTTTCGGCGAATCAAGAAGACCTAAATGCGGTATGATGATAGTTTTATAACTTATTAGTATCTTTTAATTGTTATGTTCTAGGCATTGAAAGAGATTGCATTATTGAAAGTAGCAGATATAAGTGCTGGCCTCCTTATTATATATTTAGACACAGCACAAGATCTTCAGGTAATAAAAAAAATCAAATTTTATTAGTAGCATATAAAGAGTTTTATTTGCTGCAATCTAAATATTAGGTTTGTAACTGAAAATTCCGGATTTATGGATGCCTTTGATCATACTTTTTATTGAGAACAGGAAATATAAAAGATAGGAAGCTTGATCCACCTTAATGTTGCTACTAACAAAAAAAAATTACTACAAAAGAAACAAATTATGTTTTGTAGTAAACATGCACTGAGATCTAAAGTTCTATCCTGTCTCCTTATTCTACTCAGTTTAGAGGTAAGTCTCAGAGAATAGAAGTTCCTTCAGTCATTTTCGTTCAAATAATTTCAGTTTAGACGAGTCTTCTTTTTCTATTCAGCAGTATTTCAAGTGGTATGCTCTTCTATTCTACAGAATATACATTCTTCCGTTTCACTCTGGCTTAGGTATTCTTTTTACTCTCGTTCAGTGGTAGGTCTCCAGGAATATCTTTGATCGTTTTAGTCTTAGTAGATGTTTCCAATGGCCAGATACATTCGTGTTTTCGGTTTCAACAATTTCTTTCAGTATAACATTGGTACTGATACCGCTAAAAGGTTCCTGTCCTCAAAAGAGACGTCCAAATTAAATAATCAACAAAGAACTATGGAAAAATTCTTTTTTTTGTGTATCTCGCTTAATTTACCATCTACATCATTATAACGTATTAACTAAATGAGACGTGAAAGGGAAATATCCAGTGATATTTCACCTTATTCTATTGCTGTTTAGTTTTCAAGCAGGTCTAGAGGCCAAGTTTTTGGAACAATTCAAAAATAAATATTCAAAAATTCTAAATTCTAAACGATGTTATTAATACTATTCGTAACTGCTAAGTGGTTAAAAGCTTGTCTCTGTAAGTAGTGATTTTCGAGGTTAGCCAAAAGCTTTAATTAGACTAGAAAGTGATCTCCTTTCCTATTTCAGTCGGTTTAGGTGAAGTATAATACCCCTTGTAGTTTTGAGCAATTAATTCCATTTTAATAGCTTTTATAGGGCTAACATAATTGCTTCAACTGATGTCCTTCCGTTTCTAGAGAGTGAAGTCTAAAAAACCAGAACCATACGTTATGTTAACAGTAAACAAAAACCAACAAAAGAGTAAGGTTAAAAAGCATACCTGTGATCCGATGTGGGAACAAGGATTTTCCATATGTGTTCCAAATCCCGAGAATGATTCCCTCCATTTGTCAATTATAGATAAAGAAAGCGACACCAAATTAGGACAACTGACGTACCATATTAAGGATCTGTTCAGAATACCAGATATGCAGATCAGTAAAGAAGAGTTTAATTTGACCAATTCCACTGGGAAAATTGTTGTTTCTCTTCAACTTAGGGTATGATTATTACAGTTCAAGTTTTACTTTAGGTAGTTTCTTAATTGAATCGAATTTTTTCCAGATTTTAACGCACAATAAATACGAATGTGAAGATAGTGATTCCGAATCTGAAAACGAACCGAGTGAACTTTCTAGAGATCCGTCCGTCCGGTCATCTTCCAAAAATCCTAGAACAAGTGAATATATTTTTTTTAATAATTAGGAACAGGGTGGTCCAATAATAATATGAGTAAATACCCGGAACAGTTGATTTTTTACTTTAATTTATTCTTGAAATAATCTATCAGAGAAGGTGAATAACCTTTGGATGATGACGTCGTTCAGTTTTTTTTAAACGAAACACCCTCCTATCTTGAATTTTCGGACTACCCTTGCTGAGCAGATTCGAAAAATGTATCATAAGTTGATACAAATTGGTATATAGAATGTCCAGTATTCCAATTTTGTCGATTTCATCCGGAACCATTCGGGATATCAGGAACTACGATGGACCATTGTGATTTCCACAAAACTTTGAAGCTATTTAATTGATTTCCAATGGTTCAAAAGTTTTCCCCTTTCAAAAAATCCAAATAATCGATGCTACCTTAAAACAAAGTGTACAGCCGGCCAGAATTGCGTTACATAATATCTACTCTGTCTATTAATCCAAGCTTAAACTTTATGTAGCTTCAACACGTAGATTTGTATATTTTTATCTTTTATAGTATCTACCTCCACTTCGGGTAATGGTTCTCCCCCTCCAAGGACACCTTCTCAACCACAAACGCCAATAGCCGAAAAAGAAATTACATTTGTTAGACAGTCTTCCCTTCGGTCTTCACAAAGTTCTGTGAGAAGTCCTAGCTTCAAAGTGTAAGTATTTAGTCACTGCTTCCAGAAAATCCGGACAAGTTCATTGAGTAGCACCTCCAAACCAAAGTTTATTATGAAAATGAGTCTCCCTTAGTGCAAACATTGTTGTACTGCAACCATTTTACGGCAGATGCGGAGGCCCTTTACAGTGGACGACATATTGTTAGTCTACTTACCACCCTTGGGTGCCGTATAAAACGTGTATCTTTTATATATTCATATTAATAGTACAATGATTACAATTTTATTATGAACATTATTTGTATAAATGTTTTCTCGTTTTTTCTCAATTCGTATGAAATCTTCTGACTCCACAATTTCTCCATCTCTAACCAAGTTTTCTGTTATTCTTGGAGTACTGCAGGAGGCTTCTGGCTTCGTTATATTGTATAAAATTTTATTTGCAACTTCCTTTTTATTGTTGACGCTTTCCGCTACACAACTTTCCCCAATAGTTGCAGATTTCCATCTGCTATGTCGTTTGAGAGCTAAAACATCAACTCCAGTATTCGCTAATAAAGTGGCCGACGTTCCTCTAAGCGAGTGTCCAGTAGGTATACTTCTCAAAGTTCTCAACGTTCAGAAATTTAGCAATTTTACTTGTTTACTTGGTATTCGAGAAATCGGGTTTTTTTCCCGACA
The DNA here is from genome assembly GCA_949126875.1 of Lochmaea capreae. Taxonomy (NCBI): domain Eukaryota; kingdom Metazoa; phylum Arthropoda; class Insecta; order Coleoptera; family Chrysomelidae; genus Lochmaea; species Lochmaea capreae. Next base: position 4,093,740 of record OX421409.1, read on the forward strand.
GGCTGGTTTAAATAATGTAATTTCTAACTGTTGTGTTAGAGACACTAAACATATAGAATATACTTTATTCAACCGTAGAAGTACAATCAAACTCAACCTCATTAAACAGACAAATCTCTGACAGATCTCCCCTAGCCTAGGTAACTTCTCTTAACACAACATCTCCCTTTCTTTATCAAACGATGGGGTCACTAGCTGAAGCCTTAACATTAATTAGTAACATAGTCAGTCATCCAGAATGGTTTTCTAGAAACTCTTTTGGGCTTAACAATATTACTGCACCATACCTTTTGAGATCCTGAACCCAAACAGAATCATTTTCTTCTTAAATTTCTAAATCTTTAGCTCTATGTCTATTATTATAGTTTTTCTCTTGTTTTTTTTTTGACTTTTCTTCTGTATCTGTAAATTGTCTCTTTGTATCTACAACTTCTAGGTAATATAGGAACAATGGATTTAATTTTTCTAGACATGAACAATTCAGAGGGACTAAATCCACACTCCAAAGGTGTAGAACGATAGGCGAGCAAAGCTAGTTGAACACCTTCGTTCTGTTTTAACAACGATTTTGCTGTTTTCACCGCAGCTTCAACTGCCCCATTGGATTGGGGAAAGTAAGGTCTACTCGTTGTATGTACAAAGTTAAAATTAGTTGCGAATTTTTTAAATTATGGCTGGAACTGAGGCCCATTATCAGATCTAACCACACCCGGAATACCATACCTCGCGAATAGCTCTTTCATTTTTGAAATTATTTCTGATTCTGTGATAAAGGCAAAATTTCAAAAAATCTAGAATAATGATCAGTAACGATCAGATACCAAGAGTTATATTTGAACAAATCTACCCCAATAATTTGCCATGTACGGGATGGCGTAGGCTGTTTGTGAGATGTCTCCTTACTTTGAATCCTTTCCTCAACACAATTTGGACATGCCCTACTTAGATTTTCAATTTGCGTGGAAAGTCCAATCCACCATACAGATTGTTTAGACCTTTCGCGACATTATACAATTCCCTGACCAGATAAAATTGGTGTCTCGTCTCGCTTCTCTTTTGATTTAAGCCAAATATAGTAAAGACCAAGCAAAATTTCAACGCGTTTAGGTTAGGGTTTATAATATTTGATATAAATTGTGTGCAATATATGTGAAATATTACAGAACCTAACCTAAATTCGTTAAAACTTTGGTTGGTATTTACTACAGGGTGGCCCATTAGTGCGACAAAGGTCAATCTCTCCTTTACAAATAAAGATAGCGGAAAACTTTTGACGAAGCTTATTAATGATTAAGAAGTGCCTCTTATGAAATTATTTTTGTTTATACCAGCACGGCAAACGCTGAGAAATTTCCATTTTTTAAATTTTCAGATTCTACACAAAATTATAATCATTTTCTATTGAATGCATTATTATTCTATACTTATAATAATAAATATAAAATTTCCATAATTGGACCGACGGTTTTCGAGTTATTTGACCACAAATAATTTTATCCAGCGATAAAACGTCATATTAAGTAATGATATGTTATTCTAATGGCCAGGTTACTCAAAAACGGCTGGTCCAAATATAGATATTACATGTATTTTTCCCTACAGGAATTTCAGGAAATTTTAAAAATCTGAAAAAAGTAACGTTTTTTGCTCGAGAGAGGGCGAGGGCACTTCTCTCGTCTAGGAACTTTAATCTAGAGACGAAAATATCTTGTCTCGGCTCTAAATAGTAGGATCAATTGATATATTTCCTGCCTAAGAGTATTTACTGGGTAGGATTTGAAAGGAGTTTTTTTTCTGTTTGGTAGTGTTTGGAAGGAAATGTTTAATGAGTCATTAAAATGAGCAAAATAACGTAACGGTTCTCCGGGAATTTTTTTTTTCATTAAAGTCAATTATTTTTTGTATTTTTAGAAAGCCGGACCTTGGTAAAATGGATATAAGTCTGTTCTATAGCGCACCAAGACAAAAATTAGTAATCACCATACATAGGCTATCGTAAGTATTATTGGTTATAATGCAACTTTTTTTCAATGCATAATATACATTTTAGAAACTTGCCTTTGAAAGACCCAAGTAATATACCAGACCCATATGTGAAATTGAAACTTACTGGATTAGGATCACAAAAACTTAAAAATAAAACGAGGGTGAGTAGACGCAAATATTCATTGAAAAAATAAGTTTGCACATGCATTAAATCCAGGATATTAACGGTACTTTTTTAAATCTATATCTTAAATACGGAATCCAATATATTTCAGGTTATAATGGACAACTGTGATCCGGTGTATGAAGAAACTTTTGAATACCTCGTATCCAATTCAGAACTTCCGAATAACAAATTAGTTTTTACGGTGAAGAGCAAGAAAATGTTTCATTCCTTTGTAATGGGACAAGTAAGTTACTGTTATATACATTTTCCTATCAAATCAGACTGTTCAATATATGAGGTCTATGATCTATTGGCTTGTAACCTGACAAGAACCATATTTATTTCAGTCATCAAAAAAAATTGTCGTCTAAATAAGCTATTACTAGTTAATCGCATGTATTTGATTTTTAGGTGGTAATCAATTTAAATAGCTTCCAAGGTCAAACTGAACCGTTTAGAGAATGGTACGAGCTGTCCCATGCGGAGGAGTCGGACTAGCGATGTTTAAAATGTACTGTTTCGTAAGTGTACTTGTTGCCTATATGTAAATGTTATACAAAGTGAGATAATCTATATAATCATTTTTTAGAGGCATATTGACAAAAATGTATATCGTTGTTCTTGAAATAAATTTGAATTTATTAATTTGCGATATTTTCAAGTTAATACACTTGACTTTGTACATTCAACACCACACCACTTCCACCAAACAATATACCCTGTTCACAAAACCTTACATCATACCACAATCCACTCACACAACACCAAACTACTTAAACACTTCACACAACATTCACTTATCATAAGACACATACCACTTACATCACATATGACTGACATAACCCCACACCACAAACATAAAACACACCTCACGCCATAAACACGGAACACATCTCACACATAATGAATAATACAGACCACACACGATACAGACTACATATCTCTCACTCAACACGTATCTAACAGAACACCGTCAGTATTTTAATTTGTATGTGCGTATACAATTCCACTTCTAACGTTATGATTGTTGGCTACATTAATAATTTTAAGCTATGCGGTGATTTTCATTAAAATGTCAACCGTCTGCAGCGGAGTAGCATATCACAAGCTCGCAGGCATTATACCAATGATCACGAGGTATAATGTAAGTATGCCGTCTTTTGAGACGTAAAACCGAGGTTCGAGCCCATGGATGTTGGGCTCGATAAAGAACCCTACCACTGATTGGAACACTAGTGAGTTCGGCAATATTCCCGGTTAGGAGTAAAGTGATCCCGGTTAGGAGTAAAGTGATCCCGGCGTCGGAGATTAGCCTCAGTCGCAGAAATAGACCGACGTTAAACAACCAAATAAAAAAAGGGGTTTGTGTTATCAAATTTGTTTCAGTTACAGTTAGAAACGGATATTTAACAAAAATAAATCGTACCAAGTACCAAAGCTTTGGGTATTGTATGATTTATTTCAAAACGATTTCTAATTTAAGTGTTCTATGTAGATCTATTGATGTCAAAACGGAGTTCATTCAGAAGTGTGACGTAAGTAATTCGACATGTAACCGTGATCTGTGGTTAAAAATAACCGGAGGACGGATTGGGCTGAATTAAGCCCTTTTGACGCATTGGACCAAACAAATTTTGGCGCATATTTCTTAAATTGGAAATGGATGTTGAGTCATGAAGCGTAAGAAAATTTTGTCTAATAATAGCAATTTGTGAGCGGAAATTTGCATCCACTGCAGAATATCATCGGATTTTAATGCTTATGCTCTGAGACGAAGAAAATGATGAAGTGATTTAACACAGCTGAACCCGCGTGATTTTTTCTTCTCTTTTGCTCTTACCCCCCTCAACCTCTCCCTCCTTATGTTTGACGTTGATTACAGATACCTTATAATGAATAGCATACATTTTCCCTTGTTTTTGTTTTATAGGTAACCTACCAACTAATTCTAATTTTACCTTTAAAAATTATAAGCTGAAAGGCTATTATCGAAATTTCAAGAACGTTCACTTGTTTTTTCGTGCAATAATAGTTTGTTTTCAGAAAATGTACGTTTATTTATCTACTCACAAAATAAATAAAATAACAAAACAAAGTACATATTAGCATATTATTAATTAATAACATTTGGAAGAGTTTCCTGGTTTATCAGTACCTAAGTAGTACCCATAAAAACTTCTTATATTACATACATTTTTTACAAACGGATATTGTCAGTCATTGAAATATTACGTGTTTCTCGTCCTTGTACTAAACATCACATACGTTGAGACAGCAATTCTCAACATCTCTATGTACCTTATTCTAGAAAATTTACATACATGTCTTCCCATAGTTAATTCCAAGGGCGTCATTATGGGGTGGTGTTACTCCCCCCCAAGAATAATAAGTAGATAGTAAATTATTATTTGTAAGATAGGTGAAAGATAATATAATACATATTAATAATAAACGTTTATGGCTGTTTGATTTGTGATTTGTTTGTACAAAGAAGTTTAGTTTTGTTTCTAATTCTAATACAGTGTGACCCATTTTGTTTGGAAGCACCCCTATAAAATCCGCATTTTTCAACCGACTTTGATTTAGTCTTTTTTGCTAGATTCAGTATCAAAAACAGAATTTGAGCACAAATTTTCATACCATAATAGCTATTTTCAAGGCCCTCTACGTTAATTTTTCTTTGCCAAAAAAGACGAAAGTATATTAGGCATTTTTTTTTCTCAAATATGATTACACCACTGGATTCAGAATCATCACAAATGTAAACTATCAAAATTTTATAAAAAAAGTTCTATTAACAACAAAGTTATCACTACATGAATTTGGAAATAGTTGTTTTTTAATCAATTTTTTACTAAGAATGTAGACACATTTTAAAAATGGCAACATGGTAAACAAAAACTAGGACTCAAACATATTGCACTGTAAAAATTCGAAGCCGAAATTTTAGAAGACAGGATAATAGGTCCATTCTTTTTTGAGGGTAACATGAATGCCAATAACTTCACGGAATTCTTGGAAGGTGAGTTATCCGCAGTGATTGACGAACTGCCACTAGCAGAAAGAAGAAATTTGATATTTCAGTAAGATGGTTGTTCTGTACACTATTCTAGGATTGTCAGGCAGCGGCTTAACGAAAAATTTCCAAATGGTTGGATAGGTCGCGGTAGCGAGTTAATCGAATGGCCTCCTAGATCGCCCGATTTAACTATATTGGATTTTTATCTGTGGTGGCTTTTGACACAAAAAGTGTATAAGACACGTCCAAGGAATAGAGCAGAACTGTGTGACAGAATACGACAGGCGTGTGCTGGAATAACGCCACATGAAATAAAAAAGCGCTAAGACATAGTCGCAAACGATACGAGAAATGTGTGGAAATTAACGGAGGTCTAGTCGAGGCTACAAAAATGTAGAATTCAATTATTATTAAGTAGTTTAATAATCAAAATGTATTATTTGGTGTTAATTTGTATTTTCGTCACATCAGCACAATTTTACAATACTCCCAGAAGCTATAACTCCAGAACGGGTTAAGGTATCGGCTTCGAATTTTTACAGTGCAATATGTTTGAGTCCTAGTTTCTCTTTACCATGTTGCCATTTTTAAAACATGTCTACATTCTTAGTAAAAAATTAATTAAAAAACAACTTTTTCCAAATTCATGTAGTGATAACTTTGTTGTTAATAGAACTTTTTTTATAAAATTTTGATAGTTTACATTTGTGATGATTCTGAATCCAGTGGTGTAGTCATATTTGAGAATTAAAAATGCCTAATATACTTTCGTCTTTTTTGGCAAAGAAAAATTAACGTAGAGTGCCTTGAAAATAGCTATTATGATATGAAAATTTGTGCTCAAATTCTGTTTTTGATACTGAATCTAACAAAAAAGACTAAATCAAAATCGGTTGAAAAATGCGGATTTTATAGGGGTGCTTCCAAACAAAATGGGTCACACTGTATATGTTAGGTAATTATGGCTCTCTACAATATTATTTGTTTTATTACCTAAACCAAAAATCCTCTACCTCACACCCCTCTCCCATGATAAAAATATCGACGCCCCTGGTTTATTAAAGATTGTTTCAGATTATTGCATTAATTTACTATTAATCACTAATGTTTTTTCATACAGGATTATTCATTACGCTTGTTCATTTGAAAAAATATATTCATTTATTAACTTTAACTGACAAACTTTAATTTAATCCTGATTTGAGGAAAAATTTATACGCAAATTAGAAACTATATCTAAAAACTGTATAACATAATGAATATCCCTGTAGATTCCAATTTATGAAACCAGATTATAATTTATGAACTTTTTCACTAATTTTCACAAATAGGCCTTCATTCCATCAAATCAATATATTGAAATTTTATACACGGATCTCTCAATATTTATTAAGTTTTCAGATACGAGCGTCCAGCTTAATAACAGTCTTATCTCTGCCAACGTTTTTGACAACTGATTTTATTATGGCTAGTTTTTTAATATGCTCCTCTTTACCCCAGTTAGATGAAGACATCGTGTATCTGGCACCTAGAATACGTCCCGTTTCCCTGAGTGCATCCGGTGTGTACCGGAGGAGGATTTTAAAATTATTTCAAAACTTTTTTTATAAGTATCATTTTCCAGGCCGTTCCCGCATTGTAACTGTATGATCACCAGACAGATTCGTTATTGTTAGCTAGACGCCATTTTAAACATAAAAAAAATCTTGTCCAAATTATTTTAGTATATCTGTAGTTTTCATATAGGTAAATTTCTTTAGTACATTGAAAAACTAAATCCAATTTGCTTGACAGAAACTCCGTTGTTAAACTGGGATTTAAACGAAGTCTTTCAGAGAAGATGAAAGTGGGAAGAATGCGACATCTAATTCCAGTGTGTGCGACTGCAAAAGTAGGCTTGAGATAGAAAGAGAAAAAGTAGGAGAATTAAGTGAAAAAAGTGATGTATCAGAAGTACTGGAAACGTCAGCAATGAATGAGCTAGGTCCACAAAAATGAAGGTTTTTAGACATTAATGAATGCTATAACATTATCACACAATAGCTGACAGCGTTACATTTTTAGATTTCAAATTAAAATTAACACAAATAATTACAATTTCTATACACTTCTTCAATTTGTCTTCATTTATTATTACAATTTTACTACTTTTGTCTGTGCAAAAAAACACACATCTTCTTTTCATCACCCATCACGGAAAAAATGAACTTTTAATGTTATAAGACATGACAAACGAACATAACAAGTGACATGAACGATGCCGTATTAAAAATAGAAAACTCTCGCTCCCGTAGCTGCTACACTTTTCCCACCTTTCTATTCCATGAGAGGCTTATTCTGTCTGAAGATTGGAATTATTTTCAGATATACTGAAAAATATATAAAAATTACAAAAATTTTACTCCGACAGCCAAGCGGCTATAAAAGCAATTAGTTCCATGCAGATAAATTCAAAACTTGTTTGGGGATGCTTGGAGACGCTACAAGAGCTGGGCAGTCATAATAGATTGTCCTTAGTCTGGATACCAGGCCACTCAAGTTACAAGGGAAATGAAGAGGCAGACTCACTTGTCCGTGAAGGGTCACGTTGTGCTCCCATTGACACAAAGCCTTTTTGTGGCATAGCGAAAGCACTGCAAAAAGAAGCAGCAGTACTTGGACAAAAAAGCAGTCTCGAGAATGGTGGAACAAGGAGCCAAGAATGAGGCAGGCCAAGGCAAAGGAACCCTCGCCAACATTCACGGATTATCTACTAAGCCAGAATAGGAGAACAATTAGGATCCTGGTTGGGCTCCTGGCAGGGTATTGTAGACTTAACAAACCCATGAATAACATCGGATTGGCAGACACAACCATATGCAGGCTTTGCCAAGAAGATGAGGAAACCTCAATGCACACATACTGTGCTACTGCGAAGGCCTGATTAGGCCGAGATTATCAATAATAGGGAAGGAAAAACCACAACTTTCCAAGTATATGGAGGACCTTAGGTTTGCCTTTCGAAGACTAGTAATAAGGACGGGCCTAGACAAGCAACTCTAGAATAACAGGAGGGCACTCACAATAGATCTGCAAAGATCTAGCACATAGAAGCACACAAGCCCCATATGTATCTTATCTTACAAATATTTTAAAATAAGTAGTTGGAAAAATATTTTACCAGTCATGATATTATTCATAATAAAACTGTCTGGCTACCAAACAGAAAAGTGTAGAATAGAATAAAGTCTTGAAATAATTTTTAAACTCCCAATTTTAACGGTATATTCAACCAAATACGTACAGGTAAACGCAACGAATCTTGGGTGCCAGACGCACGGTATCTCTTTATATAAGAAATAGAAATATTTATTCTCATCTATAAAAGTATAAGAACAGCATGCTGAAAAATTAGGCACAATAAAATAAACTTCTCATGTCGTTGCCAGTTCTCAGACTATAATAACTATTCACACTACACTCCACACATTTATTAATAGTATATATAAAATATTAATTTACAATTTCAATAAATTGATACAGTTTGTTAAAAAACAATTGTTTGTATAGCCCGGTTAGATATTAGTTTGTATAACCTCAACAATCTATAAAACTGTTTCATAAATTACAATATTATAAAGCCCAATCCGTACACCCGTGTCAGTTCGTTTACATAGCACATAACATTCATCAGTTTTTAGCGACTTCTTTCAACAAAAGCCGCTTTTAAACTCTAAAAAAGTATGTTCCGTCACCGACACCATCACGTTCTTCTGTTCCTGTCTCCAATGTCTAAAAGCATAGAAAGCTGCTATGACTACCAACGTTAATGCAGTAACAGCGACCGCAGAAAGAGCAGCAGAGTTTAAATACGCCGTTGGGAATCCCCCTTGAATCGAACAATTGGATTCTTGTTCATCGTTGCCGGATGGACAATGGCGAAGACCGTCGCACCAAAGGTCTGAACTTATACATGCTCCTAGTTCAGGACAGCTGAAAAATAAAAACAAACATATAAAATGTGCTGTTCGATTAGATGAATGACAGATCGAATCGTTTTAAATATATATTGGTGGCAGATTGAAAACATATTTAGACGTATCATATATTATATAAGTAGAAGATACACAAACAAACAATGGTGAATTCGACAAAGCAATATTTCTCAAAATATCCGAGATATGAACGATGTTGTTTGTAGATCTCGCGATTTCCGGTATACTGCAGATGGTGGTTCAATTGCCTAGATCAATATCACAATACTACCTAAAGTTGTCGCAGAATCTTCTCTATCGCCTGGATATCATATTGATGGGAGTCCTTTATTGTTTGTTCTTCTATATTGATTACTAGCCAAAACCCACAACAGTTGTATATGCTATATGCTTTATTGAGGATAGATATTTTTGACGAATCAATTAACACGCTTGTGGATTCACCGAATTACTAAAAAAAATTTATTATATGACTTACCTTGACCGCGATCGATAATTGAATGGCAACCATTTATATAGATGACTATGTTTTAAAATTATAATGTGTGATTACTCATTATATCCGTTTTACTGTTCCAATTATCATAGATCTACACTGTATGTTCCTTATGGTGTATTCATTTTTCTTTTTGTTAATTTTTTGGGAAATTAAACAACAATTTTTTCAAAGTTTTTTATTTCAACGTTTCGGTAGCTTTACAGATACCGTCATCAAGAATAATTAACTTCCTTATAAAATGCTGGTCCCTATCTGACACTTAGGAAAAATTCGACAAATACAACCGTACCGCTACCGAAATGTTGAAATAAAAAATATAAAAAAAATGTGGTAATTTCCCAAAAAATTAACAAAAAGAAAAATATCATAGAATTGTTGTTTGTCTTGTCAAAAAATGATGTATCATGAAAACGTCATACGCATTGCTGCGGCTCATTTGTATATGCATTGGGCCTTCTCGGACACTCGCTTCAGTGAAAGATATGGCAACAGCGCGTTGTTTTGAGATGACAAATGGTTGAGACCCTGTCATTGTCATATTTCACTCACAGTTTGTAGGTTCACTCAGTGCCACTTTATTTTCGTTCAAGTCTATTTATTTCCACTGAATCCTTAAACATTTATGATTTAGTCAATAAAAGGGAATTTAATTCTGATATTCCTAATTTTAATTCAAATGACACGAAATTTGTCTCAAAAATCGAAAGGGAGAAGCGACATACAATGACAGTCTCTTAACCATTTGTCATCTCAAAAGGGAGTGTCTATTAATTACGTGAGGCATTTTTGAAGATTTTCTACACCCCCTCCCCTTTGGTGAGATGTAGGAAGATTTTTCTTAGACTTTGACGCAATTTTACACCGTTTTCTGATATAAAAAAGTTTGGTTAGGTTGGGTTTGGTATTTGCCAATACCCCCCTCTCCACAACAGTTTGATTTGGTGAGATTCGGCTCGATCCCCTCACCCCGTGAACTCCTGACGTAATTGATGGTCGCCCCAAAACAACGAGCTGTTGCCATATCGTTTCTAAATGACTTCGTTTTCTTTACATAACCACGGATTATATATTTTCACCGCTTTTTAATAACCGACCAAAAACTGCAAACTTATCGACAGCTGGCTCATACAGAGCATCTTATGCTTTTTACCGTTAGATGGATACTAAAATTAGCTGAATATGTGATTGCATAATTATAGGAGAGACTATTTTGTTGGAATGAAAAATATTGGAAAATACAAAACAGTGAAAGGCGTTGAATTTTTACAATTGCGATGGAATTACCCAATTACCGTACATTTGCGTACGGTCTCGACATTTGGATCGTATATCGTACTTTTGGTCGAATTACCCTATATCCGTCCTTCAAAATTAACAGTGTTGCCACAGTTTACAAAAAGCAATGCACCTGATACAAAATAAAAATGTCATCCATTAAAATTAAAACCCAACACTCAATTTAAAAAAATACTTTATTGAAATAGCTTTATCGCGTAGAAATGCTAAGAAATAGACATATGATACGTCTTATGATATCATGGTGGAAGATTATTAAAAAAGGATACAACAAAACACTAAATATATAGGGTGCCCATTTGAAAATTGTTGAGATTGTTATATCTACCAGCCTGAAACAACTAAAAATAAATTGCACTGAACTCTCCTTCGGTTATTTTATCAAAAGTTTTCTTGCATTTTTTCTCATCTACTAGGATAACGAAGATATTTTAGATGGCAGTGTTGGAAAATGTTTAATTTCTGAAATATCCTCCATAACCATACTCTGTACTTTAATTTTGATAATATTTTTTACATCTACCTCTAAAGCTTATCGGAGTTTTCAGAAAAAAAGCCAGTATTGTAGCCAACGAACTTCAAAATGATTTCCAATAGTGCTTTCCTAGTTATTCACAAATACCTTTTCGGTTTAACATACACTCAGCTTGAAAAGAGTTAATAGATCTCATAAATCTTTTTTTCACTAATAATGGTAAAGATACCTAATTGTAAGAGCTGAATAAAAGTGAAACGTAACAGATTAGATGGTTAATAAAAAAGTTTATCGCTATAAAGTTCGAACCAGACTAAAAGATAAATCCCTCAAGTGATTTATAGTTTGATGAACTTTTGAGAGTCCTGGAAAGAAAAAATATATTTCTTCCACTATTGCTGCTTCTCCATGGAGGCTTTTGTGTAATCATTATACTTTTCTCAGCAGATGTAGAAAAAACATTTATAAAATAAAGATTGAAAAAGGTTATTCATTCTTTACATGTTTGGTCTTCCTACTTTATATTGAAAAAAAACTCCAAAATACGAGAAATTAACTTTATATTAATTTTGTTCAAACGAAAATTATTTGAAAAAGTTTGTGAAAAATGCAAAAACGCTTAATTATTTTCAAACTATGCAAAATACACCAAATATAAATGTATTTTCTCAGAATTTTTATCTCGAAAGTGCTATTTTTTAAATTTTAGTAAATTAAAAATAAAAATTTACATGGAAATTCAGAAATTTTTCTATTATTTACCCTTCAATCTACACACCAAATTCCAGAAAATTGACAGTTTCAACAGGTTTCGTCATTCGTTGGGATTTACTTTTTAGCGTCATATTTCTTTCTTTTACATAAACTGTACTAGTCTGGTTCACATGTACTATTTTTCACACAATTTTTGTATAGTGATCGAAAATTACGATCTAGGTGTCATTCGATCCGGAAAATCTTGTAGAAAGTTTAAGGAAAGGTCCCAAAAGAGATTCATTTAAATCTATCGAAAATATTCGAAATTTAAAAAAAGATCTGAAAGGAGGAAACATGAAAAATTTTAGACTCCCAGAACTCTATCTCTATTATTTATAATTTGCATTCAACGCCGAAAATAGGTATCCGTGAGTAAATTTCGGTTTGCGTTCGCCTCGACAAAAGCAAACAGGTCACATTGAATAATTTTTTTAAAGTATTAATTCTTAATTTGAAATTTTGAAAAGATCATGGAGTATTCTGAACACTTCAAAGATTTCATTACCGTTGGAAAACATTCTTAAAAGTTAGTTGTTTAACAAGCTAGGCAATAATTGTAAATAACCAAATTTTATTGAACTTCTTTGTTTTAAAAATCTAATTACTTTGTTAATAATAATTCTTTCAAAATAACAATAAATGACTGAATTGCCATTTTATGCTAACTTATATTACTTATTATAAACAAAGTGGTTTTGAAGTTTTTCAAACTTCCATGACGTAATCCTGTTGAATATGTTTATAGAAAGGGCTCCGTGACACAAAATATTTTTAAGACAATGATTTCAAATTTTTTTATAGCTTACAATAAACAATGAGGCTCAAGAACATTTTGTTAATTAACGATTGCCAACTTGTAGTAAAAATTGACTTTAAGAATGTTTTCCAACGAAAATGAAGTGTTCAGAATACACCATAATATTTTAAAATTTTTAAATCAACAATTAATACCTTGAAAAAAAGTATTCAATGTGGCGCACGCATATAGAAAATGACTCGCGGATACCTATTTTCGGCGTTGAATTCAAATTATAATTAATAGAGATAGATTTCTGGAAGTATAAGTTTTTTTAAAGAAATTTCCTCCTCTTTCTAGATCTTTTTTTTCAATTTCGAATATCTTAAGTCGTTTCAGTTGAGGTATACTGACGAAACAAGTATTTTCCAACAACGAAATAGTCTCAAACCGCGTCGACACCAAACTAGATAGAGCCAATATTCTCTTGTATGTGATTGATACCGCTCAACTACCGAACCCTAGCTAACGAAAAATTTTCTGTTGGAAATTCACCTTCACCGAACGCACCTAGACCAACGCGTTCCAACAAAGTTCATGTGTGCCGTTGGCAGGCGTTGGAAAGTCGGTCTGTAGGTGACTTGTAAGTTGGTATGTATGTATGTATGTATGTATGTATTTTGGGGTAACATTCACTGAGACCTAAAAGATCTATTGTGCTCCCTTACTTCTACTTAGTTTCTGAGGAGAGTCTCAGATACTAGTAGCTCCTTTAGTCCTATTTCCCGGAGGAATTTTAGGATATCTGCAGGCCTCAACTTAGGTAACTGTCCCTCTTCTATCCAGTAGTCTCCCAGGTACTGTGCCCTAGGATTCTGAAATACTGTGCAGTTCGCAAGTATGTGGATGGAGGTTTCTTCTTCCATTCCACAAAATCTACAATCTTCTTCCTCCACTATTTTGAGCTTTTTAAGGTGTCCATTCAGGCGACAATGTCCCGTTAGGATTCCTGTTAAAACTCTTAGTGCAGTTTTGCTTTGACTTATGCATTCATTTGATCTCAACAGGTTGTAGTCACCCAGAAGAATCTTTGATTGCCTAAGCCCTACTAGATCTTTCCAATTGTCAGATCTTCTCTTTTCTTCGGCTTTACCTATTTCTTCCAATATTATATTGGAGCTGATTCCGCAAAAGGGTTCCGGCGCCCAAAAGGGTATTTCAGTCCCCCTCTTCGCTAGTTCATCTGCTATTTCGTTTCCTTCTATTCCAGTGTGTCCTGGAATCCACAGTAAGGTGACTATATTGTTCTCGCCTAGTTCATTAAGTTTTAATTTAATGGCTGCTTGACTATCAGACATTATGATAATCCTTTGCCTTCTATATCCTTTGTCAATATTGAACTGGGCATACTTTCTTATTGCGTGAATTTCCGCTTGAAAGATACTTGGGGTTTTTCCCAAGCTTTCAGAGTGTTTGGTTCCTGGCCCGTACACTCCTATCCCAGTTCCTTCTATTGCTTTTGAGCCGTCTGTGTACCATTGAATGGCATTCTTTCCAAGTCTGGAAATGGTATTTGGATCCCATTCCTTCTTGTTGCTTAATTCCGTAACGAATTTCTTTGAAAAATTATACTTTTTCATCATACCATCTTGTGGCATGTCCCAGGTTGTCCGATTTCTAAGAAGTGAAGAGGTGTTTTTTTTTTAATGATTCCCTCCCTACTTAGTCTGTATCTTGTTCTTTCTGCAACACTCTCCACCACCATATGTAATGGTGTGAGGTTGAGAATCACTTCCATTGCTGCCGTTGGGCATGTACTCATTGCTCCTGTTATGCATATACAGGCTAGTCTTTGAATTTTGGAGAGGTTTCCTCTCGTCGTCAAGAGGCTAGTTCTACTACTCCACGCAATGGCTCCATAAGTGATGATTGGTCTCACTATGGCAGTGTACATCCAGCTCAGGATTTTTGGGTTACAACCCCAGTTTCTCCCTGCCAGATTCCTGCACACCATTAGAGCCATTTTTGCTTTGTATGTAATCTCCTTCTCGTGTTTGTTCCACAGGAGTTTGCTGTCTAGAGTCAAACCTAGATATTTGACTTCTTGTCTCCATTCAACGTCGTTCCCATCAAGTTTAATGCTTTTGTAAGTTGGTGTTCATTGAAATTAGTTTAACCATTTTGTAGCATAATAGAGAGGTGAATCGACAGATAGTGGAAGGCAAACACTCGTTCACAGTGATTCAAAACATCGAATACCGAAGTAGTGTTTAAGTCATAACGATGAACAATGAAAATATAATTAAAACGATTTATCACTTACCTATGCGGACACTCAGGAGGAGCTATCATCAACATAGAAGTGGGTAATGTTAACGCAGGATTTTTGGACACCTCCATCCACGTCACGGCAAAATTTCCACTCTCCTTTCTAGCAAACTCTATTATAAAACTTCTAGAGTTTTTATTTTGTGTCTTCTTGTAACTATAAAAAATCCAACCTTCGGAAAACATTTCTACCACATCATCTGTACTGTCGTAGTATGGACATATAACGTGAACGATTTCAGACTTTCCAGCAGGATAAACGAGTATCCTATTTTTACTGGGACATAACCTCGTGTCTCGTTTTTTTGAACCTTTAATTTTTAAATAAATAAAATTTCCGTCCTCTTCAGGTTCGATTAACCAAGGCTGCTGTAAGCAATATCGTACGCTCTGATTTTTGTACATTAACCCTTCGGATTTATCCAAGGAATTTTCACCGTTTCTGATTGTTATTTCTCCACTGGATCCTTTAAGTCTTCGATTGTTCCACGGATTGAAGCAGTTGTTATCGTTTGGTACGAATTCGAAGTTGGCATCGAAAAAATAATTGTTGTAATCTTCGACGATTTTCATTTTTTGTACAACAAACTTAATAACCACTTTAGTGGAGGTTTTGGTTACAACAGTAAAAGGTTCGGATATATTATGGCATAAACAATCTCTTTGCAACTCGATATCTTTCCAAGGAAACTCCGAAATCTGTATGTAAGCCACCCCCACATCGGATTTTTGAGATTTACATTCCCATCTATTAGCATCCTGGTCATAGAAAGAATGGCAAGTTTTCGATCCAAACTGTGCTTTGTTAAAGGTAATTTTAAGTCTTTGCTGTTCGGTGGATTCGAATTGATATGTACAAATCAGATCTTCCTTTCCTCCTCTTCCGAAAAGGAAAGTTATTTTGGGAGAATAAAATCTACCGTTCGGACTTCGAAAAAGTCTATCGCATGGATTTTTCGACATCTGAATTCCTTCCTGTGACAAATCCACGAATTCGTATCTCATGACAAAGTTCACCGGATATAATACGCTGCCGTATTTTATCGAATGAGATACTGTCAAGTCAGAGTTTGTGCTCACATAACTCTCAGTTAATCCACACGGTCTTGTTATTCTAGAAGAATTTTTTAATAATGTGTGATCGCATAACCTCGGTTTGTCATCTTTACAGAATTGACCCATTAGCGGTACTGTATTTCGACTGGTAATATCACCATCCCAAATCTGTAGTTCCACGTTACAGTCTCCTGTATTGAAATCTGTAAGTCGTTCGTTAATTACGTGATATTTTATGAACGAAATCCAAATGATATCTCTCGATTGTCCTCGGAAATGGTAATGGCATGTTGTATTCGGCGGTAACGAATGGAGAGGATTTTTCAGATAACCAGAAGGATTGTCAAATGAAGTTACGACAAACTCGCATTTTTTTCCATGTTCAATGTAAGTCGGAGATTCTTTATTAACGTACACAATCTGAAACGTAAACATAACATTTTAAATAAGTTGATATCAGATGTTTTGAAGAGTGGCTTGATGACAGTGCTACCATATTGAATATGAGAATTCACAATTGTAACGTCTCGGTTCGTGTTTGTTTGGTGAACAAAACAGAATCACTCAAATTCGCTGAATACAATACAGAGTGAGTTTTGAGTATAGAATGACTCAATTATCTCGGTAACGGATCGCACGTTTTCTTGTAGATTTTGGTGTGCAAGGATCTTGTGATATGGCCAATATTATGGTGGTATTTACATTGTTGTCAGATTTCTCCATTTTTCGGAATAACATTGAAATTTGTTAATTATTATTATTGTTTTTCACCCTGTATATGCTGAGCCTTTTAAAACCATTTAGAAATACTGCTTATTCTTCATATTAAGCTCCCTACACCTAAATCCCATAATTTCGGAGTTATAGCTACATTTATATTATCTCCGCCGAAGTTAAACGAATACGTTTAGATGATTGCTACAATAATAACGTAGGGTGACTACCGCCCCTCACCTACGGCTCGAGACGCAAACGTCACCCGAGTGAATAATGGCAATAAATTGCGAGTAGAATACTATACTTTGTCCACTACCATTGATTTCTTTATCAAATAAGGCGAGTGTAGAACGGAAAGTGATAATTTGGTAGACTAACGTCGAAATTACTAAATTAGGAGTCAAATGTGACATATAGAGATGGGTGATACTGTGTAAAGTATCTATAGACCGTACCGTTATAAATATATTGTTTTAAAAATATCAATATTAAAAAATACCGTTATGAAAAGTATTTACTAAAAGCTCTTAGCGTTAGTGAAATACATTTTAGATTAAAAGAGTGATGCCCCTAAATGTCGGCAACACATTTTACAATTTAAAAAAAATAATTTGGTTTTTCTTGATTTGGGAATAAACGTCATCTCATTTATGCTGTCAATTTTTGTAACAAATTATAGTATCCGAACATTTTCTCAACTTTACCTACGAATATGTCTGTTAGTAGTGAAAAAGATGAAATTATGAGCACTCAGAAGAAAATAGATGGGCGTAGAAAAAGTATAGTACGTTACACTAGTTGTAATCTCATTGTGGGTTACTTACAACTCTTGTTACGTAATATACTATAATTCAATTATAGCCATCTATAAATGCATTATTATAACTTCGGCGGAGATGATGTAACTGTATCTATAACTCCGAAATGATATGTCATTTAGGTATAGGGAATGTTACATGAAAAATATTTAGTATTTAAGGGTTTCGAAAGGCGAAAAATACACCAGGTGGTCCGTTTGAAATAACAAAGTTTATTATTCCAGAAAAGGGAGGATCTGACAACAATGTAAATACCACCATAATATTGGCCGCATCACAAGACATACGCACACCAATAACGTATAAAAATGGTACGATTCCTTTCCAAGATAATTGAGGCGTTCCATAATTAAAACTCACAACAACAACACAATTGTTACTAAACTGAATTTCACAAATAGCCCCAATAGTGTAAGTATTCGTATTTTGCACTTATATCTATAGCAATAAAATATCTATGACCATGTGTTGGT
Organism: Lochmaea capreae; assembly: GCA_949126875.1. Taxonomy (NCBI): domain Eukaryota; kingdom Metazoa; phylum Arthropoda; class Insecta; order Coleoptera; family Chrysomelidae; genus Lochmaea; species Lochmaea capreae. The sequence continues at coordinate 4,112,039 of OX421409.1, forward strand.
GGGCTTCCACGGTAGCTAGTGGAGTCCCTGGTCCTTCGGGAGTAGGAAAACTACGTGGGTCACTGGGATATTCGTTTATTTGTGCCAAAACTGATTACACTAACTGTGACAAGCAATAATAACTCCCCTAGTCATTACACTTGACTAAATATATTAATCAAATACTGGATAAAACTGAATTCTCTCTCGTCTGCTTAATCAACATAATATACTATCCTAGGTCACGTCTAAAGTAAATCTTAAAATATTACTTGACAGTTACCTGACTATAAAGAGACACGTTCGGTCTGCTTTTCGTTTTCAACTTCACCTTACCTTGATAGTTTTAATTGTTTATAAAAACTCACTTATTATTTTGGAATGTAAATAATTTCAAACGGATTTAATTCTGTTTTCGATTCAATGCCAAAAGGCATAACATTTTGCGTTTTCTATACAAAACAAATATTCAAAGTCTTTCCAGTCACGATAATCCCAACCAAAATCTTCAAAAAATAACAGGGCAGTATTGAAAAGAATTATAAATATTTTATGAGCTTGATGTTGACTGTTTGGGAACCAAACAAATACCAAATATCTGGCGGCAGAATATCACATGAGCGTATGTCCACAAGGAGGGATCTTATCACCCCTTCTTTGGAACATAGTCTTGGATACCCTGATTAATTACCTCAATAATATTGGATTCTACACAATTGCATACGCAGGTGACATAGTTATCTTGCAGACCGGCAAATTTGTGAACACACTTTGCGATAGAGCGCAGGATGGGCTCAAACGGTGTAAGAAGACTGAGGTGGTCCTTTTCCCCAGGAAAAGAAGATTATCAGACTTATTAAAACCTCCCGGAATCTTCAAAAGCAAACTGACCTAGCCTCTCCTAACCAAACTAAACTTCGCTGAAGAGGTAAAATACCTTGGTTTTACCCTCGACAGGAAGCTAACATGGAACTCTCACCTACAGAGCAGAGCAATAAGAGCATATATGGCTTATGAGCAATGTCGGAGGACAGTGGGACGCACATGGGGTCTTTCACCCCTTGTGGTCACCTGGATCTATACTGCAATAATAAGACCTATGTTAACGTACGGAGCCATTTTGTGTTATCATCTCCCGGTCTATATAGAACTCGAATTTCGCGCCAAAACGCTAGAAAAGTAATTGCGCCAAGAAGTTATCACGGATCGGATCGGTGTTTGAGCTAAAAAGCGGATTGTAATTTTTTGTATTAATGGATTCACTTAAATAAATCTTGATTGTAATGTGAAAATAAGTGATTTCCTTACTCTTTGGCATTCATTTAACTCCCTCAAATCATTATTTCAATTATTCTTGGTAAATGCCTATTGTATGGAATGTATAGTACCTAGATGCCTTACCTCTATTTCCAACTCGAATCCTGGTAAGTAAGAGATTGGTAATGGATGAAAGGGATTTCCAAAAGGAGAAGTATGAAATTTCACTAGAAGTTCAGGACCACTACTGATAATTTCAGGGATGGTTTCCCCACTACATAGGTGAGCGAGAGTAGTTGCACTTTGTCCCCAACCGTCTAAAATTTCTAGATAGTCTTGCATCATGTTGCATTGGTCCCAGGTCCTAAGAATAAGGATGTTAAATAAAACCGAAGATATGTTTGGCTTACATTTAATTAATGACGATTTTTAACACTGATTATATGTATTTATTTTATCAATATGGAAGTAATCTAATCATATAGATCCGGCAACATATTTGTGTATTTTTATAACACTATTGCAAATGAGTGATTAATTTAAATGAAACGCATTACTTCCTGATATTAGGCTGCGGATTCTTTCCTCGTCCTTAACATAGATAACATGTCCGTATACTGAAGAATGCGCTGGTCCGTGTCAGTCATAGATAACACAGAGTATACCAGTTTGCGAGTGATAGCGTTGAAACTTATCAATCAACGGTGATAGTGAGACAGTTACGGACGCGCTGTTCATACAGGCAAGATCGTGTGGCGCACGACGGTTATTTTTTTGACCGCTACTTCTGAAAGTAGCTCTTTCTGTATTCATTTACATATCGAAAGTTATGTTTTGTAAGTTCCATGTGCTGAAAGTGACAGTTCCGTACTACAAAACACTTTCTGGGTACCGGTAAATTATTCGAAACCAATTGTTCGAAATCAATTGTTCGAAATCAATTGTTCGAAAATCAATTTTTCGAATGACCGATTATTCGAAAATCAATTATTCGAAACTCAATTGTTCGAAATCAATTTATCGAATAGGTGGCAGGTTCCTAATGGTGATAAAATACGAAGGTGGTTTGGTAGGGGTAGGTTTGGTTGGGTTATTGTTGAAAATTATTATAATTTATTCTTCAAAAATTGACTAAAAATACGAAGGTGGTTTGGTAGGGGTAGGTTTGGTTGGGTTATTATTGGAAATTATTATAATTTATTCTTCAAAAATTGACTAAAAATACGAAGGTGGTTTGGTAGGGGTAGGTTTGGTTGGGTTATTATTGGAAATTATTATAATTTATTCTTAAAAAATTGACTAAAAATACGAAGGTGGTTTGGTAGGGGTAGGTTTGGTTGGGTTATTATTGAAAATTATTATAATTTATTCTTCAAAAATTGACTAAAAATACGAAGGTGGTTTGGTAGGGGTAGGTTTGGTTGGGTTATTATTGGAAATTATTATAATTTATTCTTCAAAAATTGACTAAAAATACGAAGGTGGTTTGGTAGGGTTAGGTTTGGTTGGGTTATTATTGAAAATTATTATAATTTATTCTTCAAAAATTGACTAAAAATACGAAGGTGGTTTGGTAGGGGTAGGTTTGGTTGGGTTATTGTTGGAAATTATTATAATTTATCCTTCAAAAATTGACTAAAAATACGAAGGTGGTTTGGTAGGGGTAGGTTTGGTTGGGTTATTATTGAAAATTATTATAATTTACTTTACAAAAATTGTCATTCGATAAATTCACCTATTCGATAAATTGTTTTTCGATAAATTGTATTCGGTCAATTGTCATTCGATAAATTGTTTTCGATCAATTCACCTATGTATAATTTAGACCTACCGTTGTCATTAGGATTTCCCGTTATCGCAAAAGATTTCTAAGAGATAAACGCTTAACAAACATTTAATAAGGTAAACAAAGTAATAAAAACTTCTATCTATCTATTTTTGTATATTCTATTCAGAATATTGAATTTCGAACAATAGATTTTCGATCAATTGATTTTCGAATAATTGATTTCGAAGAATTGATTTTCGAATAATTGATTTCGAACAATTTACCTAGATCCACACTTTCTGGACGCTCTGGGGTAAACAGCTTTAATAACTTTCTAGATGTAACTGTACCCACGTCAATGTTTACAGTTCTATTGACATAACATTATTAATTTCCTTCTTTATCCTGTAGAATAAAAATTAATAATTTTTCTGTTTTATTTGTTTCCTTGTTCAATACCGAGAATTCGAGATTTTCGTAGGTGAAAAATATCTTACAATTACACTCGTTGAAGTCCTGTTGCCGAAATGTTTTGTGAGTATTTAATTTGTGTGAATTGTATCCATATGTTTTTCAAAAGAATATGTAATTTGAAAGAAAATAATGGAAGTGAACAGTAACTTTGTTAATCTGAATACAAACCTCTGCATCTTTGGGATTCTACGTTAAATTTAAATCACATTGAGTAGAATAACCCACGTCTAAAGTGTATCTTCTTCGAGAAAATAATTTTGTTAATGAAACTTTAACAGATGTATATCTTTATTGTAAAAATAAAGGTAATAGCGGCCGCAATCCGGGAGTAATCCATTACATTTTAATTAAACATTCATTTACATTTACATTTTATCAAAAATAGTTTCCTGCAGAATATTGCTGCTGGATCTGGTACTAAATATAATAACTGTTGATGGGCAGTTTTTTATACAAAAAAATTGAATTTTCAGTTTAATTTCGACATTAAAATCTTTTTTGTATATTCTGATGTGCCTGAAAGCTCAACAAAACCCTTTAAACGGGTATTATCAGCGGCACATTTCTCGTTTACCTTATTCCTCTGTCACCACCGTCAAATTTTCCAACATGTTCCTTATAATGGAAATTGGCCTGTCTGACAGCGATCAACGCGTGTTTTCCCTGCGGCACGTTCCTTTCACGCACCCTGTATTGGCAGCTTACATTTCTAGGGTAAATCCCCGGATAATTAGGACTCTGTATTCGACAAAATCTCCTGGAGCAGCCTTCTAATAACCGGTCGCAGTACGTTCCGGCGCTTAGTTTGCCCCTGGGAAAACAAAAACGTCAATCATTTTTTGGTTTTTAAAGACAAACATTAATAAACACTCAAAAATAATATTCAATTTATTTATTTTGATTCCTATAGGAGTGATTGTTAGGAAAAATTTTCTATAAGCTGTCTGTGCAAATATATTTATTGTACAGGGTAATGATAATAATTATACTAGAAGTACACCTATGCCTTGGTGCTTTTTGAATCGCAAAAGTATGCAAGTCTGAACAGGTACATAAGCCACAATGATAATTCGGTATACCGGATTCGGATACTGTCGCCAGCGGCTGAAGGGGCGAGATTCAAAAATTTAGTATCGCGATACTGTATGCCGTGATGAATGCAGTGTGAATACCTACGAGAGCCCACAAACTATAGAGTTTTTATCGGCCGATAGTTTATTAGGCTTTTAAATTGTATGAGGGTTATTGTAGATAAGAGCACACATTGGGCCGTATTCATAAAAATAGGTTAAACAAATGGTTATTCATAAACGTTACCTTTTACTATAAATAAAAAGGATATCCGTCAATCATTTTGAGTGTGGTCAGTATTCAGTCGTGTAGTGATCAGTTGGGCAATACCGATGTCCGTCCCGCGGTCAGAAAATTGAGGGTTTAGGAAAAGGGTTTTTAATCCCCGACCGATGTCCGTCCCGCGGTCAGGTGGATACACAGGTAGAATGGGCAGGGTAGAATATTATTCCTAGAATAATTAGTATGATTCGTGTATTATCGACACCCTTCCACAGACCCTTACCTATAAATAGAGGAATATTTTAAATAATAGCTAGTAGTGCTTCTCGTTGTTTCGCGTGTGATACCGTTCGACTTTTGGCTTAAAAACGCACCACTTTAATAGGGAACTTGCCCATTTTTTTTTTATTCTACTAAAATGTATGTTTATATATGAAAACACATTATACCAAATATCAGTCCTTAAATCGCAATACTTATTTCACAATAAATAATTAAAGTTGGAATCGCCACCGGGTGTATTCAAACGAAGAAAAATGCGCGGCAGTGGCTGTGACGTCACACCGCACCTCTCGCATCGGTAACCGCAGAAACAGCCATTTGAAGCATTATTGATTTTTTATCGAATTCGAATCGTTAGCGTCAGTTTCTCAGTTTTAAAGTGTTGTTTGCATTGTCGGTTCACAATCGCCTGACTCGAAAAGTGCGGTCTGACGTCACAACCAATGGCAGCGCGTTTTAAGAGCAGTTCAAATTATTCAAATTTTAACCCTTTATTTCTCAGGTAATTTAATCGTTATTGGAATTTTTCTTTTTCTACGAAGTTCCTTATGATAATATCTTACGATTTTAATTGTTTTTAAATGATTTTATTTTTTTGGCAAGTTCCCTATTGGTTAGTGGTTTCGGTGTGCTCCAGAGAAATGGATGTCATGGTAAGTCAGAAAGGTAAAACTCTTATCAATATTGATGGTTTTAAGTTTTATTTTCATAAAAATTTATGTAATAATGGTTTTAGCATTACAAATAAAGTATCTACTACATATTATATCTTATATGTATACCTATATAATATAAAATATCTGCAATATAAATTATCATACGGATCCACGGGACGGACTTCGGACAAACGTCTTGACCCTTTTAACCGCGGGACGGACCTTGGACGTACCTGCGTTTTACCCTGACCGCCGGACGGACATCGGAAACACCGGATCAGTTGTAGCGATGGCAGATGTTGTGGAACTGAGAGAGATTAAACACTACAAGCAGCGTTTATCAACACCTGTTCGTGATTACAAAAAATTATACCGGTTTGAAAAGGAAAATGTGCAATGGCTTGCCAACAGATTTATGGGAATAAATAATGCTGAAACACGAGGAGGTGTGATATCTTCCGCAGTGGCGGATTTAGGCTTTCTGCCGCCCTAGGCCCGATTAAAATCATGAGAAAACCAGTGAACGTGTTTGACTTTTATCCTCTGAACTCAAGTGACCCTCCTCTGAAATCTGCCGTCCCTAGGACGCTGCCGCATCTAGGCCGCGGCCTATACGGCTTATTTATAAATCCAGGACTGATCATCCGTCCTTAAAATGCAGATATGTTTACGCTATCTTAGAGCCTCCTCACACGGGTCGATTGGCGCTCGAAGTGGATGCGGCTCGAAGTCGAAGCGGAATGAATCGGAGGTTCACCGTACACGGGGCGATTTTTATCTCTCAGTTCGCCTATGTTTTCCAACAGGTTCAATTCACCTTTGTTATAATGAGTGGTTCAAGTGATGAAAATGTTCCGTCGGATAAAAAAAAGGAAACTAGAAATTTAATCATTTTTAGAAACTTTAGACTTTATTAGATTTATTTAGTAGATAACGGCAAATCAATAATTAGCGATAAAGAAAAAGAACTAAATATCATAAAACAAATAGCAGTTAATAATAATTACGATCCAAATGTAATAGACAATATCATAAATAAAAAGTGGCTAAAGCATACTTTAGAACAAGATTTCCTTCGGATAAAAATAAAAATAATTAATTTAAAAACTTAACATACTTTGGAATACCATCCTTAGTTTTCTTTTCATTGTTCAGTATGGATCTTCATCAAACAAAAAACCCCATCAATTCAATAATTAAAAGTTTTTCTTTCAAACCTACCTCCATACTGCACTCGAACCTATCGTCACACTCGAACTTTCCCGTTCTCAGCAGCTCGCAAGATTCGATTGACGCTCGAAACGCAATCACTTCGAATACCGATCGACCGCCAATCGACCCGTTGGTGGACTTACATTACGTACGAAGTGGAATGGAGGGAGAATCGTTTCGACTTCGAGCTGCATCCACTTCGAGCGCCAATAGATCCGTGTGCGGAGGCTCTTAGTTTCGTATACAATACTTTTGACATATCCCTAAGAAAAGTAGTCTAATGGCGTCAGATCAGGAGATCGTGCTGGCCATTCTATCCTTCCGCGCCTCCTTATCCACCGATTTGGAATAGTTTGATTCAGGTACGAACAGCCGGACACATATTTGGTAATGGGGTTAAAACCATATTGTATTGGCAGGAACTTGTGGGTTTGCTGTATCGGGATATAAAGTTTGTCAAATTGGCACAACATTATTTTGGAACAGTTCTAAATATTTATGTCCTTTCAAGTTGCTATCAATGAAAAAGGGACCTACAATATGATTTCCAACAATACCTGCCCAAAAATTAACTTTTCTCATTAGTGATGATGTCCAAGCGTTTTCCCCAACACGCCCTCATTTATTCGTTACCGAATTTATTCCATTTGACTGTTCCACACTGTATATAAATTAATACACCGTCCAAATATAACGAATGTAGTAGTTAATTACAAAACAGGGAGTAGGTCGTTTGTTACCCAATAAAAAAATTTGTAATTTTTGTTCTTCAATTTTGTCTGTCCACCTAGTACCAAATTGCACGAGCCGCCACTGGCATAAACATACACATTTCCAGTATTGTCAGTATTTCCAAAACTGGTAATAACAGAAGAATTTTTGTATTGATATCCATTTTGACTGTTGTCGTTTCATATGACTACAAATACTTTTTCCAGGTCCACTAAATATGAAATAAAGTTCACAGGGGCTTCAAATTGTTTTCTATTGACTTAGTTTATTGACTAGTGAATTTATTTATCTCGGTGATAACAGTCTTCAAGCAAACTCAACCCTATTGTTTAGTCTCCCGATGAAAACTAGAACCATATTCTCCGGTGTGAGCAGCCCTCTAATAGCCAACCAGAGTATTCGAGACTCCTTTTCCCTAAAGATAAAAACGTCGGCTAACAAAATGTGTCTATGGGGAATGATTTATTTATTTGTCTTTTTGATATGCTTCGCTGAGAGTTGTTCTGAAAAGTTAGATTTTCAAAAAGGGACCAGATGAAAACTTTGAGTGATTCCATTCCACAAAAAAATGTACGCTTATTAAGTCTTCTTTTGTTTTCAAGCAGATTCCATAAGCGTACACCAGGCGAATTAGCTCATCTTCTGGCAAAAAAAAAAGAAAATTGTTATCTAAAGTTTGGTGGGTGGAAGTTGTAGAGGGGGTTATTACAAACAACGGACAAATAAATGCAGCAGCTGAAAAATGGATGGGATGAATTGAGGGTGGAAAAGTATTGGAAAAATACATTACTGAAATTTTCGGCCGAAGTTGAATGTAAAAGTTGTAGACTTCTGTATTTGTGACTTTTTTATAGAATTATTAAAAATTATTTCTTGCAACTGCAAAACCAGTTGCGATTGCAATAGGTGTGGGTGTCGCAAGATATAAGTGATTATGAAGAAGATGTAACTGAAAATTATCAGGCTACTCGCATTGATTCAGAAAGATAATTATCCGAAAAAAGTTTTTGTGAAGAATCCTTTCAAGAAGATCAGGGAGAAACTGATGATAATACATCAAACGATGAATGTGCTGTTACTGTGTTAAAAAGACGTAGATTGATGTAATATATTGAAGAAGAATAAATTTAAAGTCGATAGTAATGAGGAAATTAAAATTTACAAGCTACAAAATTGGATTGATATGAATTTTTTAGATTGAATTAATAATAATTAATTATACTGTACACCTAATTTTTAGTCAGGAGGTTAAGTATCTGGGTTTAATTCTGGATGCAAAACTAACCTGGAATTCACACCTTCATGATAAAACTAATAAAGGGACAATGGCCCTAATGGCTGCCAAACGGGCGATAGGGAACACTTGGGGACTAAATCCACGGATTGTACACTGGCTGTACACAACAGTGGTAAGACCCATGGTTACCTGTGGCGCCTTAGTTTGGTGGCCAAAAACAGATCAGAAGAAAGCTGAATTGGAGCTGTCAAAACTTCAGAGGCTTGCCTGTCTGTGCATAACGGGTTCCATGAGAAGCAGCCCGACTGCGGCAATGGAAGCAATTCTTAATCTTCCGCCTCTTGCTCTGCATGTTAAGGCGGAAGCGAGGATGGCTGCATACAGACTGGAATGTAATGGGAACTGGCATGAAAGAACCAACACCCCCTGTCACTCCAGAATCACAGAAGTTATTACAAACTCACTCCTTAAAATGAGAAGTGACAACATGTTGGCAAGATGCAACGACACCCAACCATACCAAATCCAGCTAAACTGGGACGGGTTGGAAGAAAGCAGTCAGGAAGGAACGTTGATGTGGTACACTGACGGATCAAAGACTGACATTGGAACAGGTGCTGGAGTTCATGGTGCTAGACCCAGGTGCAATTTTCATGCACCGCTGGGGAATCTTGCTTCTGTATTCCAGGCAGAAATCTATGCTATCGATATGTGTTTGCAACTGAATATTGAAAGGGGTTACAGGGGTCAAAAGATCCTAATACTCTCTGATAGTCAGGCAGCACTAAAAGCTTTAGCATGTCCTCAGATCAGATCTAGACTGGTCTGGGATTGTCTACAGAAACTTAAAACCCTGGCTAACCATAATAGAGTTACTCTTAAGTGGGTCCCAGGGCATAAGGGCATTGTAGGAAATGAAAAGGCGGACAACCTAGCAAAGCTGGGGTCCGAGACAGCATTCACTGGTCCTGAACCAGTATTTGGGATATCCAAAACTGCTGCACGTGGTTGTATATCTCGGTGGACTCAAACTAAACACCAGTCGTACTGGAGACACGTGCAAAAACAGGAACACAGCAAACTCTTGGTTAAAAAACCCTCGGAGAAGCTGACCAATGATATACTAAACCTTAGCAGGGCCCAAATAAGGATAGTGACGGGTTTACTCACTGGACACTGCACTCTAAGGAAGCACATGCATACAATCGGCATATATAGGGAGGAACCTATTTGTCGGTTGTGCATGGAAGAGGAGGAAACAGCCTCTCACATTATCTTTGATTGTGAAGCACTATCTCACTGGAGATATAGACTCCTAGGACTAGAATTTCCAAGGGAGGATTTCTCCAAGAAGAACCTAGTGAAAAGTCTGCTGAGCCTGCTGGTCTCTTCACATAAACGGCACAACCAAGAGCACAAAAAGCCTTAAGGCTGAGGTGCCGAGGACATCAATCCTTTGACTGGTGTGCTGATCCAATCAATCAATCAATCAATCAATCAATCAATCAATCAATCAATCACACCTAATCAGCTTTAAGAACTTGGCAGGTATATTTTAATATTGTAATGTAATTTTAAGTAGAGAATGCAACTAATAAATTCATTAGACATTTATTAAAAATTTGAGAAGGAAAAAATGTCAGAATGACAAGGGGACTCAAAATAATATGAATTAAACCGATACTGCTAGATAGAGGTAAATTGATAATATATTATATTATTTTTTGAAGAATTCACAAATTTAGAAGAAAAATTAAGTAAATTGTTGACAGAAGTCACTGGGGTTATTTTATAAATTTAAAATTACTGGGAAGTTAATTAATTGAACCATTTGGATTTTACGAAGAAAACATTTCAATTCAAATTATTACAGGAAATTTATAAGAGAATTGAAGCAATAAATTCCAAATTTTGAAAAGTACAAGAACTTATTAGTTGTAGTTTTGAAATTTTAAATAATAAAAAAAAAAGACATTCTGTAGAAACTAATTTATCGGAAAAGTTGGCCAATTATTTATTATTATAATAATTTTAAAATATCCTAGATTTGTTAATGCTACATTGGAAAGGTTTGTGAAATATAGTATTGTTAATGTTTGATGCCTGGTGTCAAATTTATTTTTGTGATTCTAAAAATTGAATAGGTGAGAGGTAAATTAGAAATCTGCAGAAGGTGAATCTATTTTATAAATCTAAATATAGAACTTGCCCCTATGCAGAGTCAAATCATGCTACCTTCGCAGACGATACTGCAATAATGTCTTCAGATATAGACCCTACAAGAGCATCAGAACAGCTACAATGCCACCTAAATCTTCTACAAGAATGGCTACATCAGTGGAGAATGAAAGTCAACAATGACAAATCCGCACAAATCACGTTCACCACAAAACGGAGTGTCTGTCCGCAAGTGACCATTAACAATATGCCGATTCCAGAGAAAAGAGAAGTCAAATATCTAGGACTACACTTTGACCAAAAGTTAACTTGGAAGAAACACATACAAGCTAAAAAAACACAACTAAAGTTAAAACTTCAAAATATAAACTGGTTAATCGGCAGACGTTCACAGTTGACAATGGAAAATAAGATACTAATGTACAAAATCATCCTAAAACCAATATGGACATGTGGCATAGAGCTATGGGGCTGCAGTAAGCCATCGAACACTAAGATATGACAAACGTTCCAATCTAAAACACTTCGCATAATAGCTAATGCTCCATGGTTTATAAGCAACCACTCATTACATACTGATCTTTATATTCCAACCATCAATGAAGTTATTCAGGCATCAGCCATAAGACACAAAAATCGCAGTGAAAACCTCCAAAATCCACTAATATCCAACCTTTATACTGATCCAATGGAACAGAGAAGATTGAAAAGACGCTGGCCAGAAGACCTCATAGAGTGATCAACGGAGACCCATCAGTGGATGGTGCCCGCCTCAGGTCGCTTAGCAAGAAACCATAGCATTTACTTATTACTTGTTATTTACTAAGTAGATTGTAAATTTGCAATTAAAATAAAAAAATAAAAAAAATTTATATTCAATATCGTCCTTGAGAAACAATCAATTACTTTCAAATTATAGAATTCAGATTTATTCAAAACGTTCAAAACATTTATTCCATTCTCAACCCACGTTACTGACTACCGTAATAACTTAATTTTCAATCTCTTGACGATGGAAAAGATCCTAAGCTCGTCCTGATACGGGGTGGACCACACAGAAATAGAGTAAAAATTAATGTCCACGATAATATTACTTGGATGGTTCATGCTATATTGATTTTCCAAGGGTCACGAAGATTTATTGCTCTGCTGTATTTATGAATAAACTCTATAGACGTTAAACGGTTGAACAACGTTTTTATCATATATTAGCTGTAAAAGATCCAAAAAGTCCAAACCAAATAAAGAATATTTAAAATGGAATGAAAATACTCCTTTGAGTTGAAAATGTAAAGTTTTATATTCCGTTATTTTGAAACTTTTCTAAATAAAAACTAGTGAATAATTCAATGTTTACTTTTCCTACCTGTACGATCGCTGCGTGGAGTTTCCGTATCGGATTCTTGCATCGCTTAATTTCAGGAATTTGTAGGAGAGCTTGAACTCGAACTTATTTCCGGAATTTTGCTGAAAATAAAACTAATATTATAGCAATTTATAGACGTTTCGAAATAGCTGGTTAGCGGTATGGCGAGCTAGGTATATACCAATTAATGAAAAAAGTTTTCAAATGTATTTTCTGAGAACTATTGAAAAAATGTTGTAATTAACGTGAAAAGGTAGCTTTATTAGAAATTATTATTTATTATAAAAAATGTATTATTCCATTTCACGTCAAAAATAAGATATTAACAATGAAATCTGTTGAGTTTTATGTAGGTACAGCATGAGTAGCTTGAAAAGGGCGTAACCTCCTAACCCACCCAATCTCGTAGCTAAGAATTGGAAGTTAGGTAGAAGTTTTCGAATTTCACAATTTTTCTGTTTATATATACTGCAAATACTCTGGAGCTTATATTAAAAAGAGAAAAGCAAATGCCTTCTGTAGATCGCCAAAATATTCCAAACTACTTAATCTCTTATCAATCCATTTTTAAGCAATAAAACTCATTTTCCGTCGACCGTGCGTTATTGAGCTATATTAATGTACACAAAGTCATTCATTAATGGCCCCTATTAATAAACGATATTCTATTAATAAAGGATTTAGGTATATGCAACCAAACATACAATAATATTAACAAAAAAAGCGAAAAACTGACTTCTAGTGAAAAAATGAAAATTGACATTTATTATTGACAGTACTAACATATGAAACAAATGAATATTCTTACCTACAGTCGACGGAAAAGTTTTGTAACTAACACGAGTATTGAAAGGGCGATTAAGAATCTCAATCACTGTATAACCAACAAGAGTATTAATAAGGGCTATTAACAATCGAAATTTTTAATGATTGAGATTGTTAATCGTCCTTTTAATACTCATGTTAATTACAAAAATATGCCGGTAACTGTGAAAGTTGTTTTCTTTTTTCTCAATATTTGAGAAATATTTATTTTTTTAAAACCGACCAGAAAATATACACATTCTGGACAATTTTTAGTCCAGAAAATAACGTTTTACCGATCAAGACCGGAAAATGGACGTGAGGGACCGGCAAAAGCTTTTTCTTCATACCTCGGTCGAAAGTACGCACTTTCGTCCCTCATAGCAGGGACGAAAGTTCAACATTTACTCCCTGTGAAAAGTACACGCGTTTCCTCTATAACAGCGGGAGGAAAGAGTTTCTCATGCGTATTTATACTCGTAACTACGACCAGCGGCACTCGCTTCCGACCGGCTATGAAGAAATAGTATATTACACTCCAAGGGCCGAAAGTTGAATTTTCGGCCCTGCGCGTCATGATGCTCCGAAGCGAATTTCGGCCCTGCGCGTCATGATGCCCTCGGCTTCGCCTCGTGTTCCAGGATTATTTCTTAAAATGGCCTGTTCCATACTTTACGGACCCAGTGTGTAGAAACTTTACAGATTTGGTAGTGGTAAAACTTATGTACCGAGTATCATGGGCGTACGATGAAATTTTTGAAAAGGTTTATTATGTAAAAATAACCATTTACCATGAGCGCATCAAACACATTTTAAAAATAGTTTTATTTATAAATTTTCTAGAGCCTTGTTAAGCTTTCCACACTCCGTCGCCACGAGGAAGTTCGTGAAAATGATAGCGCTTCTTCAAAAGGGAATATATTCGATTGTAATATTTCTTTGCTGACACGCCACGCTGCTTCATTATTTGTCACTTTGCATACAAACTCAATGCGACCTTCCTACTTTTTACATCTTCTTTCCCAAAAATTTCGAATGCTCATTTTCTGATTATTTACTGGTACCATTAAACCTCTCCAGTCATTTTTAAACAACAAATCCTAATTTTAACTGATGTCTCCCATATAATCGACAACAATCCACTGACTAATTAAGCCTTCCAGATAATATTTTTCGTCATTGTCTCTATAATGACAAAACTGGGAATCAATTATGTGTTTTAGGTTAGGTAAATTATCATGAACAGCTCAATCTAGGTTTAGCGTTTGCTAAACCTTGAATCATCACTCTGGCGATTGTTGTATCTTCAATTTTTTTAAAAAGATTTTAGATGCCACTTCGAATCGAATGGGATCTTCATCATAATTTTCGGTTTGGTGCGGACGGAAAGTCGTACAAATGGTCTACATACATGTTAACTAGACTGAAAGATTATTTTAGAGTCAATTTTGTTCATACCTCATATGGCACTAATTAAAGTTCATCATGAAGCTTTAAACGTCGGTGAATTCAAAAAATTTCTAACCAAGCCAGATAGATAATTTTCAAAAAGCGTTGTAGCATATACTTACTATCAATTCAAATTTTTTCCTGTTCTATGCACAGTTTGGATATACATTTATGAAATATCATGCAATTTATAATCTATATTTAGTTACGTGACTGCCGGCTGCTTAGAGCAAAACCTGATTAAGGGAATCTTTCATCGTCCTTAGGGAAGTCTAGTCAAAGCCGTTGCATAATATATATAAACCATTTACCTCAAACTAGCTTCGTACGTGATTTTGAGTTAAGTTTAAATTGTTCACATCAAAACTAATAATCCGTTATATGACACTATACAAAATTTATTTTTTCCTGAATATCAAAATATTCAAAAAAGATCTATAATTTTTATTTCCATTTGATATATACTAAGTCTAAAAACGTTAGAAGCTTCATGCTAAAAACGTTGGAATTAGTTTTAAAGTTCGTCTGACGTATCGTTACATCATTTGTAATTGTATTGCCAAAAGTCGATTGATGTACTATAATATGTCAAAATATTAAGGGCATTATATGACGCCGACCACATCGCTAGAAAAACCCTTTAACATCGAAATAGATTGGAAAGGAGAATTCTAGAAAACACCCAAACAAGAAATAGTTTGGTTCACTGACGGTTCCAAAACGGACACTGGTACTGGCGCTGGAATATACGGTCAATCCCCCAGATGTGACATTAGTCATTCACTGGGAGTAAATACTACTGTATTCCAAGCAGAAATCTACGCAATTGACTCATGTCTGAGAGAAAACGTAAGGAAGGGATACACCGGTAAAAACATTCTTATATGCTCAGACAATCAAGCGTCAATCAAAGCACTTAATAGTAGTACAATCAAATCCAAACTTTGCTGGGAGTGCTTAGAAAACCTAAAAAAACTCAGTGTCACAAATAAGGTAACCCTGAAATGGGTGCCAGGTCACAAGGGTATAGAAGGGAATGAAAAAGCAGACTCTACTTACCTACGCCGATAAAATTAGTTCCGTTATCAGAATAAACGTTTACACGTTGTTCCCTTCTGCTAATAAACCGCTTAAATACGGCCATGAAATCCTCAGAAGTAAGTTCAGTGACAAGATCTAAATGAATTGCCTTTGTGCTCATGCATATAAATAGGCATAAATAAGCTATAGTACTATAGTGTTAAAAAGTCACTATTGTAGTTATACTTGGAAAATCTCTAAGAATTTATTAACTTACTAATTAAGCCTTAATTAACTTTAATTTCTTACTTGAATATTTTAATTAAAACCAACAGAGTGTTAACCCCCTTGTTGTTAGTACACTTTGGCAAATACAGGAATGAATGTGAAATAGCCACGCCCGTCAATGCGCGTTACTAAATGATGGTATTAGGGATTAGTACGGTCCCTGAAGTAGGTATACTTGACTATTTTTGTCAGTTCTATTGTGTCTGTTAGATAGTGAAGAGCACTGCGTGGGTACCTGCTTTCATTGTTTTTACTGGATACCGAGAAAGATATTTATTGGTGCAAAATAAAGATATTATATAAAATGGAATTCAAATCAAAAGTGTAAAGAAAAGTTTTGACTGGACAGAGTCGAGAAATTTTGGCAAATATAATTTATTTTATGCGCCAGGAAGCATCAGAAAATAAACCTATACAGGACATTCAAAAAGTTCAAGAACGTGTTGCTATTGCCATAGGTGTCAGTGTGCATACTATTTCAAATATTGAAAAGGAGATGAGGCAAATAGAAAATGGGGAATCTTCATCATTTTCTACTCCAAACAAAAAAAGAAAAATATCAAAAAACAAAACAGGCTTGGATAATTGTGATAAAGGTGTTCTAAGAAGATATATTTTGAATTATCAAGTGACCCATAAGAGAGTACCAACCTTGCGCAATATACATAGAGTATTTCACGATGAGTGAACCTACATCGGTTCAAGGGAAAGTTTAAGAAAAATTATGCATAGCAATATAATTTGATTATTTACCGTTCTAGTTCACCAAGCGCATATTACCCTCTTTATCATCCGAATACTTTCTCATTTTAACTTCGCGCTGTACTGTATTGTCATAATTTAATTTTTAAAATTATTTTCAACTTTTTAGTCCAACATTCTTTAAAAGCGTGTTTTTTTAGTTTTTTTAAACTATATTTAGTTTTAACTTTTTAGTTCGATTTATTGTCTATAGATTTTTTCTTCAAGTTCTCGTTGATAGTATTATTAATTTCCAACAGAGGGTGCATGAACGTAAAATTCTTCTTCAAGAACGCAATAAAATTTGAGGTGTGAAATTCTAAAACTTAATGTTGATGCAGATAGTATATCGAATTTCTAACAGAGGGCGGAGAGTTGTAAAATTAGCTCCGACTTGAAGAGAAAATTAACAGTTATTACTTCGATAACCAATCCAGTCTTGACGTGTGCATAGGTACTAAAAAAAATTTAGGTACTTATGATACATAATCTAAAGATATAGAAAAGGCAAAAACATTTTTGAAAAAAAAATGCAGATACGCCACTGCATACTCAAGATATTTAGTTTTTAAATATTAAATCAAAAGAAAGCAATTATTTCTTTATTTTTCCCACATCCGGCATTATATGGTCCATTTTTAGAGGTTTCATTTAATTTAACAAGACTACTTGATTGTTATTATTGTAATATCAATCAAATGTTCAGTTATTTTAAATGAAATATCAAAAAATGGACCATAAATGCCATATTTCAGTAAAAGTAAATTTACAGTAAATTTGAATATGCCGCCAAAATTTGTAAAATTACAGGAATCTGCTTTTTCAGCTGTTAGCGAAGTTCACAACCATGTAAAAAGTGTTAAAAGTACTGATGGGACTCTCAAGGTGACGCCACCCGTCAAAATTAGTTCGTCTTCGCGAGCGCCACGGTCAGATGCCCATATATCAGTTGGTTATCTATTTTCCCAACCCATATCCCGCCTATCGTTTTCCCACCAACATCTTCCTCCGTTTCTGTTCATATGAGAAAGCGGCTCATCATTTCATCTATGGGGAGTAGGCAGAGAAAATTATTTTTATGAACGTGGTTTATCCAGACAACCTAGAGCCCTATAACTTAGCAAGAAAGGAAATAAAGATCAGGAAAAATAGAGACAATAAATGAATGAATATGACATATTTGAATGGATTGAAATTTTTGACCGCTAAAATATTTAATATTTACAATGACTCCGGTAAATCCTCTTACTGTATGCAGCTTTCAAATATGTTATGGAAAAGCGAAGAATGAAATGATACACAATTTATTGAAATTCCGCAATTCCGAATGCCAACAATGCCAAGATGGAAAAAAATGTATAAGACCTTTTTTTTATACCAGTAAACCCAAAAACGTCGAGAATGTCCACTTCATATAAATCTAAATATACCAGCCGTTTAAAAAAAGTAAAAATGAAATGAAAATATAACAGATAAGACGATTTTAAATGTAGGTACAAAATTTACGATAAGATTTTAAAAATAATATTTAAAACTAATGTTTTCTTGAGATAAAATATATATTGTCATGATATATATTATTCAAGAAGAAAAAACATTTTTTAACATTTAAAATTTCTAATTAATTACCTAAATGGTTTGTTAAATGTTTGAATTTAAAGAAGTTTAAGTTAAGTTTGTTTCGTATAGCTTATAAAAAAATTTATAGTGTAAAATACATTTGAAGTTTTTATTACATATCAGTAACACTCTGCTTAGAAAAATGGAAATATCTCAAAATCCAATAACTTAGAGTATAACAAATGCTCCATAAAAATAAAAGTATGGTAACAATGATATGAAATACAGGGCGATCCAAAACTACCAAGAAAATGATATACTTGAGCTTAGACTCACCATGTATTTAATTTAATGAAGATTCGCCAAATTATTCGTGTTTGTAAATTTTGATAATTATTTAAAATCTCTAGTTCAATAGATTATTATTTTTTCTCCTATCCAATTATACATTGCGTTGAACTTCTTACGATTTTGACGGAAAATAGGTTATAACTTTTTAAATACTTGTATAATAGATAACAAATTAATATTGTTGTTATGGGGAAGTGGAGAATATTCCGATTTTATAGTAAAAGATTTAAAAAACCATAACATTGATCTGGCAACGAGTTATGGAACACCGTGTACCAACGTAACTAATTTTGAAATATGAAGCATAAAGCTCTGTAATTTATAATCTTTATAAATAACATTTTTTGTATCTTTCAAGATAACAGACCTAGCTGAGCTTTATCACACTAATTCAACATCCTGTATATAGAGAATGAAATAATAGGGGGACTATAGCTCAATCCACATCAGCATGCTTACCGGGAAGACAGATCTACGAATTATGTGGTCATAAGCCCACATTTAAATGCCAACGTTACCAAAAACTGATAAGAATGAAATTGGTGTCCACTTTAGCTTAGAGTAATCAAGTACCTACTTATAACATTCGAAAATTTAGTCAGTACTTCATTTTAAATAAAAATGTAGCGTGGTCCATATATCTATCCGAATGCACGAGGAACTAATCTTATTACTTCGGTCAAAAATGAAGACCGCAGGATGCCGAAACATAATCTCCACTTCATATTCCTCGGGAAAATAAACTCTATTTTTCTCATATAAGATTGATGATACGGGATCATATTTTTCATGACTGTAATTTACTTCGGCCCCTCGAAATACCGTCAGCTTTTTCTTTTCAGTTTTTTTTGTGTATATACCTACCATCGTTGGATTTAAATAACCCTATGCTCGGGATAGATATGGGAACAGAACGGGCTTTCATAGACATCACGGTTAAGATAAAAATGCTCAGTAACGATTATGGAAATGTCTATCGTAAATTGCAGATTTATTTCGACGAAAATGATTTATTGTGCACCCAAATTTTATTTTTTTATATGAAATTGTTGTAGGTATATGTCGCAAAAAATTGACCAGCTACTATTGATGAAACATATTTTTTATTAATGATTAATTTGACAAGGGGGTGTGGAGGTAATCCAGACGAATGGTTTTAACAGTCGAGGCAATGAAGCACTAAAAAGGCCAAAGATAGGAAATCTTTTAGGGTAGGACGTATCGGAATTGCATTGCAAAAATTATTTATATCGTTTGTACCTATTTTGTACTTATTACAAACCGGAAGTTGCAAGCTATGCAAAAAACCGCATTCCGATACGTCCTTTAAAAGATTTGCTATCATAATGCTTCATTGCCTCGACTATAATGTAATATATCGAGATGGAAGGGCTGCTACGCGAGTGTATTGTGTTAAAGGGATCAAAATGTGGATTTTAAAACTGCTCTGGAAAATGAGCGCCCAAAACTAGAGATCAATTGATGTAGCATGGAATACTACTGGAACAATTTTCTCGGGCTCTCCTGACTATTGCCTGGCAACAAGTTTTCAAAAAATCTGTCAAATTATTTTCAATTTATTCTCCCTTTCTTGTTATATTATTACTGAAAATTTCATGAAAAAGTGAAAAATAGAAAATATCAGATGACAGTCACTCGATTCACAAAATCGGGGATTCCAAAACTATTTCAGAACAGAAACCCCTTTTCGAAAATGTAGTGATACTTCAGACTCCCCTACCTGAATTAGTTTTTTTTCTATTGATACGAAATACTCACCAATTCGAAAACTTGCTTGCTTAAGCAAGTACACTTGGCACCATATTCTCATCAACATTTAACAAAATAAATTAATGGGAAAAAACTTCTCAGAAGCAAGCTTTTATTTAATTGCCCCAAAAAGAAGAAAATTAATCTCAAATTAAATCAAACCAATCAATTTAGAGCGTGTATTACACAATTTTTCGAATTATATTAAAGCTTGTCGCCGGATTTACCAGTGTACTAACTAGTCTTGGTGGGCATACTTACTATAATAGACCAGTAGCCCTTGACAAGTGTAGGCTTCATTATTTTAAATGGAAGACGTTTTCATCATCGAGGTTAATGTGAAAAACAAGTAGAATAGGGTTATCGACGCTACAGGGGACATTGAAAATCATATTTGGGAGATTAATCTAGTTTCGTGAAAATTCTAAGATTCTTAACGTCGATTAGCAAGTTTGGATCTTGCTACTTTACCCTTTTTCACATTAAAGTCTCGATGGTGAATACGGCTTCCATTTAAAATAATGAAGCGTACATGTGTCATGGGCTACTGGTCTATAAGTAATTATATGAAAGAAAATGTTATAAAATTTGAAAATCTCGCGACAAGCTTTTATATCATTCAATACATTGTGTAATAAATGTACTAAATTGCTTTGATTTAATTTGAAGTTTATTTTCTTCTTTTTAGGGCAATTAAATAAAAGCTTGTTTTTAAAAAGTTTTTTTTACATTAATTAATTTTTTATTTTTTAGTTATGACTGGGATTGTCTCTAAATCTGCGCATTTCATTTAATGCATATCGTTAGTACATGATCGTTTGTCTGTTATTTAGTACAGTCTAATTCTTTGATAATTAGTCCTTCCAACTTTTGGACTTAATATATCGTTGTATTAGCTTTCGTGCTCTCCTCAGCAAGCCCTCTTTTATTTGATACCCATACTGTGGTAGTGCAGAAAAAAAATAGTCCGCATTCTAAAGCCGGTCCCAGACACTACGTGTATTTGGCAAACATTTGGTATTCGGACTTATTCGCGTAGCGTGTGGGAAGTTAACTTTGGCAAATATTCGTCCTTCGTCGTTTTCCCGGCGCTGGTCGGAAACAAGCACGAAGTAAAGGACGCCGTAGTTGGACGAAGTAAACTACGTGTACCTTTGCTATACTACGGCACCGTGTGGAAGATCAAGCAAACTTTCGTGCAAATGATAGATATTGGCCTATTCGCCAAATACACGTAGTGCCTGGGACCGGCTTTAGATGATCCGTTATATTCGAATTAAAATGACGTCACAAAGATAAGCATGCATTGTCATCCAAAATAAGCGTATTATACCTTTCAGCTCAATCGGTTGAAGATAACTGATTTAAAGTTCAGTTGCATTTGATAAATAAATTTTAATAAATATTATGTTCGTGGTTTCCAGTTATAGGTATTCGGAGCTCGTCGTGGTACAATCTGTATACCTACATATTGAGAATGTTTTCAAACTTACATTTTTTCCCAATCTACCCTAATCAAAAGACGTCATCGACTTACATCCAGAGCTCACATTTTAAGGATTTAAATACCCGTCCAACAACTAGTAAACAGATCGGTACAAAAATAGAACAAAACATTAAAACATCACAGACTCAGCGGATGCCTAATCTTGATTCAAATAAAATGTGTTGATGTGTTATGGTTGTACTAAAATGGGAAATAAGTTAAATAAATTTACTGAAAAAAAGACATGGACAGAAAATGAAGAAAAAGAAATCAAAAATAATATATCTTTGCTCTTGGTAAACGATGCTGTTAGAGAAGTGTTTATCTCGAAAGCTTTGCTGGGTTTGCTACTACCGCGTTCAAGGAGTCAATTCTTACGAGTGAGATATTTTTCTGTTATGTCCGAACATAATCCTTAGTTGAAGTGTGTTTGCTGAAATGTGCAAAGCTTGCGTTTTGTTAAGTTGACTACTCTATTTGAGTACGGTAAGGGACCGCTCTAGAGTTGCAGGAGATAAAAAAACCAAAATAATATATCTAATTGTCACATTCTATACTCTAGTAATAATTTAGAAGGCAGGAAGGTGTACACTTCGGCTCCAACCGACATTAAAGACGAACATAGGTTGCCAAAGTATAAGCAAAACATGAGAAGCTTTATACTGAGTACATCTAAAGATGTCGTGCGATAACTTATTGAAAATGAGATCCATATTGTATTGGAGTATATTTAAAAAATTGTATCCATGTAAATGTAAAACATATTTTTGGATCCCTTCCATCACCCATTGAAAGTAACTGTTGCAGCCTAGACAGAGTCAGATTGGAGACGATATGAGCCACTTTGACAATTCCAACTTCAAGTCTGATCAAAATATCTGGTGTGTTTTCTGGTAGGAGTAACAACCTTTTGAAAAATTGTACTTGAGATCTTCACAATATTGCGTCGGCCCAGCACTGTAGTGGAACGCCTCTGATGCGATAATTACAGTGAAGCAGTGTCGAGCGCGGTTAGTACTTGGATGGGTGACCCACTGAGAAAGACCGTCGTGTAAATAGCCCATACAGCCTGCAGCGGAGTAGCATATCACAGCTCGCAGGCATTATACCAATGAGCACGGGGTATAATGTAGATTATTAACTACATCGATTTGTTTTTGATTTACAGTGAATTTGCATCCCTGTGAAAAGACGCAGCCACCTCTGGAGAAGCACATGATTTTTGTTTTTGACGTATTGACTTTGATTCTATTCTCATTCGTAGATGCTTCCAGTGAAAGCAAATTTTTTGGCTAAATCAATTTCAGACGTACCAACTAAATCATCGGCATATAACAGCATTAAGATGTCGGTATTACTATTCACATCAATACCAACCATTCCGTTCTGACGGAAGTAACGTTCTAAATCGGATATATATAATGAGAACAAAAGAGGACTAAGTGCATCTCCTTGCAGGACCCCTTCCACAATGTCATATGCTTTTGTAAATTCATCACTATTAACTTTAAAATACCTACCGTACCTATGCCGTATAGCTTTTGCGATATTAACAAATGATTTACAGAATCAAATGCACGTTCGAAGTCTATAAAGTCCACAAACACTTTCCTTTTCTTCAATCTCAACAGGATATGTATAGTGGACATAAGCGTGAATATATTGTCTTCGCAACCACATCTCTTGCGACATCCTGCTTGTGATTCAGGGATAATATAGATATTCTCAGACAATGTTCCAATTCTAATTTTTAATATATGGGTAAAGAGCTTAACAACACAGTTTACAAGTGCTATCGGTCTATAATTTACTGGATCTTCTAAATTACCCTTTTTGTGTAGCATAGTGAATAACACATTGCTCCACGAGGCTGGTATACATTCTGATTCTAAAACTCTGTTGAACAACGAACATATGTACATATACCAGTTTTGAGGAAGGTTTTTAAGAAACTCGTACGAAACGCTGTCTTCACATGAAGATTTGCCATTCTTATATGAACTCAGAGAAGCATAAATCTCATTAAGTCATATATGAGTATCTAGCTGTGGGCCCAGCAGACAAAAAATGCATCTCTCGGTAAGGGAAACCATTTATGAACATTTTTAAATGTTTTTATTGTGTCCCGATATACTTTTTTGTTATTCGCCCTCGTCAGTTTTTCAATTAGGCCTTTTTTATACTGAATTTTGTTTAATTTTAGAATTATTTTATATTCTCTTTTCGCTGTAATATATTCAGCTCTAGACTGATCTGAAAAATTATCAGAACGACATGCCTCTAAACTGCATTTAACAGTATTCTTTTGTTTATGGCATTCCGAATTAAACCATGGTTTAGTTTTACTAAGGTTACAAAGTTTATTGGTGCTAACCATTTCCAAAGTTTTTGCAGTTTCTATTATTGCCAAGCATAAATTATTATTCATATCATCAACACTGCCATCCATCGCACCTACCTACACTTCTAGACAGTTGCATTGTCCAAAAATATCTATCTCTACGTTGTTTTGACCACTGCAATGTTGCATTGCTACTTGTGGCATTCATGCTGTGTGATCTTATAGTTGGTTATTTTAATGCTGTATTAATTTCTACCTGTACTGGAAAATGATACGAAAGATAAACGGTATTAAAGAGATTTTACGCAGGAAAGATGACTACTTGAGCACCATACTAGATCTAGAACGCTACATCCTAATGAACTACAAAATGTGAAGTTTCCAGGAAAATCCTGATGAGTTCTACCATTCAATACAGTTAATGAATTTATTTCCATGAAATCTAAGAGATTTTTACCTTTGAAATTTAAAGTTTTATCTAAACTAACCCTATCCTGCAGTTGAAATCGTCGGTTTTAAAATGCCTAAAAAAGAATAAGTGGCACCCATATAAAGTGCAAGTAATTTATGAACTTAATGAAGACGGTTTCGATCGTAGACAAGAATTTTGTGAATTAATGATGGATCGACGTAATAATGATCTGCAATTCATACGGCACTGTGTTTTCTCAGATGAGGCCACCTTCTGCTTAAATGGTACAGTAAATAGGCTGAATTGTGGGTACTGGGCACCAGAGAACCCTCACTGGGCGATGGAAGGGCATAGTCAGTACCCACAGAAAGTCAACCTGTGGGCGGGAATACTTGGTAATACAATTGTGGGACCTTTTTTATTGACGGTTCATTGAACGGTGATAAATATTTGGATTTACTGCAACATCACATCATTCCCGCACTTGCGGCTCTGTACCCCCATCATCAAAATCCTCAGCTACCGGACAATTCACTATGGTATCAGCAAGATGAAGCGACACCGTATTACGCACGACCTGTACGTACGTGAATACCTCGATAATATGTTTCCCAATAGATAGATTGGTAGACGAGGATTTTTAGAGTGGCCAGCTAGATCTATTGATCTAACGCCACTAGATTTTTTTGTGGGGATTCCTTAAGTCAAAAGTTTACTTTAACAGACCTAATACTATTGATGAACTAAAAGAGAGAATTGGGACCCAAATTAATTTAATTAACGCTGCTACCCTCAATAATGTTTTAAAAGAGTTTTAACATCGCCTTGCATATTGTCAAGAGGCAAATGGCTTGCAATTTGAGCACTTAATTTAATAGTTTGTAGGTTTATTTAATCCTGTTGTCATTTTTATAAATTACATTATCATGAATGAAATCTCTTTTATTTCTCGAACATAAGAAAAAATATAACATCCATACACAGAAAAATGCGTTCTTTTTGAAGGTATTATCAAAAGAGGGTATTGCCATTTAACTCGAACAATTTCAAATTTCCCCTGTGAATAATTCAATAAATCTGTGAACTTTAACCAACAATGTCCTTCCTATCCCTATATTATCCTAAAAAAACAATCTCGTTCATTGTAACGAATCAGTTGTCCCGGTTATTCCATAAAAAACTCCGTTGACTCTTCTTATTTATATTTTCTCGACCTATTATGTAAATTTCCGAAGCGTCATTTATCATGGAAACAGATTTTCATCTCTCTACTCTCCATCTGTCAAGGAAGCCGCCAAAAGCGTTTGGTCGACTTTTTCGCGCATTAATTCTCTCTAAACACCCCACACGCGGTTTGCTGTCACATTTTTCTTTTTAAATAGAGATGGGGATAATACAAATGAAATTATTTTGGAGCTGAAGTTCTGTATAAATTGTATAGAAACAGCATTTCGCAATATTAATTGTTCATTAATAAAAACAGAGATGTTTAATATTGATACGGTCACTATAAATGTTGATATACTTTGTTAACATAAAAATGGGTAGTGACATCTGCACTTACAGTGCCCATGGAACGGTCAGTTCATTTGGCTTGTAGTAGACATTAAATGATATTCATATTTTTAAGAAAACCCTATTG
The DNA here is from genome assembly GCA_949126875.1 of Lochmaea capreae. Taxonomy (NCBI): domain Eukaryota; kingdom Metazoa; phylum Arthropoda; class Insecta; order Coleoptera; family Chrysomelidae; genus Lochmaea; species Lochmaea capreae. The sequence continues at coordinate 4,138,337 of OX421409.1, forward strand.
CTATCATAATGGCCCCCATTACTTAACTTAATGTGATTTTCGTCGTGTTCCACCACTTCCTCCATGTAGGTAGTGATACGCGGAAAATAGTCACTTATAATCTCCCTAGAGCACGAATTATTTCCGGAAATTTTCTCGAAGTGCGATTCGGATTGCAGAGTTTTGAACGGAGTTGAGGCGATTTAGAACATTTTGTTTAGCTGAGTTGTATGCTACACTGCTGTAGTCCAGACCTTATTATTGCACGATATAGGCAAGAGACAGACTGAATCAGCACCCCAAATTTTAATTGATAATGCTCTTAAGCGAAGGAATTTTAGAAAACATTAGACATTTTGTTTTCGAGATGGAGAAGGTAAATCCAGTTTCTCTGGACCAAATCTCTAATTGGTGAATTTGCAGCTGGATAGCGGTTTTCATTAAATCTAAATTTTTGCCTTTGACATGAGATTTATTTATCAAGTAAATGTGTTGTTCTCAGCTCCATAGTATAGTGACTATTCCTCTTTTCACGCTTATAGCAAGATTGGACTCAAAATTTAAATGACTATTATCCTGTGTTGGCTTTCGGTTAAAACTTGTTTGAAATAAACATAAAAAAACTGTGGTTGTATAAATGAATTCACACGTTAAAACGTGGAATTCTTAAGACTAGAAAAAAAATGTATTGTAATTCATCAACAATCGACTTTGGAGTGAAACGCGTCAAAGTTGAAAAATAAGTCCGAATAAACTCCCTACGAAGCTAAATAGTTTTTCTATACTCAGAAAATGGATAAATGTTTCCAGATACTTTATTTTTGTGGTACAATAAATCACCGACTGTCGTGGTATTGGCATTAACTTTTTTTCACAATGAATTGACTAATGGTAAAATATGAATAGACCTTTTGTTCCAAAAAACAGGTTCTAATTGCATTGTCCGCTACTACTACTACTGCTACCAAGTCGAATTTACGAACATGAAAAATGGTTTTGTTGGAGGTAGGTAGGTAGCAATGATTTATATTTGATGAATGAAATGTAGTAATCGAAACCAGTCGATGGAATTGGATGAAAAGCGTTTGAGGTTGGTTTTATTGAGTGGTGATTTATTATACGTTTGATATTTTAAAAACTTTACAAAGAATAATTGAATTCCTTAGAAAAATTAGGCTGAAAAAATACTATTTACTCATAAGTTATGACTTAAAAATGTATCAATCAAACAAAGCATATTTCACATTAAAGTAAGATTAGTGTGGGTGCCGGGACATAACGATATTTCTGGAAATGAGCAAGCTGACGAACTCGCGAGGAGAGGCTCAGCAACGACATAAATGCTGGACCAGAACCAGTTCTTGGGACCACAAGAAAGATGGTCCGAGGACAAATACAAAAAGAGGAACAAAGCCAACATAAACTACAGTGGAGGAGCTCTCCAAAGTAGGTACACAGTAAGACCTTCATAGGAGACATATTTGTTAAACGGGCTGAAGAACTACTGAATATAATAATAATAATAATAATAATAATAGATTTATTGACCAAGATAAACAAAAAATAATAATCTGAATATTACAATAAGTATACCTAGTATAATTTTGGTCAAAAGGACTACTGATCAGTAAAACTGTTCTTCCTCAGAAGCCTTTACAAAAAAAGGAAAAGAAAAAAAAAAAAAAAAAAAGGAACATACCTTTTATCTAAATAGACAATACACTCTAAGTCCTACGTTATAAGGCTACAAAAGTATGGTTTTAGGGTAGATTTGTACATTGGTCATTAAAAATAAATTTGGTTACTCTTTTTTTGAATAGTGAGATAGGCAATTCTTTTAATTCGTCCGGTAGAAGGTTATAATGTTTCGAGATCTGATAAGCGAAAGAATTTTCAAATTGAGTTGTTCGATGTTTAGGAATATTGATTAAATGTTTTCGACGAATGTTCACATTGTGAACATCTGTCCGAAAAGAGATTTTGTTGTAGAGATATGGAGGGCTCTGTGCTGCTATAACTTTATGAAATAGGCATAGTGCATGAACCTTTCTGCGATTCTCCATATTCAGCCAGTTTGCTATTTTCAGGGTGTGTGATATTTTACCAAATTTTCTAATTCCATAGGTGAGTCTTAGACAAGAGTTTTGCAGTTTTTGTAATCTTCTCTGTTCGACACTATTAAGGCTGGGACCATAGACGTAGTCACAATAATTCGCTAACGACAGAACTAATGTATCACACAGATCTTTTTTCAGTTGACTATTTAAAACTTGTCTATTTAAAAATAATAATTTGAGTTTGGCATATGACTTTTGAAGAATATGAGATACATGGTGATCGAATTTGAGTTTGTCATCTAAATAAAGCCCCAAGTTTTTTGCGCAAGCTGTAGTCGTTATTACGCTATTGTTGATCTTAATACTACAATTATCAAAATCTACTGCAGACCTCCTTCCAAAATGCAGAACCACTGATTTCGACGGATTTATCATTAGATCGTGTTTTGAAGAAAGCTCCACCAACGCGTTAATATCCTCATTAATATATTTTTCTGATTCTGCAATTAATAATGGGTCAAAAAAGTAGTATAATTGAGTATCGTCGGCGTACATATGGGAAGTGCAGTTTTTCAGAACCGATGTAAAATTACTTGTATATATTGTATACAACAAAGGCCCTAGGATAGAGCCTTGAGCAACTCCACGATTTATATACCCAACGTCTGAGTGATTACCTGCTAGCATAACCTTTTGACTCCTCTCACTTAAATAATGTTTAAAAAACTCAACAGTTTTGGGACTAAAACCTATGTAGTTTAAAACAGCTAGAAGTAATTGATGGTTTATCATATCGAAAGCTTTGCTATAGTCAAGTAATATTAAGGCTCCGATCTTACCTTTGTCACGTTCTCTGAATATGTCGTCTGTGATGTTTAATAGAGCAGTGCCGCAACTGTGTCCTGCTCTAAAACCCGATTGATTTTGTGGGAGAATGTTATAGGTAGCTAGATGAGAACGAATTTGATGGTCTATAATTCTTTCTAGAATTTTGGATATTGTTGGCAAAATCGTAATAGGGCGTAGATCAGTAAGGCACTCGGGAGAATTTACTTTTGGAATTGGTAAAACAAGGCCTTGTTTCCAAACATAAGGAAAAACTGACATGCTTAAACAAAAATTGCAGATATGTGTTATGTATGGAATAATAAATGGACATGCTAGCTGAAGTAGTGTGATGTTGACACCATCGGAACCACATGCTTGCGTTTTAATATCTAACAGGATTTTTGATATTTTTTCATCATCTACTTCCTCAAAGTCCAACCTAGAATCTATTCCATCCTTTACATTATTTGTGTAAAATTGTGATATTTCTTCATCTGGGGGATTGAGAATACTGGTAATACTTAGGAAATGATTATTGATAAGATTTGCATTTGTATGAAAATTGAAAGTCACATTATTATTTTTGTTGCCCAACAAGCTATGTAGTATTTTCCATTTATTTTTACCGTCTGAATTTAGAATTTTTCTTTGGATGTATACCTTTTTCTCAACTGTTATTGCATTATTTGTATAATTCCTTAGCTGTTTGTAATAGTTCCAATGAGCAAGAAGTTTAGTAGATCTGTATTTATGAAGAGCTTTATTACGTAACGTTATCATTAGTTTAATGTTATCGGTAATCCAAGGTTTATGAGTACGAGTGAAAGTTGATGTCTTAAAGGGTGCGTGCTTATTAAATAAGTAAACTAAGAAGCTGTTTAAAAGTGTTACCTTCTCATCAATTGTATCTTTATCATAAATTTGTTCCCAATTAAGTGCTATAAGATCTGTTTCAAAATTTTCGGGTTTGAAATTAGAGAAATCGCGAAAAGTTTTTGAAACCGGTGTTTTTACCGGAGTATTAAAAATTAATGTACTATCAGTTAACCAATGATCAGAACAACCCAAATCATGAACATTACTTTTAGAGAAGTCCAAGTGATTATTAACAATAATAAGATCTAACAGTCGATCCTTACGTGTGGGCTCGTGTATGATTTGTTTCAAACCTGAGAATAAGCTAAGAATCGTTACAGGTTATCTAACGGACCATGTGCCGGTGAAAGATCACCTGCATAAAATGGGGCGGTAAAACGGGGATCTCATCTGCAGACTGAGACTGAGTCCGTAACCCACATCTTGTCTGACTGAGGCATTGGACTCCAGGAGACAGATAATCTTCGGAGAGCCAATATTCCGCCTGAAGCATATGGCACACATACTCGTATACTCGAAGGTACGGGAATGTCTGGGTAGGTGGTTTAAATGTGGGAGTAGAGTACAATAATCCAACAGGCTGCAGTACTCCCGGTATAAGAACGGCTTCCAAAAAGAAAAAAAAACCTATTTTCTTCATACCTCGGTCGAAAGTACGCACTTTCGTCCCTCATAGCAGGGACGAAAGTTCAACATTTACTCCCTGTGAAAAGTACACGCGTTTCCTCTATAACAGCGGGAGGAAAGAGTTTCTCATGCGTATTTATACTCGTAACTACGACCAGCGGCACTCGCTTCCGACCGGCTATGAAGAAAAATAGTATACACTCCACGGGCCGAAAGTTGAAATCTCGGTCCTGCGCGTCATGATGCCCTCGGCGAATTTCGGCCCTTGGAGTGTAATATACTATTTATCTCTAATCCAGTTAAAAAACAGCTACTGGGTTAAACCTGTTCACATTAGATACTTTCATATTACTGAGTATTAAAAGGCAAACTGATAAGCAGTTTTGGATTTTTATGTACAAATACAAAAGCATACAATATACTTGAAAGCAGAATACAAAAGTACCATTTAATTGCGATGAAACAAATATGAAACCGAAATTATTATTATATTGTCGAGCTTGAATAATTAAAAAGAATTCTAGCAGACAATTAAACCGTATCGGCACATGTACAATTACAAAGTTCTTTGTGAAAATTTTCACCAAACTATATATTTCCCTAAAACAACGCTCTTAGTTTTCAGGATCTCACTGGCCCTTTTTGGATACACTTTTCGACACAAATGAGATTTATAAAGTAATCAGTGAATGTAAAAATAACAAGTCTTCTGTATACGATGGAATACTTCACCTGTAAAAGCTCAAAATAGTGGAGGAAGAAGAAAGTAGATTCTGTGACATGGAAGAAGAAACCTCCATCCACATATTTGCGAATTGCACAGCAATTCAGAATCCTAGGGTACAGCACCTAGGAGATTATTGGATAAAAGAGGGACATTTACCTAAGTTGTAGCCTGCAGATATCCTTAAATTTCTAAGGAAATAGGATTATTTTCATTAAATACATTAATATCCACTAGAAATGAAGAATTGCGCATGTTTTTAATGGGCATGACCTTTTTTATTGAAAAGATAAGACAAACTTCGATTTTTTCCAAATACAAGTTTTTCATACATTCAATAATATATTCAATAAATGATGTATCCGGTTTATGGATACTTCCATTGCAAATTCACATTTCATTACAGACTATCATTTTTCCAGTTTTAAATATTGAAAAACGTAGGATACTTTTAATTTGTGGAATTGTAGTCATTGTATATGTAGCTTTTCTAGTCTTTATTAGTGGAAACTACAATTTTCACTTCGTAATAAATGTGGTTTTATAGTTTAGGGTTTAGTTGTTATAATTATAAATAATGGAAATGTTTCAATTCATCAACCTTTTTGGGTGAATGATAAATCATTCGAAATGGAAAGCTTTTTATATTTATTGATCAGTTAATTTATCACTTCAAACCGGAAGCAATTTAATTCCAAGCTTTTCCGTCGAATCAACTTCTTTGTATTTATCACAAATTGGAAAACAAAACAAATACTCTATTATTTGAAGTAGACAATATTTTTCACTCGATGAATAAAATGCACTGAATAACATGGAAAATGTATTTGTAGCTAATAACGATGAATGACTATTTAACAGGAACGGATCGATTTTTCAATTTATGGAAAGCTGGTTCCGGATAAAATATAGTTTTATTTTAAAGAAGTGACAAAACTTCAATTCTATTTTCTCTAACGCAACAGAATTTATATTTTTCCACTCGATATCTGTAGAACTTCCATAGAGCACCCTCAAGTGAAACCTTGTCGCGAAAATTATCAAGTACTTTTCAGTAGTAATACCACAAGTGATTGAATTTTTGCGATAAGTCTGTAGATTTATTTTATAACGAAACTAAGTTCTTCCAGCAGCTCTGTTGAGTGGTGAAATAAAAGATAGAATTAAGTATAAGATAAATTTAGTCACGAGTGGAATTTTATTAGACTGTTTCACAAACAAAGTGAAGGGTAAAAAGTTTGAAACTCGGCAGAGTTAGAGGAAATAAGCAAAAAAGTTAAGAAGTTGATTAGAGAAATAGTTTAATGAACAGGAAACATTACGAAATACATATTTTAATAAACCAATACCTATTAACATAACGTACTCAAATACAATATTTCTCAAAAATTATATAATTATAAATGGCACAGTTATTATATACAATGCTTTGAGCCTGATTATTTGAACACCTGCTTGTACTTTGAAACACTAATAAGAATTGATGGAAAATATAATGTAGGTTCTTACCAAACTGATTTAATATTTGGAGATAACAAAGCCACGGTGTTACGGAATTCGGTCCGGGTACCTAGCAAAAGGGCTACCTGCTCACAGGGACCTTGTCCAAATCCGAAAGGGTGATTTCGTAATTCGGTCCGCTGTCGAAGCAGGTAGATTTCATGTGGGTATTAAAAGATTATTTTTAGCAATTGTTCTTCTGAAGTGCAGAGTGTAAGACGTGTTTATTTGTGTCCGTTATTGTGATTTTGTTTGTTTGTTTGACATGGAAAATATTAATTTCACCTCTATGACGAGTGAAAAGGGTAAGCGTTTATTAATAATAGATGGGTTTAAATTTTGTTTTCAAAAATCATTATCTCAAAAATACGAAGGTGGTTTGGTAGGGGTAGGTTTGGTTGGGTTATTATTGAAAATTATTATAATTCATTCTACAAAAAAAATTGACTAAAAATACGAAGGTGGTTTGGTAGGGGTAGGTTTGGTTGGGTTATTATTTCACGTACTGTTTTTATTTTTGACGATACGCATTTAGCGTAAATTTTTAAACATGCCAGTACAACAACAATAAGTGTGCACTGTTGGTCCTAAGCCCAAAAAAATGTGAAGGAAAATAAAAGTCAAATTAAACAAATAGTAGGTACATGGGACCCAATTCCGAAATCGCATTTTCGCTGGTGTGACCACACTTCGAATTTAATCCGTTACAGGTAATCCCTTCCGCAGGTAGCGGGACCGAATTCCGGTGCGTCCCAAAGCCAGATCTCAGGTCTTTGTGATCTGATGGAAATTAGGAAAAGAGAAGACTCAAGTAAAGAAAAGAAACTTAAGGGCGCCACTAATTTTGTTTCCTAAAACAAAATTAAAAAAAAAATCAAATAGAAAAAATCAGCTAGCTTTTAACTGTTGCAATCTACTCAAAAATAATTAAGTTAATTGAAATAAAAACTGTTGGTGGAGGTTTAATAAATAAAACTTTCACAAAAAAAAAAAATGGATAACTATATTGACATATACATTTGAAAAATGATCTTTTACAAAAAAAATTAAAACTAAAAAAAAGGTCGTATTTAAAATTATTGGCCAGAGTGGCACTGTGACGTCATCTATTACTATTACGTCACCTGTTACCATTCGTAGAGAAGTTTACAACACTTTATTTATTTTAAAAAAATATTAATCATTTCCTAGTAATCAACACAATGCTTAAAACCTATAAATATATTCGAATAAAATATTAATATTATTTTCACATCTTGAGATGTACTCAGTATATACTTTTAATTTTTTGCTTATACCTTGGCAACCTATGTTCGTGTTTAATGTCGATTGGAAGCGGAGTGTATATTTTAGGGCCTTGGTAGGAATAGCTGTGTTGTCCTACAGTTTTTTGTTTATGAGGTGCTATAATAATATTTTATTTCGCGTGTAATACCTATGACTTTTAGTTCATGTTTATAAGTATATTGAGTAGGCACCTAACACAAATGATGGAATAAAGTTCTCTGACATCAAATATATTTGTCACAGAATATAAAATATTTCACATTACTTGGACAATCATATCATCTACGTAATATTGTTCTGAGGAATCTTTTTTGAAAAACTTCAAGAGGTGAAAGGCAGGTTTTGGATAGGCCACCACAGCCTATTATTCCATAAATTAGGTGAAGTTACAGTAAACTCATAAACCATAATTTTTTGTTTGAGGTTCAGAATATTACAAATGCATTTAAATTTAAATAAAATATATCTCAGCTTTTTTAAAAGGTCTTTCACGTGCTGATCCCATTTAAAATTAGTGTCTACCGTAATACCAGAATATTCAGTTTGATTTTCAAGCGAGTAGTTTCTGTATTTACGTAAAGATCATAATTTGGTAGAGCATTTCGATAGGAATTGAAAGGTATGTAAATGAGATTTTTTTGAAACTAATGAATAAAAACCTATAATCTAAGCACTTCTTCATTATTCGTAGGTCTTCTTCCAATTTTATTTAAAATTCGTTCCAATTCCTATCCTCGCAGAACAACACTGTATCATCTGCGAGGCTAAATATTTTGGAATTAGGATCTGGTAGGAATAAATTATTTAGATGAAATAAATTAAACAGTATGGGCCCTAATACAGTTTTTTTTTCCATCACTAACAAAATCCCCTTTGCTCGTCTAATAAATTCAAAAGTATGGTGAACAGTGTCAAATGCCTTTGCAAAATCTAAAGTTAAATGCAACTAAAAATAATTATAAAACGTATTATTTCTGCAATAATACTATTTTCTAACTTTTTTTTAATTCTACGTTAAGTATAAAAAAACACTCACCTGCTGCGTGATAGTTTTCAAACTTAACGACAAATTGACGCTGGGAGTTTCACTGTAATATACGGAGTAACCCCAAGCACTACCGCACCATTCACCTCCTGTGCTAGGCCGATTGGCTTCTCTAATTGAAACAGCGCCATCAGGACAACCACTAGACATAAAGGATTCGAACGTACCAACGGAGAACGATTCGAAGCTAAGCTGTAATAAAATAAACAGTATAGTTTTTGTAGTATAATGGTATATTACATACCCAACGGGGAAGTAGATCAGTCCATCCACTTTGTGCCGTGGCTGGAATATTCCTTCCCGGCTGTATGTATGTTATTTTATTTACAATCGCAGACTTTTAAAACATTTATTTTGAGAATATGTTCTATTATAATTTGATATTATTTTTCTCCTCCCTATATTGTAAGCAACGCATTTTGGAACTGTTTTGAAGGACATAAGTAACAATTACCAAAAAGGTATCGATTGCCCTTGACGACGGGTTGTAGGTCAACTTACCACCCTTGGGTGGTAATAATTTATGCCAGATAAAACGTGTACCTTATTTATTCATATGAATATTATTAGCACAATATCATATATATGATATTGACCTTCATATACTATTTATTGACTTCAAACAGGCGTTCGACAGCATAAGCAGAGGGCAATTAGTACGCGAAATGAAGAAAATGAAAATACCTTCAAAACTAATTCAACTGTGTTTAATGACCATGGAGAATTCGCGGGCAAGAGTGTTAACACCTAGCAATGTTACAGATAAAATAGATATACAAAAAGGAGTTAGACAAGGTGACGCTCTTTCAACAACTCTATTCAATATTGCTTTGGAAGGCGCAATCAATGCCTTAGGAACCCAGAAGACTATAGCACAAAGCTTGGTACAACTCATAGCCTACGCGGATGATATAGCCCTAATCGCAAGAACTAAAAAAGCCCTAGAAGAAACAACACTAAAGCTAGAAAACGAAGCTCGTAAAAGAGGTCTACACATCAATCAAGATAAAACCAAATACTTACTAAGCTCCAGAAGTGGAAACTGCAATTTAAACAAAATCACGATAGGAGACAAAACTTATCAAAAAGTAGACAATTTTAAATACCTGGGGATCAATATTAACAACAAAACTGATAGAAGTATTGAAGTAACACAAAGAATACAAGCAGGAAACAGAGCTTTTTGGAAATACCAACAAATCTTAAAGGATAAACATCTTAGCAGAAAAACGAAAATAAATCTGTACAAAGCAGCTATTAGACCAGTAATAACCTATGGGGCAGAAATCATGTGCCTTACCAAAAGGAACAAAGAGCAGCTAAGAATTTTCGAAAGAAAAATTATTAGGAGAATAATGGGACCAAAAAAGATTACAGATGGAGAGTACCGACAATTAACGAATTTGGAGCTTAAAAACATACTAACCGGAGAAGATATAATCACATTTATAAAATCACAGCGGCTCAGATGGTACGGGCACATCCAAAGAAGAGACCCAGAAAACGTATTAAATAAAATTACAAGCTGGGTCCCTACAATAGACCGTCCAAGAGGAAGACCAAAACTCAGATGGCTAGAGCAGGTATACGAAGATGAGAGAAGACTAAATCTTATTGACCAGAGGAAGACTATTAAAGACAGAGTGCTGTGGAACAAAGTAATAAATAGCGCGAAGAGACTTAACTTATTTTAACGGAACAATACATTTTATATCCAGTATGCTAATCAATGCGGAGTGATTCACCGCAAACATAGAATCTAAGAGCTTCAAGTTGACATGAAGCAGGCCCTATTCCGACACGGAATGTTTGGCCTATATATATAATATTATTAGCACAATTATGAACATTATTAACAACATTTGGATAAATATTTTCTCGTGTTTTCTCAATTTGTATGAAATGTTAAGGCTAATAAAGTGTCCGACCTTCTTCTAAAGCCGGTCCCAGACACTACTTGTATTTGGCGAATAGGCCAATATTTATCATTTGTACGAATGTAAAGCAAAGGTACACGTAGTTTACTTCGGAACACTACGGCATCCTTTACTTCGTGCTAGTTTCCGACCAGCCCCGGGAAAATGACGAAGGACGAACATTTGCCGCAATATTCAACCATAATTTTTCTTTGCTTTTCCAAAACATTTCCTCCGCCAGATTCTTTATTTGATGCATTTTATACAAACTTTCAGCGGACATATAAAACATTACTATAAAATTAGAATAGCTTGATAACGCTAAGAACGGCGAACACTTTATTTCTTATCGTGTTGACAAATATTTCCTTTCGCTTAAAGGAGCCCTCAAACGAATCACATTGAGAATTGCATTAGTACTAGCTGACTACTGGTTACTATGCCGCGAAATCGCTCGATATCGATTAGGCACCTGAAAGTCTGCAAAAGGCGGTTAAAATTGACAAGTACACGAATAACTTGGCATAACTTGAAAGAATAGTGTACCGAATTCTCATATAGTAGCTATTGAATAATTTACAGATTATATATTTCGTACAGGACGAGTTTTTTCGATGGCACTCTAGATATTATGGGAAAACCGGTCAGAATCAAAATATTAACATTTGTAATAAAGGGTTTCCTGCATTGATCTATCGAATGGAAAGACGGTTTACAACAAATTATTATTCAAAAATCAGATTATATTTTCGAACAGAAGACTCAAATCCATTAACATTAACTCAATCAACAAAACCAAAGACCCCAAACTTCATAGTCTTTATATTCTTCCACTGTTGCCCACAACTTGTATGTATGTATGTATGTATGTATTTTGGGGTAACATTCACTGAGACCAAAAGATCTATTGTGCCCCCTTTCTTCTACTTAGTTTCTGAGGAGAGTCTCAGATACTAGTAGCTCCTTTAGTCCTATTTCCCGGAGGAATTTTAGGATATCTGCAGGCCTCAACTTAGGTAACTGTCCCTCTTCTATCCAGTAGTCTCCCAGGTACTGTGCCCTAGGATTCTGAAATACTGTGCAGTTCGCAAGTATGTGGATGGAGGTTTCTTCTTCCATTCCACAAAATCTACAATCTTCTTCCTCCACTATTTTGAGCTTTTTAAGGTGTCCATTCAGGCGACAATGTCCCGTTAGGATTCCTGTTAAAACTCTTAGTGCAGTTTTGCTTTGACTTATGCATTCATTTGATCTCAACAGGTTGTAGTCACCCAGAAGAATCTTTGATTGCCTAAGCCCTACTAGATCTTTCCAATTGTCAGATCTTCTCTTTTCTTCGGCTTTACCTATTTCTTCCAATATTACATTGGAGCTGATTCCGCAAATTCCTACATTGATCTATCGCATGGAAAGACGGTTTACAACAAATTATTACTCAAAAATCAGATTATATTTTCGAACAGAAGACTCAAATCCATTAACATTAACTCAATCAACAAAACCAAAGACACCAAACTTCATAGTCTTTATATTCTTCCACTGTTGCCCACAACTTTTTAGACACTCCCATTTTAGGTACTGCCCTGGAGGCACTATCTAATGGTTTTAATTTTGCAATAACTCCAAAATATATTCAAATAGAACAATTATAATTTGTCAAACCGAAGAGGCAATCTCCAGCCTTCCTCCCGAACAAGCTGAAATCATCCGGCATTATACTTCACCATCCAACTAGAGAAGTTGACTGCATCTTCTAGTATAACCGGAAAATCGAGGTTAATATCGGAATTCCCTTTTTACAAATTCTCAGATTTTTATTCCAACCGGTTTTACCCGTAATAATATGTCAGTTAGGCCAAAAAATTAGTCCTAACCCTACCATTCAGTTGGGACTTTATACATTAAAAGATGAAATTACCGTCATTGAAAGTGATATTAATCACAATCATCAACCTGACAAACCAATGAGTAAAAAATCAAACTTCTTAAATATATGTCACAATTGAGTACCGAATGAAAATTTTTATTGTTTCGTTTTTTGTCCTCACACATTCATCATCTATCTGAGTATAACAGTCCTTTCTACGCCAATGACCGAAAGCAATATCACTTCTGTTTCCCCAGTGGTTTAGCATAGCAGACAATCCATATGTATCAAGAAATTGAAATTGAGATATTGTTATGTCGATTCTGGTGCTCTGGAGTGTATTCCTGTATGTAAATACTTCATCACAATATCACGTACAAGTTTTATGTAACAGAAGACAATAATTAGCATACATTGAGTTGTATAGAGAGGCATATACACTGTGTTCATTTGAAAAGGATCCACCCTTAGTGTTTTAGAAATGCGATGTATTAGATAGAAATGCCGAAACACGTCAACTTTCAACTTGAGGGATTATGTAAGCATGCTGTTCCTTTAAATGAAAAATTTATTGACTAAAGAAATATCTCTAAAACATATGCGGATTGGCGAATGGGTATAAGCATAATTTTCCCGCAGTCATCCATTTCGATCACACACACACACATAAACGTCAGATTCACCCCCTCCCTAGTGGAGAAACCCCTCAAATTTATGGAACACTAAACTAAAACTAATTTTAGGTTAAGATTAAATTTAAAGCAAGAATAGTCAGCTGTTTATGAACACCTTGTATAGACACGAATAATATGCATAGGTTAAAAAGCTATCCGAAGCCTACCTCAAAGAACTTATTAACCGAGATATACGCAATCTACGTTTATGGTAAGGACAATTTGCAATAATTCCAGTGATTGTTATGCACCGTAACCGGTATATGCTCATACGTATGCCGAGCTGATTCTCCAATTTAGAGTTGTGGCTTTGCAAGCTCTGTATTATAATTGGCACTCCGAAGTGTACTATGTATGTAACTACGATGTAAAATTATATACATTTATACTGCATGGTCCTGTCGACGAGTGCAGCCCTCATGTTATGTAATAACTCTTGTAATCATAACCGTTAATTAAATTCATGTTCGATGTTATCAAAACCGGATTCGAATGGATTCTGATTATAATGAGTAATGTTATATTTCACCGTTTTGACAAGTATTAAATAACTGGAAATGATTTTGCACTTATGTTTCCACTCGAGCCTTTTAGTTATATTAAAAATACACCGTTGGTGGAAAGTTGATGCGGTTGTATTTAAAACGTAGTTAATTGAAATATTGGTCAACATTTGTTCATGTACAGGCAAATACAGGAGTGAATGTCGAAAAACGTACGAGAGACGCGAAGTTAAAATGAGAAAGTATTCGGATGATAAAGAGGGTAATATGCGCTTGGTGAATTAGTACGGTAAATAATCAAAGTATATTAAGTAACATTCTTTAATTATTCAGGAGACGTAAATGAAGGTATTAATAGTATTTATTACTGTTAAATAATATGTTTAATAATATCTGTTAGAACAATACAAGTCTATACGAAATAAGAATGCAGATATTTACTTAAAGAAGCAGGTAGTGGGAATTCGTTTGTATCATCACTCCAAGATTTGTTATGTGTATGTGAAGAATGAATATACGTTTCATCCATATATATAGACCGATTTTATTCCCGAAATTTTCCTATATTTCTTAAAAAATTTAATCTTTTTTGTCTGATATCAGGTTTCTCCATTAAAAGTTTTCCTCCACCGAAATCCCATGCTATGCATAGTTTTTCTTAAACTGTCCCTTGAACCTGTGTAGCTATACTCATCGTGAAATATTCTATGTATATTCCGCAAGGTTGGTACTCTCTTATGGGTCACTTGATAATTCAAAATATATCTTCTTAGAACACCTTCATCACAATTACAACCCACTAAAATTTATACAAAATCTATCTACCAGTTTGTAGGTTACAATCATATCTACACCCGCTATGGATTGTTTGGTTTAAAATTAAATTCGAAAAAAGAAGAACATGTTCACGTAAATTGTCCCAGAAACTGAACCCTTGCATACTTTTCACTAAAATTTAACTGTTCGGATAATTCAAAAAGTCACTGACTTATCCAACAGCATTCGTATTATTTTTTTCTTTATCGAAAACACGAATATAAATAGTGTTTCGATAAGTTTATGTTTATACTCTTGCTTCAATGAGTCTGCAAATTGTAACTATTGTTATACAAACAAGGGTTCATTATTGGAGAAAATTGTGAAAGTTTATATGGAGGTGAACAAAGTGCTTTGTTTGCATCCTTCGTATCTTTCGGCTGTTGGTTTCAGTATTGAACCGGAAGTAATTCGTCAGCGAACTTTGATTAAATATTTACCCCAAGAAACTGCAGCTGAGGTCGCTTTGCTTCGGTTCGTTTACTCCACTCGGAATATGATGTTTACGTTACTAAAAATTTACACAATTAACAAATTAATTATAGTTTTTGACTTAACAGAACTCTTAAGCTTATAATTTAGAATTGATCCAATAAGAAATCGAATCATTTCAAGATCTTTAATAGTTTTTTGTGCTTAATCCAAAAATAAAATATGCAATATTCCTGGATGACTGCGCAAGCAGCACATAGTACAGGAATGTGGTTTTTCCGTGAATCGCAAAGTGTATTTAAAATACTATGTACAAAACTATTTATTATAAACGGTGAAGAAAACAATTAGGTACTATAATTTGTAATATTAATTCCAATGTATTCTAGAGTTTTTACATCAGTAGTATAGCTTTTTGGTGAACTTCTCATCCTGTTGTTAGCACCAGAAAGAACTTCTGATATTTTTTTCTTTTGCTCTTTAGAATTTTCGATTTTACCTTCAGCAACAGTACTGCTTTTTCTTCCGCCATGGCGTTTCATGGTACACAGATCAGCTCCAGAATCGGCCAAAAATAAAGCAGACGATTGCCGAAAAGAATGTACGGTATATCTTTCAAGATGAGGTAAATTCAAAAAAGTGGCAATAACTTTTGTCATTTCACCAAAGGTGTGAATTCGAACGGGTTGATTCGTGCATTTCTTATTTTCATAAGCATAAGTGATAAAAAAACGTCGATGGTTTGTGTTGCAAGTTCGTATTTCCACATATTGTCTAACAAGTTCTACCATATTAAATACAAAATTAACTAGTTATTACAAAAAAGTAAACGATTTTTTTTATAAATTTACAAAAAAATGTTTGCCAAATTACTCGTGAGGCGAGGAATCGTAAAACCCGTGGTAATCCCGTGGTAATTCGTATCGGAAGCTCCTTCAATTCTTCAGAATGCCTTAGTTTAAAATCAATGGTATACCTCTTGGATTATACTTCTACGCACGAATATCTGTTACTACTGGATCTCCCACCTTCTTACCTGGTCTCTTTCAAAATAGCTGATCTCTCTTCTCTTGAAGTCCTTTTATTTTTCTGCCTTGCTCCTTTATCTTCCTGTCCAGTAACGTGCTCTTCTTTATGAGCAGCCTTTTCTTTTTCCATGAGCGTACCGTCCATTCCCCTATATCCATTGTGTTCAAACACATTTTTTTGCACCTTGATCATCTCATTATCTTTTCGTAAATAGTAGATAAATGAGTTGGTTCTCCTTGATTTGTTTTCATTTTTTCTATCTCTTTGTCTTTTGGTACTGGACACCTTTACATGCAGCTGAATAAATAAATGTACTGTGTTTCACATGTCTTCTTTACCCTCTTTTTTTTTAAAGGTTCCTCTTCAGTTTCACTTTTGTTTCCAATGTTGGTAGATACATTTTCATGATTTGGATCTTCACTCTCTATTGTTGCATCAGGGCGTTGTACAAGTACATTATTTAACAAAGGCGCAGTGTCGGAATCAGAGAGTGCATTTTCAGTAGGATGGGAATCATTTTTTACAATGGTATATAACGGTATGTCACCATCAGTATTTACAGAACTGGTCCCAGTAACAGAATCTTCAAAAATTAATTCATGTTGGAGTGCCATTTCCAAAATTTTTTGAGCGCGAGACATTCTGAAAGTTTATTTACGATTTGTTAACGCTATTGAACAAAAGTAATACCAGTGACTTACCTCTCTTTTTTTATTATTCAACGTAAAGCACAATTAATACACTATTAAAGCTTGTATAAAACCAAGTATTATAATATATTGTTAAAAATTTAAAACTTTATTAATACTATTCAATTCACATTCTTCAAACTTAGACTTCAAACTACCTTTGGGCAAAAAGTGATGAAAAAGCATTCGTTTAATGGCAAACTATAGATAGGAAATAACTGAAAACTATAGCTGCAAGATTATACAGTACAACCTTCAAGCTGTCCATCCTGTACTGGCTCCTGTAATTGCAAATTTATATTTTATCACCCCAGTATTTACAATAACAATCCTTATGAAATTTATGACCCCGTTATTTTGATATAATGGAAATGAAAGACAAAAAATGCGAAACCATCAATTTTGTAAAACAGTTTTTATTCCTTACATTTTAACAATCACAAATCGATTTTGAAATTTATGGGAAAATGAAACATGCGAAACAACAATTTGTGACAAATCCTTAGCTTCACGTTTAAATGTCTACCTCATCACTATTATAATTAGATGTCGTAAAAATAAAGCGTCTTCAAAATTTTAAATAAACCTACCACGAATTTACCGTTTTACAGCGACATAATCTTAAAATGTTCCGTTCTACTTAACCGCCAAACTGGAAAGTTTAAATATTTGGCAAACGCCGGCCGTAGACGCTACGTTCTGAGACACGTACTGATGTAAATTTTTAAAAGTGGTGCAAACGGAAGTGTTTCTCCTGCGGATTTCTTGTGCTCGATTAATTTTAATCATTTGTCTATATATGCTTTGAAGCCTCGGTTTGAAATTTTTAGAACGAATTTTAAAAATTGAAGTACGTCGTAAATCTGGAGTTGAAAACTGCGGTGGAAGCTTTTATATATTTTAGAAACTCTTGAAATATTCAATTAATGATTCGAATTTATTTTTTTACGGTCATGCAAAAAACGAAACTTCATTGAACTTTATTTGGTGGAAAAACTAGTTATTTATTGCTCTAGTGTAATAAAAGCTTTTTTGCACTCAAAGTGTTGTCCAACTCGGCCTAACGGCCTCGCTGGACTGTTTCATGTCCCGTGCAAAGAGCACTTACTTTTTGCACTTGTTGCATAAATAACTATTGTAACATTTGGCATAACAAACGACGTACAGTTCTGGTTGAATATTATGCTGGAAAGAATAATTTGAATCGATTATTTCATTTCAAAACTAGAATAGTAGTAAATTTGAAATGATAAAACTCGGTATATCAAAAGTTGAAGGAAATGACAATAGTAATTTACCTGAAACTTGCGGGATGTGATACTTTCACGCACGCTGATTGCAGTTGACGGAACGATGCTAAAGTCAGTAATCGAACGCGGAAGTGACATTACTCTAAGTACAAGCTGTTTCACGACAAGTAGGTAGATAGTGTACCTATTTATTGGAAACTACTCACACGATTTTTATAAAAAAATGTATAGATGGAGAACAAGTTGTGGCAAATTCATGGAAAATATTTTGACACACACATGTCACTTCCGCAGCTAGGGCCAGATAAGAAAAGTGACGTAAACCCGTCACTTTACCGGTCACTATACCCTAAGGAAGCTTATGCATACAATCGGCATATACGAGGATGTATTGATATCTAGTTAGCCTAGACCAGTTCCATGCATAAACAAAATATTGCGTTACCGTAGCAACGAACAATAACTTATTAGAAGTGTCAGTGTAAAGTTTGACGTTAAAAAAGTGAACCAGAGCTACGTAATAAATTAAAAGAAAAAAGATGTTCACCGAAATTGTGAAAATCGAAAAATTGGAGTATCGAGCCATCATCAAATACCTGTATTTAAAAGGGTTAGGAGGAGCAGATTTACTAAGATATGCTTAAAACCCTTGGTGATCTTTGTCCTTCGTATGCGACCGTGAAAAATTGGACTGCAAGCTTCAAAAGAGGTAAATTTTCCATTGAAGATGATGACCGATCGGGAAGGCCAGTTTCTGTGTCAATCCCCAAAAATATCGATGCAGTTCATGACATGATTTTATCAGAACGTCGAATTGGGCTAAAACGGATATCTGAAGCACTGAATATTTCATACGAACTCGTTCATCATATAGTTCACGTCAATTTGGACATGAGAAAAATTGCTGCTGAAGTAAACTGAGTAATTCTTGAAATAAGACATTCGAAAGTATGCAAGAAATGTTTCTGGATATTTTTTCAAGTCATGAAACAAATGATGGAGTTTTCTATAAACGTTTGTTTTCTTCTGGATACCCAGGACTCATGGTTTCGCCGCTGACCTCGTTTATTTCTTCAGACGAAGTTTGGAATGAAAATATTTTTCCGTCAGAACTATATATCGCGTAATCCCAGAACCAACTTAAAATACGCGAAGATTACAAATCCGATGAGTTCGTACGTCCATCCGTCTACAATGAAAGAAACTCTTCAAATTTTGCGATGCGATGCAGCCCGGCCCGATACGTCTAGTACACTCTTACCTTTAGATTGAGCTATTCCAACAAAATACACTCGAATTAGCGTAAGACCTAATGATAAGGAAATTTTTGCATATGGTAGATTGTATCTGTAGTATTTCCATTCTCCAATAACCTTTTCTTTGGGTACGAGAATCAGGCGATTTGATCGCCAGATAAAATAACCCCATGATGAAATATCTCCGGACTAAATCTCCTTGAACAAAGTATCCCAATCCCATTTCTTGAAAAATATGCAATTCCATTTAATACACCTGGAGTTTTTCAAGGAAGGGAGGGGAATATAACTTCAGCATTCATCCCCTTCTTGGAGAAATTTATATATGGAAATATTTCGTTTTAGGGCTGTTATGTATAGAGATATTTCTAATAGTTATCGGACAGTAAAAATATAGTTTCAATAAACATGAAGACAGAAGAGGAAGATAAAAAAAGAATGTGAAGATAAAAAGGAAGAAACGAAAAAAAGGGAATGAGGGAAAGGTGGGAAAGAAATGAAATAAAGGGAAGGAAGAATATATGAAAAAATGAAAAAAAATGTATGAAGGAAGGAATAATGAGTAAAATGTTCCACATAACCGCGTCTTTGTGTTGATCCCCGTACTAAATGTCCTATTTTTGAAATACTATAAGTACATACCGAATAAATTAGTTTTTTAAAAAGAGGAAGGAGAAATGGTCATGGATTCACCCTCATCTTTTTGGAGATAAATTGTTTGGGAATATCTCGGGTTTTTGTATCTGGAGATACTGTGTATAAATAAGAAAAGAGGGAAAGAACAGTGAGTGAAGAAAGAAAAAAAAGAAAACAAAAGAAAGAAAAAACGATGGGAAGTAAGAAAAGAAATAGAAAAACAAAAGCAAGAAAAAATAAAAAAGGAGAAAAAAACGAAGGAAAGAAGAAAAGGCAAACAAAGAAAATAAGTATATTGAGGGAATTTTTGTTTCATAACAATTTTATCCCAATAACTTTTTTCGAATTGATCTTTAGAATATGCGACAAATAGTTTATACATTTCCACGTCTTCGAAAATCTATTTTACGCCATGTTCACGACTACTTTACACAAAAATTGATACGAATCTGGTTGTGAAAACTGTTTCCATATAGAAAATTTAACGAATACGTCTAGATTGAACTATACGTGATGAATGGAATGAAGTTGGCTTTTATATTATCAAAACGAAATTTATTTCCATTGAGATAAGCTGCATTCCACCACCGACGACAGCGAATTAGAAAATACATCCGCAGAACCCGTCCTCGGAAATTCAACAATATTAACAGAAAATCTATTAACTTCGCTTTGTGATTCATTATATTATTTTTTTCGTTGCACTTAACTGAAGTTTTTAATATACACAGTGAGGTTTAAATGGACTGCGGTCTGCACGATTTTTTGGAATTTTGTGAAAGGTTTCTCATATGGTCGATTTTATGGTAGTATTTATTTTGTTCCCAGATGTTCACGCAAGAATCAGTTTGGGAAGAGTTTGGTCTTCCTGTTCTTCACTGTATCGATAGAGTACGCCTCTACAGGTATCCAAATCCTCTAGGTTTTCTAATGCATTCACTATGATTTTCAATTCGGCGTCTGCCAACTGCTACGCTAGTCTTCAGTGTGCTGTGAACATGGCGGTCTAGATAGGAAGTCGGTAACAGTATTGGTAATACCAGGCGAGTACTGAATCTTTAGATTGGGAGTTTTTAGAGTCATTAACCACCTAAGCGGCTGGTGATCGGTTATGAGAATGGTTTCTGCGCCTTCTATATAGCCTTCTATATATATGACGTGGTGGATTCCATTGGTTCACTGTGTATTATTTTGTATAACTGTTTTTTATTATTGACCAATTTCATGCGAGCTGCTCATTTCACTACTAGCGAAAAATCAAATATTGAACGGCGAAGGGCAGCCAAACTTTCAAAATAAAGTATTCCAAGATTATGTTGACTTTACCTAAGCAACTCATTAAAGGAGCATCATTACCTACGTCCATTCCTTCAAAAACATTGTGTTCAAACCTTATTGGTTTGTGGTTAACTCAAATCTGCATATAAACAGATCTAAATATCCTCACGTTACATGGTACATCTTACATGAACATGAACCCACTGAAAAAGGTTATTCAAGGGAGACTTCATGCTTAGAAAGACGAATAAAATTACGTATTAAAAATCAATAAACTTAATTTAAAAAAACGAATCTCGTTTTAAGGAATGAAAAAAAATTGTATAATTCGAAGAGAAACAATTTTCTTAACACCATGCCAACAAAGAAAAACCTAGAAGAAAAAATATATTGACAATAATGACAGTTTGCCAAAAATATCTTTTCGGATATTACAAAAGACGCAGCGTGAGCTGAATTTAAAGTATATGAAACTGAATAGAAAAAGTCTGGTTCATAAAATGAGTTGAAGTTCTGTGGAGGCGAAGAAATTTTTATAACAGATACGAGAATTTGAGCTTGAAGGGGGAAACTTATACGATTACACTTAAAAAAAAGATTTTGTTTGTTATTATATGAGAAAATGAACCACAATGTTTTTTTTTACAGGGTGTACCAATTTTACGACAAACTTCGATAAGTGGGTTATTTTAAGAGATATCAAAAAATGTTATTATTAAGTGGTATCCATATAAAGAGAGTTTAGTGCAACAATCAATGGAAGAATATTTAGATGGATGGATTTACATTTTGGAAACTAACAAAAATAAAAAAAACCTAACGGTTTATGTTAATGACATTTTTGTTTGATTGCTTAACTCAAATAAAGTACATTAGAACCAACATTCTGCTGTATCATTCAGAAGCTACTTTAAACTTAACGAATTGGTCAGCGGTTCGTTATGTCAACCTATGATGTTAACAAAAACAAACAACAATTCTAAATTTCAACCCCTAAGGTGAAATTTCTGTTATTCAGTTTTTATTAGTGTTTAATAAGGTTTAATTAAGGCGGAGATTATTAAACCGTATACCACTGTAGAATTTAATATTAAAGGAAAAATATTGCGTGAAAAAACCAATATGGTAGAATTGTTGTATGAAGGTAAACTAGTTAGTTGATAACATAACATCGAATTAATAATAATAATAATCTTAGATGAATCATCAAGGATTAATGTAATGGTGCAATTACTTTATATCTAGAAAATAAATTTAAAGGTTGTGTGATGTTTGTCACAGAGAAGAGCATCAAAGCATAGACGTTCAGCCACCTTCAAGCGCTTTCACAGAGCGCCTCTGCTAGCGCTAACTTTGCGCTAGCGTGGCTGAACGCGCAGAATGTCGAAATTTTCTTCTTTAGCTATTGCATAGAGGTAATATTTTTTGGATAAGTTTTAAGTAACTATTATGATTAGACATTTTTGTTAGTTTGTTTTTCTACCTCTTAGTTGAAAAAATATTTTCTACAATAATTTTACATTCCTTTTCCAATACAACTTCGTTATAATTGGTCCCGTTTGACCTGCTGGCAGATTCATTTGAATATTGTTCAACCAGTTTTTTTAAAGCAGTAGTTGATTCATAAATATTTCGCACTCATTATCAGGTTTCTTGCTATACCGAATTGAAAGACAAGACCGGCACAGAAACTAGTATTAAATTTTCTTTGAATTGGTGGGAAATTGGGAGCGGAATCGCTAGTTTTCCGTTTTTTGGAAAGCGGTTTGAAGGAAGTGGAAGGCTGGCTGAGTGAGAAACGATTTGTTTCCGCAGATGGAATTTTTAAGGCGGATTGAGAGGATGGCGTCCTTAAGGGTGGAAATTCTGCGTCAGAGTCAGTTAATGGAGCAAACTTATTCTTTTTTGGATAATATTAGAGTAGCCAGAATTATCAATTATTTTTTCGGCTTCCTTAAAGGAAATAGTTAGATTAGTCATGGCTTCTTTAGTTCTCGCCTGTTTTTTGTACTCATGAGATTCTTTAGAAATATAATTATGGTTGTTATTTTCACAATGAACACAAAAAATATCACAAGAAGGGCAATCGGTTTCTACACACCTTTTTATCTCTGCACTGTGATGCTGAATGACCATAACGCAAACAACGGAAGCATTGCATGACCGGATTGACATGGACCTCTACTGGGCAAGGGCATCTCACTTTATCAATAACAATATATTGAGGGATAAGTTTCCCTACAAATGTGATTCTGACCAATTGACGCGAAACACGTACCAAGCTCTCTTCTTTTTGGACTAATTTGGTCATACGATGAACTTTTTTAATAGTATCTTCACCCAGAGAGGTATCAACATTACGGACTATACCACGTTTCTACGTTAAATAACTTGGGATATAAGCGATAAGATTATTCTTCTTAAAGAACTGATCTCCTACTAACTTATTACCAATACTACCTGAGGTAGATTCTATTTTTATGCGACTCTTCCCAACAGTACTAATTTCAGAGATAAACTTCTCGTAATCCCCTAGGTTGACTAACTTTTCTCCTTATTTCATTGGATGTAGGCGACCAATACTTAATTTCGAATGTTCAACAAAAATATGGTACGGACCTGTATCACAGGTTCTGAAGCGATTTGATATTTCGTGGGGTAAACGTCGATCAACGTTATCATTGTTATTTTTTGCAATAAATTTATCAGTGGGTTCACATCCGAAGACTTTATTTTTTGAACTATTAGCTTGATTTATATCAGTATTAGTTTTTTCATCAGAATTCATATCATAGTCTACATTAACCAAGGCGGATCTTTTCCATTCATCCTATCCCGGCCTCCGGACATCGGCCCGGGGCTGGCACCCACAAAAAAATAAAGAAACTGTACTTACAGTGAAGTAACTATAACAGATTTTAGGTAAATTAATTTGGCTACACTAATTAAACACCAGTGGATTTCAAGAACACAGTCACAACACGTCCGCACAGCTCGATAGTCGACACCGCAGGGTTAAGAAGTTATACACTAAAATCTTATGTCTGGGTTGTAGCCTAGGTTTACAAATTAGGATCGTGGCGTGATTAGTTGACAGTTTTGACGTCGAATTTATTTCCTTGAAGTTGAATTAATTTTGTATTGTAATAGATTACATGAATATATGAGAATACAAGCTTATTTGCACTTATAAGCATGGAAATTTTCATGCTTATAAATTAATTGGAATATTAATCATCATCAGAATATAATATTTATCTTAGATCTGTTTTATACCTCACATTGGATAAGATTGAAACAAATACATACATTATTTGAGTTATTACTTTGAAATAAATGAAATGTTACTTCGGAACTTTGCCCTCTCTCTATTCTATTACATTGTTAAGAATGAAAGAAACTTACATCCACATACTTGCAAATTGCACAGAAATTCAGAGTCCTAGGGCACAACACCTAGGAGATATCTGGATAGAAGTCTGTAGATATCCTGAAATTTCCCCGAAAAATAGGACTGAAGGAGCTACTAGTCTCTGAGACTTTCCTCAGGAACTAAGTAGAAGAGGGGGTACAATAGATCTTTCAGGTCTCACCTCGGGTCTCACTGAATGTCACCCCAATACACATGCACTTATACATACATTTTCTAAAACATATGTGTTTCCATCAACTATTCGTATAAATTGGATCAAGTTCTTGATTTTTTTAGTTACAAAATTGATATCAATATTTGTTTGTGTCGAAATTTCTAACCTCGAAATAGTTTTTTTTTTATAAAACTGTTCAATTGTAATAAGAGCTCATTATAACCAGATTATAAGTTCAATGTTAATGTTTGGTTCATTCCACAGAACAGGTGAGCACTATTAAAACTCCTCTAATAAACTCCTCCCGACAAATACAAAGTATTCTTCAGAGGCAACATTGTAATTTCGGTAATAAACCTGTACGAAAGTTATATTAAGATTATGATCACGTATCCATAAATTTTCCCGGAGGACTGAAAATAATGTAAGCGCGCCTGGGACTTTCGAATTCTCCACGTGTATGGTATGTGTGTGTTATCTGTTATTCACATAAAAGTTGGAAACATCATTACCTGAACGAGTTCTCCTAAAGCTCCTCCGCCAGCTGTGAAGTTCAGGAAACAGACAAAAGGTATTTGGGTCTCCGAGGGTCGTTTTATCTCTATCTCATAAGTGATGCCCACGTATCCGTAGTAGGTCATGTTGCAAGCTGAAACAGAAATTATTATTATTAACAGCATTGTTTTATGGAAACTTTAGGTTTTCATTCTTATTTTATATTTATTACTTCGAGCGTATAATAATATATTATTCAACAAGCATATAACGATGGCTATTATTCACGAAGGTGATTTTATGTAGCGAGCCGCAGGTGAATATAAACCAGAGTCCGGTGAACTATACATAGACACAAGTTTTTAACTGATTTTGCGAAAAATTGATGACTCATTTTGAAGATTATCGGTCGAAAAATTTGCGAGTTATACACAATTTACAGAGAAAGTTCCAAAAATGATTTTTTTTCGCCACTTGAACCATCACTTTTGGACTAGATATTTTATACAAAATACAAGTTTAAATGTATCACACTGTACAGGAAAGTGATCAACAACATGTATTCTTGCTAATTATAATAACATTTCAGTTAGTTTCCCCATAATATTATTTAAATTACCACTTTTATAAATATATATATATATAACTGAGAGTCTGCAAATTTGTATGAAAACAATTAATTCAAACGACAATAAAGAAGCTCTAGCGTAAGCAGTAGTGTGTAACGATCGTAAAAATCGGGATAACGACAAATATACACCAAATTTGTAGTAAATATATTTCTTTCTCTTACAGTATTTCAAGTTTGATTTCGAACAGGAAATGTTGATCGCACTGCTCGAGTGATGAATGAATTGTAACACACATTAAGTTCCCCAGAAGGGGAAGGGAATATAATCATTGGATTCAGCCTTCCCCTTCTTCAATCACTTGATATGCGCGTTACAAAATATTGGATACTTTTCAAGAAGGGGAAGGGTGAATGCAAATTATCAAAGAAGGGGAAGGATGATTATATTCCCTTCCCCCTCTTGAATAACTTTGAATTTGAATGAAGAATATGCTGATATGCATTTAGTTCATGGGGAAGTACAATGTAACGCTCGTGCAGCAGAGCGAAGATATGCGTAAAAATTTCCAAACAGAAGGCATCCTGCTCGCGCAACATTTGTAGCCGTACACCAAAGATTAAGAGAAAGTGGCTCAGTAGTACCTAAAAATACTGAGACTGGTAGACGACCCGATGTGACAATGGAATACGAAGACGATATTTTGATTGAAATCGAAAATAATCCTGAGGTTAGCTCCAGAAGACTCGCTGCTATTTATCCTGGCATTTCCAAGCCTTCCATATAAAATATTATTCATAAAGAAAACCTTCATCCTTTCCATTTTCAAAAACTTCATGCCATGGTAGATGGTGATTTCCCTGCCCGCATAGATTTTTCAAACTGGTTGCGGAATAAAAAAAAACAGGATCATAATTTCTTTACCAATATTTTATTTTGCGATGAATCTACGTTTACCAGAGAAGGAATTTTTGATTTACATAATGCACATCATTATGCCTACATTGGTGAAAATCCTTATGCAACAGTAGAGAAAAAGCATCAGCAAATATTTATTATAATTGTTGGATAGGTGTAATCGGTAATCAGCTTCTGGGACCCGTAGAGCTTCCTAGCCGTTTAACAGGACAAGAATATCTTAATTTCCTACAAAATGTTTTACTTGATTCAGTAGATGAGGTTCCCTTGATGATTCGAAATAATTCATGGTTCATGCACGACGGCTGCCCAGCTCATTTTAGTAGAGAGGTTCGTCAATATCTCGACAATAACTATCACGATAAATGGATTGGAAGAGGTGGTCCAGTTAATTGGCACCCAAGATTTCCAGATTTAAACCCCTGTGATTTTTGTATTTGGAGTTATTTAAAATCATTAGTCTATGCTTCTTTCATTTTTAGCGGAGTTACATTAATTTCAGTGTTTGATTCGCTTTCCATATTATAATTTCTAGTAATTTCAATATAAATTCAGTATAACATTTAAAATTTCTGCAATCGGCTTTATACAACACTTTGATAAATTATGATGTATGTCTCCGTAGCTTAGTGGTTTAAAGGTCTGACCACGTGAAATGGAGAATCGTAGACATAGGGTTTAAATCCTTGTTTCGGTGGAAATTTTTATTTATTATATTGTGACATTTGGAAATAACTAACCTTCAATATAGGGTCTATTTATCGATGTCATGTGACCTGTTCATCATCCACACTAATTATTCACTGGGGAATAATGTATGTTATCAAACTTGAAGATGCACAGGTAAAATATAAGCGTTATCAAATAGTTGTGGATAAAATTTTCAGTCAGAAGTGGCCTGAAAACTATATATTTCTTTGAGTAGTATTTCCGAGTTATAATGATTTAAAAGGACTTTCTCAAACTTTTGTTCATTCTATTTCCCAACTTCATTGCATTATCTCTTCCAAAGTTTCAATTTGGAAATAATTCCAAACAATACCTCATTCAAATAACTCATACAGAGTATCCACTTAGTTATTGGTTTCACAAATAAAAATTATTCTTCATAAGAAATTCTGCATGATCTGAAATCCAAAATGCAACCTACAATAATTATGAAGTTTTCCCAGTCATAAACGAGGTATACCAGTAAACATGAATTTTGCTTTTACAGGATGGATGAATGGAAAGTTATTTAGAAATAAAAGCTATTTTTAAATATAGCTGGAAAATTCAGGTTTACACAGCAACTCTATTTTCAAAGTATAGTCAGCATAAGTGATGAACTACCGTCTTTGAGTCCAGAGAAATAATGAGTGGCTTTACAACACAGCTGGAGACCGAGACCGTAACCCATATCTTCTGAGTGCGAGGACTGGACTCGAGGAGACAAACAATTTCCGGAGAGGCACACATCCAGTGGACCCATACACCAGTCTGCAGTGCTCTCGACATGAGAACGGCAACCAAAAAGGCAAAAAACACACAGTTGTGGCTCCACACCGTAGTGATTTCTAGAATGTTATCAGCCTAGCTTCCCACACAATTTCTCTTACTATAATTTTCAGTATTTATGATTAGTTTCTAAATGAATTGAACAATGTCAACCGTATTTACAAAATAAAATCAATCCAGATAAAAAAGTACAATTTACACGAAATATTTTGTGGAAATGGTCGTTTAAAAATCACAACATGTAATTTTTTTGTTTAAATGTTTGAAATATTCACAGAATTTTTCAATCGCATTGAAGTAGGGAATGTGGGGAATAGGTGCGCGAGGAGTAATCGTAATAAATATGAAACTGATATATTTCATTAAGAAGCTAGTAAAAAAGAATAACTTAGCACTAAATATGGACGATACCGGCATTATTACGGCGAAAAAGAAGTGCCCGAAGGTGTAAGGAGTTGAGGGGGCTAAAAAAGTAGATGCGGCAAGAGGGGAACAATAACGGCTATTATCTGCTTGAACCTTGTAGGCAATTATACACCTCCAGTGTAGATAAACGCAAGATAATGCTTGCGACACTCCAAAAAAATGAACTAACTGGAGCATATTACCAATGTTTAAAAAACGGATGGACTAAGAGTGATATTTTTTTACGAATGGTTACCGAATTTCGATAAGTTTACCAAACCAACTGCAACAGGTCCCCTTTTACCAATTATGGACAATCACAACAGCCATATTAATATTGCAGCATATAATTACTGTAATTAAAGGAATCTCCATATGGCTTCGCTTCCACCTTATACCTCCGATCATAAACCCCCTTTAGACCTAACATTTTTTGGTCCATTGAAAAATGCTTTATACAGAGAATGTGATTCAACAACTGACTTAAAATAATTACGGAGTATGATATATCTGAGTTACTAAATAAAGCCCTTCCAAAACAAAAAATGCAGAAACAGCCGACAAGAAAATCCCGACCAAAACATCACTACGTAATTTTGACAAGTATACCAATCTTGGAGAAATTGGAAGAAGCTTAAACAAAGCGGACTTTGAGAGAAGATAAACTGTAAGAAAAATAAAATGGAAACATGTTCAGGCTACAGTTCGTAGTTGCTGTCAAGACTCACCAGAGAGAAAAAAATTAAAGGGAACAAAAACGAGAACCTATACCTGATTCATCTGATTCTGACGATGACGATATAGTTTCATATATCTGCGATGATGATGAATTGGTAATTTAGATGATGCTGATTTTACTTTTTCATCAGCACTTCTGGAAAAACCAACAGAGCTTAATGTATTGTGTGGAATTTGTGGAGAATTTGGAAAAGTGGAGAGTTATGGGTGTTTTGAGTTCAGCATGAAATCACGCCGACTGCACTGGCACTGGTAATCACTAGGACTGTAAATATGACTTTTGTTCATTGTAATAACGTTTTTTAACTACTCAACCTACTTATTGCAACAATAACAATAGTAATTAATATTTTGTAATAATGAATTCTTTTAACCATTTTTTTACGGCGCACTGTTTCCAATCAAAGCGCAACATCACCTCTTGGGGTGGGGAATGGTGCGCAATTGCATGTTTACACTTCACTTATTATTGTTATTTTTTTTAATCTTTCCACATTATTTGGTTACATATTTTCAGTCCAATAGTTACTGCTTGCATTAGTGTAAACAAATTGATATTAACTATAACATGCTCCCGACAATAAAGATTCTTACTTGAGTTTCCCCCACTTTCCTTACATGAAGAAAATAAAGGGAGTCCGGTGAAAAACACATCTAGTCAGGTAATGAGGTTACCATAATAACAATAACGTTTTTTTTTAAATCTCTATCTCCAAACATACATACAGTCGTTATGTTTTGGGATTTTACTTAATTTATGTGTATAAAGATAATCCCAGGAAAACAATAAAGTAATTTATATTAAAAATGGCTTCATATTGGAAGCACCTTATCCTATAACCAGGACTTATTACTATTGTATCTTTCAAAGTTTCAATTTAGAAACCATTTCAAACAGTTCTTCAATCAAAAGATTCAAATTTATCAATTTTCTGGAATTTTAGGGTTCTTTTCATGGATATGTAAAAGATCTGAAATGCAAGGGTTTCTCATTACCTCAATATGTTCTTGCTATCACTTTTTAGCTAGACAGCTGTCAATTTAGGTTAGGATATTCGTTGGTATACACCTGGAAATCAGCAGGCTGAGCTACCCCCACAAGTTTCTAGATAAAAATATCCCCACCAAAAATATGGGTTGCAAGAAGCTACCCTATTATATTCATGTGATGATATTCAAGAAAGGTTAGTACCTACTTAAAAACTACTGAATATTTCTCGAACGCACCACGTAACTTAATTTGGTGGATATTTAATTAAAATCAATCTAAACTGCATGGCATGCATTATCTTCGCTTGTTTGGTTTGGAATGAAATTGGAAAAATTAAATTACATCATTTGCCCAAGTCCATTCTAGGTTAAAGCCACAAAACCGACTGAATTTCATGAATAAACATAACCTATGTCGCTTAAGACTGATAAAATATTTACTCATGTAGTAGGTACGCATCCCTTAAATGAATTTTGGGGACATCCCACAATTAATCCTGTAATGAAGATGCAAATTTTATACCTACATGGGGTTGGGAATTACACATTGCTATAGGTAGTGTTTTTTCTTTCCTATGTTATTTAACGTCGGTCTATTACTGAGACTAAGGCTAATCACCGACGCTGGGAGCACTCTACCAGCCAGTGGTAGGGATCTTTATCAAGCACAACATCCATGGACTCGGGACCTCGGTCTTACGTGTCCTCCGGAAGACGGCATATCTACGTTATACATCGTGCTAATTGGTATAATGCCTGCGAGCTGTGATATGCTACTTCGCTGCAGGCTGTACGGACTCTACGACGTGTTTCGACCAGTCTCCGCTTGTTGATAGATATTTGATGTTGACCAAATCTTTTATGGCTGTTGTGTTCAACTGTGGTGGATGTCGTGAAGACATTATTGAAAGTAAATTGATTAAGAATACTTCATTTATTTGTTAAATCATATTTACTTAATGGTGAATCGTTGTGTAGAATGCAAAAAAAATGTTTTTGTTGTGGTGTTTCAATACATCGTTTCTCAAATAAGCAACAAGTTCTGAACAATTCTACAGTTCTGAAACTATCAGTAGGTATCGTATCATTTTATATATACCCAGTAAACACAGGATATCCTATTGATATTCATATAATGTCCACGGTTGGTCCATATGGACATGGACACAGAATAAACATCCAATGAATGTCCATTTACCACTAGTACAATGGATATTCGTTTGAGGACATTCACTGGACCTTCAGTTCTCGTTCACCACTGAACGTGAAGATTTAGAAGATTTATTTGAATGATGGACGACCATTGTTCATCCATGAGATGTCCATGGTTTATATATCATGTCCAATGAGTGTCCATATTTGTACAAGGTATATCCATTCTCAGTACGAAACGGATATCCATGGGTTGTCCATAGGATATCCTTCTGGACTTGAACGGATATCCTATGGATATCCCTTATGTCCAAAGTTCATGTGTTATCTGGGTAGGTACTATCTGAACAGTCTAATGAGAGTACAATACGTTCTGTATGGTATTGTTGCATTGTTGGTGTTAATTTAAGTGAATATGTGATTTCCACGATGGAAAAATGTCATTGAGAAAGAGAATATTTCGAAGGACTATTTTTTTGCCTTGGGCTTTGGTTACCCTTTCAGTGAAGAAAATTTGGAAGCCAGAATCTAGACTATATTCTAGCCATTTAATGTCAATGGAGCGTAGCCTGTATCCAATTTGGTCAACGGAAAACTGAAATGTATTCTTCTAGTAATAAATGAATCTAGCATAATTATTTCTAGTATTACTCGGAATTTTGATATGATTATCCAATCAAATTAAACCCTTCTTCACATAGCACGGCTCTGTTCCTGGAATCTGCGACCTTTGCTGTGTGTAATGTTATCCTTGTTTGTTGAAATCGAATAATCGATTAAGATGCTGGTTACAAAGTGTCTTGTCAGTATACCTGGTTATTCGTCTAGTCTATTCAATCATCGAAGATCCTGAATATGATAAAGAACATACTGGGTCAACCCATCACTTGATATTATTAATTAGCTTTAAAAAAGCTGATAAATGCAAAATAAAACAAAAAAAACTATTCACCTTGCTACAATAATTATTGCGAACTTGGAGTAACAATAAAAAAGCAGACGGAATATGCGTAATTGATGGGTGCATGAACCGAACGTAGGTGGGTACGCGCGTGAAGGCAAACGCTCACTGACTTCAATACTATAAAACAATTAATAATTGAAGAATCCAGAATACCCAACAGATTTCGTCTAATTTAATTTTTGGAAACGGCTATCTAGAAGGAAGTTGATGATTTTTATAACAATTCTCTTATTTTCTTCAAACCTAATTTTTTTATAACTAGGTACTGGTCCTGTTTCATAGTCGTCGAATCATGGATAATTTCAGGTATAATATCTGTAGCTTGCATCTGGAGTAATAAAACTAATAAACGATATTAGATTTTTAAAAGCTAATTTTGTTGTCCGGAATAATGTCTCAAATTAGTAACGCAAACGAAAAATAACCAAAACTCTAGTATTTAAGGACATTTGTGTGGTTTATTCTTAATTGATTTTTGCTCGTTTCCTCAACAGACCCAATTAGTCGAATAACCACAAGCGGCCCCTTCTGTTCTACCAATTTCAATTATCGATCCTTTCGATAACAAAACCAAGAGAACCATCAAAGTCCGTGTAATTTTCTTGTAACAAAACCACAAGCCGATACATATACACAACGCCAAGCGAAATGTCGGCTTTGGCAGCCAAACGGTCCCTTACGTGTTCTCATTTTCCTTCTGTCCTTCTCTCCCATTCTCTCTGGAAACGGGTACATCACACGATTTTCTGAGGTATAAACTTCGTGCATGGTATTTATGTTGAACAGCAATTGAATTTATTATTCACAAACCGGATGGGGTGCAGGAAGTATAATAATAGATAGTTTAACACTAAAAAATATTGAAAGTACAATAATCAAGTGATAAGTTAATAATAAACAATAAACATGCAAAGTACTCAAAATTATTTCAACTACTTGCTTCTATTAAATACTAGGCTTGTTCAACTGAAACCCATCTTTGGTCAGGTTAGCCTTGGAAACAATTGTAATCATTCAACTGACGTTTTCCAACATTAGTAGTGTATGCAAACGTCACACTGATCTGTTTATTTCGTTTTTATTTGACAGCGATTTTAAGTATTGTGACTTTGAAATGGCGTTTGTTGTTAACAATCCGTCCAAATGTGATAAGCGTGCGGTCATTCAATTTTTGTGTGCTGAAGGTGTGCAACCGTTGCAAATTTATACGCGAATGCAAGCAGTGTATGGAAACGCATGTTTTGCATATCCAACTGTGAAGGAATGGTGTCGAAAATTTAAGAATGGAGAAGAGAGGACGAATGATAAGCCACGACCAGGTGTATTGATTACTGCATCAACAGACAGGAATGTGGCATGTGTGGAAGGCCTGATTAGAGAAAATCGTCGAATTTCAATCAGAGCAATTTCATAAAATGTTGGTGTGAGTATAGGATCTGTCCATAGTATCGTACACAAACTAGGTTACAGCAAAGTTTGTGTGCAGTGGGTTCCTCGTCTTTTGTCTGAGGACCAAAAAAGCTTGCGAATGGGCTTGTCTTTACAACACCTCACGGAATACAGTCAAAATGGTAATGACTTTCTCACGTCAATAGTTGCTGGCGATGAATCTTGGTGTCATTATTTTGAAACATCCAGTACCTAAGCTGTCATCGATGCAATGGAAACACGCAAATTCTCCGCCACCAAAGAAGTTTAAAGTTCAACCTTCTGCAGGCAAGGTGATGTTGACATTTTTTTTCGACCATGAAGGACCTTTGCTGATAGAGTTTACAAAACCTAGAGTGCATATCAACGCAAACCTGTATAATGAAACTTTGAACAAGCTCCATCAAGCAATAAGAAGAAAACGTCCAGGGAAGCTTTCACGTGGTGTTATTCTGCTTCACGATAATGCTCGGCCTCATGTTGCCAACGTAGTGGAAGAAAATCTGCAACGAAAGAAATGGAGGATATTAGAGCATCCACCCTATAGTCCCGATTTATTGCCTTGCGATTTTCACATCTTTGTGCCACTAAAAAAGGCGTTAAAAGGTTACCGTTTTCAGTCGGACGCAGAAGTACAAAACGCTGTGAAAGAATTCTTCCAGCACCAGCCACAAGAATTCTATAAGCAGGGTATACATCGGTTGGTGAAACAGTGGGATATGTGCCTCAATTGTAGTGGTAGTTATTTGTAACTGTACTTGTCAATAAATTTTTCCTGGACCAAAGATGGGTTTCAATTGAACTATCTTGTAGTACAAACATAATCAAAATAATTATAAAATCCATAAACAGAATTTTTTAAGCTTATTTCCTAATCAAAAGCAACAAATATATACATACATTTAAATAAAATGATGAGGCTTCTACTTGATAAAGATCCATACTAAATGATGAAATAAAACAATTTAATTTGTTCAAATCTTCATTATATTAGAACTACGTTCAATATATATTCGTGACGCATTTCGCTAACACAGTAGCTTTATCAAACGAGTTAAGCTAATAACAGTCTAATACTTGAGCCGTGTAATCACTAACTGTAAATTAATGAAGAAGAGGAGTTGACACTTTCTAATAGCTACATGATATCCTCCCTACATATGGTATAACCCTACTTCTTTTTCTATAGGAGCAGAGTGCCTTATTATTTATCTAAAAGTACCATAAATATAGGGTGAGACATTCTTTTTTTCTATGTGGAATAAAATGTTAAAACAGGTCGGTTTCACCAAAAATTATATCGACACATCCGTACTCAAATACACTAGGGTCGTAAAATTCGGCACAATGGTTGAGGATTGATTAATATGATAAGCCGGTAGCCAGAGTCGTGCAGTTTAAGGATTTTGCCGAGTAGGTTTTTTTCATTATGTTAAATAATTTTGTATTAGGATAAATTTATGTAGATATTGTATAGATCTATAAAATTCAATTTGTAAAAAAATACATCATTTGTGATATAAGGAAATATCAGTTTGAAAGAATTTTGTTTTAAACATAGCCATCAGGGGGAAAAGATGGAAATTGAAGGTGGATAGTGATGGTGATTATGATTACTTGGGATGAATTGACATTTTTGATAGAAGAGAATAATTAGAAATAAAATCAAAATTAAAATAACCGATTGAATATTTAAAAAAAATATATTATACTGGAAAATAGAAAGAAGAAATTGGAGACCAAAATTATATTACATTCAGAACAGGAAAGTAAAATTTCAATCATCTAAATTACCAATAAATTTGAACAAATACCAGCAAAAACATTTGGAAACAATAATAATAGAAAATGGCTTTTTGAAAACCGGAGTAGTATCGAAACTTGTCATATAGTTTAGACCGGAATAAAATTGAAGATTTAATATTTAATAAATATAAGAAATTTCGTTGGAAACACATCAATTCTTAAAAAAGAAAAAATAATAAGAATAATAATCAATTTAGAGACTTAAAGTTTGTAATGTTTAATTGAATCGAAAAAATAATTTTAATATTCAACCAAAAACCCAGACTTAATAAATTAACAATTAAAATTAAATAAAATTAATATGGAATTACAAAAAAATTAATAAAACAAAAGTTAAATATCATAAATTAATAGAGAAATTTTATTATATAAAATTAATATAATTTATTATATACCAAAAGATAATTACCTAATTATATTAAATATTGCACAATTCAAGTGGACGCACCGGAATTCGGTCCCGCTACCTGCGGAAGGGACTACCTGTAACGGATTAAATTCGAAGTGCGGCCACACCAGCGAAAATGCGATTTCGGAATTGGGTCCCATGTACCTACTATTTGTTTAATTTGACTTTTATTTTCCTTCACATTATTTTGGGCTTAGGACCAACACCACCTTCGTATTTTTGAAATCTACCTGCTTCGACAGCGGACCGAATTACGAAATCACCCTTTCGGTTTTGGACAAGGTCCCTGTGAGCGCGACGGCCGGATTGCATCCCGCTAAGAGCAGGTAGAATTTTTACCATCCGAGTTGCATCCCACGACCATCCGAATTGCATCCCATTAACCAATTTTATTTTAGCAGCAAAACTAATGTATGTTCTGATAATAACCAACAGCGTTGTCACGTTTACTTAATACTAAATAATACTTAATCAATTGTAACATTCAAAATGTTTATTGACACATAAACAAATGTTTACTTAATACTAAATAATACTTAATCAATTGTAACATTCAAAATGTTTATTGACACATAAACAAACGTTTACTTAATACTAAATAATACTTAATCAATTGTAACATTCAAAATGTTTATTGACACATAAACAAACGTTTACTTAATACTAAATAATACTTAATCAATTGTAACATTCAAAATGTTTATTGACGGTTATTGATGGTTGCATTTAAAAAGGGCTGACGCTTATACTTTACCAGTAGTTCAAAATTCTGATTCGTTTCGCAAAGATCGTAGTAACATTTTGTAGTTATATATTGTGTGATTTTGGTGAAAATATGGAGATCAATACGGTTTTAAGTGAAAAGGGTAAAGTTTTAATTGTTATTCAGGGGTATACATTCTGTTTTCAAAAAATGTTAGGTAAAGATACGGTGAAGAGGTGGCAATGTACAAAACGAAATTGTAAAGCTTTTCTTAAAACAA
Organism: Lochmaea capreae; assembly: GCA_949126875.1. Classification (NCBI taxonomy): domain Eukaryota; kingdom Metazoa; phylum Arthropoda; class Insecta; order Coleoptera; family Chrysomelidae; genus Lochmaea; species Lochmaea capreae. Next base: position 4,175,547 of record OX421409.1, read on the forward strand.
ATTGTGTAAGTGATGAATTAATTGAATCGGTGTTAAATCACAACCACGAGAAAGTGCCAGCGGAAATTTTAAACAGACAAAACATTAGTAACTCTGTTAAATGTGCTGCTGTAAGTGACATGTGTGAAAAGCCAATGAAATTAATTCGGAATGAAATAAAAAATAGGGAGATAGATACTATAACAACTAAGGATGTAGAACGAATTCGTAAAAACATTCATAGTGCAAGATCGTCAAATGGTTTAATACAGGTTCCAAAAAGCGTAACAGAATTTCACAATTCAATTGAAGTAGTCCCCATCGTGACCAATAAAAATGAAAATTTCTTGTTGAGAAACGATAAAGAAAATAACATCATTCTATTTTCTTGTCAAACCAACCTTAATTTATTGTCTTCTTCTTCAGATCTTTACGTGGATGGTACGTTTCAGTATTGTCCAAAATATTTTCTACAATTGTTTACCATTCATGCTTTAAAAGATAATACCTATATTCCCCTAGTTTTCTGTTTACTTCCTAACAAACTCTCTTTCACATATTCTCTTGTTTTTCAATACTTAAAAGAAGAGTGCTTAAATCTAAATATTCCTTTAGCCCCTAAAACCATAACCGCAGATTTTGAAATTGCAATTCATAAAGCAATTTCAGAAACTTTTCCTTTGGCATCTATCCGTGGCTGTAAATTTCATTTGGGACAATCCTGGTATAGAAAAATTCAAGCGGTTGGCTTATCAGTTCCGTATCAAAATAAGTCAGGCCAATATGACGAAATTTCGAAGTACTTGACATACATCTTTGGTTTATCTTTTCTTGACCCTAAAGATGTTGGAGAAGTTTACGCTTTTGACTTGGCTGCAATCCAGCCAGAAAATGACAAACTAAGTGAATTTTGCGACTATCTTGTCGAAAATTATATAGAAGACAACGCGACATTTCCGCCACATATTTGGGCTGAACATTCAGAAACTCTTCAACGAACAACAAATGCTTGTGAATCTTTTCACTCCAGGTATAATAAATCCTTTTACTGTGCTCATCCAAACATAAATGTATTTTTAGATGTACTTTTGCAGTTTCAGATCGACACATACATAAAAATTAATAGTGTACACCTTATACCAAAAGTTCACACCAATGTATTAAAAAAACGAGATTTTATTAAAATGAAAATTAAAGAGCTAGAAGAAAATATAATTACAAAGTTTGAGTTTGTTAAAACAGTTTCGTATAGGTGTAAACCTAAGGTTTAGGGTATTTTTAGTTATTATTGTACCTTTATGTATGTTATGAAAGATTGAACCTCTTAACCTATAATCTACATAAAAAAATGTTAAGTGCAAAAGTTTATTTTATTTATGTTAACTAGATATTTTACGTTTAATACATTTTTATCCTTTTTATGTGTATCTTTTTATTTAAATTGATTTATTTCCAAATATATAAAATACAAATAATTACCTAAACTTTTAATCGGTACATTGATTTTTAAACTATATTTCAAGAATTTTAGCACAAATTGGCAACGTTGCGGCGCAGTTTACCTGAAATGGTGTTATTAATTAGTAAATACCTTTTTTCGAGGTGGGATGCAATTCGGATGTGACCTTTTCTTGGCCAGGTAAAAGTTGAATTTTTGGGATGCAATTCGGATCTCGCCCCTGTGAGCAGGTAGCCCTTTTGCTAGGTACCCGGACCGAATTCCGAAACACCGATTCAAGTACCTATCTACATTTATAGCTACCTGGTATACTTTGTGACCGCTTATAACTATCAAAACTTTCATTGTTTAAAATACCTAGGTAATACCACAATGTAAAATCGGCTCTTAATACTGTAATAATTACTTACTAATAATATGATACTTGCCTAACTTTTGCACCATTAAATAAACGCGACAAATCAAACCATTCAGGTGTTTACCGAAACATGTAACGCCAATGGTTTATTGCCACTTTATGGCCATCGACCCTTTCTTGTGCTCCTTTGCAATAGGAAATAGAGTATAATATAGTATGTAAAGTTCCTCATGACACCCAGTATTATTAACTATTTCGATTGTCTTTGTCCTGGTGAAACTCACCATTTCAAGAATTTGTCAGCTACCCACTTCTCTTTTCCAAAATATTATGAACCCTTTTAAAATACTTCAATGTTTTAAAAATTTCAGGCCATTATGAATTTATTTTCCATAAGGTATAAATCCAACCATAAATTTGTCTTTGAATGCTCTTCCTTTTTATCGTAATTCAAAAAAATGCTAGAGGAACAATGACAGATCTGTAATTATTTCCAAAACTTCATGGATTTAAAAGAAAAGAAAAAGAAAAATATAAATTTATCCTATAATATACAAATCAACTAACAATAATAATTTGCATGATCTCTATTCTTACTTCTTATAACAGTTTTCTTATTTGCTGCAAAAAAACCGAAAATTAATTTTAAAAAACTTCAAATGCGTTTGCTGAGGAAGTAATAATGAATTTGCATTTGTGTCAGTCTTTCTCCAAAGGTGCGAATAAAAGGCGGGCACCTGATAGTGACATCGGAAGCCAAAATCGGTGTTGTTGAAATCACCATCTCTAAAGTCATAGTCGTTCATACCTTCACAGCAGTATGCGTTTTTAGTCGTCTTGCTTTGTTCAAGTTTCATTAATTTTTTAATACATTTTTTAAATTACGGTAACACCAAAAATTATTTTAAAAAAAAAAAAATATTCTCCAGTCTAGGACCCTCCTAATCTTTATTTAAGTCAATATTGAATTCGTGCAAATTTCGCATTCTCATCAAACTAGGTAATTTACTTATATTTCCCAAAAACGTCGCATTAATTTATGGGATTACAGCTGTCTTAGTTTTGCCAAATATTAGATTTTGCCAGGATTTATTGTTGGATTTGATAGTAAGACATGTCAAGACAAAATCTGTACAGACCAATGTTGTTAATTAGTGCGATGATTAATAGTGATACTTATCTCTTGACAAGTTTAGTGAGCACTAGCTATGTTTATCAGCCAAGATTTAAGCGTGATTAAACATCTCTACATTGTTCGCCGATTAGAACAGGTCGTAGTGTAGTATTATGCATGTGTCAAACCGAAATTCAGTTTTCTTAAACTTCGTTTTGGTGTGAAAATTGTGAACAAAAAAAATATTTAGATATAGGTGATGAAAAATTGGAAACAGCAAATTATTCGTAGATTTGTTTGTTTAAAAACTAATAATCAAATGTGTCGATATCGAAAAAAAACAAAAATTAACACAAACTATGAACTTTGTGACAAAAAAAAGGAAGCGAAATAGCAGATGAACTAGCAGAAAGGGGGATTGAAAGACCCTTTTGGAGGCCGGAATCCTTTTGCAGTATCAGCCCCAGTGTAATTTCGGAAGAAATAGGCAAAGCCGAAGCAAACAGGAGATCTGACCATTGGAAAGATCTACTAGGGCTTAGTCAATGAAAGATTCTGATGGGTGACTACAGCCCGTAGAGATCAAATGAATGCATAAGTCAAAGTAAAACTGCATTGAGTTTTAACAGGGATCCTAACGGGACATTGCCGCCTGAACGGGCACCTGAAAAAGCTCAAAATGATGGAGGAAGAAAAATGTAGATTCTGTGACATGGGAGAAGACGCCTCCATCCACAGCGTCTGCACAGCAATTCAGAGTCCTGGGACACAGCACCAACGAGATTATTGGATAGGCGAGAGACATTCACCTAAGCTGAAGCCTGCAGATATTCTAAATTTCCTCTGGAAAATAGGACCGAAGGAGCTACTAGCATTGTATAAAGATAGTTACTAGTATCTTAGACTTCCCTAAGGAACTAAGTACAAGTAAGTGGGCACAATGGATCTTATAGGTTTCAGTGAATGTCACCCCATGAGACATACATACATACATGCTAATACCAAGGATGTCCTCCACAAACTTTTCGTAATGAGTCATTTTCAGTGATCCATATTAGCCAAAATTTATTTCAAAATACACAACACAAATTTTACTTTCGTTAATTTTACGTAATTTTCTTTAGAAGGGACGGGCCATCACTCATTGGAACAAAAATATCAACTGTAGTAATTTTTGTTAGGATAGATTTTTTCATTTGATATACAGTTTACAAAACTTCTTTTTAATTCCCAATTTGCTTCCTGAAAGTAACCTCTGTATTCAAATAAATCTATTCACGAATGGAGTTGAATGAATGTATGTATATATGTATATTAGGGTGACATTCACTGAGACATAAAAGTTATATCGTGCCCTCTTACTTCTACTTAGTTCCTAATGAAAGTCTCAGAGACTAGTAGCTCCTTTAGTCCTATTTCCCGGAGGAATTTCAGGAAATCTACAGGCTTCAACTAAGGTGAATATCTCTCTTTTATCCTAGGTGTTGTGACTACAATTCTCAATTGCTGTGTAATTCGCAAGTATGTGTATCGAGGTTTCTTCGCTCGAGCCACATAATCTACGTTCCTCTTCCTCCACTATTTTGAGCTTTTCAGGTGCCCTTTCAGGCGACAATGTCCCGTTAGGATCTCTGTTAAGACTCTGAATGCAGTTTTACTTCGACTAGTGCACTCATTAGATCTCTGGAGCCACTGTAGTCACTCAGCGGAATCTTGATCTTTCCAATGGTCATATCGACTCTTTTTTCGGCTTTTCCTATTTCTTTCTATATTACATTGGAGCTCACACCGCAGAAGGGTTTCCGCTCCAAAAAGGGTGTTTCAGTCTCCTTCTTTGCTGGTTGATTTGCTATAAGATTTCCTTCTATTCCAGTATGTACTGGAATCCATAGAAATGTGACTAAATTGTTCTCGCCTAGTTCATTTAATTTGCCTGGGCATTCCCATACCATTTACACAAGAGCTCAGTGCTTCAATTGTTGCTTGATTATCCGACAATATGACAATCCCTTGCTTTCTATATCCTTTGTCAATATTGAATTGGGCACACTTTCCTATGGCGTGAATTTCCGCTTGAAAGATATTTCTGTTTTCTGACAAGCTTTCAGAGTGCTGGTTCCTGGCCCGTACACTCCCATCCCAGTTCCTTCCATTGCTTCTGAGCTGTTGTATTTGGATCCCATTCCTTCTTGTTGCTTAATTACGTAACGCATTCCTTTGAAAAGTGTTTTTTCATCATACCATCTTGTGGCGTGTCCCAGGTTATCTAATATGGCAGTGTACATCTAGCGCAGGATTTTTCCTACTCCAGCTGTTAGCAGTTTCGACATCCATTTGGATAAATGGAGTTAGCAGATTGTCTACTTTTTAACCATGCGTTAAAATTTAACATTTGCTCACAGAATTGCCTCTATAGTGTGTTGATTATTTTTGTCGTCGTGAGTGTAAGCTGAGGTCCTACATCACTCCTGCACCATGATTTCACGTTAAATTTTCTACTTCCGGGATCCTCCAATCAAGTAAATATTTTTCACATAATTTCAACTGAAAATTAGACATTATTATTTCATTCCCACTGAGTTTCGTCTTCCTTATTCTTTACAAAAGTACTGCTATTTATCAGTGTTAATTATCTTGATCTTTCCATTTTTCTAGCGAACAAAGGCTATATTATTTCTACAGGAATACTATTGTGTTTCAGTTGAATTTAGATTGCTATGCTATACTCTCAATTTCCATGACTTTTCTCATAGAACTTATTGAAAATGGCTGATGTTTGAAGTGCTGTATCTCGGGCTCTATTGGACCTATATAGATTCAGTTGTGCTCAAATTGTAGCAGCTTTTCAAGTTATAAGCCGAAATCCAGAAAAAAGGAAGAGAATTTCGAGCACCACGCAGTTTATACAGATCTTTCAAAGCTGCAATCTTGGTTTTACTCTATTGAAATTTATCCTAACAAAGTAATTATTTGTGACCTTCGATGACTAGGATCACTCAAGTATCTCTCTGTTCACCAGTCCGCAAACTTTACATCAAATAAAATAATTTGTTGCGGGGTCTCAAAAATATATTTTCCATAATTTTGAAATCGAAGTTTTACTGTTATTGAGGTATATAGATATATATGAGGAATATATAGAATAGATAGATATTGAACCTAAAATCCCGAAAGGGGAGAAAAGTACAAAAAATAATTCTGTCCTTATACATTAAAAAAAAAACTAGTAAATTCATTTCGACCAACAATGATGTCATTTTTTTTTGAGGTGACTTACTTTCGCAATAAATACTACTCGCAAAAAGCTGTATTCACTCGTTTTCATTTGGCTTCTGAAGCCTGTAACGTTCCCTTCTCGAAAATATAACATCGTTACTCAGCTGAAAATACGAGGTCATGAAAGTAAAATTACCGACCCAAAATAACATTATATTAAAAGAAGAAAGTTCAAAAGCATATGGAGGTACGTTAAATATTTTCATATTTAGATTCATCTATATAAGAAATCGTTGGTCTATTCAAGGTTTTTGTTTGTGGCAGGTAGTTTAAGGTAAAACTTATAGCTCCTCTTAACTTGTAATTATTATGTTCAGTGAAAATTTTGGTGGTTTTATCACATCATATCCATTTTTATTATTTTTAATCTTTTCGGCTCAGTTTAACCTTTATATAAGCTGTTTTTGCTCTTTTATATATTGTTTATTGTTTATTAATTTCGTTGTTTAATTACTCAATGAAGAACTTCACTTTACTATTGTTTCAACCCGTGATAACTTGATTGTATAGTTGACGTAAAAGATATAGTGCCAGCTATCTTATCGTATATACCCTTTAAGTTAAGTAGCGAAGCTAAACTCTGAAAGGTATTTATATTATTTTCGTCTACTTACCAAACATAATTTTATATTGTATTTGTATTTTGACCCATCAGCCCATCCTTTTTTAACCGTATCGTGTGTATCATACCGAGTTTCGTCCAATTAGATAATTGCTGTATATGTATACTTACTTACAATTTCCACACAAATTCTTGTATTCTTTGTGTGGGTTTTAGTCAACTTAGATATTCTACAAGCCGCTTTTGCTTCGTGGTCCACTCTTTCATTTCCAATTATATCGCAATGTTCTTTCACCCAGATAAGATGAAAAGTTATGTAATTAAATTAATACAAAATACATTGTCAACGTTTTTATTGATTTTTATTAATAATTGAGTGTTGTTATGTTTAAACTAAGATGATGAAATATCTGAAAAGTGGTTGGATCAGGTATAGGGAATACCGGTACCAAACGAATTGGCTTGAAAAATACAGCGGAAAATGTGATAAAATGCAGGTTGTTCTTAAGTAAAAAACTGACTTGAATTGTGCATGTTGGTTTAAAATACTTTGTGTGAAATATCAATGAGTTGAACATAATTGTAGTTGACGGGCAAGCGCTTGTTGTTTATCGGTTACAATTTCACGTCACTAGTTTTGTTATTAATGGAGATATCGTTATTCAATGTGGACTAAAATTTTTTCAAAACTTTTGAAAAAAGTCGAAATATTTTGGAAATACTAATTTTTATCTAAAATTGTATGTGGATTTTGAAAATAGAATGAAAAATATCAAGTTCTATTCAAAATAACAAAGTTGACGACCACTTCCGAGAAAAATGGAAGTGCCACATTCAGGACAACCTTTATATTCAAACTCGGCGTCATCCAAAACCTATAGTTGTGAGTAATTTTCATTTGCACTGTTTCACAATAAAATAACAATATGCGGCAAGGTCTCTTTGATGATTAAAAAGCCGAAAAGCTGAAAAAGCCATAAATCATTTCTAGTATTGACCTACCCACAAGCGAACAATTGATTCCTATTGGTATAATGTAGCTTCCGATTGGTCTATGAAACATTTACTTGAATTGTTAGTCCACATGGACTGATAACGTCCCAGGGTGGGTTCAGTTCATTTCTGTTATTTACGAGATATTGTGCTCTTAGATGTTGCTGCCATTGAGATTTTGTTTTATTGACTAAAACTATTTTGTTGTATGGCTTTTTGGAGACCATTCGAAGAGAAAGACATTGTAATAGGCTCCGATCTTTGAATATACTAGAAAAGTGAACAAACGTATTATTCTATGCCAATAAACAATGTCAAAGTTTACTTATTTATTCTGCTTGTTGTATGATTATTGTATGAATATTTTATTGTTAAAAATTTTTTACCAAAAGTTTTGAAACATCTGGATGTGGAGATTATGGATTTGAGGCTGAAACAAATTTGGTATGTTCAAGTCGTGTTCTACGCAAAATATTATACAAAATATGTACAGGCAACTGAAACAAGAAAATAATGGGTCAAAGCATGGAGCTGCTGGAAGAATATATAATTAACAACAGTTTTAAAAAAACCCATTATTACAGTTATCGCTAAAACTGCTATTCATCGAAAAAAGAGAGTACAGAAATCGCTAATGCATCGGGATCCTGCAATAATGAAAAATTTGTCTGAAACCGGTTCTGCTTCTGCTTACAGATTTCTTTATCTCGCCGACAAATTGTGAAACGGTGCAAATTAACTTTACTCACAATTATACAGCTTCTCAATTTAAGATTTTTAACATGACTGTATCTGCCATTACTTTCAATCAAAACTTTTCGCGCCACGCCCTGTACACAAGGAAATTATCTCTCCCTTATCCAAAAACTTACATAGTTTACTTCCCAAATTTCAGAATGTACGATACCGCAACATATTTCTCCAATTAGAGTTGAAAATAGAATGTCGCAACGTATTTGATAAAACACTCGCAGAGTGGAAATTTCTTAACTGGAAGACGCCATCTAACCGCGAACTACACGCAATCCCATTTGTCTGTAGTCGAAATTAAAACTTTACTCAAAGTATTGTTGTTCAGAAGAAGAGGTATACACACTCACAACTAGAGACGTAAACTTTGATTGGATAGATAAATTAGTTGAGATTTAATTTTGAGGTAGAATTGTACAGAGTTGAATTTTAGATGTGTGTGCTATCTTCTTAATCTAATGGTTTAATTGAAACATTGTTTTGTGCTGTTATAGATAAGATGACAATTGAGCGGCAACATTAATTAAAGTGATTCAATTAACTTAAATGGAAGTTTATTGAAAAATAATGTCATATTTTCATATTTATAATGTGCTTTTTTGTAAAATTAAGCCACAATTTTTTCTATTCTCAGTTCAATAGAACGGATGCATTTCAGCTACCGTCATCAAGAATAATTGGATTTCTTGACAAGTTTATCGCTATTTGACAACTACTCAATCAATGGAACTTTTTTCAGTTCAAGCACACAAAAAGTTGTCAATTCACAGCAGGAAATTGTTTTTTTGATTAAGAGTATTGTGGATAGAGAAATATTTGTTTTAATAATATTCTGGTGCACGTTTTGGCTCGAACGTGGATTATTAGTAAATGAGAAAGTCATGGCAAGATAATAATGTATTAACCTACTGCGATGAAAAAGGCGGGCGCCTAAGATATACATATAACTGTGCATGCAGGAGGAGAGGACGGTTTTGTTGAAGATATTAAACATGCAGGTAGGGTTTTTGAAAGTAACCGAAGTGACTACCATCATAATGCAAACTGCAAAAAGTCAGAAAAATGGTCCAAGACAAAATTATACCTAGCCTAGAGAAGCCCAGTTACCATTGTCTGTTAGAATGAGTAACATCAGTGCACGGAGCGCTAAAATCTGTTGTGTGTGTCGTATGAATATTATGTTCCATGTTAGTTGTCAAGGGATGAAAGATGTCATGTCTTGTCAATGGTATTGTCTTTTTGTAATGAACATGTACTGTATTTTCAATCCATAATAATCAGAATAAAACCAACACCAAGAGAATTATTGAGTATTATTTATAAAATTGTCACGATTGGTGGCACCAATTCCATGTTCTAGCTGGTCTAAAACAAAATGACTAGGCCGAGTCTAAGAATATCAACATTCAAGACTTATAGACTACCAATTATGGGAAATAATAAAATCCAAGTTGCCAAATAGAGAGTATTATTTGGACTGATATGCACAATCAATGGGCCACAGTAAGTCTTACGTCTAACGCTTATCAGTGTAGCGGTATTGAAATGGTTTGGTCGAAAGTGAAAGAATCTACGATCAAGAGATTATTAATACTAATGGGTCTCCTAATGATGCGATTCTGGCTTGGAATAAAACACTTGAGAAAATGAATGAAATTATCATTGGTAGCATTACGTGATGGAGCATGGTGACAAACTGATTCGGAAAGACTGTGAAATTGAAAAATGAATGGGGGCTTCCGATATAAATCCCCCCATAATAACCGACGATGGCAGTTCATCAAAACAATATTTTTTAAATTATGAAGACAATTGATGTTATTTGTTGGATCATCCGCTTCTGTACATGTAATTTTTTGTGACAGAGATTCTGTACATCCAGTAACCTCTAGTTTGAAATTTTTGCATTACTGAATAACATGCATAATACAGTGTCTCGCTTCATTAAATAAATATGACTATTTCGATATTACAGGAAACTGTGATAATTCTTTATTGTTTCAAATCAATAAATTTGTTGTCAAATTTCCGTTACTGGAAGATATGTATTGACTGTGATTGAAGTGTGTTCTTCAGTCCGGGACTAGAGATTCTCGGACGGATAACACATACCTTGTACTGATGAGGCACAAATACGCCGAAACCGGTCTATAAGTTGTGTTGTCCCTTCTAATTGCATACCAGAATAGTTGGTTTTAGAATATCATGTAGAAATACCAACTCCGTTTGACTTTGAAGTGTAAATCATTATCTGTCGGTGCATATAGCAGAGGAAGTAGTTGTTGCTTCTTAGTTAAACGGTCACTGTTTTTGGAGAATATTTTTCAAAACTTTATAAAGCGTTAGTATAAAAAGAATGATTCTTCGACATTTGTTGTTAAATCGCTTTATTAAATACGACAATATTACGGAAACTTCCGTTAATTTGGGTTGCAGTATCGTATTTTTCGGAATGACTTTTTTAATATCAGGTTATTTTCACTCTTTTAGGTTTTGGTAGTTTATATTATCATGTTTTGAGTTTTCCATCTGTAATAGTTTGTTATTTCAAAATTGTCTCAATTTCAAATTAAAAGTGTACAATTTAGCAGTAAAATGTGAGTTCTGAAAATCAACGAGTCTCTGATAAAAAACCTATAATAATTTTTATGGTCTTTATATGCATAACAATTTTTGCAGTGAAAATATTCTGAAATAAAGATCAACACTGTGCTGATATAATAGCTTGCGTGTTGAAGCCGTTGTAGTAAAAACCATTGTAGGTCAAATTATAAACTGAAATCATATTTATAGTTTCTCATCAAAAGGCCATTTTGCCGGCACTCGAAAGCGTTGTAATGGTTTTTGTTACAAGAAATTTCATGGAGTGTAACGAACACAAGAGGTTTTGTTCGGAGCACATCGATCGATATTCAAGTTGTTTGAAAATGTTCGGGATTCGAGTGATTTCTCTTGAATTGGGAAACAATATTTTCGAAACATAAATTCAAAACTTCTGTTTTGGCATATTGATATCACTAAAGTGGTTCTACGAGATTAAAAATTGGTGGATTTTAACTTTAATCCAGACAAATATTTTTTTAATAACATTTTTCGTTGTTTCGAATTTACTTTGGGAAAAAAAATTTGAAACTGAAGTGACCTCGAGAAAAAAAAAGGAAATTTAATACATCAAATTTAACCAAATTAACATGAATAAGGAACTCAGATTATTCTTGTTTTACTGAAATATATTTTTTTATGCCTGACTTAACTGTCCTAGATTTATGTTTCTGGTATTACCTTCTTTTTACAACTAAGCACATTTTTCGACAGAATACGAAATGCCAACCAGTGCTTTACTGGTTTTTTTTCTCCTATCATTGAAAATCTTAGCCCAATCAGACATCCACACTAGCACAGTGTGAATGCCAAAACCTGGATATAATTGGGTCTCCTCGCTTTTTAAAATGCTGTTCTAGTATTTGTTGAGTCTACAGTACTACTTTTTTTCAAGAACTGCTATTGATTTTTTGCAGTGATTTCGCTATATGACAAAAAGGTTCTGGTTGCCTTATTATTGTCCTTGTGATCTGAGTGGCCTGGTTACCCAGGCCAAGGATAGTCTGTTTGGTCTGCAAACAAGTTTGGAATTTATCTGCATGGAGCTGATTATTTCATAGCCACATGGCTTTTGGCTTATATGGTGATGGTATTTTCCCTAAATTCTTGTTTGATCAACTCCAATTCACAGTGCTGTATTGCTTTGGCCTGGAATATCGTCACGTCGTTGTCCAAGCACAGTAAGATTCTTTCCATTGCCTTGAAAACGATGACAAAGACAGTAATATTGAAATATCTAAAATCAATATCAATAGGATGAGATTAGTCAAATTTAAGTGGTCCAACTTTGTTCAATTCCGTTCAGTAAAACAAGAGTAAAAGTTCCTGGTAGACCAATTTTTTTAACTGTGAGGCTTATCAAGGATACCTATGCTTTGAGGTCTAAAGAGACGCTAGGGAGTAGCGTGGATCTAGACCAGCCTGCGGAGCAGTTCCAAGAAGCTTTTGTGTCTACATCCGATCATAATTGCCCAGAAACTGCAAGAAGAACCAACAGGAGTGGGTCCTAGTGGAATATTGACCTTACAAATTTGAATGCGAAAGTAAGGAAGCTTTTTAGCAGGGCAATCAAAGGTGAATCGAGTATAGGAAAACTCTGACTTTATATAACAAGGTTCTGCGAGACTAAGAGAGACTTATGAAGGAAACACTGTGACAAGGTAGAATAGATCTCTGAATGTGCTGGACTACATAAGATCCTTAAATGACACTTAACGGATTGGAGACAAGAGATGGAAGATGTACACAAAACGGGAAAACTCTGGAAGATCTTCTCGAAGTACATTTTCCATAATGCAAAATTGGTGATGGACCACTAGTTACAGAACAACAAATGGTTTCGAAGTTTCGTAATCGTAGTAACGAGGAAAGTTTCTAGAGGAGTGGTAACTCAAAGTAAATAAAATGCGCTATAGACTCTTTCAATCCATATAAATCTCCGGGTGTGGACGATATTCATCCAATTATGTTGCAACAGCCCAAAAGCAATATACTAAGGACTAGCGTACATACCAAAGATCTGGAGGCAGGTGAGGTTGGTCTTTATTCCTAAATATAGGAAAATAGGTGTCGATAAAGCAAAGTCTTCAAGATCCATAAGTCCGATGTTATTTATACTGAAGACATGGGGAAAACTGGTAGACATACACATAAGAGAAGGGTCGTTGGTAAAAAGACCGAACAACTTGTGCATGAAGACAGGGAGAATCCACAGAGACAGCACTTAGTACAAGTGATAGAGTATTCTCTGGATAATAAGGATTATATTATTAGCAGCCCTCCTTGATATAAGGGTGCCTGTGACAACATCTCTCTCGAACTGATCATAAGGGCGATTAGCCAAAAGCAACTTGACAAAACGAGCTGCATGCTTAAGACCAAAGGTTGTTCACAAGCTTGGCAGAAACATCATCAAACTAGGTTTCAAGAGAATATCATCAGGGAGGAGTCCGATCATCTCTAATTTGGAACCTTGTTATGGACGGATTTATAAGGAAACTCAAAGAGTCCACACTGTCTTGGTATATGCAGACGATCTGGTCATTATATCACAAGGCAAATTAAAATATTTAGAGAGCGCTTGCAACACGCTTTGAACATAGCCGCAAAATGGACGGAAGAGGTGGGCTTAAATAATGTTAGTCCCATCAAATAAAACATAGTACCTCACATCAAAAGAGCCGAGTACCGAAAATATGTCGACACATTGTCTAAACCAGTCTGTAGCCAATTTGGTTTACTTTCGTAGTCCATAGATAAAACTGCATACTTTTATTTTATATTAAAAAAAAAAATTAGTAGTGCCCTCCAACTTTTACGTTACTCATTACGTTGTACTGAGTACAATTTGCACATTGATGCAGATCTGTTTCCAACAAAATAAATTCTGCTTAAATAACAAGATTTCCACTCTCCCACACCTCTTAGTTGACTAAAGTCTGTAATATCAAGTATACACAAGTCTTTAAATAATTGCCAGGATCTGTTCGAGGCCGCTTTTTCTACAAAAATGTTTTTGAAAGATGCACTACAATCCAATCCCAAGATTTGGCCGACGACCGTTCTCATTTTATTCTTATTTTATTATAATTACGTAAACAACTTCAATATTCTCCATTACACGACTGAATGAAGATCGAACTTCAGTATGTGATCGCTTTTCAAGGGACATGTCGTTTTCACTACAAAACCGGATAATTAAAACAGCGCATAAAAGTTTCTGCGTGAACTGTTGCTTCCATGCATGTAGAGTCGACGAATATCACGAAAGTTTTCACGAAATAAAACTGAAAGCTGCGGCTGGTTGTTGTATTATTATAGTAGTACCAAGCGTATCATTGGAGCGCAAATAAAAAATGCGGAACGGCGAGTCCTATGTGGATCTGTCGGTCCGTGGAAGGCTCTTTTTCTATCAAAAGCGATTTAATTAAACGAAAATTACTTCGGGGTTAAAAAATCAGCGACGGACTACTGCTCAGTAAAATAACGTTCGATTTAATAGGGTGTATTGATTTATAGATATGGATGCTGTGTCAGTTTAGTCGTAAAAGAAAAGAGGGTTTCGGAAATGACAAATAAATCAACAGAAATTGTGAAAATTGATATAAATAAACAAACTTGAATATTTGAGGTACATAAACATTACAATAACATCCGACTCAAAATTAGCATCACGCAGCATATCTTCAATACTCACAGTATTTCTAATTCCAATGTGTTCACGAAATTTTTGAAGAGAAACCAAATTTATTAAGCAAACTGCAATATCGAATGCACAATATGATAAATAAAATCATTGTGAGAAAAATATACAGAATTTCAATGAAAACTAACCATCCCACATAATTTTGAAGGCGCCACTTTTATGAAAAGCCACGTCTAAAATTATATAAAGGGGGACGTCTTTTTACTCATATGTGGATGTTATACTTTTAACACCTTCCCCCCAATGGTCACCCCTTCCAATTTCTTAAATGGAACACATTATTGCATAGTTGGATTCTCTTCTACAAGAAGATTACAAAAAATGTAAAGAAAATTCAATCATTTGGGAGTTACAGATGATTCCAATTCACTAATAATAACATTTTAATTCGTAACAAATCAAGACAACAATACTAAATTATTTTATCAGTTGCTCAAATTGACTTCCATTGCTGCGAAGAACACCCACTTCACTACAAATTTGTGATATTGAATCTTGTTCTTCTAGCGTAAGTTGTCCTGAAACAGCAACTTCCATAGCCTCGTTGTTAACCACTCCTAGTGGTTGGTGTTTGTTATTGCCAACTGATCCTGTTTCAAAAAATGTTTGCATTGATTCCGTTACGTACTTATGTTTGGCAGTTCTTCCGGGATGAGCAGCATTATACTGTCTAGCTGTGACAATAGCAGAATTATTGTTTTCGTAGTATAATACTACAATTTCAACTATATCTTTCAGAGTATACATCATTTTTATGAAAACTTGGCTACCTACTTGACACTTTATATTAAAAACGTCAAATACAAGTTTTTTGGTCGCTATGTTTTTGTCCCCAAGCAAAACAACGGTTACTTAATTGAGTAGAGCTAGTGCCGCAACGAAGGCTACAGTGGAATGGGGTGTTAAACTTAACAAAAATACTATATTTTCTCAATGTTAATAGTTAGCGGTGGACAAAATCATAATATGGAATTGATTATTTTCAATATTCTTATTCTCTCAAGGTTTTTATGACGATTTGAAAATTCAACTTTTGGATGTGACGTACATAAACTAAAAGAGAAGTTAGCTACATACGGGTTGACATAGGACCACAATTCTGATTTAATGAAGTACTTATAGGTTATGCTTATGTCATATTGCTGTTATGGTGACTTAAGAGTTGTTTTTTACTTTCGATTTATTTTTATGGCTATTACATTATTTTATAGAAAGAACTCAATTCAGAAGATCACGGGAGTGGTCACTGGACACTGCACAGTAGGGGCAAGACTCCGGAAAATCAAGGTAAAACTGGATTATCTGTGCAATGAATGCGAGGAAGAGGAAGAGACGGTGGAACATCTCATGTGTCTATGCGCTGCCCTGGCAGGTAAGCGCCAAAGGTATTTGGGGAGTACACGACTTGAGAGTCTAGGAGAGGCAGCAGAGATGGACATCGGAAATTTGAAGAATTTTATAGGAGGATGGAAATGCCTAAGACAAGGAATTAAAGAAAAGATATAATGGACAAAGGATAGGTAAAAACAAGATGGCTCAACACCATGAGCCAAAGGGTATGACTATGGGCCTAGGGCCTCTGAGTGGACCGGGGCCGGAATGGACCTGGTCGCCCATATAACCTAACATAGCCTACATTATTTTATAAATTTTACCGTTATCATTATAAGTTTTCGTCAACGTATTTAGGTACACTTAGTTTTTATTTCTGTTAGTGCTAGATATTTTTCTTGAATTATTAGAATCACTATTTTCGTTCAGTACACACATATATACATAATTACTTACATCAAAATAATCTGCACAGCAATAGTAACTAGTGGTGGTCTGTTTATATTTTCTTCTAGCAGCCTCAAACCATTATTTTCGCTTAACTTTTACTGCAGGCATAGTTACAAACTTTTTACGAGGCGTTGTAACTGTTGTGTTCGTGCAGTACGATACAAAACAAGATTTATATAATATAGAGATTATACCAACTTGAAAAATTGTGGGGAAGAACTACTAAACTTAATTAAAAAAATATTAACACAATGTTTTTATAATATCTAAACGTCAAGTTCAAATAAACTGTAAACTAAACCAAAACACTCATATATATATTATAGACTGACTGTTCTTCAAAGTTCAAATTCGAATGGCCTTTTTGTAACTGGATATTGATTAATAAAACATCTAAATCAGAAAGTGGCTAATTTATGTGCGTATGCACCAAGACCAGTTAATCACGATTAACTTGTAATCGTGATTAAAATATCTCGAATGAGATAATGTGCAATGCGCCAGCACTGTCGAGGAACTTAATCACAATTAAAGTTAACCGGCCAATTTTGGTGGATTAAATACATTTAATCGTGGTGAAAAGGTCATGTTACTCCTTTAGCTAAAGTAAACTCAGCAGGTCGTTCTGTAGGTTGTCGAGAATTTATCTTCAGAAAAGTGTTGTCGCAATCGACAATGTTGGCCTACCAACCAAACCCACCTCAAAGCTCGCCATTACTCCCGCCTCAGAATCACTACCCTTGCTTACTTCGAGACGGGCGGCGGTCCCTCACACACACTCCGTCATCTTCTCCCTTCTATCACTCCTTCGTCTCATGTCATATCATTTCCTTCTCTCCCCCTTAAGCATTCTCTCCACTACGCCACTTACCTCCAAATAGCAATTAACTCGGTTGGAATATAATACCTTGTTGAAGATTAAACAAAAATATTTTCATATGAATAACTACAAAACTGACAAATAACGTTGAATCAAAAGTGCTGTGTGAAGTGGACGGCAATCTGACCAATCACTAGGCAGCAGAAATACCAACTTAAATTCCAATCGCTCCTCTCATTTTCAAAATAAGGTAGTCCTCACGAAGTGAAATGTCACAGCTTCATGTCACATATAAACGGACCTCAAAACATAACCAATCGGCAAAAATTAATCTAATGGTACTCGTAACTACATATCATACAAGTGGTCCTTCGTCCAATCTTTAAAAAACTTGAATCATGCCTGAAGTATTCATAGCGGGAATAAAACTCGGACCACTCTCGTGCAAGTCCTTAAATAAGCTTATCACCTTCGCCAATTGGGTTTGTGAAACATTTTTTTTTTGGTGATAAATGGGAAGGTCATACATAAGTTTCATAACAAAATTTTTGAATCTATTACCGAATATACGCCGACAGCTCTCGAACAAGCGAGCGTGTGTGACGTCATAATGTTAGTTTTCACCATTGACTTAACCTAACCATTGATTTTCACTCATAGCAGTGTAAACTAAGACAATAAGTACAGTGGTTTGATCTACGTAGCTTGGTTTAGCTTATTAAGTACCAAATAACTGTAGCAGGTAGGGAATATTGGAAAAAAAGGTGAAGTCATACGGGCTAGGTGAACCCAGTATGGGATTGCGTGAGTATTTTTATCGCTCTAGGAGCCTAGGTAACAGGGCAAAAGTGTCATAAGAACATCGAAAATACAGTTAAATGGTCTTATCAATGCCAATCATTGGACTGGAGTCCACCTGCGACGTCCCAAAATCGACAATAAACATCGCGTCAAGGAAGTGAGAGGTACATAGATCTTTAAAGTGGGTGTTTTCACCAGGATGAAGAGGGGCCAAACAGTTCATCACAGAACATTGGTCAAAATTTACGGCACACCTAATGAGCAGAAGTGTAGTAGGTATGCTAACAGGTCATGTGCAGGTTCTGTCACCTATAGGAGAAAGTTGCAGAGCACATGTTATGCCAGTTCGATTACCTAGCGAATGTGAGGTTGCTTATACCAGGCGATGAGGAGTCACCGGCCAGAAAGTTCAGTCTCGAGTCTTATCAGCTATATAAAGAAGATTGGTTTGGAAAAGCTAATGTTGATTGAAAGGAACATGATAGATTTGAAAAAGGTCTAATCTAATCGAAGTATGAGGTATAAAATAAGATAAATAAGTGAATAAACTTTATAATCTTGGTCGGGATGTTGAGACCAACTTATTGAATTATTTTATTGTCATCGGTCAGTGATAAGTGTGCAAAATTTCAATTCAATCTTAGGTTTTAAAGTCAATTGAAATTACATTGGAAATTCCGTTACGTACAATTATATTTAAAGCTATAGATGAGTTACAAATAGCAACAAAATAATATCTTGGAAAGCAAGAGCAAATAAATAAATGTCTTTTTGTATGTACGTGGTGATTAAAGTTTGAAAAAAATTAAAGGAAAGGGCCCATTTGACATACTTTTTTCATATAAATCTTAGACTTTAAATTTTGTATATAAAAAATCCATGATATGAAAAAGAGGCTACTCTTATCAATAAAAAGATTATTTTCAGTGTATCCAGTACGACTCTGTTTAAATTTAGCGTGTCGAGAGAGTGTTGCCTAATTGAAGCCTTAAAAAACGGTCTCTCTGGTTTAACGTTGCTTCCATTAATTGGGTTGAGGTTAGCTTTAATTGCTTTTTGGTGACCAAGCCTGATGATTGATGTTTTTATTGTGAGTTGAAAGCGTTAATCTCATGAATTTTTTAAATTACCCTTGATATTAAATTTCTACCAACTTTTACAAACATACGTATATAATACATTTAAAAAATCTCTGACTGAATTTAGATTGCGAATAATTCACAGGAGACATGATGGTGAAAATGAATAAGAAGATTCACTCAAATTAATTAATTTTGGTGAATACACATTATGAAACACTTATTATCTACATATCAGTCTTCAGGCCCATTTTGGCGAATGATTATGAGATCTGGGTCTCAAAACAATCGAGGAGCAAAATACAACTCTGGACGTTAAATATCTGAGGAGAGTGAAAGGCATAATAAGAAGGGATAGGACAGTAAAAAAGTTACTAAATGCAGAATCAATAATACGGAGAACATATTAACAAAATCGAAGGAGACAGTTGGGTTTGAACGTATATTCGAAGCAAGATTCCATGGATTGTCCAAGAGGAGGACCCAGAAAGACATGAAGTGACCTAGTAGTAGGCATACTCAGAGAGGGAGGTAATAAGCTGAGAAGAAGCAGAGTGATAATCCGAAAATGAGAAGAATAGGCGAATTTCGTATACGCTATAGAAGAGTAGCTTGACGAGCTCCAAACTCAATAATTATTAATTTTAGAATGAGATAATTAACGAGAAAATTAGTCATTATGGTAAAAGCGAGGGGTGCTCTGTAATATATTTATACACTAACTTTGTATTTCGGAATAAAGCTACTAAGAAATTATAACAACTCACATCGCTATTACCATAATGACATTAATTTTCTCGTTAATCATTTCATTCTTAAATTAAGCATTACGACAACCTCGATAATAGTATATTATGCAATGAGCACAAAATGATTTTGCACGAGTATGAAAAATATACTTGTTCTATTACAACATATCGTTCACGTTTAATACATTGCAAAAACTGAAAAAGATAACTTGGTTATCGAAGCGCGTGTAAGGTAGTGTGAAGCGTTAGTATTGGTATATTTAATTGTGGTAATGTAAACAGTGTTCAGTGGCTGGTATAGTTTATTGAGATAGCAATTTCAGCTTTCGGACCATAGTTGGAACACACTGGAATAAAAGGAAATGAAAGAAATAGCAAATAGACTAGCGAAGAGAGGGGCTAAAACACCCTTTGATGATCTGGAACCCCTTTGAGGTATCAGCTCCTATGTGGTATTGGGAGAGATATGCAACGGGGAAGATGTGACCACTGGAAAGATCTAGTGGGGTTAAGACAATCGACGGTACTCCTTGGAGGTGAGAAAAAATTAATCTCTTAGACAGAGTAAAACTGCCTTCTAGACCTAAATGGTACCTTATAAAACTCAAAATAGTGTAGCAAGGAGGATGTGGATTATGTGGAATGTAACAAGAAACCTTAATCGATATTCTTGCGGATTTCACCACAATATAGAGTTCTAGAGCACAACACCTAGGACTCTTCTGAATAAAAGAGAGGCATTTACATAAACTAAAGCCTGCAGATATCCTAGAATTCCTTCGGGAAATAGTTCTAGAGGAACTACTAAGTAGAAGACAATAGAATTTAATAGAATTTTAGGTATCAATGAATGTCAACCCAATATATCTACACATACGTAGTTGGGATTTGTTCAAGTATATAGTTGAAACTTCCTCTTTAATGTCCTGAAGTTTTTTCCCGGTTTCCATAAACTTTTTTCCATTTTATTTAAACGCAACTCATCCTTATCCAAATCTGCAACAAACTCACTAAAAATTTAACATTTACAAATTTCCTTTAAACTTATAGTATAGTTTTATCGTCACCCTGTACTTGAGAATAATTAATTAACTCAACTTTTGAATGTTTTATTCCAATTTACGACCAAGTTCGTACGTATTCAAGAGAATCCATCAATTTTTCACGAGGGCCTAAATTTGAAAAGTATCAAAGCTTAGTATATTATTGATTATTGTATGCATGGATGATTTCCATTCTTTTTCATTCGAAAGAATATTATGCTCTCGGATTTTTGAACACAAAAGATGAAATTTTTGATCCTCAGTTCCATGAAAAAAAAACGCTATTCTTGCGTCTTTTCAGGGTTCACGTTAGGAACAGAAAACAAAGGAATCCTGAAATGTTAAACGTTGATTGATAAAACTCTACAATGATGACGATGATGGTAATGTTTAGTTATGGAGTTTGAACAAAATACACTGTTTTTTTAATTCAAGGGAAATTTCATTAGTTCCGAAAATATTTCAATCCAACAATAGTCATTAAAACTTCTGATAGCACAGTAATTATTAACATTTTTAACAAATGAAGATATGTGGAGATAGTAGATGGTGAAATAGATAATGTCAATGGTAATAATATCGATGTATTGTGGAAAAACATTAAATAAAGCAGATCAATGACTATGACAACTAAGCTAACCAAGAAATGCTATGATAAGGAATGCTGTAGTGAAGTTAGGACAAATAGTCGAGTAAGCCTAAATGGACTAAAACAAAAAAACCAGATCTACAAACATATAAAAAACTAAAGCAGGCGAATGGAGTGAATACATGTTGTGAAGACGAAAGAAGACAATTGCTAAATATGTTAATGCAAAATTTGGAGATACATAACAAGGACTATTCGGATACACAAAGTCATGAAAAAAATATCTGCACAAATTTACAAAAAAAATTTGGCCATATAACTTTGAAGATATATCTTCTGTAAGATAGGGAGATCTTTAAGTCAGGTATTTGCAAACATGCTTGGGAAGAGGGGCATAAAATTCAATGGGATTTGAAAAAA
Organism: Lochmaea capreae; assembly: GCA_949126875.1. Lineage (NCBI taxonomy): Eukaryota > Metazoa > Arthropoda > Insecta > Coleoptera > Chrysomelidae > Lochmaea > Lochmaea capreae. The sequence continues at coordinate 4,197,628 of OX421409.1, forward strand.
ATAATATTGAAAGAGCCCAATAATAAAAGACGAAAAATCAAAGAAAGTGCTTTAATACAACTAAATTCAGATAAATGTGTAGCTAGTATTTCAGCCGAATGTAGTCAAATTTGGTTACCAATGTTAAAAAGAGAAATTTCCAATAATCAATTACCTGCGTTATCAGGATAGAATCATAGGTTTTTATCCAGGTTTTCTTATGATTTATCTTTGGAATGGTTGTTAATCGATAAATCAACACACAAAATCATCAAACTGAGTTATACATATTTTGAAAACAAAAATAATCATACACAAAAAAGTAACAACAAACGCGTTTTTATTAACAAAATTTCCAAAGTAAGCGAAAATAAGCGCTATCCCAATAAAAACCGTTCCTGGAACGTGCACTTTACTGGATTCCATTTCTAGTGGACTACATATCGTTAGAATGTCATAAAATAAAATATTTTATTTCACATTTTACCAGAGATGTGATCTACTATGAATGGACCTTAATAAAATTTGACAACAAAGTTTTGTAGTCTTAAACTTCAAAATATTATTGATTGTCTAGTTGTCAAATTTTTTCGTTGTGTCCGATTGGGACCAAAAAATTATTTCCATACTAGTTAATCTTGACAACGGTAGCTGGAACGCTACCGAAACGTCGGAATAAAAAATAAAAAACATTATATAATATCAATAATAAAGAGTCTCATAATAACAATAATAATAATAGAGAACATTTGAAGTAATTTTGTTTCTCATTATTTCAAAATAATGAAATGTACACCTATTGTACAACTAACAGTGAGTTATTCCTCATTTTTACAAGTAGATATACTATAGGGATTCTGGACCACTACTTCAAAAATCTCCGCTGGTGGCGCTGAGAGCGGCGTTGGCGGCGTTCCGCGGCGTTGGCCGCCATTTTTAGTCCTCTTTTTAAAACTCTCAAATAATTTAATTAAAAAACTTTAACTCGGGTGTGGATCGAACCCCGAACCTACGCGCTTATAGCAATGCATCTAACATAGTCCGCCACGATCTCTCATACATAACATTGTCGAAGAAAAGTATATTACGTGAGCGCGCACCGTACGCTGGCGGGTAGGAGTCTCGGTGGCGACATCTACATGCGGGTAGTCTATGGGCCGGTGGCCTGCGGGTAGGAGTCTGCCGCGGGAGTCTGTCCGCCATTTTTTATCCATGCGCGCGGGGCGATCAAAATCAAATTGTACAAAAATCACATTATCATTATCATGATTAATCGTATTTTTGTACGGGCGTATATCACAAAAGGACCGTGAAAGGCAGGTCAGCACCCTCGTGTCATCCAATCATAGCAAACTCGAAAGGTATTAACGGCTATTCGTGAATCATATACAGGGCGGAGTATCTTTGAATGGTAGGACTTAAGCAAACGATAAGGTATTAACGGCTATTCGTGAATCATATACAGGGCGGAGTATGGTAGGTCGACTTTAGCAAACGATAAGGTAACTTTTTTGTGTCAACCCCAAGTGTTACGTCGTCACGTGGTACATCGCCACGTGGTACGTCGTCACGTGGTACGTCGTCACGTGGTACGTCACGTCGTCACGTCACGTCACGTCGTCACGTGGTACGTCGTCACGTCACGTCGGAGGGAAGCTTCGAAACATTACATTGGCGAGACATTTCTTGTGAGGTTATGAAGTCGGATTGTGGCGAAGTCGTCAGACGTGGAGCAGACTTCGTATAAACTGGATGTCCCGCAAATTACTTATCCATCAAGACGTATCCAACCATGTTCAACAAAACCGAAGAGAATATGGAAAATGAGATTTATAATGTCTTCACCATGACATGTCTAATATTAATATCTGTCTTGGTTTTAATTTTAAAAATTATTTTAAAAATTGTAAAACGAAAATTTGTATCTTCATGCAATATAAAAGTTGATGAATATACAGAGTGTTTCAATAAAAACCCAACGTTTCTGTAAAAAACTTTATTTATAATGGTAATACAGTATTTGAAAACCAGTGGCGGAGGCGTTGTACATTTCTTTCGGTACATGAATATAGTCCAGAGGCGTGGCAGGGGTTCGGATCTTGAGAAAAGTTTCCAGTTTCACAGGGTGTACCATCAAATTTACAAACATCAATAATGCGTGGAAAAACACCAAATATGTTACATTTCTTTAGCAGAAATTCCGCTTTTTGTTGCCCCCGAACGTAAATGTAGTCTGCAGCATACAATAGCTTTTTTTCCAATATTTCATTCACTCTAGAATATTCTACATCTCCTGAAGAATATCGAATGCCATGCACATTCCTTTCCAAGTAGGATGTAGTCTTTCTATCATCGTTACTTAATGTAGAAAACGGCTGCGGCGGTAAAAATATGTAATGCGAACTTTTGAAGCCAATTTCTATGGTGAGTTCTTTGACGACGAAAAGTCCATCTACGACAAAGCCTTGAATATCCACAAAAGCTACTCTCATGTTGACGTCTGTTTGAATACTAACGCAGATCAACATTTAGTTCAAGCTTTTAACAATTTCCGTGAGGGGGAAGTATTCCATCACGCAATCGTGAATTATGATGCAATAGACTTTGGTATTTTCGGGAAAGCCTTTGTTTGCTTCAATATCAAGTTTTACATCGACTGTGGACGCCTTCATGCTTTCTTCATGTTTTGAACAATCGATAACAAACAATGCACGTTTCTTGAAAGAAGAATAATCCAACAGGGGACGTTTCTGTGCGGAGTTTGCGTAGTTGGGATAGAATTCAGTATAGTTGAAATATGCCTCATTGTAGTCAGTTTTAGCGAAATCCAATTGCATTCTTTCATTAGGCCAATAGTCACCGTTAAGTGACAGTCTTATACTTTGCACGTCAGCATTGTCAAATAAAGTAGGATCGGCTGTAGTCACGTTACGTTTGCCGGTTTGGAAGAAAACAATAACAAAACGGGGTCTTTCAACTGAAGTGGATGTTTTAACAGCCCAAACTTCTCGTCTTGCACCTTTAGTAATTGAGGGCAATTCGTGTAACTCCCACTTTCTAAATGGAATAACTATAGGCTGATCTTTTTGAATGGATTTCATGAGATTTATCTTTATATCATCATTGGGAAAGATATGTTTAACTTTTAGCTCAATACTTGTAATATTAATTTTAGCGGTTGTATGGGAGAGCGTGCCAGAGACATTCTTTTCAGTAATATATATGCAATCATTATCATTTCGTGCTCGAACTAATCGTATCGTTTGTCGACCGCATGTAATCATGGGATAATCGTTGAAAATGTTGAAAATATGTTTGAGGGGTATTTGAAGGTTGAAGGTCTTGTCGCTATCATTCAGAATAGGGTCTTTCGGGTAATTCCAACCAGCTATAGCCATATGATTGGAATCTTCTTGGTTATAACATGTCATAGCACGTACGGCACTTACTATTCCGGGATCCCGAACGGTTTCCATTTCCCTGGCACTTTCACTGTACGTACATGAATCGAATAGGAAGGCTCCAACATTATTTGCTAATTTTACATCACCACCTCCATGTGTTTCAAGCGAACCTTTAATGCACAACAAAGTTTCGCTCATTGCAAAGAACGAATCAACTTGATTGATGCTGAATTCCACAATGTCACTGCAATTGAATGATTTTATAAATGGAGCATAGGTTCTGTATTCAGCCTTTCGAATTGAATCGTCAAACATTGGCTTACGGTAGATATCAAACATCGAAGGCATGTTGTCGTTTTGACGAAGACGTTTTCCATACATGGTTGTCATTTTTTAATTTAAAACCCAGCGATTGCAGGACCAATTTGTTTGCGAACGTGAGATGTTTTAGCTTTGGCGACTGCTTAGCTAATGAAGTTGAAAGCTCTGCAGACTGTCTTTTATGATTGATTATTAGTCCCATCTGCTTCGTGCTCTAAGCTCTAATATCAACGTACTCAATTCACCTCTAAAGTTTATAGGTCGACCGTCTTGGTCTAAGGCAATAACGGTAATGTTGGTTATTTCACGTTGTGGTATAACAGGTAAGTAAAGCAAATTATGAGGAATTTCGTCGATGGAATATCCAGGATCTACTTGTATGACGAATTCGTAAATAGTATGAGCAGGTCTGTTTGCATCGAAGGCTCCAGTGGTAATGTTACAATCGAAACGGATACTGGATACTTTAATGATTTCGACGGGGAGATCTGAAGAGTGCATTTTGTTGGCGTCGAGTATTTTCGATGAAAATCCCAATATTTTCCCAAGACTATCAGTTTGTATAAAGGAAATTTTGTATCTACTGGAAATTTCACATTTCAACGTATTGTGATTGGGTTTTAGTGAAAATACCGTTGAATTTTTCGCACCCAATTTATCGTTGATGAACGATTCAAGATCAGCAATTTCATAACACCCTGTGGGAAAATTAAAACTTTGTAGGTTGTCTTCAGCATCATAGTAGTAGAACGTACAATTTTCAATGTTTGGTATACTGTGATACGAATGAAAAGATCTTAGAGCTATTTCATAAGCATTCTTGGGATCAAGTACAATAGGAGTAGGAGGCTGAAAGGTAAACACGTGATTGGTGCTGTTAACTCTCAGCAACTGTGACATGATGACTAATAAAATTCGAGACATGTTTGAATTTAAATATCATTTTTTATTGTTTGTTTACAAAGAAAACAAGTGGTTTGTGAACTCGGAGGCCCGTCACAATGCGTCGTCCAATCAGGTCGATTGTAATGGATGAAACAAGGCAATCGTATTTGTAGTTCAAAATTTGCTCGATATTCAATGGGAAGCTTATGCCAAATATCAAGCAATTCCGAAGGTCTTACACACTCTATTAGATATTCAATGGGAAAGTGCTTTAGTTCTTCGGCAGTGAAACTACTCAATGTTTTTCCATGATAGATATGTTGTAGTAATAGTTCCGTCATTGTTGTAGAAATTTCAAACACAAATGTCCGCAATTGATTTGATCGTAGTTTTGATATTGTGTATTGTTGTAGAAAATTCGCGCGCTCTTTCCCAAATATTTAACAACTTCTTTCGGGGGCTTCAAGTTACCAAATGAATCGAAATACTCTACATTGTTGTTTATCTTTCTGTAAGCTACCCAATGACTTCCACTATTCTTAGAGGTATCCAAATTAACCACTGCGCATTCCTGTTTTCGGGGGCCGTTTTTGGGGAGAGTGTCTCGCATGAAAACTCCTCGAAAATGTGGTATTTTAAGTAATTTTGCGTAATGTGTTATGTCAAAGTCGGTTAATGCGTGATTGGGTAGCTTTATAAGTTTTTTTTTAAATACAATCCAAAACCGCCTTTTGGGTACTTTTTCAGATACAGACCAGATCCTACACGTTCCATCGCCTTATTATGACGTACATCTTCTTCCAATTTCTTTTGCGCATGCTTTGCGTCAATTACAGTTTTAGCAATCCCAGCAGCACCACCTGACAAAGCTCCAAGTGCCGAAAGGCCAGCAAACAAAGGGATAAGTGGTAGGAAACCTCCGGATTTCGCTACAGGTATTACTCGAGGAACCTCGACTTCTTTTTTCCCACCAAATTCTTTAATAAGTGCTTTGGCTGCTCGTAAGGCAAACGTTGCAGTGTCTTTCAAAGATGTCCCTTGCTTCAAGGACTTTCCCACTTTTAGAATGACATCTCGATGCAAGGAACGACGTTTGCGACGACATCCCATTCCCAGCTTTCTTTTCAACTTCATTCCGCCTGTCACAAGTAATGCAGCAGTTTTCTCTCCCAGTGAAGCGTCTTTTGATTTGACGCGAGCCCAAGCTTTATCTTCAAGTATCTGATCGGCTTTGTGCCGTTCTTCGAGAGACTTATTCTTCCAGTAAGAAATATCGTGTTGTTTACAAGCTGTGTCCAAGGGATTGATGCCTGGATCTCCACGATCAAGACGTTTTTCCAATTTTGTACCGGCTACCAAAAAACAAATTAATTTTTTACAAAAGGGGTGGGGGAGAGTACTTACGCCCACAGTACTGATAGCTAGGTAAGTGAAGTTCAATAGGTAGTTTATTGATGAGAGAATTCAAGAGACCTTCTCCTTCAAACACCAACATTAAGACTGATACGCGTAAGTGGTGACATCTATATTTAAAGAATAGTACTACGAAAAATGACACACACAATGAAAATAATTCAACAAGAACAGACGATACCCATTGAAAATCTGGATTTCACCTCAACGCCATCGATCGGCAAACATGGTAAATTGTTGCCAAATTCTTTCCGTGCCATTATATGCGGTCCCAGCGGGTGTGGAAAAACGAATGCCGTGATGGCGCTCCTATTCAATCCAAATGGCGTGAAATTCAAAAACGTTTATGTTTATTCAAAATCATTATTCCAGCCGAAGTATCAATTGTTGCAAGAAGTGATAGCACAAGTCAAGGGTGTTGGGTATTTTCCATTTAAAGACAATGAGGAAATAATTAGTCCAGATAACGCTCGACCGAATTCTGTCTTTTTATTCGATGACGTGGCATGTGACGGCCAGCAGAAAATTCGTGAATACTACTCCATGTGCAGACATAAAGATATTGATGCCGCATATCTTTGTCAAACATACTCAAAAATACCGAAACAGCTTATACGTGACAATTGTAATCTAGTTGTGTTATTCAAGCAAGATGAGGTGAACTTGAAACATATATTTGACGAACACGTATCTCCAGACATGACATTTGACACATTTAAAAATGTGTGTTCAATGTGTTGGTCTGACCACTATGGTACTTTGGTAATTATGAAGGATTTCCCACTTAATGATGGAAGGTATCGCAAAGGATTCGATAAATATATAAAATTGTAAGCTGTACTTCAGTCTGCACCAATATGTCTGATGATAAGGTTGCTACTGCATTGCGCAAGAAAAAAGTATCTGAACTTGCTAGATCAATTCGTAAAAAATACTTGGCGCTGAAATTGGGTAAATCAGAGCAAGATGAGTCTATTAATAAACTATTCAAGCCAATATCCAAGCCACTTGAAGAAATTGTGCAGTCCTCAAAGACACTACAAAAAACGATTACAAATTTACATCCAAAAGAAGAAATGAACAAAGAAGAACCCCTCGAATCCGATGAAGCGGAGAGTATTCCAATGTCCGAATCTCCTGAAATAATGCGTTCTGAAATTTCACAAGAATCCATTGAAGAGTATTTAGATCAATATCCCAAAATTACTCAATCGTATATTGAAGATTATTTCCAAGGTAACGGAAGAATCGATAGAAATTATGGTCCAATCTACAATGATGAACTCGGTTGGAGTTTAGGTATGCGTAGAATTGCATTTGACAAAAAAAGCAACAATATCAACATTCTACCAGAAAAAAACAAACAAGGTGGGTACGTGATTGGAACACCGGGCATGTATCAGCTTTTATTCTACAACGACCCAGAAGGCTATACCTCGCAGGATTTAGAAGCATATAAAATTCTTCTAGATTATACTGGGGTTCATCGAGATACACTAAGCCGTCTCAAGGGTTCGAGCACTTACAAATATCACAATATCATTAAACCTCTGTTTAGAACTGATACGGAATCAAGACGTCCCTCTACTCGAACACATCAGCACCTGATAGATGGCCCCGCAAAAATAACATCACCAAAAAGTGGAGGAAACGTTCTCGATTCTCGTTTGATATACAACGAAGATCCCATGGAATATATTTATTGGGACGATCCCAATGAATTAGTGGATCGTTTGAAGTTGTTGATTGCTTCAAAAGAGGCAGGTAATACGTCACACGACAACGAAATAGTAGCAATTATCAATGAGCTCAAAGAGGCTAATATAATAGAATGACAGGCTGAAACTTGTTCATTTCAATTATGCCTGTCGATAAATTCGGACATAGACATCAAACACCCTATGCGCGTTTACCAACAAAAATCACGTTTCCTCATACACCGGACGGTAATATTGACATTGAAAATGTGAAAATTTGTAATGTAAAGGAACCGACCACAAATAGTGACGCTGCAACAAAAAAATATGTTGACGAGCAATTGCATACTATCAACTCGTCATTAATTCAAACACATGGTGTAGTGCTACAGCTACATGATCATGATATAAAGGATTTAACAGCAGGATTTAACGGAATAAATGAGCTTTATAGCACTGAAATTCCCCTATTACAGGGGAGTATTACCAATCTACAAAATAAAACTAACGAAATTGATACATTTATTTCGCGAAGTCCCCCTGTAGCAGGTAGGGATATGGCTACAAAGAAATACGTTGATGAATCAATTGCCGCAACAAAAGTCTTTATTCGAAAAGAATTGACCGCTTCTACGAATGCAAGTATACGTGAATTGAAAAAAGAATTTGCAGAAAATAACATAGCCATCTCTGATTTGAAAAGTAATATTTCAGGTATAGTGAACAATATTAAGGCTATGGCTACGAATAACCATAACCACATTCACAGTCTGGAGCTGAAACTGGCCGGTAGTAAACCATAATATGCACTCCAAGGAAAAGATTCAACTCGTAAATGAGCTGCATAAACCGATTCGGAGAAAATTCCCTCGAAGACGTACTATAATCAAGGGGTTGTTTGATCTTTGGCAATTAGACTTATTGGACATACGTGCTCATGCCTCTCAAAATAAAAATTATAAAATGATACTGGTCGTTATTGATTGCTTCTCAAAATTTCTTTGGACACGTTCACTAAAGACGAAGAATGGTGAGGAAATCACTAGAACATTCTCGGATATTCTCGCTCACACACGACGAACACCGAAAAATCTGCAATCCGATCAGGGGAAGGAATTTTACAATAGCAAATTTCAAAATTTAATGAAAAAACATAGTATAAATCATTATAGCGTATTTAGTACGATGAAAGCTTCTATGGCAGAGCGTGTTATAAGAACTTTGAAATCGAAACTCTACAAGTATTTCAGTTTAAATGGTACCCACAAATGGATAGACATTCTGCCTGAAATTACTCAAAACTATAACAATACAAAACATTCCACAACAAAATATAAGCCTTCTCAAGTCAACAAATCCAACGAAAAATCTATTTTGGATAACACCTATAGTCATTTAAAGATAGCCGGTCCACGAAAATTTAAAGTTGGCGACATTGTGCGCATATCCAAGGCAAAACATGTCTTTGAAAAAGGATATACACCCAATTGGACTACAGAACTATTCAAAATCACCAAAGTTAAAATTACCAATCCTGCTACGTATTTACTCGAAGACATGCAAGGTACACCAATCAGCGGCTGCTTCTACGATGAAGAACTACAGAAAACATCGAATTCAGACATTTACTTGGTGGAAAAAGTTCTCAGAAGAAAGGGCAACAAAATGTATGTGAAATGGCTCGGACTAGACAAAAAACACAACAGTTGGATTGAAAACAAGGCCGTTTTGTAGCACTACTTTTCGCTTCGTTGCGTATGAATACCGAAGAAGATGGCTGACCGCAAAGAACGAAAACTATAAATTGAAGAGCGTTTCAGTACTTGAGCTTAGTTAGCAACATGACTTTTCAAGATAGTGACTATTCTTCTTCTTCTTCCAGTTACTTCGAATCCAGTTTATCTGACTGTAGTACAGAATTGGATAGAATTTTGGAAAATTATGAAACTGCTGCAAAGTCCGAAAATGTATACCTACTTTTAACACAATATACAATTTCCGGTTATGAAGTAAAATGTGGAATTAGTCCGGCAAGATCATTTACGCCTGCTGTTATTCTATCCCAACAGCTAAAGTGCAGCAAAATATCTTTCAGCACTTACGAATGGCAGAACTTTATTTCAATAATGACGCAACAGATGAATTTATTTCGTACCGGAGACGAGTTCAAACCTGATTCGATTCCATGTGGAGAGTACTGTACCATTACCCCATTAATTTACGATGATTGTAAGATAATTTTTGTTAGAAAACATGACGTTGAGTATTACATGGATGAAGAAGAAGTATCCCAAATTTTAGAAGTAAATAATTTGATTATACAACGTATATCGGTGTTGGAAAATTTGGATTTTTGTCAATATTATTATAATGTTTTGGATTTCTGTAAAAATATCACCCCCGAAAGCTCTCTACAAATTTTATATGCATTTTGTTCCATAACACCAAACGATATGTTAAACAATGCTCTTAGAGAATTTGTATACTTTTATAAACTCAAAGTCATCAATGATTTGAATAAATAGTTATATGTGTTTGTGTGTTTTCTTCTCTCCCCAACCGACGACAAAAAAAAAAAACAAGAACACGACAATTATGACACATCTGTCGTAATCGAGACCGTTATGATGTTAACGCCCTCCAAATTGGTGTGGGAATGAAATCAATGTATTTTACCATGACATGTGTAATATTAGCATCTGTTAGTTGTTGATATGAAATTCTACAAAGTTAATTAGTCTACCATAACTTCGTGAAGTTGATAAAAAATATTTCAAAACGATATAAATAAGCTCTGAGAACACGATAATTATGTCACATTTGTTGTAATCGAGACAGTTATGATGTTAACGCCCCCAAATTAATGTGGAATGAAATCAATGTGTTTTACCATGACATGTGTAATATTAGCATCTGTTAGTTGTTGAGATGAAATTCTACAAAGTTAATTAGTCTACCATAACTTCGTGAAGTCGATAAAAAATATTTCAAAACAATATAAATATGCTCTGACAACATGATAGCGGCAGTTCCATATCAATAATCGACGAGTGTACATCTTGAAAGCTACGCGAGTGTGCATCTTGAAAGCTACAATAGTTTCTTCTAGTGAAGTTTTTTGAACAATAGTAAGTTTCATTTTTTAAATTCCAGCTCTTTTACATTTAATATTTGCAAAGATAAAACTATTTCGAATATTTTGGAAAAGTTTTATTTGCTATAAATTTATTTGGGGGGGAAACTCTTTGCAGACTGATACAACAACATTTATCATTTCAGATGAGTTTTATCAATGAACTAAACACCTTCTCTACTTCCACAGGGGTAGAGAACAAACCCATTAGGAAGCTGAAAGAAATTCCGGAAAACGTCCCCCAGAAAATTGTAAAAGTTAAAGTAGTTCAATCAAAATTTGGAGAAGCTATATTAGTCGAATTAGAAGATAATGTAACTTTTCTCCCCCAAAGGGTAGTGGAAAAATACAAGAAATATATCGCAGATATAAACAAGGGGAGCTATAGTTTGGTGTTTTTGGGGCTACAGAATATTTCTAGTGGATACCGCCCCAGGACACTATTTAAAATAGAAGAAAACAATTAAACGGTAAGATTTTTTAAAATTTTGCTGATTATTTATCATGTGTGATTCTGTTTTAAAAACATTTTATTATTTTTTGTTTCAGCAACACATTCGCAAAATTTGATTGAACCGACTGAGGACAACTTAAAAGGAAATTCAGAAGTACACATCCGCAGTCACGATATAGCTCATATTACACAAAATTTGGAAGCGACCTGCTGAGGACAACTTAACAAAATTTGGAGAAGTACACGCAGTCGAAGACAACTTTAGAAAGCTGGTGAGTACATTTTTTGTGCATATACTCAATAATGTCGAACTTCAGTGTTACTCTACAGCAAGTTGATGAAATTTTAAATTCTCTAAGCAAAATTCAAACCTTTTCAAATGGAAACAAATGGATTTTACTGATTAATAAACATCTCAGAAAATGTAATCAAGCTTTGAAATGTTTCAAGTTTTCGATCGGAGTAAAAAATAAAATTCATACAAAAATAGCCCATTTGAAGCGCATGCGATGTTTAATAAAAGGGAATCATGTGGGTGAAGGACTTGAGAAATCTAGTAATGGGGTCAAGTGGGAAAACATTAATGCTGCATTTGAAAGTCGATTAAAAACAGGAGTTATTATAAACTTGTTACATAAAGATATGAATGCATTCTTTACAGATGCTTTCAAAATTTTTAAAAACAAGATTTCATTAGTTCTCAAGAAAACGCAAATTTTAAAAGTGAACACCACCTTTTGTGGGGATTTTATTAAGCATCCAAAAGACGAGGAGTTAGTAGACCGCAAATATTTTAGTACTCCCAATGTTGTATTGGCCATTGGAGATGATTTATATGATTGGTTTAGTATAAATATTATTGATCCTATTTTAAACAGTTTATCAGAATTTGCTGAAAAAGAAAGCGGGTGGGCATTATCTCGAATAATTTTTTTGGAAGTTGCAATAAACAAATATGAAATGGGGGCTGGCTCGTCCTTCGTTCCACTACCAGAACCAATTTCTCGAAAGAAGGCAATTGTAAACGTTTGCAATATGGACCAAGCTTGTTTTTACTGGGCAGTAAACAGTTTTTTAAATCCTGCTACTAAACATAGTAATCGTACTTCATCGTATCCACATTACTCTGAAGTTCTAAATACAAAGGGTTTAGATGTTAAAATGCCACTAACCCAAATTACAAAATTTGAAAAATTAAATAATATATCAGTAAACGTATACTCTTTAGAACTAAATCAATCGAATAAATCTACATTTTATACAGTAGTTACCACAAGATTAACTAAAAATAAACTTGAAAGACATGTTAATCTATTGCTGTTACAATCCAAGTATTATCCTAAGTTAAATGATTATGATGCACCTCCTGTAGACGATACGAATGAAAACATTAAGTACCACTATTGTTGGATAAAAGATTTATCTAGATTAATTTCATCTCAACTTAATAGATCTAGGAATAAAAAATTTATTTGCGATAGGTGTTTGAACTATTTTCATAGTAAGCAAATTTTGGATAAGCATGAAAGTGTTTGTAAAAATATGAATGAGTCAAAAATTTCTTTTCCCAATTATACTCACATTGAATTTAAAAATTTTATTTATAAGCAGAAATGTCCCTTTGTTATTTATAGTGATTTAGAATCTATACTAAAGGCTTATACAGATCAACAAAAAACAGATAAAACTAAAAAATATCAACAACACGTAGCTTTTTCTGCAGGCTATTATTTAAAATGTGCTTACGATGATCAGCTTTCATATTATAAATATCATCAGGGTGAAGACTGCATAGATTGGTTTACCAATCAGTTAACTGATGTAGCAAAATTTGTTCAGTCCAAAATTTTAGATATAATACCCCTTGGTGGTACACCTAACTTGGTAAATGCACTAAATTGTCACATTTGTGAACATGAATTTACAGATAAAGATATAGTCGTTAGAGATCATAATCATTTCACTGGGGAATTTCGTGGATACGCCCATCAAGCATGCAATTTGAATTTTAAAAAAGTCTTTGTTGTTCCAATCATCATGCATAACTTGAGCGGCTACGACTTACATTTTGTTATTAAGGAAATTGCAAAACGTGGTAAGGTTTCCATACTACCAATAAATAAGGAAAAATATATAAGTTTTACCCTACATGACTCTGAAACTAACATCAAGTTTAGGTTCATAGACTCCTTTAGATTTATGGGAGCAAGTCTAGACGAACTGGTATCTACACTGAAGGAGGATGATTTTAAAAATTTAAAACACGAGTTTCATGATTTAAATAACCAAAAACTGAAACTTTTGATGAAAAAAGGGGTTTTTCCATACGATTACATCGATTGTATAGAAAAGCTCAACGACGTGGAATTACCGTCTATTGAAAATTTTTACAATAGACTTTATGATTCGAATATTTCCATGGAACAATATAGTCATGCAAAAAATGTTTGGGAGTATTTTGATACCGCTAGCCTGGGAGAGTATAGTCAACTATATATGAAAACAGACATACTGTTATTAGCAGACGTTTTTGAGCAGTTACGAAGTAATTGTTTGCAAACGTATCAGCTAGATCCTGCATGGTACTATACTCTTCCTGGGTATACGTGGGATGCTATGTTGAAGTATACTAAAATAAAATTAGAATTACTTAAAGATATTGATATGATTATGTTTATTGAGAGGGGTATTCGGGGAGGCATATCTGTTTGCTCAAATCGATATTCCGAAGCCAACAATAAATACATGGAGGAGGAGTATGATCCTCAAAAACCCTCCAAGTACCTCCTACACCTGGACATAAACAACCTGTACGGGTGGGCGATGTCAGAATTCCTCCCTTATGCAGACTTCAAATGGGAAGATAACACGAACATTGATATCAATCAAATTGCAGACGACTCTCCAGAGGGGTACATTCTTGAGGTAGACCTGGAGTACCCTAAGGAGCTACACGATCTACATCAAGATTTTCCTTTTTGTCCTGAACACAAAACGCCTCCCAATTCAAAATTAAAAAAACTCATGGCTACCCTACACAATAAACATAATTATATCTTACACTATCGAAATTTAAAACAAGCTTTAGCAAATGGTTTAATTTTAACAAAAATACATAGAATTTTAAAATTTAAACAAGCTGCATGGCTAAAACCCTACATCGCTTTAAATACTAAACTAAGAACGGAAGCTACTACAGCTTTTGCAAAAAATTTGTATAAATTGATGAATAACGCGGTGTTTGGTAAAACCATGGAAAATATACGGAATCATAGAGTGGTGAAATTATCAAGATCATATTTGGGACGTTATGGAGCTAAAAACTTGATTGCTAGTCCTTGGTTTCATTCTAGAACAATTTTTGAGGAAAATTTAGTTGCAATAGAATTAAAAAAGAGTAATCTCGTTTTCAATAAGCCCCTGTACATTGGGATGGTCATTTTAGACATTTCAAAAACTTGTATGTATGACTTCCATTATTCATACATCATCCCTAAATTGGGAAAAAAAAATTGTAAATTAATGTATACAGATACAGATAGTTTCACGTATGAACTTCATTGTAATGACGTATACGAAGAAGTGATAAAGGATGATATTCACATGTTTGATACGAGTGATTATGCGGAGGGTAATCACTTTAACATTCCGTTAGCAAACAAAAAGGTGTTAGGTTTGATGAAAGATGAATGTAATGGTTCTATTATGACGCATTTCATAGGGCTACGTTCAAAAATGTATGCTTTTAAAGTTAAGGGTGGGAAAATAGTGAAAAAATCTAAGGGGGTAAAGAAAAATGTTGTAAAAAATAAAATTACTTTCGAAGATTACTTGAACTGTTTAAAAAACTGGGAGTCGAAGTACATTTTCCAAAACACAATTCGGTCCTATGCACATAACGTTTTCAGCATTGAACAAAAGAAAGTGGGTCTTTCTCCTGAAGATGATAAGCGGTCGCTAATTCCCGAGTCGTTTGATACGCTTCCTTGGGGTCATTACAAATTAAGTAACACTGAGTAATATTGCAATTTTTGATGAGTATATGTATATAAAAAATGTACTCTTATTGTTTTAGATATGAATACATTGAGTGAAAACTGTATAAAAATAATTTGTGAGAATATAGAATGTCTAGCAGATTTTTTCGAATCATCAAAATTACCATGGACTCTTACCAAACAAATCGCAAAAAAATTTGCGGAATACAAGTGGAGGTTTTTGAATAAAACTGCTAAAAATGATCAGTCACGCTTTTGCAGAAATCTCAATTTTGTTCATTGTTCACGAGATATTCTGTACAAAGACCGAAATGCTGTACTTGCTAGATCTGACTGGGGCTACATATTTGAAGACGAGTCTGAATATTGTGTATGGGTTAACTATTATAGGATTGATAGATATAACATATATGTTTGTAAAGAATGTTTTGATAGCATAAAAGGATGTCATAAAAGATTGAGGAAACATTTGATTGTAATCAACGATCATTATCATGATGTTTGCGAGTCAGAAGATATAATTCGCGACTTGTACCACAATAAAGATTGGTGGTGTCAAAGTTGTTATAGAACAGTACTTTTTGAAACAAATGATAAAGATTCTTGTATTGCGAAACTTCATAATTCTCCTAGAACTCTCAGATTTAGGGGAACATATGATAGTGATAGCGATATTGACCATTTTGATGGATTCTAGTATTTTTTAATTCATTCTTTTTGTCGGTTCGATCAAATTTTGTGACTTAGACTTTTAAGATGTGTAAGTTTTATAGTTATTGTTTATCATAAATATATTAATCTTTTGTCGGTTCAATCAAATTTTGTAATTTAGACTTTTAAGATGTGTAAGTTTTATAGTTATTGTTCATCATAAATATATATATAATATAATTCATTTTTTATTTTTTTTCCTACATTCATGTCATAAGATTGGGAGAAATAGGAATTTAATTAAATCAGTTACCTAGGAAAACATATTGATTTATTCATAAAAAGATATAATTTTGCTAAGTAAATTCTTTAGTTGTTCTTTTAATCCTTCATTGGGATACGGTATTCCAAACCAGTTCCAATTAAATTTTCCAGCTTCCATAACCTTCTTTGTATATTCGCTGAATTTATAATATGTGTCTCCTTTGTACGGCCACTGGTTTTCAAATACTGTATTACCATTATAAATAAAGTTTTTTACAGAAACGTTGGGTTTTTATTGAAACACTCTGTATATTCATCAACTTTTATATTGCATGAAGATACAAATTTTCGTCCTCACAAGAAATGTCTCGCCAATGTAATGTTTCGAAGCTTCCCTCCGACGTGACGTGACGTGACGACGTACCACGTGACGACGTGACGTGACGTGACGACGTGACGTACCACGTGACGACGTACCACGTGACGACGTACCACGTGACGACGTACCACGTGGCGACGTACCACGTGGCGATGTACCACGTGACGACGTAACACTTGGGGTTGACACAAAAAAGTTACCTTATCGTTTGCTAAAGTCGACCTACCATACTCCGCCCTGTATATGATTCACGAATAGCCGTTAATACCTTATCGTTTGCTTAAGTCCTACCATTCAAAGATACTCCGCCCTGTATATGATTCACGAATAGCCGTTAATACCTTTCGAGTTTGCTATGATTGGATGACACGAGGGTGCTGACCTGCCTTTCACGGTCCTTTTGTGATATACGCCCGTACAAAAATACGATTAATCATGATAATGATAATGTGATTTTTGTACAATTTGATTTTGATCGCCCCGCGCGCATGGATAAAAAATGGCGGACAGACTCCCGCGGCAGACTCCTACCCGCAGGCCACCGGCCCATAGACTACCCGCATGTAGATGTCGCCACCGAGACTCCTACCCGCCAGCGTACGGTGCGCGCTCACGTAATATACTTTTCTTCGACAATGTTATGTATGAGAGATCGTGGCGGACTATGTTAGATGCATTGCTATAAGCGCGTAGGTTCGGGGTTCGATCCACACCCGAGTTAAAGTTTTTTAATTAAATTATTTGAGAGTTTTAAAAAGAGGACTAAAAATGGCGGCCAACGCCGCGGAACGCCGCCAACGCCGCTCTCAGCGCCACCAGCGGAGATTTTTGAAGTAGTGGTCCAGAATCCCTATAGTATATCTACTTTTTTTTTACCCTAAACTCAGAATGTATGAGTTCAAAATAACAAGCTTTTTCAAAATCTGTAAACATATATAGGATGTCCCATTTAAATTATAGAAGTTGATGGCATTTCCGGTTAAACCGGAAGTATATTATTAACAAAAAAATGTACATCAGATGCATTTTGTTGTAGACCAGTTTCGGCGTATTTGCGCCTCATCAGTATAAGGTGGATATTCTCGGTCCAAGAGCTTAGAGAGTAAAATCCTGGACTCAAGACGACACTGGAATCACATCAATACATACCCTCAAGTAAAGGAAATGTTACAAACGCGATAACAGCGACATCGCTACCTCCAGCCGCAAACCAAAATTCTAGATTGACACAAAGCTATCTAGACCAGGGTAGAAGCCTTTAAAAATAATAAAAAGTGGAAAAAAATAATAGTAGAACGAAACCCATTGGAAAAGGAGGAGAATATTATAAAAATGAAAGAAAAAATAATTTACGGACGACCTGAGGTCAGGAAGGGGTAGGGGTTGGTTTTTTAAAATTTTCCACATAAATTTTGATATTATGTGAAAAAAGTGTGAATACAAAAGTTGTAGATCTTTTTATTACATTCAACTTTTTTCTATATGACTTGTAGTTTTGCCAGAAATCGAGATAAACCGTTTTTTACCCTTAAAAACTCACCCCCTACCCCTTTCCGACCTCAGATCGCCCGTAAATTATTTTTCCATTAATTTTTATAAAATTCTCCTCCTTTTCCAATGGTTTTCATCCTGCTATTATTTTTTTTGCTTCAAAAATTATCGACCCTGGTCTAATTTAATAGAGCGTGTTTTTCTTAGACTTCATAGTAGTATTATATCTATTATCTTCGATATCTATTGGTAACACGCTTTACTAAATACGACAGTTTCTCAGGAAACTAAAATTAAGTATAAAATGGATTTAATTTTTGCAAGAGACACAATATCACGTTTAATTCTGTTTGTGGTGAGTCTGCACACAACAACTTAGGTACAGGGGATGAAAACTGGAACATCGAATTGAATGAAATCTTTGAAGATTATCCTGCAAAAGACGTTTACAATACTGACGAAAATGGATCATTTTCTAGATCATCCCCTACAAAAAATATTTGCTCTGAACAATGACAACTGTGCTGGAGGAAAAGCTGCTTAAGACCGGTTAACAATCTTGTTTTGTACTAATATGGCTGTAGAAAAAGAAGAACCTTAAGTAATAGGTAAAGCAAAAAATCCGAGATGTGTCAAAGGAGAACATATCAATAAATCACCTTGGGAATGGACGAGTCTAGTAAAAAAGCTTGGATGTACGAAAACAGAATGAGTTTATGGTTATTGACTTTCTATCCCAAGAATATAGTACTTGAAAATATTAAATTCATTTCCTCGCTACAGAACACTACATGTGCCAGCCAGCCTCTAGATCAACATAAAAAACTTTATCAAACAACATAGCGCCATGTTTCAGTTTAGTCGTTTTAAAAATATACCAAAAATTTTTTTTGTTCCAGCAAACTCAGACTCGTTCAAACAAAAAAAAAACTGAAATCATATCGGATATAAAATATTTGAGGGCAGACGGAGATTAGCCCGCCAGAACAAAGTTAATCTGCGAGCAGTTAAATCATCTCATTTTCGTAAATTAGTCCTCGAGTCCGTAAAAGAGATAAAAGAAACAAAAAAAACTTGCTTAGGAAAATTTATTGCTTCAGAAACTGTTCCATTCTCCAGGCACGTCCTACTACACAGAAAGATATCTTATAGTTGATAGCATTATACTTTATTTTGATAACAATTCACTGCCGCATGCACAACATAAAATCACAGAAAAAGTTTTTCATTATCAGGAAGTCACTCTCTATAATTGGCACAAACCCATGTTTTATTGTGGAATTGCAGTTTTCTTTCAATCTTGTGTTCGAAAAAAAAAATAGCACTTTGAAAATAAAATTGACGAATGTAGAAACGCGAAAAAATATTGTAAGTAATTCGTGTGTGAAGTACCTTTTCTGGAAATGAGTAATTATTCCAACTATGGATGATGCAAACATGTCATAGTTTCCTTAAACACACCGCAATATTAATAGAATAGTTGATTGATAATATTTAATGTATGGGAGAAAATTCACTTAAACCAGCTCTTTTTTGGACTGTGAAGCTTCCGGTATTTGTACTTGGTTTCACCTTCTAAATTTTGAGCAGCTTTTTTGGTTCGTTTGGAAAATGACTCCTCGATGTAGCCCTCTGCTACAGTTGAGGATTTCCACCCTCCATGACGTTTTAATGTTAATATATCTGCCTCTGATTCCACTAATAAAGTTGCAGAAGATCTGCGAAAGCAATCCCGTGTATTTCATTGGGTTTTCAATATTTAAAGTTACTTTTATGCACTAAAAGTAAGGTACTTTTTGCACTAGTGTATCGAAGTGAGGTACTTCTTGCACTAGTGCAAAAAATTAAACTTTTGCACGATCGTAGAAAAAATATTTGTTTCTCTCCCCTATATTGTGAACAACGCATTTTGACACTGTTTTGAAGGACGTAAGTAACATATACCAAAAAGGTATCGATTGCCCTTGACGACGGCTTGTAAGTCATCTTACCACCCTTGGAGCTGAACACATTTATGTTTCTCTAAAATGAAGAAACATGGTCAAAATTGACTTTTAAAACAAAAATGCGAAAAAAAACGATTTTCCAGTTTCGACAATCAACTCGAGGTTTCTAGGCGAATAATTAATATTTTTCACGAAAATGTATTCTCCAACCAATTATTCTAGAAATAATGAAACTAATCCGAAAGCATTTTACATTCGAGCAATGAATTGAAGACATTTTTTTGTAGATTTTCTATCTTTTCACGTACGATGAAACAAGTTGAGTTACGAATATTTTAACTGTTCATTTCTACATACGTAGTATTGAAATTTAAAAATCGAAGGAGTTTTTGGGAAAGTTTGAGCTATTAATATGCAGTAAAAAAACATAGTGCTAGTTTAAGATGAGCGCTCTCGCGGTGGGCGCGCGGAACTTTCATATTTTTGCAGAAAAATTAAATTTTTTTGAAATTTATGGCTCATGTATACTGAACATTCAATTTATAGTAAAATTTGATTTTCTTGTTGAAAATTGAGCAATCCCGTGGGGAGAAAAATAAATACGCCATTTTTGTTGTCTATTTATGTACTTTGTAAGATCTTCATTAGAGTTTTGAAAATCCATATACAAGGTGAAATTTTTTATATGAACAAAACAAACTAATTTTCCAAGACCGGTCCTGATTCCTTTCTGGTTTGAATAAATCAGTTGATTAGGTGATAGTAGTGTGGCGTTTTGTTAAAATATAAGACAAATCGAAATTATTGTTCAAAAGTTATGATCAAAAGAAATATCAGTCAAAATTCACAATTACCCCTGTATATTATTAAAATTTGGGAGCAGACACTTTTTAATAGCCATTTGACATTCCCCATAGAGGTCTTCATACGAGGTAGGAGTATGTACAGTTCCTCATGATACACCCTGTATAATGCGTCCTTCTCACGCGAAAGAATGTTTAGTAATAAAATGGGGGCTGCAGCAGTATATCGTGCACTGGATGTATTCATTAGACCCATTATCACATATGGATCCGTGGCATGGTGGAAAGTCATGAAAATCCTTAAATTCAGGAGACCAAAGCACTAGGAATTACAGGAGCAATGAAAAAAATAGCATCGCGATGGACACAATACACAGAAACTCCTAGCTCGCGAGCTAGTTTTGTTAAAATTGTGGATCTGCACAGTGTATCCTAAAACATTCATTTTATAGATATCTCTATTTTTTCTACTCTGCCGTGTTGAATTTCCTAGGGTTGAACAGATCAGGTTTGTTATTCGAATGCTGTTTTGCAAAAATGTTATCGCAAGGGATATCTTGAAGCATATTCTCTAGCTGGAGCTTTCTCAAAACATTCAAAATACTCTTTTAACATGGTATAATCTTCGCAATTTGTGTAAGGCATTACGTATTTTTGAATTACTAACCGTAACATGTTCATAAATTCATATTGAGATTCAGTTTTCACGATTTTTTTACAAATTCCATCCTCTTTCAAGCAAATGTTTAAAAAATATAGCATCACATTTTAAGGTTACCTAAAAAGCTGAAAACAATACAATTGTTCAATCCATTGAAACCACCGAAATAAAAAGATGATATAATATTTTATTATGCATTGAATTCCCTTTCAAATGATAAACTAAGTTTGCCATAAAGACCATGAAGCGAAACAGAAGTTAAAACAGTTTGAGCCAGCTTTCCCACTCACCCCTACCAGTTATTTGACAAGATAGAGAAAAAAGTAATAGAGCAAACTTACGTAAAATAATCCAATGATTGGGAATATTTGAATCTTCTGGTACTATAACGGAATATTTATTATATAGAAATGAAGTTTTTGTGATATTATTATGAAGTACGCCTTCTAAAGGTGGAGTAGGAGACTTTCCAGCAGTTTCTCTCATGTGAGTCTGTGATAAGATTTTTTTCTCTAAGCTGTATAGTTTTAGAGATGTAGTAATAATAATAATAATAATTTATTCTCAAAAAAGCACAAAGATATATCACATTTAAATACAATAAAATAAGAATAAATTATACTCGATAAGTGCAAAGCACTTGTTTTGAGAATTAATCAATCAATAAAATAAAATGCAATAATATATAAAATATAAAACGGATAAAATAGATAAACAAATAAATAAAATGGATGAAACTACACAAATAAAATATAATAATAGCATCCAGGAATTTAAAGAAGTATTGATGTTAGAAAATATTGGATAAGAGGTTTCTTGGTACTTCTAACAGGAACTTTTTTACGAGTCTTTTGAATCTGGGAAGTACTTTAGTGGATCGAATTGTCTCAGGAAGAATATTAAATATTTTTGGGGAAAGGTAATAAAACGATCGTTGACTTAGAGTTTTTTTTACTGTCGGGAAAATGTGTAATGATCTATTTCGTGTGTGGTAGGTGTGGCTTGTTAGTTTATGAGTTTTATTGAAGTACTTCACACTCGAGCATAAGATATAAAGTTGTCTCACATCCAAAACATTACATTCCCGGTATAATAGATTTGAGCTGTATAATCTGCTTCTTGAATGTATTAGTTTTAGGAATCGCCTTTGAAGAACTTCTACCTGGTTAATTCTCGTATCAGCAGCACTACCCCATGCCACTATTCCATATCTTAAATGACTTTCAACTAACGAATAATATAATTGTTTGAGAGTTTGGAATGGTAAACATTTTTTTAAATACCTAAATGTATATAAGTTTTTTAACGACATAGTGTATGTGGTAGTCCCATCTCAAATGACAATCAATATAAATTCCAAGGTATTTAGTTTTTTTCAAAGAGTGTATAACGTGATTTGACTCGGGCAGAATAATCGAAGTATTTTGCTGTAGTCCAATCACATTACAACTAAAAGGAAGATAATAAGTTTTCTCAAAGTTCAGTGTCAATAGCTTGGAATCTAACCATCTTTTTATATTTGAAAAGTCCTTTTCAACTAAGGTTTTCAGGTTGTCCCAATCAGCTCCTTCATAAAAAATGGCTGGGTTACATCTTTTAATCACACTCGGTATATGCCATAAAAAAGAGTTAGAAGACTTAAAAGATCCAACCTGCGAAAAGCCAGCTACGGGCATACTTTTTTATTACCAGGAGAAACTTTGGGAAGAGGATAACTACTAACTCTCCTACGAAAGAAAACAGATGAGGATTCAATATTGATAAAAGACGAAATCGCTCTATCACGAAGTCTGTTATAGATCAAATATATTCAGAAATTAGCGAAGGTGGTAGTAACTGGGGTTCATTAGAGTACTTGCACATTTTTTCATTTCACTGAATTTATAATTTAGACATAACTAATGGATTATCCATCGAGAGAATTTCTTAAAGTCCTGTATTTGAAAAAGTTGAAAGGAGTTAAAATTTATAATATTTAAGTGCTTGCGGAAACGCCTGTTCAGTATTACCTAATACGGTGGAGTCATAGAAGAGCTGGGTCGCAGTGCCTGGTGTCAATTATATATATGCATTTTTAAATAATTGTTTTTTTTTATTGGTGAACCATTTTACCTATTTATAGCACGCCTCAGCGTGTTTAAATTGAACTTTCAAAAACGCGCGTTTTTTAAAGTTACCATGGCAACATCAACAACTCGAGAAACGAAGTCTAAATGACAATTTTTTAATTATTGATCTGACAGGAGTAGTTTGTAACGTCAAAACCTTTATTCGAACAATATTTGAAAATTTCAATTTTTTTCTATACGCATCAGAAGATTTTTGCGGTATTAACCGCGCTTCTGCTTTACTACTTAAAAAATCGATATTAGAATTCATTTTTATGCACTTCGGTGACAACAATAAATCTTAAAGACAATTTGCAAATTAGTTTATGTTTTTCTCATTTCCATGACAACGCAAGCATCACGAATTCAACCATTTTACATTATTAGTTCTTATATCCATTTCTTGTTGTTGTAGTAGTATATATTTATAATTTCAAAGAGCACCAATAAAAAAAAATAGCGTAAAGTATTCGTGGATAACTGGTCTCTAAAACACTTGCTCTATTTCGAGCACTCCGGCTTCGCCGTCGTGCTCGAAAAATCGCGCGTGTTTTAAAGACCTTAATATCCACTTATACTTTAATATACTATTAATGAATTGTTCTCGTGTATTTTTGTGTTACTTTGGTTTTAATTTATAATTCCACTTACAAGTAAGTTGATAGTTGATTTCAATTTTTCATCTATTTTCCTCTATTGCAAAAGTTTAGCCTTGAAAATTGAAGCAGTTTTGCGAAAGCTTGGTAAGTAATAATAGTAATAATAGAATTGTTTTAGTTTTATTTTTTAACTAGTCAGCCGTGTCTATTTGCCAGTTTACCTTCACCTTGTTCATGTATATAATTGTAATACTAAAGAGTAATGTATACAGTGTGTACATAAAGTAACGCAACTTGCTAATATTTCGATTACTGTTAGGTTGACAAAAAAAAATGTTGAATAATAGTTTCGGCGGGAAACCTGAAATTTGGGCAAGAAACTTGAAATTCTTAACGGGAAACCTGAAATTTTTAGCGGAAAACCTGAAATTTTGGCGGGAAACTTGAAATTTTTGGTGAAAAACCTGAAACTTTATTAATTGATATTAATGGCAGTAAAACCTACCACTTTTTTGACAAAAACAATTAACAAAAATTCGCAATTCTGTGTATCCAAAGGTATTAAATCAACACAAAATACCACGATTCTAGAAATGACATTAATTATATTCTCCACCAAAATATAACTGGTGCAACGATTAATTATCGAAGATACTACTCGTTGGAGCCATCGGGCAATTGAACTCGTGCTGAGCAATAGTTTGTCAGGGTGAGTAAATTTTAAAATAGGAAGATAATATTGTTCTAGGTTGATTTTAAACTTATATTATAAAATCTCTGCTACACCGAAGAATTAGTAAAGAATTAGTCGAAGTAATCTGAAATATGGATATTAAGGGCGATAACATAAACAAACAAATATTCGTGCCGATAGTGTAAACAGTTCGTCTGGGGCCTCACAAATAATTCGGGGGTTGATCATAGTACTTTATGCTTTCGATCATATAAGAAATAAAGACCAAAATTGCGTATAACGTCTTTTTCATAGCAGCTCGAGTAACGTTGGTTCCTGGTTTCTTAATAAGGAAGGTATTATTATTAAATAGAACAGAGTTAAATAAAGCTTGATAAAAGAAAGTGTGGTGACTGTGAGAGTTAAAGAAAACGATCTCCAATAGCCTAGGTGAGTTTTTCTCACGGGGTAACCGATTTCATTTATTGTGATTATTATTATTTTTATATTTTAATGATTTGTTGAGCTATTATAATTTTAACTATTTAATGATTTACTCTTGAAGTTGACAAATCTATTTATACATATTTATATTAAATAATTGTATGACAATTCATTAATTTCATATCCGAGATTACAAACAATACATTAATTGAGGTACGTCGCGAGTTGACCCTTCGTACTTCGCTAGTTGAAAGGAGTGGATACTTTGCGAGTTGACCCCTAGTATCTTAGTGAAGGCCTATTACACTGTTTATCATGATAAATACTCCGGACTAGCAATTTTGTGCTCTTGGAGAGGTATTTCGCGAGTTGACCCTTAATACCTATGACCCGAGAGGCGTTTGAACGTTATTATGTGTTATTTGTACATTTCTTTTAAATGTATCAATCTAATTATGTTTGGTTTTGATATGTGAACTATAAATCAATTATATTGATATATTGAACTTTTGTTGTTGTAACCCAATTTCCATATCTCTTATGAACTGGTTACTCAGGTACTTTTATTTCCTTTTCAGAGGTGTCATCTCGAGAGCGAGCGCTGTTCCTGACAAACGCCCCACCTTTGTTTTTATTTGTTAATTTAGTAATCGTTAATTTACCATTTTAATATTTTGTTTTGCTTTTATTATATTTTGTTTGCTTTAGTAAATTACTTTATTTAAATTTTGCTCGGACTAATCATTTTATACCTCTCATAAGTTCAATCTTTATCGGCTCTAACTCGGCCTATCATCGATAATAATCATAACTCTAGTTATATTACCCCTGAGAATACATTTCATGTATCATCTGTCCCTTTTTCTACGATTTTAATTGGCTGAAATTGTTCTGATATAGTTTTCTTCGTCGATTTAATAGTACATTATTAAACGACCAATTTATGATAGCCATTATTCACAGACGTTTGCGTCTCGAGCCGTAGACGAGGGGCGCAAGTCACCCGAGTGAATAATGGCCATAAATTGCTAGTAGAATACTATATTTTGTCCACGACACTATTACATTAAAGTCAAGTAAATAATGCGAGTGTAGAACGAAAAGTAATAATTTGGTATTTGGTATTATTGACAATTCTAACGTCAAAATTAATAAATTTCCTAAGCAAAATACGCAGATTTAATAGTGTATTTCATTTTGTACCCCCATCTCTAGTCACCTATGTACCGAAATGTTGTGATTGTTGAGTAGTCATTGCATGTTATTTAAATGCAAAAGCGTTAAGTATGAGTTCATAATCTACGCTAGTGAATTATGAACCATAATTCATTCTACTAGATATATGTATGGGTACCAGATACCTTTTGTCAGGAGGTAAAATATTTACTTACTATTAAGCGGTCGTGGACAAAATGATTTAATGATTAAGCTTATTAGGCGAGTCAAAGTACACAAAATATCCTTAAAATGTCGCAAAAAACACGAAAAACTTGAAAATTCTAAATTGAGTTTTTAAAAGGGTTGTGATTAACATGAGAAAAAGATTACGATGTTTATGTTTTCATATTAAATGTGTTCTAAAATGCATTGAAATACAAATACGTTGAAAAAAAATTATTATTTTTCAATTTTTCAATGTATTATCATCGATTTTCCACGTAAACCTCTACTAAAAAGTCGTTTTTTTTTACCAAATTCCTCTAACTAACATTAATAAATCATATTATATAACATAGCGTACTTCAAAGATTATGGTTTAATCTTCAAACTTTATTTGAAACTTTTTTTTGCATCTGCATTTTTCACATAGATACATACGATTTTCCACGTGAACCTTCATTGAACCTTTATTTTTTTTGACCCCACTTTATTTTCATTATTGTTGTAACAACAGCCTCTATTTTTTGTTAGTAATATTTTATTATTATTATTGTTGTTGTTGTTGGTGTTATTATTATTTTTAAGCCGCTCTCTCACCTGCTTTTTTACCTTTATTTGTGCTCCCTTCTCTTTCTTACCTGAGCCATAAGTGTGTTCTTTTTCATTATAAAGTTCACAAATTTTTAAAAAATATCATAAACGGTATAAAAAGTTTTGCTGAAAGACCCCTGATTTAAGTATTTATTTTAAATAATTATTTATTATTTAAAAAATTTAATATTTATGGAAAAACTGTACAGTAATTTCGAAAGTAGATGCTTCAAAGTGTTTGGTGGTGAAGTTTCATTAAATTATATTAATTTCGAAAAAAGAAATAATTGAATGAAGTCTAAGAAAAACAAGTAAAATTAGGCATGCAAAAAAACAGATTTTTAAGAAGCATTCGTTTAAAATTCTAAATATTGATGGCTTTGCTTTTATAATAATAATGTTTTATGCTCATTTACAATGCTAAATCCAAAAGGAATTTTCGCTGGGATAAGTATTAATTAAATAGGAATTATATTACAGTCAGAAAACCTGATTTTTCAAATTTGAAAGTATTTCTATCCAAAAGTTGAGAACTTTCTTTACATTTCACATGAGTTTATTTATTTTTTCAGAATGTTATAAGCCCAAAATTATTAACTTTTAAGTCGAGCGGTTAATAAATTTGGCTCACGGGCCGTTCGCGCGTAACCACGAATTGAATACCACTGAAATTAATTTTATCTCGTGAACTTTTAATTTACAGAATAACTTTTTAGTCAAAACTTGTAGATAAATGCATCAGCTACAATTTTTGATTTGGAAATTTTTCTGTATATTTATTATTTAAACAGTTAGAGCGAAAAAACAAAAACAAAAATTTTCACTAGACGGTTTTCCGGAAAATCGCATGCCTAACATCGTAAAGTTTTTCTCATTTTAAACACAACCCTTTTAAATACCCAATTTTGAACTTTGAATTTTCAAGTTTTTTGTATTTTTCGTGAGGCTTTATGTGTACTTTGACCAGGCTATATACTTTATTCACAAAATTAGGAAAATTATATAATGACAAATGTTATCTGTCAAATCGCTTGACAGTAGTCGTTTGTATGGGCTTGATTTCTATTAAAATGAAAATCTACAAAAATATATACTCCGTTCAGTATTTTACTTGATTATCACGAGTCGTAACAGAAATAGAGTAGTACGAGGCTATCAAATTGATGATAGTTCGATCACCGCATGCTACAATGTCATTGTTTATTAATGGCCCACTAATGAAAAAATAAGTACTGTCAGTTAGGACATTCAAAATATTGCTGCGTAAAATTCACCGAGAATGCATAAAGACCCAGGATGCAGTAGATGGGGTGACGTGACTGAAGTCAACATACGACAACTAATAAATTTGAGAACCCCAAAGAACACACAAATCAATAAAAAGTCACAGTGGAATCAGTTTTCGCAATTCTGCGTAAACTGAATGGATTGAATTAACACAAAATACGACAATTCCAGAAATTTCATTCATTATATTCTCGCCACAAATATAACTCTTACTACGATTAATTATCGAAGATAGGTACTACTCATTAGAGCCATCAGAAGAGTCATCGGCTCTAACTCGGCCTATCATCGATTATAATCGCAACACTAATTATATTACATCCGAAAATAACCCTATGTGAATCGGAACTAATACTCATCCAATTTTTGTATATTTCTGCCCTGCATAGGTATTTTAAAAGCAAATTGACTTTTATTTGGACCCGGCGAAGCGCACTCCATGTATTTCAACTTAATTCCACTAGAATATGTTTCAGGTAATCCTTTCGAAAACCCTTTTTGCATCCGGCTCTAACACAGTAACACGTGAAGACAAATGGAAAGACTTTTATAAATTACCCCGGTTTCCGGAAGCGACATTTTAGTTTGAACTTTGCAGAGAATTTTTAGCGATTGGGAACAAAACTTGTCTGTTTACGATTACTGATAAGCGATAGGATTTTGTTAAAAAAATCCGTGTCCGTTTGGCTGACAATAAAATGTGAAAAGTTTAGGTACGTCTGCTCTCAGATTATATCGGAAATTATTTGAATAAAATGTAATAAAAACAAAATGGCTTGACATTTGTTTACTTTTCATTATAATTTCAATACACTTAGTCAAGGCTAGTCTTGTACTTGTATTCCAAGAAACGTGTTGAGTACTTTATCCATTGTAGAAACCTTTGGTCATTGAACAGACTAGATCAATACCCGCTTTACTGACAATACACATTGTTTGTAACCAACATCTAAATCGATACTTTCATTCCAAAACAAGGATAACAATACACACAACAACAACAACAACTGTGTCATGTTTTATGATCATAATAATATGTTCGAGTAGAAACTAAAATTATTATCTTAGATTCACTTATTAGTCAAGGAATAGCTTTAAGCTGCTTCCGACCAGATTGTATGGAGACTCTGCTCCTACTCTAAGTCTGTTTTTCAACCATAATACCATACAAAATAAGAAGGCTAGAACATAGTTCAGCATCATTCGGAATATTCTATACTCGAATGATATTTTTCCATCGCTGAAGTTGATTTGTATCTGGAGGAACCTGAATATAACCCAAATATTTACTCAAATGAATACAAACAATGTGCCAATACAATGCAACCCATATGGTTTTCTCCTTAGAATCGATAAATGGTATTTATGTATCAAATGATAAGACACCGGTAGTTTCAGAACTGTATAACTGCTCAGGATTTACTGCTTACCTGTGAAATGATGAATAATCGTGAACACCTCTTATACATTTTTATTGTATACTGCTCACTGCACAGCGCTTCACCATTTTGTGAATATAGTTCCACAAATGTTGGCACATTTACTGAAAAATGCAGAATCGTACAATCCTTCAGATTGACATCCTGTAATGAGCATTCAACCATGTATAAATAGAGTTTCGTATACTGTCAAAGATTGGATGAATCTTTTTTAGGTTTCCGTACCCAATGGTAAAAAACGGACCCTATCACTGAGACTCCGCTGTCCGTCTGTCTTCGTGTCTATCTGTCACCAGGCTGTATCTTATGAACCGCGATAGTTAGATAGTTGAAATTTTTCGATTGGGTTAGGGTAGGGTAGTTGGAAGAATATCTTATGTTTTTTTTTATTTAAATGTAGCGTAAGAAAGTATGATGACGATTTTCAAATCTCATACAGATATATGTTCCAATTTTCATAAGAATATTTATGATTCAAATAATATATCGGCAAAATGACTGTAAAATTTGACCAGCCTTTGAACATGATAGGTTAATTAACAAACCTTTTTGGATTACGGATGCAATTCGACGGTTGCCTTTTTTGTTCAGGTGAAGTTGTACTTTTTGGGATGCAACTCGCTGCTTGCCAATGAGACAGTGGCCTCATTTAAACAAATAAAACAATAGAATTCACTAACAATAAGAATTATAAGTGAAGAATAACTTTTTCCATAAAACTTAAGAATAAAATAGGGTCTTATACAGTGCAGACTTAATTGAAAACGCTGTATAATTCTTTTGCAGGACTATATTTACTAATGTAAAATTATTTTAATATGTAAATTGAATATACAATTTGTTTTATTTTGCAATGTTTAGATATCCCACGAATTATTAATTTCATAGTCTTTTCGAATTTGGCTGAATACGATCCTGATGATTTTATTTATCAAATTAAACGATAGCTATATGTCAAAATAAGAAATAAAATATCGACATACCCAAACCCGGATATACGTCACAAACGATGACGCACACCAAAAAGGCTATTATATGAACTCTACTTTGGTAGTCGAGACAATCTGTCGAAACTGCCAAAAGACTTTCTGCTCTAAATACACACAAGATTTTTTCTACTATCACACCAAAGTTAACTACTAGCTCTCTTTTATCTATAAATGAAATAAGGCGTGCGCCAAAGTTACTTTCTGCTCAAGAGCGCCAATAATGTCAAATTATGACAGCTTGCGCAAAATTAGGCGTGCTTCAAAGTTAGTTTCTGCTTAAGAGCGCCAATAATGTCAAATTATGGCAGCTCGCGGAAAACATCAACTTTGCATTTGCTCTTCAAGACACAAAAGACGACTTTCGATAGTGATAGTAGAAAAAATACTTTCCTTTGCTTAATAATAATTATCCTGGTCTTTTCTCATTAATTTTCATATCCATCTGATCAGCTCCAGTTCATTGTGATCATTCTTGTTTCAATTTAGGATGACGGTGGTAGATCCACATCTTATCCATAGTTATGAGACGACTTACTAAACTAATTTTGAATTTACTATGTGGGCTCTTATTTTGTGGAATCTACTCATATTACTTTTTTGAATTTAACTGTTTCTAAATAATTCCAATTTAATGAAAAAAATATATATTAAAATTTTTGATTACTTGATAATGATTTCGATATCTAAAATATCATCATCGGAAAGACAGACGTCAACTTACATAATTATCAAATAATTTAAAATTATATATATTTTTTTCATTTAACTG
Source organism: Lochmaea capreae (assembly GCA_949126875.1). Classification (NCBI taxonomy): domain Eukaryota; kingdom Metazoa; phylum Arthropoda; class Insecta; order Coleoptera; family Chrysomelidae; genus Lochmaea; species Lochmaea capreae. The sequence continues at coordinate 4,229,386 of OX421409.1, forward strand.
GAATTATTTAGAAACAGTAAGCTTCGTTTAAAAAAGTAAACTGATTTCAGGCTTCCGTTGAGACATTTGATTTCGATCCGTTTTTTGTTGCATTGTAAACCAATACGGCATCAGAGCGGTGCTCTAATCTAAGTTTGTTCCACCAATTAAAGAAAATGCTCCAAAGTATCAAGAAAGTAGTAGTTATATACCTTATCCACCCTCACATGTGAGTTTGTTGTTTTCTGCAGAGTTTTCGAAATGTTAATGCTCATGGTAACGGACGAATCGAATTTATAGCCAAACTGGCTTGTTTTAGGGCCAACTGGTTTATTGTATTCCACAGTTTTTTAAGAAGAGGAAGAGGACAGGAGCAAAGTTTTTTTCTTTCATACAGAAAACAGATTAATTTCAGTTGCCATGACTCCGTGTTCTACACCGCAATATTTATTTGAAAAATATTTTGCTGCTGTTTGGGAAGCTGTAAATGATATATTTAAGGAATTCAGCAATAACATGTGAATGTGTCAGAAATATCACTGGATGTTGATATTGACATCAAAACAGTGAATATTGAAGAATAGATAGTTGAAATCAATAATTCATAATATCTTGAAAATATGAGTGAAACTATTATTTTTAAAGTGAGTTTCTAGCTCATACAGTTTTTAAATTATATTTATTCGATAATAAACCTTTTGTTTTGTACCATCCATGATCATTTTCCTAAGAAAGAGCAAACAAAAACAGGACGAAGAGGACAGCGTCATCCCCAGCTACTGCGAATAATTTAAATTTTTAAAGCTGTTTGAACCTTTCCAATCCACCAATGTGTAGGCCACTTTTTTCACGAGTAAATCCATTGTCAATATTAATTTTATTTGAACGTTTAAAGCCGTATTCATTCAAACTTTTATTTTGATTGAACGTTCAGTTTCATCTACGGATGCTCACTTTGTTTGACAGAGTGATCGCGGAGTGCAAGCGGTTATTGAGAAAGTTTTAATATATTTCTCCGAGTTGGATTATTTTTATTCACATGATAATTATATTTTATATTTACATTGCATAATCTTTGAAAAGGTTTTTCTATTAATTCCAACAATTTTTAAACTATATTTCCACGTTTATTAACAAATGACTTCATTTTAATAAAATCCTATTCACGATGGTTTTTTTTTCATTTATTAACCTCATCAACCACTAGGGGTTACTAGCGGGAGTTTAATGAAATACAAAAAAGTACAATATATGTTGAATACAAACATAAATGGTTTTTTCAATTTCAATAAACAGGTCGGTGCTATTGAGGAAGTTTATTGTCTACTTTTAAAACTAGGAATCTCCAATTTATTCTGGTAATTGTGCCGTGCAGCAGTATAAGATTCAGATAGTAGAGAGATATTGCTTATTAAAAAATGATCTGCGGTAATTACGTTTGCGGTATTTTGACGTTTATTGAATGCGCGATTAACTTTTTTACGTCTCTAACGCTAATAACGTTAGCGCATCGCGTAATTTACGGTTACGTACCGTTGAGTGTTATGCGATATCTGGAGAGGAGGAATTGTGTCGTTTGCCGGGCGGCAAAGGTGTAGAGGTTTTTTGGGATGTAGTAGGTTCCTCGAAGCTAGAAACTGGTGTTCCAATTGAGTCGGATTGAGTGGTTGATTGATAGTTATTGTTTGTGTTGGATTGGTGGAAGAAGTTGGATTTCATTCGATTAATATCCGTATTTTTTTATCCATAATTTTGTTATCCGTATTATCTACAGGTAACGTTACATCTTCATGTGGGTTCTGCCTTGTTGGATCTGTGAGCTTTGGGAATTTTCGGTAGTGAGAGTATTTTCATGTATAATTGAATCTGTAAGCGAACAATTTTCGTCGTTGTGTTCCGTTTTTCTTCATTTGGAGCAACTTAATCCGTATAAGGAAAGATATATTCAGTATAAAGTATTTTCGTGTGAAATAAGTACAGAATCAGGCAAGGGAGATGTTGCTAGAGCTAAAAACATTTTGTCGCCTGAAACTAGGTGTTTGGCTATAATCTGACTTTGGCATTCCTACTCTTGAAAATATTATGTTATAGGTACAAGCTTTTTTCTAGGCTATTTAAGAGTTCTTTTTAAGAGTTCTTCAATTTCACTGTTTAGTATAGATGGGCATTTCATTGGATTTTGTCAGATTTTCAGATGAAGTCTTCTTATTTTGATTTTGATTTCGTTATTTTTATAGTCTTATGGTTATTAATGAAAATGTCGACTATGCTAGTATTATTTAGGTACCTATGAGTAAATTCTGTTATTCACTATCCGAGAGTCAAATGCAGTTAAAGGTAAAAGCGGCATTCCAGCATCTTTCTCTTGGAAAGTAATTAATCAACTTCTAAATTAAACTTTGCTTTTTCTTATTATACCGAGAAGGCATTTTGACAATGAAAAATTAATTGAAAAAGGCGAAAATTACCAAAAATTACTAATACTGAATAAATCAAAACATGACAACTGCTCTGTTGATAGTAACAAATAAAATTTACGTCACCTTAGTTAAGTAATACGTTAATGAGGTCATAATTCCCTATAATCTATTTCATGAATGAGAGATGAAGCTGGACAATGGATGACGTAACGGCAAAGGATGGTTAAACAAAGTCTAATCGTGAATTTTTATTTCATTTAAAGCTGATAGGACAATTGCTTGAACCTTGAAAGTTATTTTAATTTTTATTCATTTTGAATGTACGTGATCATGATTGATGTTATTTGTTTGGTTCTGAAGCCAACTCTATCTTGAACAGAACGAGGTTCTTCACTGGTTTAACCTTATCAGGTTTCGGTTCAGTGATGTTTATAATTAGTGATAATCATTAAAATGGATTTTACTTACAGTAATTGATAGGGTACAATTATTACATACACTTTGCACTAGCAACTATACAGTTTTCAGCCAAGCAATTTTAGTAGCTTAAAAATTGTATTGAGTCAACAAAATTTGAGAGCGATTTTCCAACGACTTTTACTAATCGTGACCAGGAATTCATCATCTTTGATTATGTTTCATCACATCCATTGGAGTAAATTCATAAAATATTTTTTAAGAGGAGAGGCTCTTCCTCATCCAACATTTTTTAATATCATCTTTTCGATGATATTTAAAAATTATATTTTTTGGTATTTTATTATTTCTTGCCGTGAAAACAATTTATTTCACATGAAATTTCATGAAAGTATACTTTATTCAGTATTGAATAATCATGATTTTTGTGAAATTTCAAAAACAAATTTTCGAGATTTGTACATTTTTCGACAAAGAAAACTTCATTGGTAATTGTATCAATTTTAGTATTTTCTTTATCTAAACTTCAACCATTGAAAAATTCACTTCAAAATCGTACATATATCATTTTATGGACTATTTCTCATGAACCACATAAAATTGAGAATAAACAAAAAATTACGAATGTATATTTTGAACTCATGCATATTTTATACAAAAGAGGGTGTCTCCAGAATTCCAAGTGAATGGAATCATTTTTATATGAGAGAAAAATTTCAGGTGTCAAAAACTCTTTTCATCTGCATTTTTTCATTCGCCAAATTTCAGCGATAGTACAGTCCAGAGCGATTTTGAACTAGGAATAAGGTTTAACTTCAACAAAAATTCATAGGAGTGAGATTTTTAAATGTTAATTGTAAAAATGTTATCGTTACCATATGGATAATGAACTCTTTTTGATCATTTAATTGTATAATACAAAAAAAATCAGTTCAAGGTACTACGTATCAATTTTGAATGGAAAACTTTTTGCTGGGAAGTCACGTTTTACCTAGAAAATACCCCAACGCCCTACGTATCAACCCCTCTTGACTCTTAAAGTTTGTGAGTCTTCTTAGCTTGAATCTATTGGCCAGTCTTGGCATATTACCAGCTTTTTCTTGTTTGCCAGTATACTACTAAATTTTTGAGAAAATACGTTAAAAAGTTACACCCATTTTCTCAAATGTTCCCTAAAGATGGTGATGTCCAGTAAACTGAAACTGCTTTGATTACACTGAAAAGCGTTGTCAATTAATGCTAATTTCCCAGAATTATAACCAATGTGTACTCAAAAAGAAGCTCATAATCATGATAAATTGTCGTAGCAGACATAAAATTCCTTTGAACAAAGCACTAGCAGTTATTTATTGCGATATACCAGCTTTGCAAATTGACTTCATTTCACGGAAAACTAACTATAATACAAATTGCAATAAAATTATAGTAAATTGTATACTGTACCCAGTGGAAACTTTCCAATACTACACAACAAACTTTAATCACGACTTTAAAATACTTTCAGCATGTTTGGAGTCGGTTCTACACCGGCAAAAACTTTAGTCATCAAATTTATTGTTATGACTATTTAGTCTAATAATTGTAAATCATGATAATGGATTGAAGCAAAAAATAAATATTATTTATAGATGGTACTGTACGTTTTTATTGTCACTAGATATGTACAGATATTTTCCGATCTAGAAATTCAGCGAGGGTCAATCAGGGCAATTTCCAGGACTGAGAATATAATGACTAAATTTTTTTAAATTTTGAAATAATTGATATAAATATATACATGGAACATACATATCACATCATGTATTTACTTAATTCATTTGTACCCAAAGCTGCGTAAACGAAACATTTTTAAAATATTTTCTCAAATATCCGTAAGTGAATTTTATTATTTTTTTATAATATAGCCTTTTTTAAAAGATAACAATAACTACATTTTTTATGAAATATGTCGATTTAATCAAATAGTTCTTTTTTCCAAACTTTACGAATTGGACAAAAATATGGGATTTCTGCTTTCATATATCTTTATAGATATTGATGAGCTTCTCAGAAAACCATCGGGTTTTCCAAATTATAAATTTACATTGACCTGGCCCTTAGTAAGAGGGTCCGAGCATAATATTTGATAAAGGTTATATAGTTTTTGCATACCTGGCCTCTTTTTTTATTGTTGCGTTTATGCAACGGTGGGATTCCCAGTAATCAGACGTCGGCGTATCGCAAACAGATTAGGACAAATATTTTGCTCTTCCGAGCTTTGTTTTCTGTGTTTATTCAAAGTGAATGGTATTGGTTACCTCCAAGTTATAGTTTATAGTTGTTGGAAATTTTTAAAAATTGTGTTAGTGCAGTTATAATGCGCAGTTTTTGAAATTTTCTATTCTGAAGTAAGTACCTAGTGATTTTTTGGGTCGCTGAATTCGAATATACCATCGGCGAACACCCCACGGACACCTGGTGGTCCCCAACTTGGACGCGGACGTCATCTTCGAGAATTTTTCTGGAAATATCGACAATAACGAACCGAAAATCGTTTTTGGGGCTTTTTGTGTGCGTGGGGTGTTCGTCGGTGTTATATTTGAATTCAGCGACCCGAAAAACCCCCAGTAAAGATTTTTGGTTGGTCTTTTTCAATTGTGTCTGAAAACTATCGGGGATGACGTTCAGAGCCAGGTTAGGGTGCACCAGGAGTCCGTGGTGTGTTGGCCGGTGCCATATTTGATTTTAGCGAGCCAAAAAACCCCCCGTAACGAATTTCGGGTGGTTTTTTTCAATTATGCCTGGAAAACCCTCGGGTATGACGTTCAGGGCCAGGTTAGGTCGCACCAGGTGTTCGAGTGGTCGTTTTCAACATGAAATTCGGATTCAGCGCACACAAAAAGCCCCCATAACCATTTTCGATTCGTTATTGTCGATATTTCCAGAAAAATTCTCTAAGATGACGTCACGTCCAGGTTGGGGCCCACCAGGTGTCCGAGGGGTGTTCGCCGATGGTATATTCGAATTCAGCGACCCAAAAAACCCCTGGGTGCCCAGTTTCTCTCCTCTCTCGCATAAAGTTCGGGATAGTCCCCGGAGATGATGTTCGTCGGCGTTCCTGAGCTCCAGGTGTTCGGGGGTCAATTTGAACATCATAATCGTGATCAGCGAACTCGAAAACCCCCGGGTACCCGACTTGAGCCAATTCTGACTTTTATTTACGAAGTTATTAAATTTGCCAAAAGGCCTCTCAAAAGATGCATTTTTTGCATGCATTTTAGGCTGCAGCCATGCAACTTCCGGTTTGTAACAGATACAAAGTAGGTACGAATGATATAAATAATTTTCACAAGCGAATGCAACAAACCACATTCCGATACGTCCTATCCTAAAAGATTTCCTATCATAATGCTTCATTGCCTCGACTAAAGGATCGATTAAGCCAGAGCGGACTCACAGGTGGCGTTCCTTAACAAGGTCTCCACTATGCCCAAACTCTGATATAAGTAGATAGACTAGAACTACTACTAGATAGTCCTGATATATAGCCTATGGCCGTTCTTATTTGCCCACCCGGTACATTTGAAAAGAGTTACGCTCAAGTATGGTTGAAAATAGGTATAGGAAACAAACAACAAAAATTGCTCAATATAACTTAAGCAGTCCAAAAGGTATACAGGGCTTTCCATAAAAATAGCGAAGTTATAAATAGCTTCGGGTATAACCGGAAAAAGTGAAAGGATGACAATCTTTTCATTAAATAGTTCACCCCAAGAAACTCTAGCATACCAATTTTCACTTTTCAGATACTCGTGTTCTTGAGATCATTCCAACCGACGGTTTATCTGCCGTGCCCTGTATAGTTATAGTATGTCCTCTTGGTCATTGAAAATAGTTTCCTAGTTTTCTCCACAACAAACTTACAGGAGGTCGAAAGTACTTCAAAGCCTCAATTTTTGTTAATTTTTACCATTATTTATCAATTGCTTTGTATCCTGGGAACGGAGTAGTCTATGAAAGTTTATTATTCCATTTGTTTTTCGGATTTCTATTCAACTTCCAATAGCAATACAGTTAATGACTCGTTTACTCATTAAAATTTTGAATATAAATGTATCTCCACTTCCTGGTATATAAATGCACCATTCAACAACCTAAAACCACAAATCTTTCCTAATTGCCGTAACCCGACCAAATACAGCCAAAGTTTTGAATTAAAAGTCGAAATTTTTCAACGAAAATAATTAAGGACAGAAAGTAAATAAGTTCGTTCAGCATCGTGAATTTTTTCGACTCGAGGTAATTCAACAACTTTTCCAGAAAAGTTAAAAATTGTGCTTTTTGTGTGCGTTTAAAAGTTTTCCATTCTGACTGAGAATTTTATAGTTTTCTGGAAACACGGCTCGTTTATGTTAACACTTTTTTGGATTTTTTCACTTTTCAACAAGTTCAAATTGGAGGAGACAAATTTACCTTATTCTTAAAAGAAGATCTTAACTTCAACAAAAAGGCTTTTAACCAAATTAATGTCGCATTGTTATATACCTCATTCTTACATGTTCTATTTCTGTTTGACAAAAAATAAATTTATTAGAGTGGCCAAGAGACGAGATATCTAATGTTATACTAATCCCTTGAAACAGGACGAAGTCGTTACTTCGTTTTGTCTCGCGTTTTGTCAACTGAACCTCGCCATTTCAATGTCAAAGTGGGAAAATTTTGCCTACCCATACCTTCGGTGGAAATTCAGGGAAAAAAGTATTTTATTCAAAAGAACGTTCCAAAAATTTGGAAGTTTGAGAGTTTTTTCGTAATGAGAAATGAATTGAAGAGCCGTAGCTTTTTTCTAAAAAAAGAAACGTCATCCTCAAACCTGTTAAATTTGATGGAAGTTGTGACGCCTATTTTCACTTCCCTTAGGTTGTTACCTCCTGGGCACGCCACTTGGACACCCTGCAAAATCTTTAAAATAATTGCTCGGGCGTCAGATTTTTCTTGTGGTTTGCTCCACGGCCTCTTGACCCTAAGCGTTAAGAGTTCCAGATAGCCTCAGGTGGAGGTTACCGGAAATTCCAGGGGTCTCGTTGAGTTAAACACTCCTATAAAACTATAAACCCTCAGACGGCTCTGCTACGGGTTATTAAGAAAACACTAATTATGTTGGGTTGTATATTACCATAGTCATTAAACAAATATACAAAATCAACAATTCCTAATATTATTCTAAATTTTATATTTTTGGCAGTTCCATGCTAAATAAATATATATACAGGGCAAATGTTACAAAGTGATATATACAAAATTTTCCGGTAGTACGTTTATGAAAATAATGGTACGGTAAACAATATGTAAGCAGGTTATTTTAGCTATTAACGACAGGTAAAGCAGCATAAGCAATTCGTAAGCAAACGGTGATCCGCATTAAAGAAAGAATAAAAAAATGACAGTAGCAAACAAAAGAAATAGAAGTACATTAGCAGTAGGGATGAGAAATGTGGGGAGTTTGGTGGTTCTCCCTATCCTTAGAGCTCGATATCTAGCTTTATTCTTTTTGCTAGACCTATTAGCCTGGATACCACCTCCCTTGCGTATTGCGTAGCTCTCTGCCCTCGGTTTTTCTTCTCCGAATAGGTGAAACCGCTCCCTTACTAGGCCTTCGCACTCACAGAGTATGTGCTTCGCGGTTTCGTCTACTTCCTGGCAAAGTCTACATAGGCTGTCATCTGCTGGGCCAATTGTGTGCATATGCTTCCTCAGCCTACAATGTCCGGTCAGCATTCCCACTATCATCCTCGTCGTTTCTCGACTTTGACATAGTAGGTCGCGTGACAGTTTGGCCGAATGGCTTTTAAGGATTAGCTTAGCGTGCCTTTGTCTTGGGGTTTTATACCACCATCGCAGTTCCTGGTTGTTCATCCATTGGTGGATGCTCTCCTTAGTGAGGGTTTTTGCAATTCCACAGGAAGATTCTGGCCCTATCATGACCTCAGTCGCTCCCTGCTTGGCTAATTCATCGGCCTTTTATTCCTTGGTGACCTGGAACCCAGGCTAGGGTGCCACACCAGATTTGACGTTGTCCGATATGAGCTTATCGCCTTTAGTGCTGCTTGGCTATCAGAGTAGATGATGTTTGTTTGTCATATGTTTGTTTGCATGTTCGTATGTTTGTATGTTTGTCTGTTTGTGTGATTGTATGTTTGTAGCAGACTCCTTTGGACTCGATTTTGACCCACTGTAGACGAACAGATTTAATTCAAACTTTGTACACTTGTCAAGGACCGATCACAATATAATATAGTAATGATAAAAACAATATAGTTATAGAATATAGGGTGTTCTATCTGAAATGCATCTTTTGATATCGATTATTACCCACTTTGATCGCTCAGATTAATTCAAATTTTTTCTTGTACACTTGTCAAGGACCGGTGACTATGCATTTATAGTAGTGAAATATAGGATGTTCCATTAGAAAAAAACATAGCTTTGATCTGAAATAGAGTTTGATAAAACTTACTTATTTTTTAGTTCGATTACATATAAAGCGTGTTTTTCCAGGTCTGTTTTGAGCTATAATTTATTTATTTATACAAACTTATGTATCTATAATTATTATATGGATTAATATTTCCTTTTCCCTACCTTGTGAGACCGTTTCGATAATTTTTTTACTCAGAGTTTCTAAAAACACATTGTTTGAAACGCGACTGAATTGTAATCCAGTGAAATTACACTTCGTATTTCACAATTTCGCAGTACAATTTGCCTAAAATTTAATTTCTTGTATATACGAAACACCCAAATTCACAGCTCCGCTGCTCGTTTTGCCACAAATCCTCTCTAATTGCCATAATCATAACGAATGAACCCAAACTTTTGGAATAAAACGGGAAATATTTCACCGAAATAATTAAGAAGAGGAGGGTTGTTGGTTGGCTTGAGAATTTTTTCCTTGTTCCGAGTTTTACAAGGATTTAAGGAAGTTGAAGTAACATTGAATTGTTCTTAAAGGATTTCTCTGTATTATAACGATTTAATTACTTAAAGGAGTTTTGACATTTTGTAGGATATTTCACAGGAAAAGTTTTTTTTTATCGACCAATTAGTATTTTTAAAAAGAAATGATGAAAAGGATATTTTAACAATGAATTATCGGTTTAAATTAACAGAAATTTAAGGAGAAGCTTATCCTTCGTAACTAGACTTTTAATCAATTTTGGTTTAGTTAAAATGAGAATAAATGATAACAATGGAATTTAGAGATAATATACCACCAAATTGTAACTTCCAAACTTACCAAAACATGTTGAGAACAAACAAAATTAGTTTTTGATAAATTGAAACCATATTGTAACAACTGAAATATCAAATATGTTCTCTAAAATTATTCATAGTCAGATTGTGTTGATATTCAGAATATTAGTTGCATGATTTGTTGATTATTGTGAAGCGTGCTGGGAATACGAAGCCATTAAATACGATGTACCACCAATCAAACAAGTAATTTCTGTATTTCAAAAGCCACAGTTTGCTGTGTTAATATATACATCATTGATAAAGGAACGTCATAAATTAGATTGGTATTTATCATAATAATAATAATTATATTGATTTAACTAGGGACAACAATTTGATTAATTCATAGTTTTACCTGACACATGTTTCCTCAGATTCAGACGAAAGTCTCAGAGACTGGTAGTAGCTTCAGTCCTATTTTTTGGAAGATTTGATTCTATCCACATTATTTAGTTTCAGTAAGTGTCCCTCATCTATTCAACTTTCTTCTTTGTGATGTGTCCTAGAAATCTATAGCGCAGGTATGTGAATTAAGGTTTCTTCTTACATTCTTCAAAATCTACATTTTTCTTGCTCCACTGGTTCGAGCACCCTTGAGGTGCCCATTCAGATAACAGTTTTGTTAGAGTAACTCTTAATGCAGCCTTCCTCTGGCTCAAGCATTCCTAGGTCGCAGAAAAATCAACTTCCCTAGGATTCTACGGATTGATTTGTTCCTGTTTTTTTTGGCAGGAAACAACTCCCTAGTCATGCCTTAAAGACCGTATACACCGAACTTGGCAACGTGCAACTTTTTTCTCACGAATGGACACAAGTTTGAGGAGATAAAGACCGCAGCGCTGGATCAGTTCAAGTAATTTCAGAAAACTCATATTAGTCCAATCAATAGGGAAAATTTCAAGAACGAATTGTAAACAGCAAAAAAAATATGGGCACATATGTCGTGCGATTTCAAAAAAGATAGCGTTTAGTGCACTAGCAAATTCAATCGCGAACATGTGCAAAAAAATTCGCAAAAGTGCAAAAAATGGTTTTTTGCGTTTAAAAAAAAACTACAACTCCTAAAAGAAAAAGTTTAATGAGAAAGTTGTAGATATTGAAAATACCTATCATTTAATCTTTGGTTCATGAAAATCGGTTCATAATTTTCCGAGAAAAACGGGAAAACCCACCGAAAACAGCGTTTTTTTATTTTTTGTAATAAAAAATTCATTTTTCAATCAATTCACTTGAAACTTTGAAAAAATGTAGATGTAAGTAAGCCGAAAATCATACTTTTTTCAAAAATTGAAAAAAATATTATTTTTTGAGTTATTACAATTTTGCGAAAAAAAGTTGTTTTGTCAAATGGGCTCTTTCTGCCCTTGGGGTGGTCCTACAGAGTTCATCGGAAGCTTATTTTATTCGTGAAGACTTGTACTATAATCTTATTAATGAATTTTATTGATTATATATAATTTTAGCGTCGAAAAATGCATTGCGAAATAATACAATTTGTTCCACTTTACCATAGGGGCTTTAACAGATTGATTGGACTATATCAGAAGTACTTCGAGTATTGGAAAAAGCGCTGAAACAAAAACTTCGAAGCAGACAAAATTAATATTGATAATTCAAAAACTATTACATTAAAAAATTCACCTTCCTTATGAACAAACCTCGTACAAATCCTTTCAAGTGAACTGACCTCGAGTTTTTGTGAGGTCGAATTTTACTCTGAATAATCCTCCTTTTTCAAATTGAATCAGTTGAAGCCTTGAGCTAAATACGTTGCCACAGCGGGGTTGATACAATGCCTCACAGTATGCAGCAGCAGTTAAAGAATATTGACTGTTGAGCTGCCACAATTAGGCTGATAGGATGTAGTGTTCAATACGCAGCGACTTAGATGGTATTTTCCCACATTATAGAGGTACGTTATTCTCTAGATAAACTGGCTTCTTTAACTAATTCAATATACAGTTGATCAGGTTGAAGATCTTCAAATAGTTGCGTTTTAGTTAAGAATTCTGTAGTTTTCCGGTATCAAAAACCCTAGTTTTCCATGCAGTATAGATGAATTATTTTTTTTGATTGAAATGAATAACACTTTAAATTTTTCAAAAAAAACACATTTCATCCTTAAACTCTGCTACTGTCTATCTCAAAAACTTCCACTGTGTAACTGAAGGTATTTCAAATAATACAGAGAAAACTCAAATTGTATTTTTTTTCAACAATACCTACCGTCTAGATAAGAGAAATGGTGGCAGTAAAGCATTAAGGGAAATGAAAAGGCTCTTAAGATGAATAATTACTGGCCTCTACTAGCATTTAATATTTTTTCCACTTACAGTTATTAGTGAAAGGTTGAATTTATGACCATGGTTGGTTTTTTTCGATGTTATTAAACTTTTCGATAAAACAAGCTGTTGAAAAAGATATATCACGTTAATTATTATTCCGCGTATAGGAGGTAAATTGAAAATACAGAGTTGGGCTAAAGGAGTGAAAAGTAGGACTTTTTTTATCATAGTTCATACATTTTGGAAAATAATATTCATGAAAATATTCCAAATGAAAATTGTCTATGTATCCCGAAAAGCGTTGGTTATTCTCCACTATTCACTTCAAGTTGGTTATGAGTGGACAACAAAGAAATTTGCGAAATTCATTCCAATGCAGAAAAAATAATGATGTACGTGTCATGTGGCCAAAAAGAAGATACAACTGTTGGTCAGAGGCCGATATGTAGGAGGCTTTGGAAAAATATCATATAAAAATAACGGGGTTTAATGAAGCTTGTCGCGCTTAGAAAATTCCCAATCCAACTTTCAGAAGATGTGAAAAATCTTAACAAATTTAAGAGCGCTGGACGATCAAACGACTCAAGAATTGAGATGGAGGAGAAATTGGTGCAACATATCTTAGAGTTAGAATCCTTTTTTTGTACTGACAATTAAATAATTCGGTGGCCTAGTCTTTCAACTGGGTGAAAAGTATAATCTTCATCATAAATTTAATAAAGAAAAAATGAGGTTAGCGGGTAGGACGAGGTATTATGAATTTTTAAAAGATCACCCAGAAATCTTGTAACGTGAACCCAAAGCAACCTCAATGGTACGTTGGAGAGGGTTTAATAAGGATATAATCATGAACTTTTTTTATAAATATGAACAAATTATAGACTGAGAAAAAATTTAATCGAAAAAAAATTTGATGAAACTAGGAAGAACCGTTCATACAACATCCAAAATTTTTTGCAAGAATGAAAAACATCAAATAGGTGGTGTTACAAGCGGTAAAAGAGGTATAAATACAACATGTGTATCCTGTATGAATTCTGCTTACACTTCCAATGGCTATCTACAAACGTCAACGGTTGAATGACCTATTGGAACGGGATGGACCAACCAAACACCCTTTACACTTGTTCAAACTGTGGATGGATCACAAGTGATTAATTTTTAAACTGGATGAAACCCTTTACCCGTCCCTTACGGCTTTTAAAAAGTGAAAAGAAGCAAGCTCTTCTCCTTTACGATGGCCATTCCACTCACACCATTTATGCAATAAGGCTTGCTGAAGATTATGGAATTATAATGCTGTTTTTACCGGCTCATACCTCACACAGGCTTTTTTTTAAATCGCTGAAGACCCAGTCTAATAAAGCATCTGCAACTTGGATGCAAACTCATCCGGACAGTGTAATTAAACAGACTGAAATTAGAGAGCTATTAGGAATTGCCTACCCAAGAGCTGTTTTTATGGTCGCTGCAACAGATGGATTTGAATCATGTGGTTTGTGGCCTTGTTATCTCCAACAAATTAAAGATGAAGTCTACGTAGTGTTGGAAACAACGAAAGAAAGAGATATTGGTGAAAATAATTAAAATTAAGCAGAAACAGTGAATGATACTCTAAATCAGGAAAATACACTAAAAACTGTTAATTCTCAACCATCGACTAGTGGTCATATCTTGCAAACATCACTAAGTGGAAACACTGCAATTCAGCCATTGTCTTCTAGCTCATTAGCAAGTCTACCTGGCACACCAATTACCCCAAAAAATATTTCATTATTAGAAATTTTCTTCAGTAAATATCTCCAATTCCAAAAATTTCAACAGCACAGAAGAAACTATCAAAAGGTCCCAAGTTTTAACTTCGAGGCCTAATAAAAATGAATTGGAACAGAAAATAAAAAAAAATGGAAAGAAAAAATTAAAAATTAATTTTAATTTTACAAAAATCTGGAAAAAGGAATAAAAAACAGTTGGAAGTGGAAAAGCGACAATATACATGACAGCTGGTACTGCATACTGTGTGAAGAAGACACTGCTGTAAAGTATGTGTGCACGATTTGTGTGGCAGGTGTTGATGAGGGGACCTAGGAACTATCAGGAATATGGATGTACGAGCTAGAAATATTGATCTGATTTCGTACCTATTTTTTTAAATGACCAGTTATTTGTGTTTTTTTTTTCTAATTTTGAATAATAAAAGTGTTGAAGCATTAGATAATGGTTTAATTGGTCGCTTTAAAATTTTTTGGGCGTTTCTAAATTATCAATAATGAAATTATTGGTTGCCAGGTACGATTTAAGCACATTTACTTTAATAACAAAACAATTGGTGCTGTGCTCAAAATTTCATGGAAACGAGTTAAAAAATAATCAAATAGGTATCTATTGTGTCCCATTCTTTTATCCAGTTTTTCAGAAAGGCCTCAAGAGGCTAGAAGTTTCTTTAGTGCCATTTCTTTGAGGATCTCCATATCCTTCAGTTTAGGTGGGTCTTTCCGTTCTTTCCAACGTCTGGACCATGGAATTTTGTAGGGGTATATATCGCGCAAATTTAATTCACAGAATCTACTGCCTTCTCCTTTGGGCTTTTTAAGGCGCTTATTAAGACATCGTGTCAAATGTCAAAACTTTAACTGCAGTCTCACTGTGGCTTACGCATTATTTTGATTTACACCTGTTCGTGATTTACCTAAGTATATTCTTGGCCTTGCCAAATCTTTCCAATGGTCCGGGCTTCTCGTCCTTTCAGTCGTTCCTCCAACCAATACACTTTTTTAAATGAGATTCAAAAATGATAGCTACAATTTCCATGTTAACGTCCATTGCTTGCGAATGGTACATGTACAACAAAATAAATATACCTTTACATGACTGTTGCTTTTGTATCAATTAACGTAGCATTGTTAGAATCCAGGTATTTGGAATGGATTGTGTTTTCCAATTCAAAATAACTCGGTAGTGGCAGGTTTAATCCAAGTTGCAATAAATGATCAGCCGCCATTGTGTCAGTAGTGGAGAAGGGTGTACTTAAGAGACCATTGTTTCCGAATTCCTGCACAGAGATAGCAATCATGTAAAATAAAATTGGCGCACGAATTCTATAAAGACGATATCAGTCGTTTTGAACTTTGTGAATTAGTAAGCCAACTATTGTTCATGAATCGTCGTTGAAGTTAAACGGGCTATTTATTATTAATTGGAGAACATAAGTTGAAAATACCTGATATGAAAATAATTCAAATGTAGTAATAAAAAAAAACGGGATACAGGATAACAGGAATATATGAAGAAACTTTCACAGGATATTGCTATATTTGGTCGACAACGTTCCACTACAAAGACCTCTCATATGCATTTTAATGTAGTAACATCAAAGGGCTTAGTTTCCGAGATACAGCGTGCGAATTACTTTCCACACATGAGCGGCATAAACGTATAATTTCTATTGAGATTGAACACTGTCAAGCTGTAAAATATATAATTTTTAATTAGATTTACCTATGTAATATCTAAATTTAATGCGATCTATTTGAAAAGTGAAGTTTTATCATCAGACTTGGAGAAAAACAACTTCATAATTACAGGCGAACAAACGACATATATTTTCGTGATCAATTTAAACAATTTGGGAAACAAATCAAACTTTCTCATTAATTGTACCTTAACATAATTGAGACTAAGTAATATTACTAATTATTCTTGTCAGTTTTGGTCATAAATAAAATTTTCCCTGGCTTCATGTCGTTAAATAATGGAACATACTCAAACCTCTAAGTATAGTTGACAAGTTAGCGTAGTTTTTTCAAAGTGTTTTTGTACCTTCAACAGGTTCAGATTCTTCTAGGAAAAAATTATATGTTATGTTCGTTATTCATTCAATTGCATAATTAAAAGACTTTTGTTCTATTTCAGTTTTAGTTGCGCTATGTACAACCACTCATTATAACCCTACTACCTGGTTGACAGCTTTTCATTTTTCACGGGCAGTTCACCCTTAACCTGCCTGCTAGTTCTCACTTGATTACTTTCCCACTAAAAGTCTGATCACACTACATTATATGAAGCATAATTTTGTGGCAACGTCGTGAGCATGAAAAATATCACTAAAGAAATCAGTGAGGTCGGAAAAAGATTGATAAACAAAATGGCATTTTTCAAACTGCTCCTGTCAAATTTCTTCAAAGTCCTTATAATCGTATCTATCATCCTGTAACCTTATATCTCCAGCGCAGCATGGTTTCATAAACGGAAGATCGACTGGACTCAATCTTCTTGGCATTTGACAAAACGGATCATAGTATGTTGATTGATAAGCTGAATCAGCTGGGTTTCACTCCAAATTTGCTAATGTTTCATCAATATTAGTTGAAAAGTAGAAAGCAATTTGTTTTTTATAGTGGACACTCCTCTTAAAAGTAAACAGCTAAATAAAGTGAATCAAATCTCGGACCTTCATTATTTCTTTTATATATAAATGACATTGATCGCTCTTCAAATACAGGTAGTTTGATTTAAGCAGATGATATAAAAATATTTCTTCCCATATCAATAATGTAGCTGATTGTTCAATATTGCAATCCAACCTAGAAAGACTATTTGACTGGTGTTCCGTAAACAGACTCGCATTGAATGTTTCAAAATGTCGTATCATACTCTGAAAAAAATTATGGTTTTTTCCACTATAATATAAATAGAAATGTTTTATACCAACATTCATCTATTGAAGGGTTATTGGGTTATTCTCGATTCACGTTTGAATTTTATTGAACATATAAAGACTAAAGTATCAGAGTAATTCAGGTTTTATGGATTTATTGTGAAGAACTGTCGAGGTTTTCCAGATATTGCTGTATTAAGAACACTCTACTTCTCTTTTATTCATTCCAAAATGAAATACTGTTTACTTATTTGGTATCCATTCTATGATAATCATAAACCAGAGCAAAATTTGTACAGAGGAAATTTATAAATGATCTCTTATTTATCAGGAGTTGATTACCAATGTCCCAATTACCAATTTGGTTTTGAAAGTGAATGTCTAGTAATGTCTTCCTCGCTTCTTCGATATAAGATTTTTCATGGTGAATTATGGATCCGGAGATTCTAAGAAAGATCAGCCTGTGCCTAATTACAATTCTAGAAAACATTTATTTTTTCATTGTTAGGGATCTATAACTAATATTTTATTTAACTAGCCAGTGAATAAATATTATTTGTAGTAATTTTAATCATGTTGTTCGTGTGACTTATTTGTTTACAGTATGAATTTTATTGAGAAGAGTGTTGACTTTATAATGGAATCTATTTTATTTTATTGTTGTAATTCTATTTTATAATTTTTTTTTGTATTTTTATCTTCTGTAATGATTTTATTTGTTTGATTGCAAATATTATTTCATTGTATTCTCTGTAATGGGATTTATATCTGTTGTGGCTATTATTATTAATATTATTATTATATTTTTTGTAAAATATAGTTATTTGTTTTACTAGGCATAAAAGCACAAGATTTAATGCCGCGGCTGGTGTTTCATGAAACCAGCCAAGGCATTAGATCTGCTTTTCTGCCGTGTGAAACATATAATTTTTTCTTCAAATTTGTTCCAATTCCACGCAAAATCGACTTTTTCAGTTTGTTTGAGCTCTGCATTTTGAAGTCCTGAAAAAATATAATCGTCTAAGCGATTGTTAATGTTACGAATAGAAACGCCAATCATCTCAAATTAAATCCATTCCCTCAATTGAATGGAAAAAAAATTCACGAAATGTTAAGGATTGTTGAAAATCGAATTCTATATACAAATTTCGAATAAACCAGTCCATTAAATATTAACGTGTTTTTATACGATCATTTATTCACCGACATACAAATATGGATTGTACAGATTTTTTGTAAAATTAATCAACTTCCATTATTATACTTAAATACTTTTCATATCGGGGTATTTCACAAAGCTTTTTCATGAATTCGTGGGCTATTGTTAGGAATTTTCCAATATAAAATACCCTTTGATTTTCGTCTGGACATGGGAAAAAAACTGTAAAAGGCAGCCGAGCGATTGCATTTTCTGGATTTTACTTATCGAAAGCAGTTTCAATAAATATTCACGACACATTGAAATTTTCCAAGGAATTTGAACTATATGGTAACACATTATATTGTGTTATTATAAAAATTGAAGTTGAAGAGAGAATTTTCATTGTTTTTGGAGAAAACATGTAAACACACTTTTTATAGTCCAGGATATCCTGAAAATGACCACTCCATATTGTTTTCCTTGTAGTTTGGAGATGGCAAAATTAATGTAGGGAAATATTAACTCACCCCGAAAGCTGAAGTCGGAGCGGAAAATTGTTTAACAAGGTTTAAGATGTTCAAAGACCATATACACTGCTATTCAAAAATCCCCTCCCTCTCTCGTATTTTTTGAACGGCTTCACTTACATTAATAAAATTTGGAGGGTGAAAATAAAGTGTTGTAAACTTCTCTACGAATGGTATCAGGTGACGTAATCGTAATAGATGACGTCACAGTGCCACTCTGGCTAATAATATTAAATAGGACCTTATGGCAAGTGATATCTTGTTTGAAAGGCATTGATATTGGCTACATAGCCATATTAATTTTGTTTGGGTTTAAACTAATTTGACGGATAAATTAAATGAATACCAAAATTATTGAAATTATTTTTTTAAATTTAATTAATTAAATATCCACAATGGATTCTTATAGCAAGTGTTCGAAATGTGCTCCGTCTACTTCCCGACAGTAATACATCCTATTAGTAAACTCTAGTCGTACTCGTTCAAATGTGTCAGCTGAAATTGCATTGCATTCTTCAATAATTCTTTCTTTCAAAACGCCAATGCTATCTGGTGCCGTAGTATAAACCTTGGATTTCAAGTACCCCCGTAGAAAAAAATCTTATGGTGTCAGATCTGGTGACCGAGGTGGCCATTCTATGGGACCTCGCTGGCCGATCCATCTACCTCGATATTCTTCATCGAGGTAACGTCTTACTGCACCATAATAATGTGCAGGAGCACCATCTTGTTGAAATGTTATTTCCAGATGGCCGAATTCATCTGTATTATCTTCCAGAATTTCAAGAATTAACGGCTCAATTGCATTTTGTAACATCTCCAGATACACTTCACCGCTTAAATTTGAATTTAGGAAAACAGGACCAACTATGTGGTTTCCCAAAATACCTGCCCAAACATTGACTTTTTCTGGAAATTGGGTATGTTGTTCACGAAAGGTGTGAGGATTTGTGTCACTCCAATACCTTACATTTTGTGTATTCACATTTCCATTGAGGCAAAAAGTACTTTCGTCACTAAAACAAATTGTTTTTCTGTAATGTGG
Organism: Lochmaea capreae; assembly: GCA_949126875.1. Classification (NCBI taxonomy): domain Eukaryota; kingdom Metazoa; phylum Arthropoda; class Insecta; order Coleoptera; family Chrysomelidae; genus Lochmaea; species Lochmaea capreae. The sequence goes on from OX421409.1 coordinate 4,249,132, forward strand.
GTTTTGACTAATTTTATTTGTCATACATTCACAGAATTCGAGTCTTCTGTCGGGGTCGTCATCCGAAAGGTGGTGCACCATTTTTAACTTGTATGGATGAAATTTATTTTCAGCCAACACTCTCTGTACTGTACTTTTACTTACTTCACAGATAGACGCAACTTTAGTTGAAGAGGAAGTAGGGTTTACTACCATTTCAGCAACTATATCAATTTTTTTATCATCACTAAATGTTGGTCGACCAGATCGTTTGGCATCTTGAACACTACCTGTTGCTTCAAACTTGTGAAAAAGCTCCCTCAAATAAGTTCTAGAGATAGGGCGATCTGGGTATCTCTCATTAAATAAACGTTCCGCTTCATGGAGATTCTTTCCAAATTCACCAATTATTAGGATAGCTGCTACTTTGTCGGCTTAAGTACGTACCATTTTGCCGATGTAAACTCTTAAACGTCTCGTTAAACAGTAATAAGATTAAATATTTAAGCTATTTAGAAAAACTTTGCGAAGCAACAAATACTATTAAATTAAAAACGTCAATTTTTTTGACAACTAACCAGAGGCGGACTCAAAAATCTTCAATATTTAAATGTGAGTTGATAATTTTGGTATTTATTTAATTTATCCGTCAAAATTAGTTCAAACCCAAACAAAATTAATATGGCTATTTAGCCAATGTCAATGCCTTTCAAACGAGATATCACTTGCCATAAGGTCCTATTTAGAATTATTGGTCAGAATGGCACTGTGACGTCATCTATTACTATAACGTCACCTGTTACCATTCGTAGAGAAGTTTACAACACTTTATTTTCACGCTCCAAATTTCATTAATGTAAGTGTAGCCGTTCAAAAGATACGAGGGGGGAGGGGGACTTTTGAATAGCACTGTATATCTTATAAGATGTGTTTGTATAGAAGTATCCAGTATCTCCAGACACTTTCTGCCGACCATAATTTCTTAGCAGAAAACAGGTTATTCATAAATAAAGGGAAAGATGAAAAAGATAATGTTTAGGTTTTTCTTAATATTGAGAGGTTTTATGAAGAATATTTCATTATATAGTGAAGATCATTTTGAAAAAAGATATTTCAACGGGCAAAATAATTAGATTTTTCGAAAAACATCCTGTCAATATTTTAACAAATTATAAAAGATCGCTTTTCAGAGTTATTCAGGTGTTTCCAGTGTTTACGACCTCACTACATACTCCAAGTTTCCATTTTTTGACGTAAACGCTCACATTCTCCATTTCCACGTATTTTAACATTAAAATATTGATAATACCTATTTAATAAAATATCTTATTTGTCGAAATATCATAAGTTTATGAATTGAAAATATACAATCTTAAAAACTTACGTGAACAATCCTCCTTCTCGTCACTACCGTCTTTGCAGTCTTTGACACTGTTACAAAATTTAGTAACTTCAATACAATCCCCGTCATCGCATTGATATTGAGTCTTTTTACACGGTGAACTCGTGCTATACGAAATCGCGAACAAAACGAATCCAATCAGAACTCCGAACAACCTGTGTAAAAAATAACAGAAAATTGGTTTCTAAATAACAAATAAATTCATATAGATTTACACGGTATTTTCAAACGTAATGAACGAACATATAATAATTTAAAATGTATGCAAACTTTATTTGGAACATTTACCCTTTCAATTGAAATAATTTTATTTCGTGGTGACGCATTATTAATTCAATCTAATGAAAAAGCGGGACATTCAGCATTTCAATAGAATTTTATTTTACCTCTGATATGATGTTTTTTGAACTACGTCCACTTCTCAATCAAAAGCGGCGCATTTTTTTATGCCGGTAGTACCTACCGAGGGAATGTTTTATTTGGAAAACTACAATATGTTTCCGCTTTTTGCTAACAGAGAACAACGAAAATTTTTGTGCCAACAATTTACCTAATTTTTGTAGATTATAGCTACGTTCGGTATTTGCATAGCAGAGGCGATGGATTTTTGGTCACGTTATCACAGACTAATCTAAGCAAATTGCCAACGGCCCGACCAACCATAGATATAAACGAACTTCTAGCTCGATATCGGTAATTTTTGCCAAAGACATGGAAAATGGACAAATAAAAATCAAGTGTTTATGTAAACAACACAAAAGTTTATCACTACGAGATTTAACTAGCTACTACAACATAACCTCAAAACACCACAGATACACAGATTAAACTTTCTCGGTCAAAAAATTCCGAGCAATAGTATATTGGATTCCTAGGCGGTAAAGTGGCATTTTTCAGGCCGAAAGAAGATATGGAAAGGCGAAGCGCAGCCGAGCCTGGCCTCTTGCTGATGCCTGAAAAAAGCACTTTACTGCCGTGGTGTACACAATTTTTTTATTTTATATTCCAGACATATGCGCGCAGTTACATTTGATTAAAATCCAATGGTTTTTTGATTTTACCTAAATTATGAAGATGTGTCCTCACTGATTTGGTGCATCGCACCATGCCATGTCGAACACTGATCTTCTAGTTGGTGAAGACAGTAAAAGCGTACGAACGCGCACGAGTACGCCAAACCTGCACAAACAAGCACAATCCATCTGGAGTCGGTACAAATGAGAAATATGCTCGATGAACACTCTGCAAGCAGCGTGTCTTGTAGAGCAGCGCAGGACATCAGTGAGGCTGCACCAGAAACTAAAAAGTTTTGTGTTTCTCCTGTTGAGATCAATTAATTTAGATGTGACATTATGCTCTTTCACCTTCGATATGTAACTTTTACAGTACTTTTACTGTACTGCATATACAGACTAGACTGATTCTAGAGAAATTATCTTCCATCGTCAAGAGGCAAGTTTTAGTACTCCTCGCAATGGCTCCATAAGTGATGATTGGTATTACTAAGTCTGTTTAGATTTATCTCAGGATTCTTGGGATACAACTCCAATTTTCACTCCTGCACACTATTAAAAACATTTTCGCTTGTTCCACAGGAGTTATACCAAAACAACCTCCCATACATCAAGTATAACGGTTTTACGGATGAGTTTACTTTTCTCAGTAGAAGCTGTTAGGGTAGTTTTTGGTGAGCTTGATGTTTAGTAACATCTGCTAGTCGTCTAATTGAGATGCCTTTGTACGGTGACACAGAGGGTATTCTCAAATCCTTCCCTTGCTGTTATGAATGTATCATATCCTTGGGAGAATATTCCGAGATAACTGAAACCACACAGGAATTCTCATCGTCTAGTTGTACACATGGGGACGATGTCGTTACTTGTATTAGTCCTTACTACTTTAGTGATGCAGTTCCGACATACATTCCAACATTAATGTGCTATCAACACCTCCTATATATTTAATTCTCTTTTGACAGCCTGGTGTACTGTATTGTTGAAATCCCCTTTTAAGTTGCAAACACACACTACAGTCTTTTGATTGTCTAAAGCACCTCGGATACTCTACGTCAGCTCTATCAGTGCAGTTTTTGTAGATCCGCAGCCCGGAGATCATGCTGATGTGGGTGGATCTGCATGAAAAAATAAATTTAATAATCCAAACCAAGTAGACCGTTAAAAGTTGGTTATTGTAGTTCCACTAATTCACCAAGTTTTCCATCAAATAAAACATTCTCTGGAATATGTAACTCCTGCTAAATATTCTAAGTTTGTACCACTACATGCATTGTAAAACATTTTCAACGAGATTAGTTGAAGTCGTAACTTTCCTGCTTCTTGTACACTTTATTAAGCCGTTGGAAAGTTAACTGATATTCTTGACTCTACTTCGTTTAACAAAAAAAAGTCCGTACTGAGGCTCAAAGTTCAACTATACTCGTACCCCGGTCAATACTATGCGGTTTGACTTGCGAATATTAGGGTAATTTTATCATTTTATTATCAACACTATTTTATTTTGTATATATCTTCCGGCAAGTATATGTCTATCTTCTATAGTAAATTTTGGATTTTGTGAGGTAATTGCTGAAAGCTTTTCTGAAAATCTTAAATGGTAAAGAGCTTCATCCTTTTTAACAGTAATTCCTGAAGTTATACTGAATATAATTTTAATAAAGCAATTTTCTGGAATATTTGAGTTGTAGCTTTATTTATGAGTATTTGAGTGCTCCATTTGATAAACGATTAAAGAATAAATTTAAGGACACTTTTATGAGAGATTATGAAGTTGATACTTCAATTTTTTGTTTATATATCCTATTTCATTTCAATCAGTCTGTTTCCTCTTAAGATTCAAAAATTATCCACGAGATGCCGCACTAGGAGGAAAGTACATATGTTTGACTTGATACAAGATTTTATAGGCAGGTATCAAATATTCAATAATATTAGAATAGATATTTCAATCCGCAGCTAGTTTCAGTGGAGAAAAAGGGGGGTCAGTAAATATCCTAAGAGATAATTTTATTTTCCAGTTCCATGAAATCTATTGGAAATAATGGTAAGACAGTGAAATTGAGATTGTACAGTTGATTTATTCTGGAATAAGATTTTGGAGTTATTGGTTACAATTGGTTCCAATGATAAGTTTAAACAAAACTATTTAACAGTATATGAATTCCCCTCTTAGTACTAATAGGTTCACATGGTAAGTATTTAACTGATTATACTAAATGCTTTTAAATTATAAGTTTCTGAACAGAGTGGCGTAGTAGTTAGTGTCAAAGTTGTCCTTCCTTAGGTTATGCCAACGATGAAGAAAAAAACAATGAATACTCTTACTTTGTAACCCGTAGTCACAGTCCTAGGTATTCGACTAATCCACAGCAACAGGTGCACTACAGCTAGTCACCAATCAGAGTAATTTTCCCAGAGTATAACATAAAAAGCCGAAGGTGGAGTGGCTTTTGGTAGACTATTTGCAAAGATCCCCTTGCGGGCTTTCCAAAACATGAAAATAAAGGAAATAGTCCAAGTGTGGTTTCCGTTTGCTTCTGGCTTCAAAAATCCGAAAAGAATTCGTTCAACCTCATGTGGTCAAAATTGCAGCCATCAAAAAAAAAACCAAACGGAAGAAGCGAGAACATAGACTCTCGACAGTATGTCAATTTAATGTCTAAGATAAGTAAGTCTAATTACCAACCTTAATTACTGGTCATCAACTGGTCAGTTTGACACTTAGGTAGAGGTAGCCATGTATGTTTAGACCGTTTATAGTGAAGGATCAATAAAAGAAGAATTTCTCATATAGTAAATAAACAATGTTATGATCAAGTTTTATTTTTAAATTGAAGTTTTAATTTAGTTTTGTTTATTTTATTCTTAATTTAATTATCAAGCGGTAAGTGTTAGCCTCCCCTTAATTTATTATGCGCTGTTTGGTTTTAGTTTGATGTAAATAAGTTTCAACCCGTAACAACCCCCCCTTTCCTGGAAAAAGTTTTTTTTTCAAAAAAAAAACTTGGTAGTCCAAAACAATCTTATTTACAATCTTATCTAATCTATTTCAGGGCCCGAGTCAGAATTTAAATCTTCAGGCGGATGAGCTTTTATGTCCTTGGCGTGCCAGACACCTTTGGAATTTCCCCTTTCGTCCTTTAGCTCATAGGACCAGGGTGAACAAATTTTTGAAATAATAAATGGCCCTTCAAATTTTGGAACAAATTTGGCTGTTATGGACTTTGCTTTATCAGAAAGAGCGTATCGGCGTTTCCATACCTTTTGTCCCAGGATAAACTTCTCATCTCGTCGTCGTAGATTATACCTCTGCTTAGTGTTTTCATACGCTATCTTGATACGACGTCGAATGTCCTGGAAAACTTCCAATAAAGCTTCGGAACGAGTAAGAGGATCGGCATCAAGCTTTTGTGATGTAGCTAACGGGTGAATATCCTTTCCAGATAACTGGATTTCGCGACCAAAGATAACAAAGTTTGGACTGAGTTGGGTTACTTCATGACAGGAGGTACGTATAGCGCAGGCAATCTTCTGAAGGAACTTATCCCAGCTCCGGTGATTTTCAGCCACATAAGAGGTCAATGCCGTCTTTATTACTCTATGAGAACGTTCTACTGGGTTGCTCTGAGGATGGTAGTTTGCAACGTGAAAAGAGGTAATGTCGTATTGTCTAAGAATGTTCTGAAATACCGAGCTAATGAATGATCGACCATTGTCCATTATCGCCTTCTGAGGAGCACCATAGACAAGAATTACGTGATCTTCGAATATTTCAGAGATGCGTTTTCCCGTAGCTTGTCTTAAAGGAAATAAAAGTATATATTTACTAAATATATCCTGTATAGAGAAAATGAAAGAATATCCAGATGCAGAACGAGGTAGAGGTCCAACTATGTCTAAGCTAACTATTTGAAATGGTCTTACGGCAGTTGGGCCTTGACTAAGCATTTTTCCAGCTGGAGGTTTTTGAAGAGGCTTTGTTTGGAGACAGACCGGACATCCGGCAATATAGCGAGCGACATCTTGCTTTTGTTTAGGCCAATAATACTTTCTACCGATCTTAGTTCGTGTTTTATATACTCCCAGATGACCTGATGTAGGGGGATCATGATGTGCAGATATGATTTCCTTTCGTTTTTCCTTTGGGACCACCATTAACCAACCGTCACCGTCTTCAGCTAGTTCGGGGTAAGGAACATCGATTTTTTTGAATAGCTGTCCATTTTCCAAACGCCACAGCGGATACTTGGCTGGTGTATCTTGTATCCTCTGACACATTTTGAGGTACCATTTATCTTTAGGCTCCACAGCAATACTGTCAATGCAAGGAACAGCTCTTGAGAGGGCATCAGGAACAGTATGGTTACTACCTTTGCGATGAACTACTTCAAAATCAAATTGTTGTAATCGTACTGCCCATCTCGCGATTCGTCCGACAGGGTCCTTGATATTATTGATCCATTTAAGAGCGAAGTGGTCTGTTATGACAGTGAATTTAACGGCTTCGAGATAAGGACGCAAGCGCTCTATGGCAAACAACACAGCCAGGCATTCCTTCTCGGTAGTGCTGTATTTTCTTTCTGGCTTCGAAAGCGATCGGCTCAAATAACAAATGACTCTCTCATTACCTTCATCATCCATCTGTGACAAAACAGCACCCAGCCCGTAGTCAGAAGCGTCGGTTTGCAAAATGAACCGTCGTTCAAAATCCGGACAAGAAAGCAATGGAGCGGACACTAAATATTCCTTTAGAGCTTTAACAGAATTTTCACATTCAACACTCCAAACGAAAGGCTGGTTTTTTCGGAGCAGAGTACATAACGGGGCGGTCAATGACGAGTAATTAGGTACGAATCGTCGATACCAAGATGCAACACCAATAAGTCTACGAACTTCGGTAACCGACTTAGGTCGAGGGATTTGGAGGATAGCTTCCACTTTAGCTGGATCCACCATGAGTCCACCAGCGCCTATAAAGTAGCCAAGATATTTTAGTTCGGACTTGCAGAAATAACATTTGTCCCTATTAAGAGTCAGTCCCGCTTTGATGATTCGAGATAAAACTACCCGTAAAATCTCAAGATGTTTCTCGTAAGTATCGGTACAGATGATAATGTCGTCCAAATAGACAAATACATATTTCTCTAGATCTACACCAATAACTTGGTCTATAAATCTTTGCCACGTTGCAGGGGCATTGTGGAGTCCCATGGGCATTCGCCGGAATTGATATAGACCCCGATTAGGTACAACGAAGGCTGTCATGGGTTTAGATTCTTCCGAAAGTGGTATTTGCCAGTAAGCACTTTTGATGTCCAGTGTCGTGAGATAGTGAGCATCACGAAGTTTATCTAGAGTAGCACTTACGAAGGGAAGAGGGTAGGCATCCCTCGTAGTGACCTTATTAAGTTGTCGATAATCTACGACAAACCGATGACGTCCATCAGGCTTCTTAATAAGAATTATCGGAGCAGCCCAAGGAGAATTAGAAGGTTCCACCACTCCATCTTCGAGCATTTTGGTAAGTTCTTCATTTACTTGCTTTAAAATAGGCGGCGACAAAGGATAATGCCGTTGTTTAAGAGGCGGTGAAGAGGTTCGGATGACGTGCTCAACGTAGTTAGTGCATCCTAATTTGGAATCCATTCCTCTGAAGGTATCATCAATAAGTTTGTCTAGTCGAGATTTCTGCTCAGCATCCAGATGATCCGATGAAATTAAGGCTAACTGAATTGTTGGTTCACTTTGGGAGGAATTTCTAAACTGCCACTCACCCGAGAACATGTTTGGGATTATCTCCATTTCCATCCAAAAGTCCATCCCCAAAATGAGAGTATGAGGGAGGTCAGGAACAATAAGAACATCGATAATCTTTACCTTCTCACACAACGCAATTGGTAAAGATACCTTACCCAAAATACCACAAGTCTGGCCTGAAGCCACAACGCAAGACTTTTGTTCAGAGTTTTGGATTTTACAGAAAGATTTTAATCCGTTCCAACCAGATCCACCCAAAATGGTGTTTGTAGCTCCGGAATCCAACAATCCAAGCAACTGACAACCATAAATTTTCACTTGAAGATAGGGTCGCGTATCTCCTTTTGCATGCGCAAGGACATAATCTAGTAAAACGTGACGGCGTGAATCGGCCATGGACAACGATGAGTCAGACAGCTGGCCTACTGTTGACTTCGATTCCAGTTTTTTCGACAGTTAGGGCAATTATAAATCGAACAGTTGTTCTCTCCACATTTAAAACAAAATCGTTTACGAGGCTGATCACACTTCTTAAAACGGTGACCAGACTTGCCACAGTTCCAACAAGATGCTGCAAGTGAAGCGTTAGGTGGAAGTTCAGTTGGCGTAGAAGTTGGTGCTGAAAACGTAGCCATTGTTCTCGATTCTCGTTCTAGACAAGTAGAAGGGCTTTTGATAGCGGCGACATAAGGTTGACCTGAAGGTTTTCGGTATGCCAATTCTGGCTCTAGGAGAGATCGATTTGAAGAAGGCGGAGGAACGAATCTTTGTATCCTCGCCTCAGTCTCTTCTACTGCCCGACCTAATCGAATAAGCTCATCAACCGTTGATATCTTATGGAGGGCTAGCTGAGACTGTATGTTCGGTAGGAGGTTTCGTTGTATTAGAGCTACCCGATCCTTTTCACTGGGAGGTCGATCTAGCTTACGAAAAAGATTTTCCATGATCGTGATAAACGTAAGAACCTTTTCCTGTGCACCTTGAGTTCTTCGTCGAATCTCATCCATCAGGCTTACTTCATAATCGTACGGCAGGTATGCTTCACGCAGTTGAGAGACAAGATCTTGCCAGGAAGAAAATCTTCTGGTCCTGTACCAAAGCAAAGCATCCTGAGTCAGAAGTTCAGGAGCACAACGCAATAATTGCAGAGTAGAGACCCCTCTAGACATCCTGAGCTCTTCGATTCTCTCTAAAAATTCATTGACACTCGTGCGGCCATTAAACTTTACATTCCATCTAGTAATATCTGGCATTCGAGAATCATAGTTCCAACTATTAAGACTGGGTTGTAAAGAATAAGGAGAGTACTCATCCATACGACTTGACATGAAATCAGGTCTATCCCAAAGTCCATTGACACTATTCAATGTAGCTCTTCGAGAAGAACCATTGGCTGGATTATAGTGATGTTCTGTAACTGTAGGAAAAAAATTCACCCGTTGCCTAGGATCATTCATATAATTGGAATATCGAGCATGATGGAACAGTGGAAAAGACTGATTTGTAACTGGATCCGATGCATTTTCCTCAGGCATATCTACGAAGTCACCAACTATGTTTAAATTTCGACTCCCTGCAGGCTGACGTGAGGGTATTGGCTCATCCAATAAGGATAACTGTTGAACCCTATCTGTAATATTTTCTGATGTGGCATTTACTGATGCAGGAGGTGATGAAACGTCTTGATTCGGATGTCGAGGAGCTTCAAATTCCTTAGAGGATTCTTCGTAGATTTCAGAAAGTTTTTTTCCCAATTGATGACAATGTTGTATTAACGCAGTTCGTTTTTGTTCTTCTGGTTCTCTATCTCCTTCAAATCTTGATAACCGTCCAGAAACATGTCGAAGCCTAGTAGAAATTCTTTTGAAATCATTTTCAGCATTTTCATTATCAAAATTGTCCAAAGCGTCGTCTAGTTCCAGTATTTTCTTCTCGCATATATCAATTTCAACACCATAATCTAGAGACACGTCCCTTTTAATCAGCGATACTCCTTTCTCTTTTTCCAGTTTCAGAATTTCTCTCACATTATGTCTGAGTTCTGCCACCGTATTTACTGAAGGTAGTTTGCGAATATATAGCTCGTAGATTAATTCATCTTTAAGGAGCCTATTAATCTCCATATTGAATTATAAATCTGACTAAATTGAATGTACGAATAAATTTTTATTTTACAAAAAAAAATATAACTGCATAAAATGTTTTTATTACTATTTGTAAACCCCACTCCTCCAAAAAAAAAGGAATGAAAACCCACACGAGTTTATTCAAGAACTTGCAAAATAAATTCCACAAAAAGTTTTGCAGAGAACCGAAAAAAAAATCCCAAACCTATAAACTAATCTAGAATAGTTGCACACACCTAAATTTTATTTTACTTAACTCTTATTAAAATAGTAATAGTAATAGGAAAATCTTATATAAATCTTAATTAATTAGATCAGATTAGAATCACAATTATCTTAATGGTTATTCTTCTTTTATTGTGTACCGTTCCTACTATTAGATTAATACTGATGAAAATGTTTTATTTTATCATATTACCTAAAATGTACAAGACCAGTTCAGACCAATGTTAATGGCAGTTCAAGAAAAAGAAGAAATTTTATTACTCCCTGACCTATGACAGAAGAAGAATAAATTGACAGTCAAAATATGGTTATGCTATTTTATCCAAATATAATTTGTAAAAGACTTTTAAATTACTGAAAACTAACTAATTAAAGAAAATATGTGTGTTTCTTATGTTGTGTGATGTTTTGTTTTGTCCTGTTGTGATATTTGTAATGTTGTACTGTACTTTCAAGCTGTCCAAAACTTTTCAAAACAAGAACACAAAAGTTGTCTTTAATATACTACTACTATCGACACCAAGAAACTACGTTACAGGGTATAAAGTGTACCAAAGTAACCGGAAACTTACAATTCTCACAAAAGTAGATTTACACACGTTAAGGGCGCCAAATTTTGATACAAGATTTTATAGGCAGGTATCAAATATTCAATAATATTAGAATAGATATTTCAATCCGCAGCTAGTTTCAGTGGAGAAAAAGGGGGGTCAGTAAATATCCTAAGAGATAATTTTATTTTCCAGTTCCATGAAATCTATTGGAAATAATGGTAAGACAGTGAAATTGAGATTGTACAGTTGATTTATTCTGGAATAAGATTTTGGAGTTATTGGTTACAATTGGTTCCAATGATAAGTTTAAACAAAACTATTTAACAGTATATGAATTCCCCTCTTAGTACTAATAGGTTCACATGGTAAGTATTTAACTGATTATACTAAATGCTTTTAAATTATAAGTTTCTGAACAGAGTGGCGTAGTAGTTAGTGTCAAAGTTGTCCTTCCTTAGGTTATGCCAACGATGAAGAAAAAAACAATGAATACTCTTACTTTGTAACCCGTAGTCACAGTCCTAGGTATTCGACTAATCCACAGCAACAGGTGCACTACAGCTAGTCACCAATCAGAGTAATTTTCCCAGAGTATAACATAAAAAGCCGAAGGTGGAGTGGCTTTTGGTAGACTATTTGCAAAGATCCCCTTGCGGGCTTTCCAAAACATGAAAATAAAGGAAATAGTCCAAGTGTGGTTTCCGTTTGCTTCTGGCTTCAAAAATCCGAAAAGAATTCGTTCAACCTCATGTGGTCAAAATTGCAGCCATCAAAAAAAAAACCAAACGGAAGAAGCGAGAACATAGACTCTCGACAGTATGTCAATTTAATGTCTAAGATAAGTAAGTCTAATTACCAACCTTAATTACTGGTCATCAACTGGTCAGTTTGACACTTAGGTAGAGGTAGCCATGTATGTTTAGACCGTTTATAGTGAAGGATCAATAAAAGAAGAATTTCTCATATAGTAAATAAATCCTCCCCTTAATTTATTATGCGCTGTTTGGTTTTAGTTTGATGTAAATAAGTTTCAACCCGTAACAGACTGTATCAGAATTTTGCCAGTTTACTGAAAATGTCGCGAAAATTTGGATTGTGAAAGTAGTGAAGATGAGGTTGTCGAAAATGCATTTGCTCCCGTCAGTTACAAAAACTAAGAATTCTTATCGGGTATGGTTAATATTGCTGTCAAATGAAAAATCAAAACATTTGTACCCCCACTAGCGAGTCCTCTAGTGGTTTATTTTTAAATCTTTGGAGGAAACAGGTCAATTGCCTGATTAAAAGTTAGTTTTAATTGAAGTACTACAGAATTGGACCATAAAATAGTTATTTGTTTTACTAGGCAGAAAAGCAGATTTGATGCCTTGGCTGGTTTCATAGCCGAGCGAGGTTTCAGTGCAGAGCTTTATTAAAGTATAGAATTTGCTGATTGGACCCTTAATTCGAGGAATCGACTCATATTACTCTGATAAATGGAAGTACCTAACTGTTCTTTATTGATTCCACTTTTTAAAAAATATACAGTGCTATTCAAAAGTCACTTTTCCACAGTAGTTACTTAGTGCGGAAAAGTAATTTTGTTAAGTTATTGGGGAGTATACTGACATTTGAATATTTAGATCAAATTTATGACAAAGGACATTGGATTACACTTCTTTTTTTGTCAATTTTCTTGAGAAAATTGCTAACTTTACTGACAAAATGAAGAACTGTGAAAAATAACAAAGATAAATTGCGGTAAAACTCCTCGATAGTATATAGAACACTTGAACAAACTGTTTAAAAAATAATTTCGACCATCTCTTCAAGCGGTCTTTTTAAACTCAATATTTTCGGTACTTTTCTGCCAGAATGTATTTTTTACTCCAGCTATACCAAGGAACTGAATATAAAATTAGTCTAACCAACAAATTTCAAACATCACCGCATTGTCACCATCATAATCACCATCTCAACATGAACCGCACCAATATTTAATCCTTTGGAAATTTATTATACTTGCTTTTAGGCCTGATCCCTCGTCATCAAGAATCCCGTCGTATTTAGACACCTTTTGAATTTTACCTAACTTGAGCCTTATTTTCGGCTTGAAAGCTGCTTACAACCAAACACCAGCTTTACAATTCAACCTCAGTTGTCAGGGATTTCATCCTGAATTAAATTTAAATAATAGACTGGCTCTAAATCGGGCGTAGTCTTAAATTCCATACGCTGTTAAAACTGAACAGATCCCAAATTTAAATTAATCGAGTTGGTACGTGTAGGAGGTATTTAACGAAAGAAACTGAATTTTGTAATTCATCGCCATTTAATTTTTCATTTACGTTCGAAATATTTCAACAGAAATTAGTTTGTTCAATTATCTTGTGTTGTTTATAAAAATATATGATGAAATTATATTCCAGCAATAACATAATAGTAAAAATGCAATTTAGATGATTTATTCAGTATTTATCCAGCTTGGTAAAAAAATTTTACCTTATTAGTTAACTAAGAACATTTTATAGTGACCTCATCAATGTTAGACATCTTCATCTATTTAATAAATAGAATTACTTGGCAATTACACACATCAATAGACTCTACATCCAACAAAATCTACCTATTATTAGCCATCTAATGGCTTGATTCATGCTAGTGTTTACGTTGATTGAAGTGAAGGAATGGGATCCTTGTGTATGTGCGGTGACATCCAAATACTATTACCAGACTTGAAAAGAATGCCATTCAATAGTACACAGATGGCTCAAAAGCAATAGAATGAACTGGAAGAGGAGTGTACGGGCTAGGAACCAAACACTCTGAAAGCTTGGGAAAAACCACAAGGATCTTTCAAGCGGAAATTCACGCCATAAGAAAGTATGCCCAGTTAAATATTGTCGAAGGATATGGAAGGCAAAAGATTATCATAATGTCGGGTAGTCAAGCAGCCATTAAAGCACTGAGCTCTTGTGTAATCAGTTCCAAAATGGTGTGGGAATATCTAGGCATACTCAATGATCTAGGCGAGAACAATATAGTAACCTAACTGTGGATTCCAGGACACACTGGAATAGAAGAAAATAAAATATCAGATGGAATAGCAAAGAGGGGGTTTAAAAGACCCTTTTGGTGGCCGGAACCTTTTTGCAGTATCAGTATTAGTATTGGAAGAAATAGGTAAAGCCGAACAAAAGAGAAGATCTGACCATTGGAAAGATCTAGTAGGACTTAGACAATCAAAGATTCTGATGGGTGGCTACAACCCATTGAGATCAAATGAATGCAGTCAAAGTAACACTGCATTAAGAGTTTTACAGGGTTCCTATTGCCGCCTGAAAAAGCTCAAAATAGTGGAGGAAGAAGAATGTGGATTCTGTAGCATGGAAGAAGAAACCTCCATCCACATACTTGCGAATTTTAGAGCAATTCAGAATCCTAGTGCACATCACCTAGGAAATTATTGGATAGAAGAGGGACATTTTCCTAAACTGAAGCCTGCAGATATCCTAAAATTCCTCATGTAAATAGGTCTAAAGGAGCTACTAGTCTCTGAGACATTCCTCAGGAATTAAGTAGAAGTGAGGGGGCACCCCATCCTAAATACATACATACATACAATGATTTTGACCGCTATCGCTAAGTTTGATGAAGTATATTTGAAGTAGTAGATCATTCTTAGTGGATTATGTTTCCGTTCGATGGGAGAAAGAGAGATAAGTTCTATTATGGACAAAACGACTATTTGAAATCAACAAAATATGAAATTCACTACAAAATATACAAAATAGAAATACTGACTATCCTATACAGTGCTATCCAAAAGTCCCCTCCCCCCCCCTCGTATCTTTTAAACGGCTACTATTGGGCTAAAATATTTAACTTCATGCTTGAAGAATATAAAATTTATTTAACCACAATTAATTCGATTAATACAAGTAATGCGTTGATAAATACATATTCAGTACTTGCAGATAGACTAGCCTTACATAAAATTGATATAAGAAAATATGTTATGTAGTTGTTTTTTTGATGAATGAACCTTATTATTATCATTTTGTATTTTGGGCAAAATCAAGATATTCAAAATCACTTATAAAAGTTAAAAAAAGTTTTTTTCTCCAAATGACATTAAAAGCGGCCTTTTAATGACACTTGGCAGGCTTAGAAGTTGTACTTTTAATGCCTAGGCAGAAAAAGTCCACTTTTACTGCCTAGGCAGAAAAAGTTCGTTGCTAGGCAACCTTCCAAGTAATAATTTAAATCAAACTGGTTATTAAAATTGACAATGACATTAGGAAAACTGAAAATGATGCTGATGATAATAATTTAAATATGAAAAAGTCGATTTTGCGTGGAATTGGAACAAATTTGAAGAAAAAATTATGTTTCACACGGCAGAAAAGCAGATTTAATGCCTTGGCATTAAATCTTGTGCTTTTATGCCTAGTAAAACAAATAACTATTTTATCCTCTTAAAAATACTACAACAAGAAGAATGCAAAGTCGGCCCAATAAATATTTCTAATTCCTAAGGGTAAATTGATAGGTCTCAACGAAATCCAATGATTAACCTTTTTTTGTTAGTAATAAACGGGCTTTATGGAACCCTTTGTATTCAAAAGTTAATAATCGAAAACATCTGAAACCTAGATTGAAACCATCCAGTATTTCGCACAATAAATAAAAATAATATTAACCTAGACGTTTGGTAAATACCCACAAAAAATAAGCTAGGATTTTTTTTTCACGTATTACAAAAAAAATGGAAAAAGGTAGATGTGAGGTTTTAAAAAAAAAAGGAAGCGAGGACAAAGATGAATTGGTTTTTCGTCTACCGAAGTAAATCCGGGAAAGGGAGGATCACTTCAATAATCTCGAGGACTTTCGATTTTTCTATTAGGTTCGGCTTAGTATACAATTTATTTGTTTGATATCAATCTTAATATAAAAAAAACTGTCATGAATTTTGGATCTAACAATAAAATAATGATAGATTTCAAAGCTAAAAATCACGTTTTTATAGAAAATCGAACTGGAAAGTGGAAATTAGTTTTCAGTTATTGAGATGTTATACAACAGCGATAGAAAGTCACCTTCGTTTCCGAATTACAAGTCTCGAAAGCTGCAGTGAGGAAAACTTTTTTTTCACTTAACTACAGCTAGTGTCCTGTAACAATTGTCATATTTAAGTAAAGCGTGTTATCAATAGACCAAAATAATAGTATCATACTATTATAACTGCTCACAAATTTTAAAACTACTTTTCAAAGAGTAGACCGTTCACTTGGAAGCAACATCACCTTCTCGGGCTACCTACCCCGACAGACAATGAATTACCTACACTTCCAAGTTAAACGGGGTTGGTATATATGCAATATCACTTGCAGACCGGTTTCGGCGTATTTGCGCCTCATCAGTACAATGTAGATCCCACATAGCATGCATATACATAAAATAGAATATAAATATCCAGTAACGGATGTACATTACTGTTTGTTTAATGTATATGCATTGAATATATCAGGATGTATATACATATAGCAAAGTAATATGTACAATTTTGATATACGTATACACAAATGTATATACGTTTTACTAGGTATATACTATGGATGTACATTGCAGATACTTATGTGTATATACCTACTTTTTAATAAATTTAGTAATAAAAATGATGGTTAACTACAATAAAAGAGATTCAATTTCGAAGTGTGCTTTGAAGAAGAAAATGCCTTCAACAAAATTGGCTGACTGGACCGAGAGGTTTAGTTCTCTTCAAAAACAAGTACATTCAATGAATATACATAGAATATACATACGTAGATTATATGTATGTGCCAATGATATAGACGTGAACTGTAAAATGCATATACATGAAATAAACAAGGTATTCAATTTTCGTATACATAGCATATCGTACTTTCATGACTGCATAAATATATATATCCATCAAAATATGTACGGCTGTATATGGCATGTAATTTTGATATGTGGGATATTATCCGTTCAGAAGCTATAAAAGCATAATCGTGGACTGAAGACAACGCTGAAATCACATTAATACATTAACCCCTGTGAAGGGAATGCTAAGAATGCGAGAAGTAGATGTTGCTTCCAAGTGAACGGTCTACTCTTTGAAAAGTAATTTTCAAATTTGTTAGGCGTTATAATATACTATGATCTTGACAAAACTTGTTCTTATTTTTAACTATTCATTTGATCCCCATAAAATTTGGATTTGTCTTTAAACCGCACCAAAAGGGATCTGTAGATTATAAATAGGTAAATTTTTTGCAGTTTCCACAGAAAAAATTATTATGAGCTACACACTTTAACGGTGGAGTGAGAAACTTGTGAAGAATTTCCAGCATTTTTTTTCAGTTATACTATGAATAGCTTCGCAGGTTACCGCTCTATCTCTTCCTCACGATCAAACTCTATACAACGACATCGTAACAATAAATAACTCTCGTTATTATTAACTGACCTTATAACTAAAACAACTTACGATGTAATATATAAACATTAATCCCTATCATACTCGTAACACTTCCAGTTTGCGTATCGAGTTTTATCTCCGCGTCTTGCTTGTTATTCAAGACCGAATCCCTAGTAAAACAAGGTTATGCCTCGGTTACGGTACATACAACGTCCCCATCAAAATTTGTTTTATATCGAGTCGCAGCTAGACCGTCTACATTACGGACATTGAAAATGTTTTGTTTATGTTACATACAACCAGAAATTGAATTCGATTGGAGTAACTGAACTACGATGTGCATAATTGGAGGTAAAAATTGTATTGGAATGGAAAACAATTTCTTAACTTATGGTACACCTGGTACACAAAAAAATTAAGGAGAACTGTATATTTTCCATAGAGATAATTCAGATAGAGGCAACAAGCCAGCTCCCAGGGCACAGTACCTGGGAGACTACTCGATAGAAAAGGAACGGATACCTAAGTTGAGGCCTGCAGATATCCTCAAATTCCTCCGGGAAATAGGACTAAAGGAGCTACTAGTCTCTGAGACTCTCCTCAGAAACTAAGTAGAAGTAAGGGGAAACACAATAGATCTTTTAGGTCTCAGTGAATGTTACCCCAAAAATACATACATACATACAACAAGCCAGCTCGGAACCCGTCAGGCTGTAAGAGAGAGAGAGAGAGAAATTCGGAGGTTTAGGCTGTCTTTTTCTAATAGCTCGTATGCTATATACACAGACAAAAACAGAAAAACCTCGGATCGTCTATCTTTTTATCTCTCACGTCGGACATTTCCACTTACACAGCGGCCCTATGGCTTGTTGCCTCTCTGTATTATTTTTATGATATTTTCTGATCCACGACATGTAATCGAAAGTTTTCCTAGCATGTGCAATGCTATAACTGAATGTTCCAGTTAATTTTGTTTTGCTTCAATATGGCGTAGAAATATCTTGGATCTCGAAAACAGTTTACCCCACGTTCTGCAAAATGCCATTAGTCAAATAATAATCGAAAAGGATTTTTTGAGTATATTACTAACAGGAACAGGAGTGCTTCCGAACATGTGGATAATGGGAAAACTACGGGGAAGTAGAATATTATAAATTGGTTCGCTCTACACTTTCCCTTACGTGGTCGGTAAATATTTCATGTGAGTATTAAGAGATACATAATTTTCAAATTATGATTTGTTGTTCTGCTCCCAACTTAAAATATTCATGGACTAGGAATTGTATCCATCCAAATACAACATAATGATGAAAATTAGTTACTCTCCCAACTTTTGTTCAATTTTATTATACAGTGCTATTCAAAAGTCCCCTCCCCCACGGCTACACTTACATTAATAAAATTTAAATTGTGAAAATAAAGTGTTGTAAACTTCTCTACGAATGGTAACGAGGACGTAATAGTAATAGATGACGTCACAGTGCCACTCTGGCCAATAATTTTAAATAGGACCTTATGGCAAGTGATATCTCGTTTGAAAGGCATTGACATTGGCTACATAGCCATATTAATTTTGTTTAGGTTTAAACTAATTTTGACGGATAAATTAAATAAATACCAAAATTGTTGAAATTTTTTTTTTAAATTTAATTAATCAAATATCAACAATGGATTCTTATAGCAAGTGTTCGAAATGTGCTCCGTCTACTTCCTGACAGTAATAAATTCTATTAGTAAACTCTTGTCGTACTGGTTCGAATTTGTGCCAGCTGAAATTGCATTGCATTCTTCAATAATTCTTTCTTTCAAAACGCCAATGCTAACTGGTGCCGTAGTATGAACCTTGGATTTCAAGTACCCCCATAGAAAAAAATCTATTGGTGTCAGATCAGGTGACCGAGGTGGCCATTCTACAGGACGTCGCCGGCCGATCCATCTTCCTCGATATTCTTCATCCAGGTAACGTCTTACTGCACCAAAATAATGTGCAGGAGCACCATTTTGTTGAAATGTTATTTCCAGATGGCCGAATTCATCTGGATTATCTTCCAGAATTTCAAGAATTGACGGCTCAATTGCATTTTGTAACATCTCCAAATACACTTCACCGCTTAAATTTGAATTTAGGAAAACAGGACTAACTATGTGGTTTCCCAAAATACCTGCCCAAACATTGACTTTTTCTGGAAATTGGGTATGTTATTCACGAAAGGTGTGAGGATTTGTGTCACTCCAATACCTTACATTTTGTGTCTTCACTTTTCCATTGAGGCAAAAAGTACTTTCGTCACTAAAACAAATTGTTTTTGTATAATGTGGGTTTTGACTAATTTTATTTGTCATACATTCACAGAATTCGAGTCTTCTGTCTGGGTCGTCATCCGAAAGGTGGTGCACCATTTTTAACTTGTATGCATGAAATTTATTTTTAGCCAACACTCTCTGTACTGTACTTTTACTTACTTCACAGATAGACGCAACTTTAGTTGAAGAGGAAGTAGGGTTTACTACCATTTCAGCAACTATATCAATTTTTTTATCATCACTAAATGTTGGTCGACCAGATCGTTTGGCATCTTGAACACTACCTGTTGCTCCAATCTTGTGAAGAAGCTCCCTCAAATAAGTTCTCGAGATAGGGCGATCTGGGTATCTCTCATTAAATGAACGTTCCGCTTCATGAATATTCTTTCCAGATTCACCAATTATTAAGATAGCTGCTACTTTGTCGGCTTGAGTACGTACCATTTTGCCTATGTAAACTCTTTAATGTCTCGTTAAACAATAATAAAATTGAATATTTAAGCTATTTAGAAAAACTTTGCAAAGCAACAAATACTATTAAATTAAAAACGTCAATTTTTTTGGCAACTAACCAGAGGCGGACTGAAAAATCTTCAATATTTAAATGTGAAATAATAATTTTGGTATTTATTTAATTTATCCGTCAAAATAAGTTTAAACCCAAACAGAATTAATAGGGCTATGTAGCCAATGTCAATGCCTTTCAAACGAGATATCACTTGCCATAAGGTCCTATTTAAAATTATTGGCCAGCGTGGTACTGTGACGTCATCTATTACTATTACGTCACCTGTTACCATTCGTAGAGAGGTTTACAACACTTTATTGCTCCAAATTTTATTAATGTAAGTGTAACCGTTCAAAAGATACGATTGGGGGAAGGGGACTTTTGAATAGCACTGTACATGCAGCGCTGTCCTCAAAAAGCAACTGCAACATCGACAGCTCTATTTATATCAGCTTAACGTATATCAACTTAATCAAGATTGCTTCCTAAAGATACCGCTGTAAAATCGATTTAATTCAAATAATTTCAAACCTGCTAAATAATATCATTATGTACATTTACACCTTGGAATGTGCTTCATCGAATAACATGAATACGATTTTCCAATTGCAGCCATGAGCGCATCGCTAGGTAGGGATATGCATACATTATTTTATTGTCTCTTAAAATGTTGCTATAATGACATGAATTTCGACATTTTGATGAAAAATTATACTCCCATCCGAAGTCTTGCGACCTCTACTCGGTATTCAGGTATTGAATCCTTTGACCATGTCAGTCTAGAATCTAGATTCAGGCAACAAAATAAATTCATTTACAAAAATAGTGAAGTGTTAAAAATTTCGTCTTAAACTTCAAAATACTACAAAAGGGTAACAAAGACCCATGGAACGACTGGTAGGTTTATTCGCATGTATGCAGTTTATATCCCAACTCAATGTTGTCATCTGAAAATACCGAAATTGGGAGCAACATTTTAAAGAAGCGTCACGTCTAGACATATTTCGTTACATAAAAAGAAGAAAAATATAACGTAGAGAGAAATAACTGTAACTGCTCGTTTTGTTTTCTAACGCATCACAACTCACACAGCAGTTGTAGATGTTTTGTTCGAATCACTTTAAAGTTTTTTTTTCTTTAAAAATTAATTCAGTTCCAAATATGTTCAATGTTTATTCCCACCGGGCAAAACTTGAGAAACTTATTATTGGTATCCTTTCAATAACCTCAGATGAAAAACAAAATAAAGGAAAAAATGTATCAACAATTTCACAATTATTTCTTTCGTTTAATCTTCCAAATCGACTGACCGAACGTCTGCTCCATTATTTAGAGAGGGAGATTTATTTTATCAGGAGGTACATAAATATTAAAACCCAGGGAGATTTATTCTTTGTTGTTTATCGAAGCCACAAAGACTTTAAGGATTGAAGACATGCATTTACTTCCTATTCACCCACTCCAACTTCCATAATATTATACTAAACCTGATATTGAGTGTTTTCCTGAAATTGCTTCCCTAAAACAAATTCAATCACCAAACTATTTGCCTTTCATCTATCCAGTTCATACGTCAGCAATCAAACTGTTTGTTCTTATTGGGCCCGGAGAACTATACGAGACCAAGCCTTTTTGAATAATTTTCCAACAAATCATTAGTATTAACTTTAAGATTATCCGTCGAAAAGTTTGCCTTGTGTAGAGTGTAGAGTGTAGAGTGTTTGCATCGCAGAGGCGACGGAATTTTGGTCAAGTTATCACAGAATGATCTGGGCAAATTGCAATTAACGAATGGCCCGACCAACCATAAATATAAACAGACTTTTAACTCAATATCGGTTATTTTTGCCATAAACATGGAGAGGGGACAAATAAAAATTAATTGTTTGTATAAATTACACAAGAGGAGGTCATACGAGGTCTCTTAATAAAATGAAAATATAACTTATTCAATGAAAGTTTAATTCAACGCATAGATAAAATAAAATAAAAGATTGACCTTATGTATTAATTACAATAACTGAATTATTTTAAAGGGATTTGTCTGATTATATAACCTCTGTCGATTCGATAAGCCATTTTATCTGTAAATGAAAGAGAAACAATACCTGAGCAAAATAATTTTCCTGAATGAGTGAGTTTCACTTATTATGGTATAATGTGTCATTTATTTTTTATATTAGTAATGATAATTGAACAAAAATACTGAACGGCAGTATGCGGTATGAACGACAATGCTTTAAATATTCCTAACGATAGATAAAAAGGTCTAAGTATAGAAAACAGCAGTTTATTGTTGAATAAAAACTCGGTTAGATATCTATTGAGAAATAATTAAATAAAATACATGTGCAAAGGTAAATTCGGCTTGCCTGTGAGTCAACTCACCTGATTTGGAAGGGACCAAGCACAACCGCAAAATTCACAATTATTATAAATCACGTAGGTACCGATTCTTTTCGAATATAACAAAATCCCTTTAACTCGATAAAGTACTAGGCTGAAGTCGAACTATTTTCTCAACCAAGTGGTGAGATGTAATCAGTACCCGTCACAACGACGTCGAACAACAGAATGCACAGACACTAGACACAGACACAGCAGTTAACAGAGTGAACAAAACTTATCAAAATGTTTGTTACCAGTTCTGCCAATATTAATATCTTTTGTTTCATATATTCACTATCTAAACGATGATGGAATATCGAATAGTTTATAATTCAGCATGGAAAATACAATTAACATGCTTTTTCACACCTACACTTTTATAACTGTGATATCGTAATTTAAACCTCAAAAGTTTCGAACAAAAACATATTTTTATTACATAAACTACTTAGGATAATTATTTTAAAGTATTTTTAATGTAATTTTTCAAAAGTACATTTTTATTTTGAACGTTTCTATCGTGTTCTATAATTGAGTTGTCGCAATTCAAAGGAAAAGTAAGACATCCGGCAAAGGGTTGGCAAGTTACTTTAGAATGTGATGTAATGTTGGGTTCACTTTTAAATGTAAACAAATGTATCTATTTAATGTATTTAAATTTCAACGAAATATACCTAAAAAAATAACTACTGTTAAATCAGTACAAATCAGTAGATCTAATGATAAATCAGTAGACATCTCGTCACTGTTTTCAACACTGATGCTATCGATATTGACATTGTGTTAATATAAACAAATACTAAGAGCTGCCCTTCTTTTTGTTCAGTCTTTGTGTGATTTTTATCTCTCTTCAGAATCGGGTACCTATATTTAATTTTCATGAGAGGTTTTTTCTTAAAAAATTAATTCTCACATACTGAAATTGAACCAGAATATACATGATGTTTCTCGACGAGCTTATACTACCTATAAATTGGAAACTACTCACACGATTTCTAAAAAAATTGACATGGATGGAAGGCAAGTTATGGCGAAATATGGAAAATATTTTTGCATACATGTTAATTCCAGTCATACCGACAGTGAACGACAACTTTGTTATTTTGTATGTTACTAACTTTTCGGATTTTACATTAAATATTAATGTCAGTTTGTGTGGAATACTGATATTAATTTTTTTTAATGAAAAATTGACAGGTGCAGATCTTCATATTGAAAATTCTGTGTGAACATCCCCAATACCAAATGAAAAACATCTTGTCGGTTTGATTAGTAAGATGACTAACGTAATGACATTGCGAAAACTTCTTTTTTGTATACAAAGTTGTTCAAAAACTGATGAAGAGTTTATGTTCAAAAATGTTAAATATACTAATTTCTTTAAAGAAACAACCACATTTTTATTCTTATACCTAATTGTGAGACCGGAAATAAGAGCAGTTTATGTTAACTTCCGTATACCAAATCTTAAGCGTTTTTCAGATGGTAGCATTTATTCAAGAATATTAATGATTTCAGCCTTACAGTGATACTGTATAGCCCGAAATAAATAGTGCTGAAAATGAAATATAGGTGTCTCTATGTGCGCGCTGTCATACCCAAGTTAACTAGTATAGACCTGTCAAGTAAACCCAATTGTTAAAAGTGGTGTTAAGTACAGAGAAGAAAGTGTTTCTGGTAGAGCATCATATTCGCTCACACGGAATTGGCCGACGTAATGGTGAAAGTCTCCGATACGTTTGTGATCAATTCACACAACGGTTTAATAAACGTTTCCTAAGTAATGTTGTGTTTTAAATGTTATTGAAAAGTTCGGGAATACGGGTGATGTATCGTGCCAACGAGAAGCTCGAGGCGTCCCAGGACAGTTAACAACAACAATAACCATGAACGTGTTTTTGAGCGAATCTTAGAAAATCCGAAAGCCAACCAGACAAGCACAGCGTTGCATTTTGGCTTAAAAAGAACCTCTTTGCAAGAATCCTGAAGCAGCTGGGTGCATTTTCGTATGTGATTCAGGTAAATGTATATCAACAATTACATCCTCGGGATTATCGCAGTAGAGTGGAATATTGCGACAGAATTCTTGCGTTACAGTATGAAAATCCTGAATTTTTGAAAAATGTATGGTTTTCAGACGAATAACATTTTCATTTGTCGATCCATGTTAATCGTGGCACAAATCGATTTCTGGGCTTTGCTATAACAGATGAGATTCAAGAAGTTCCTTTACATAGTGCAAAAGTGAGTGTCTGGTGTGCAGTTTCGTGACACGGAATTATTGGTCCGTACTTTATTGGAGAGAATGGTAGGTAAGTCAACAGAGGTGCATAAAAATTTTAACACGCTTTATCCCTGATACTCCAAACAGAGGAGTTAATCCTCTCGAAGGTCATAACAGGCCTTCGAGAGAAAGTACTACAATGGCCAAGCACATTTGTAGTAACAATAGGTTGAAATGGGCTATGAACACCTTTTCACCTTTCAAAGCACCTGGAGCAGATGGGATTTTCCCAGCATTGCTCCAGCAAGGACAAGACGAAATTCTTCCACATTTGGTTAGAATTAGTCGAAGTAGTTTGGAACTGGGTTATATACCAGAAGCATGGAGAAGGGCAATAGTAACCTTCATCCCAAAAGCTGGAAAAAGGGACACAACAAACCCCAAATCCTTCAGACCAATTAGCCTAACATCGTTTGTGCTTAAAAC
This sequence comes from Lochmaea capreae, assembly GCA_949126875.1. NCBI lineage: Eukaryota > Metazoa > Arthropoda > Insecta > Coleoptera > Chrysomelidae > Lochmaea > Lochmaea capreae. The sequence goes on from OX421409.1 coordinate 4,274,525, forward strand.
GATGGAAAAGGCTATTGACAACTATATTAGAACGGAAATCCTAGAGAGACTACCTCTCCACCCGTATCAGCACGCCTACCGGGCAGGCAGATCTACGGAGACTGCACTGGTACAGCTGACGGAGGATATCCGAGGTGCCTTAGACAAGAAACTGTAGTATGTGCATTTTTGGACATAGGAGGAGCTTTTGACAACACTCCACATGAGGCTGTCAAGAGAGCATTAAATAGAAGAGGTGTAGACAGCACAACATCCAAATGGATGTCGGAACTGCTCACCACCAGAGTAGCAGAGACGAGAACGAGCAAAGACATTGTCTCCATCTGCACAACCAGAGGATGCCCACAGGGAGGAGTAGCATCCCCATTAATGTGGAGTCTGACGGTTGACGAACTCCTGTGTGGTTTGACGGACCTCGGAATATCCTGCCAAGGATATGCCGATGATATTGTCATAACAGCCAGGGGAAAATTTGAAAACACCCTTTGTGACATCGTACAAAAGGGTCTGAACTATACAAATAGCTGGTGTAGGCAAGTGGGACTCAGCATCAACCCCACCAAAACCATCTTGATAGCCTTCACTAAGAAAAGAAAACTCAACCTCAAAACCATTAAACTTGATGGGAACGACGTTGAATGGAGACAAGAAGTCAAGTATCTAGGTTTGACTCTAGACAGCAAACTCCTGTGGAACAAACACGAGAAGGAGATTACATACAAAGCAAAAATGGCTCTAATGGTGTGCAGGAATCTGGCAGGGAGAAACTGGGGTTGTAACCCAAAAATCCTGAGCTGGATGTACACTGCCATAGTGAGACCAATTATCACTTATGGAGCCATTGCGTGGAGTAGTAGAACTAGCCTCTTGACGACGAGAGAAAACCTCTCTAAAATTCAAAGACTAGCCTGTATATGCATAACAGGAGGAATGAGTACATGCCCAACGGCAGCAATGGAAGTGATTCTCAACCTCACACCATTACATATGGTGGTGGAGAGTGTTGCAGAAAGAACAAGATACAGACTAAGTAGAGAGGGAATCATTAAAAAGAAAACCACCTCTTCACTTCTTAGAAATCAGACAACCTGGGACATGCCACAAGATGGTATGATGAAAAAGTATAACTTTTCAAAGAAATTCGTTACGGAATTAAGCAACAAGAAGGAATGGGATCCAAATACCATTACCAGACTTGGAAAGAATGCCATTCAATGGTACACAGACGGCTCAAAAGCAATAGAAGGAACTGGGATAGGAGTGTACGGGCCAGGAACCAAACACTCTGAAAGCTTGGGAAAAACCCCAAGTATCTTTCAAGCGGAAATTCACGCAATAAGAAAGTGTGCCCAGTTCAATATTGACAAAGGATATAGAAGACAAAGGATTATCATAATGTCTGATAGTCAAGCAGCCATTAAAGCGCTGAGTTCCTGTGTAATCAGTTCCAAAATGGTGTGGGAATGCCTAGGCAAACTTAATGAACTAGGCGAGAACAATATAGTCACCTTACTGTGGATTCCAGGACACACTGGAATAGAAGGAAACGAAATAGCAGATGAACTAGCAAAGAGGGGGAGTGAAATACCCTTTTGGGGGCCGGAACCTTTTTGCGGAATCAGCTCCAATGTAATATTGGAAGAAATAGGTAAAGCCGAAGAAAAGAGAAGATCTGACAATTGGAAAGATCTAGTAGGGCTTAGGCAATCAAAGATTTTTCTGGGTGACTACAACCTGTTGAGATCAAATGAATGCATAAGTCAAAGCAAAACTGCACTAAAAGTTTTAACAGGAATCCTAACGGGACATTGTCGCCTGAATGTACACCTTAAAAAGCTCAAAATAGTGGAGGAAGAAGATTGTAGATTTTGTGGAATGGAAGAAGAAACCTCCATCCACATACTTGCGAACTGCACAGTATTTCAGAATCCTAGGGCACAGTACCTGGGAGACTACTGGATAGAAGAGGGACAGTTACCTAAGTTGAGGCCTGCAGATATCCTAAAATTCCTCCGGGAAATAGGACTAAAGGAGCTACTAGTATCTGAGACGCTCCTCAGAAACTAAGTAGAAGAAAGGGGGCACAATAGATCTTTTAGGTCTCAGTGAATGTTACCCCAAAATACATACATACATACATACATCCCTGATCTAAGTCAATTCTGTCGTGCACGTAATTTGGCATTTCCAGACCAATTTTTCCATCAGGTCGGTGAAACTTGCCATACTGCTGCCGCAGTTCGTAAATTCGTGAATTTTTGAAAAATGTATGGTTTTTTAGACGAAGAACATTTTCATTTGTCGGGCCATGTAAACCGTCACACAAATCGATTTCTGGGCTACTTATTATAATAAGGTCGTCTTTTTAATATAATTCCACATACATAAATCTCAACAGCTTATCACAAGTATTCAAAATTTCGTCCTTGAACCTCCAGGCATTTAGTAAGCCTTTTGATCACACCTTCGTTTGTTGCACAGGACTTTGGACTCGATTTTGACCCACTTTAAATAATCAGATTTAATTAAACGTGGCAATATCGAATGTTTTCGACTGCATTCCTTTCACGGCTTCAGATAAACTTGCCAAACTATATATCGTTGAAATCTCAATTCGTTCTTTTTCAGATATACGATTCATTAAGAATTTGAATGAACACCAACAATACTAATTTATTGAAACGTTGAAGTTCTTATTATGGAAGTCATAGTCATCTGAATGTATTATTTAAAGTTCAGCGGAGATAATCGAAATGTAGCTATAACTCCAAGATTGTGGCATTTAGGTATAGGGAACATCACATGAAAAATGTCTCTTAAGGAACTCAAAAGGCAGAGAATATACATTTGGAATAACTAAGTTAATTATTATTCCGAAAATAGGAAAGATCTGACAACAATATAAACACCAGCATAATCTCAAGACCCACGCACACAAAAATCTATAAAAATGGTACGATCGGTTTCTGACATAACTGAGGCGTTCGTATTTAAGATACTATGGAATACATTTTGTATTATTCACTCCAGAGTTAGTGAAGGTAGTGAGATATTCGATCTATTTATTAGAAAAGTTCATGTCATGACATAAATATAGCTCTAGCTACAATTCTGAACAATTTAGGAGTTCCGTTACCAGATTCCTTGATTTCCAATCGCGGTTTTATTTAAAGGAAATATATTTTCGATTCTTCCATATAATATCACCGCAATGTAGCAATAAATGTCCCTTTACCTAGCCTGGCAAAATAAAAGCAATAAGAAATAACAAGACGTACGTGTGGCGAGATCAAGTTCACTACCCATAAAATAAAATGAGATTCCGGTAAAGCTGTCTCTACCATAATGTTAGCCATTTCGTTAGTGATTTTCGATTCTATTCGAAACGAAAAAACGGGAAAACCATGTCGGTAAAAATAATGAAAACAGAGCAGGTAGTTAGTTGAAGTGAATCTGCGGTTGAATAAAATTCAAAATCGATAAATAGGCCAGAACGAACTAAGCTTGAATAATATGCATTGTCCATTTTTAGGATACAAGGAATAGAAATTAATCGAAAATATTAAAGACTTTCACAAGGAAAATTTGTCCGATAAAAACAAATTATTATTTGCGAATACATAAACATAATTTCACCATATTGGAAATTAAGTTTGAAACGACTCAAAAACTGATTTAAATGAAATTCAAGGTGGATTTATGAACTCTGTTGTTTCCATTATTAGTTGCTCGTCGTTTTTTGCAAGTTGCTGGCGATTCATTATACGTGGTTGTTCTCAAGCCGTATTTTTTTTGTTGTTCGTTGTTGGTGATGTTGAAAATTCATTGGTCAGAGCACAAGCAGCACCAAGACATCTACTTCATAAGCAGAACTCGCACATTAGGAAACTCATTTTGTTTAATTTTTTTGGCATAAATAACTGACTCGACAGTTGGTAGCAACAGTGAATGTTCATATCTGACGCTGCTAAAGCATATCAATATAACAGTAGGTAATTTGATTGTAGCACCTTTTTGACTGTAGTATCACACTTTGTTTGTAACCAACATCTATATCGATTCTCTCATTCCAAAACAAGGATAGCAATACACACAGATTCAAATAACACTGCCGTGATGTGTGAGGATTTAATTTAAATGAAAATATCTATTCTACATTTATTTATTAATCGAGGAATGAATTTTAGTTGCCGTCGATATGAGCATATATAGTTATCTACACATAGTTTATTTTCTGTTTTTTTTTAAAAGGAGCCGTCCCTTCGCCGTCACCACCTCAGCCTCTTGGGCTTAATGTGGATTCTCCTAATGTTATGACTACAGCCTATTCAGCCAATCCGTTCCCTGTATTAGCTCATACAGGTTCTTTACTGGTTGGTTGTAGAAGTCTTCTGGAGTCATTTGGGGTCTTCCATAAGTTTCTGCCTCCTGTGGTCCCGCGTCTCACAGTTGCATAATATGTACAGAGCTGTTTCGGTGTCCTTTTTGTATCTTCTGCATGTAAAGTCTCCGTTATACAGTACTATTTTGTTCAGGTACTCCTTTGTTGGAAAGTAAGAAGCCCCGTTATGGTGCGTAGTTTGTTCCTGCTCTATTTTCTGTTAGTAATATTAGTTTGTATTCTTATTAAAATAGGTGAATGGTATTTATATATTGAGTGATACGACACTGGTGATTTCAGAACTGTAACAATGTTCCAAACTAGCTGCTCACCTCTAAAAGGATGTATTGTAAACATTACATATAGGTAGGTACCTCATTTTTTGCATAGTACACATCGATTCACCATCTTGTCAATAATTTCACTAATAAATAAAATATCCTTAATTGATCCACATTAAAATTTCTTCATCATATCTACCACAGTTGAATACAACTAACAGCCATAACAGTTTTAGTAAAAATCAAAACAAGCTGCTGTCAAAAAATGTGAACATTCAAGTTATACAATTCAGACGTACGGTTTCAATTATATATTGAATAAACTGAAAAATAATATTACCAACCAGTCCACAATTTCACCTTCACATGTCCAGTTTCGACTAGTTTTTACATTTTCGACAGTTTTATATAAATTGAATTGAATTGAATTTCAACTGTTAAATTGCATACGAGAAAAAAACCGACCGAGAAACCAAAACTACATCTGCAAAAATAACTGTAGCAAACTTATCTTTGTCGTATCTACCATAATGTTTAAGTACCTATATCGTCAAATGAGCTGTGCCTCCTGTGTCCAACAAATAGGCGTAATCAGAGACAGCCATTGGTTGTCTCTGGCGTAATCAAAATGTATATAACATAGGGGCGCACTATTATTTGATGAAAAAATTAACGTGTTGTTCTCAAATTTCGAAAAAATGGTTAGTGCTAGAAACCACAATGAGAGTTGTGAGTAAAAATTTGGTTGAAACAAAAGGAAAAGCTGTAGTGCCTGTCATATGAAAGCTATGATTTATTAATATATTTATTTATATAGATAGACCCTGTATGTTAATAATTGTTATAAACGTAACTTATAACTAGATGATGAGGCTGCAAACACGTCTGTGAATATTGAAACCAGTAATAACAAATAATATATACCATTCCATTCCATGCTATGCTATGCCATGCCATGCCATGCCATGCCATGCCATGCTATGCTATGCCATGCCATGCTATGCTATGCTATTTTATGCTATGCTGTCCTATGCTATGCTATGCTACTCTACGCTACGCTATGCTATGCTACCCTATGCTATGCTACGGTATGCTACGCTACGCTATGCTATGCTACCCTATGCTATGCTACGCTATGCTATGCTATGCTATGCTATGCTATGCTATTCTATTCTATTCTATTCTATCTCATTCTATTCCATTCTATTCTATTCGATTTTATCCTGGTTCGTATTTTTGTCTACTTAGCCGACTGAATTTTTCAGAAACTATGTGACTAAAAACATTAAACTTATGAATATGTGAGCGTCGAGTGGGCGAATAGTTAAAAAAATCATTAAAACAAACAGACCACGATGCCGACAATAGGATGAAAAAGATCATGTCAGTACTAAAAAAATAGTATCAGGATAAATTTAGTATTACTGTGAAATAAATGTACCAAATCCGTACTATTAAAACGAAAAGTTGTGTACAAAAAAACCCTGCCAGATACTGAGGTTTGTATTTATTGTTTCAGATTAACACAATCGTAATGTTCCTGGGTTTTTATTTCTGAACACTTGAAATGATAAGAATAATGTAACAACAGACCAAATAATCCATTTTGCAAGTTTTGAATTATTAAGTCAGACATTAACGAACGTAAACGAAATCAAATGTGGAGAAACGAACTTCACAATGTACAATTACAACAGTCAACATAAATTAAGCATTAAGCACTTATGCAGCTCCATATTTATACTTATGACTGGGGCTGTTTGATAAACCGGTAAATTTTCGAGATCACCACGCAGTTACTTCAAATACAGTACAAACAGGATATTCTATTCAATATATTAGTTTTCTAAGAAAATTTTTTAGAACTATAGTCTCGAAAATATATTTCTTCCAGTACGAATTCAGGTTTTTTTCAAGTCACTAGATTACCGTTAATACTAATTGTCCAAATGGTTTGTCTGAAATGATATCTATGGCGCTTTCTGGACTCACAGCAGAAAAAAAAACATTCTTGTATCTAGATGACGAGACGTAGTCATAATATGCGTAGCATCGGAAAAACATCATGTTAATAATTTGGAACAGGCTCTCCAAATATGTGATGTGGAAAATACAATCTCAAATTTAACCCTCAAAAATGTGAATTCTTCAGGAAAGAAGTAACTTTCTGTGATTACTACAAACCATTGATTCCTAAATTTGTAGATATTTGTATACCGCCACATAATTTTTCTCATAAAAACATCAAATATTTTTGGTGTAACGATTCTGTACACTCTTGTCAGATGTTGAAGCGTGATGTAATTAACCTTCCCGTTTTCGAATATCCATATTTTATGAGCTTCTAATAAGGCATTCTCCGCCATTCTGGGCCAATCTTAGTTAATAAGTTAATGATTACGAATCTTTGAATTTTGTGGTACCAATCAGGGAATCAGGGGATGAAGCAGGGGAATAGCTTAAGTCTACTTTCATTTATATTAATTATGAATCAAACAACGAAGCCAACAAAAAGAACTAAGCAGTTGAGTATGATAATTGGCTATAAAATCTAAAACCGGTGTAAATGTATTCACAGCCATATACAGATGCTGTGATATTGACAGCAGATATCAGAAATAAGGTACAGAAGCTAGTGAATACATGGACCGAAGAAGTGAACATTAATAAAACTGTAGTGATGATCATAATTTCTAAACAGCAGGATCAAATCACTAATGAAATAAAATGCAAAGACGAGATACTGGAAAGAATGAAGACGTACGAATATCTCGGAACTATATTGCCCGAAGATGAGAAGATAAATGCAGAAATAAATCAACGATACTGCACTACACACTAAATAAGACTATTCAATAATAACATACGGTAAGTAGATATTGAGAAAAAAGGATAAGGTCAAGATGAATATAGTTGAGATGAAGCACCTGAGAAGAATTTATGGAAAACCAAAATGGGACAAATGTAGAAATGGAGCGATAAGACAAATAACAAAACAAGAACAAATAATAAAGAGAACATAATTAAATTGGAACGGGCGTATTTTCAGAATTATAAGAAAGGTGATGAAAGCGGGAAGCACTATTCACAGAACAAGGGGTAGACCAAGAAGAAAGTGGACAGACCAAATAAAGGAGATAGGCGATGAGAAAGCAAAACTCTGGAAGAAATGGAAAAATTGGCAAGAGACAAGAAAGAGTGGAGTTGAGTACAAGAGGAACCGGAGTACATTTTTTCACAATACGCTCTACAGTTTATTTCACGAATTTACGCCTGTTTCGGATTAGTCATGAAAGCATCGAATGAAATGGTAAACTGTACTGAAAGGTTCGATAGTAAATTCTCCCAATATTTGATACGTTAGAAACCCGAAATTTTATTCTTTTTAATCATGTTTTTCCCTTTTTTGCTTTTTTTTATTAATTTTTGGTAATCAGATCTCTTATTTATACGAATACAATAATGGGAAAAATAAAATTGTTTTACATTTGTGTCTAGTAGTGGTACTAAGGCAATTTACTTTCGTCCTTCTTACTGAATTGAACTAGCTAAACACTGCTCGTCGAGTTTTTGCCGATAATCCGAAACAGAAGCAGTATTTTTTAACTGAATGAAGCTAGAATTACAGATTTTACGTTTCGAAGGCAATATTTATTCGGATATAATCGTTTAGGTCTGCCAAATAGCTACAAATGTAATCCCGGCGTCGATAGCTCTGTAATTTTTAACATCAAAATGTAAATTAACCTTTTCCCTATTGAAGTAACGTTTTAAAACCCAAAGAGTGTATAGACGTGAAAATGAACGGTTCGCCGATAGCACTATAGCCGGAAAAGTCTCACAGCATGAAGGTTGCGTTATGGTTTGTATTTTAATTTATAGTGAAATTCGTTTGTTTTCGTTTGGTGTCAATGGAAATGGTATGCAAAATATCCATTTTCTAGTTTCTGTTCATAATTTTTTACTTTTATTTATAACCTCATACCGTGGCGATCAAAGTAGAGCTTATCAATGTTGTCAATAGTCATGTTGAGGAAATAGGAAAAATAAGGAGACACCCAATTCTACTAGTGACGCGTTCACTAAAACTGTCCGTTTTAGCTAACTACGACGGTTGTAAAATAAAAGGCCGTATTTAGATTTTTTGAAAACAGCCTTTAACGCTACCTTCTTCCAAATGACTTTCGACAATTTACATATACAAAACTATTTATAAATGGAATAAACTAATAGAGTTCAATAGTACTTGAAAAATCATGAAGGAGCGAGAGGTTCGAACTTTTCGTATAGCACGAACGGTAAAAATACCTCTGTTCCTTTCTAAATCTTAGCGATACTGGTATAATAAAGGAGCTCAGTCTCAGGTCAGTGTGGCCAGCAAAAAGTGGTTTTTTTGAGAAGAATGACGGTTAATGTCCACCATTCAAAACATAAGATGTTTGCAGATTTTTCACCATTGCAAACATCTATATTGCTTCATTAAAACAATGAATACACCCGCAGCGTAAATCTTAGAATTTAAAATGACGTTTTAGCTGAATAATCAACGCATCGATATCCATTAATTCTAGACTAACTAACTTGATTTCTGGTATTCCAGCATTGGCTATTATCACACTTGGTATGTAAATAACTATTTCCTTGATAAATCAATTGAAACCAGCCAAACATGTACAAATTTCCTTACTTCCCGTGAAAATGCAGATTAACGTAGACAGAAAAAAATACCATGCAAATATGAGCAGAAGAACAGAACGAGGCGAAATTTACTTTATCTAATAACGCTCCGTCGCCGCCGCCGGCGACGGCTATAAGAACTTCTCAAATCAAAGTCGATAGGTACATAGAAAACCGACAAAGAGAAGGCGACCACTTCGTTAACGTTAACACACTTCTTGAACGAATTTTCCCAGGTCACGATGTATTTTGTTAACATTGTTTCCAAAGAACTCTGAGTGCTCGTTCTTAGCTAGTCGAGTCAGTATATTTACTCAAGGATAAGATAAAGTTCGTTCTATGTTTGCGAGTTATTTTAAACAAGTTTTAATCAATTTTTGGATTATTACATAGATATTAATGTGGGAAATACTGGTTAAAATTATGAATTCTCAATGGAAGTTTTTATCTTTCAAATACACACAGGTATGCCAAAAAAGAAAGATCAATCGAATTCCATTCTCCTCCGGGGTTAGGGGTAGTCAGAATTTTCAAAAAATCATTTTTTTTGCATCTTCGTTAAGTTGATTTCAAGTTGATCCGATAATTAGTTTTTGAGTTATTCGACAAATAACAAAGAGAGCTCGGGCACTTCAAAGCGCTCGGGAGCAGGTAGCTAGCAGCAGCTGCAAGAAAGCGGTATGCTGAAAAAATGGATGCTGCATGTGTGAAAGTGGCAGATCAGCGCGCCAACGACAACACTCGGGAAGGCAGAATGCTTCGTAGGCAACAGCAAATTGATATTTTGGAAACTTCCACAATGGCTGAAGAACTATTATATGGCCCAGGAATAGATGACTCGGTGTAAGTAATTTAATAATTATTATTTCTGTACGTAAATCTAGTGTGAAACTTTAAAGGCGTTTTTCTCAAAACTATGTTTTTTGAACTGGTGACAACTGTAACTCGAAAACCGCTCAGTAGATGTTAATGAAATTTATACAGCTTTTAGGATACATAATAAACTCGGGCCTGATCGAAGGATTTTTTTTCCAAAATTCCGATTTTTTAAGACCAATTATTAACACTGTTGATTTTTTCCCAAAAATGTAGACAAAAATTTCCTGAGGCCGCCATTTTGTTAATTTTTGACAAAAAAAAATCCTTCGATCAGGCCCAGGATTATCTATTTATAAAACTAATTTTTTTATCCGATTGATTTTAGATGAATCTCCAAGGACTTATGATTGTCACCGCAAGGACCTTTTTTTGGAACTGGTTTAATACAGACTTTGGTAATTAAATTTTTTTTTTGAAATTTTCGTGACTTCAAGTCAAAAGATTGTACAATAATGCCATATTACTACTTTTGTAAAATAACACGATTTAATAGCAAAAAAAATACTGAAAATTCTCATTTTTTCGTGCCTCTGACTACCCCTAACCCCTTGAAGGAGGCTGGCTGCAATAGGCTTTTTTAGTTTCTACAGCAACATTGGAAATCATTTCGGATCGGCATGGAGAGAACGAAGTTAGGTGTCTGAAAGGTAGAGTACTGACTCAGCTCTAGCCTATCGCACACTATTGAAAAAAACTTACAGTAGATCAAACAGCACCGGAAATCGAACCTAGGCTCTCCGAGTGCGACTCCGAAGCGATACACCATCTTAATCAGTCAAGCGCGACTTTGTGCAAAATGAATAAAAATTATGGTTGATATAAATTTGAGAACAATGCCATTAAATATATTATAAACAACACCATTAAACGTCAGTATAAAAAAAAATAGTTAGCAATTGTCAATGTCTGTAAATTCAATCATAAGTTGTCGTATTTTCATATTTGTTTGATGTTAACTTGTCAGTTATGGAGCCTGAATCAGATGAGCTAATGTAACAATTATTGTGTAGGACGAAAACGGTAATGAATTTCATATAAAAGAAAATTTTTATAGAAAAAATATTACCAATAATTATTGTGTAGGATGAAAAATTTGTGTAAACCACGACAGTAAAGTGCTTTTTCAGGCCTCAAGAAGTGGCCAGGCTCGGTTGTGCCTTGCCTGTCCATATCTTCTTTCGGCCTGAAAAATGCTACTTTACCGCCTAGGTATACAATATACCACAAATTTAATTAGAATAGCATAATATGAATAAATTATTTTATAATATTGGAGTTATGATTTCCTCTCAAACTCATTAACTGTAGAAATACATAAAAACAAATAACAAATTTGTTATTTAAACTTTTCAAATAATTATTGTATGCATCACCGCGCATACGCAAACTATAATGTCGGCCCTCCTCGTTCACTATCTTAACCGATCGATCTTTGTATTAGCAAAAGCAGTGTTAATTGATATATTTATTTTATTTTTATATCGAAATGAATATTATGTTATTAACTTATTGGAAACCAACTATCGAATTATTATATTGTTATTTGTTTTGTGAGGTAAGCTTTCTTTTTGTGATATTTCAGTTATATTATCTAAATTATTACAACCCACGTCTAAATGAAAATCTTATAAAGTTTGTATTCACATTTCAGGAACTACACGGGAAATCTGGATTCTAATCCTCTTGTCGAAAAGATTACTTAATACTGAAGATATTATTATGTGCCAGTTGAACATATCTGGGATTATCTCCAATGGGCTGTCTCCTGGACTTCTTTTGGAAAGTTTATTTAAATAATGTACGTAACTTACCATATGCGAACTCAGACGATGTTACGAATATGTAACGTAAGGTTAGTCAGCAGTCAAATACAGGGTGTACCAATCTTACCACAAACTTCAGTATATGGGTTATTTTAAGAGATATCAAAAAATGTTACCAACAAAAATAGTAGATGTCTTTAAGGTGCATATTTGGAAATTATAACGAACTATACTAAGTGCTGTATAAATCCGTTACAAACCAAACATATAATTTTTTAAATGGGAACCCCTGTATATTATACCGAATTCGGATTGCTCACATTTTTTTGAAGCTTTTGATATCAGGTTTTGCTACGTTATACAGAGTCCTTCAAAAGATATGGACACGTTTATGTGAAAATCGTAGGTAAATCAACGCTCTGTCGCTTATTGTCATTGGCCGTTTTGATTATGTTTCAACTGTCGTGCACTTATCACTAATCACATCCTTTTATCACTTTTGTATATTTAACCGACTTAAATTAATTTATCTACCTGTACAAACTTATTTTAATTTATATTTTTTTTATTATATTATTCATAACAATATATTTATTCTCAAGTAAAATTTGTTGTTCCAAAATTAATGACGTTTATGTCAAATTAATTATGTCACATGGAGACAGAGGAATTATTGTGTATGGTATACAAGGGTCATCCAACATTATATCAGTTATACGAGGTCTCAAGATATAGAAGTCTACAAACCAATAGTAGGAACTGAGATAGGAGTTTACGGGTGAGGAACCAAACATTGGGGAGGAGTTCCAATCATCTATCAAGCAAAGATTCGTACCATAGATAAGCGTGCCCAGTTTAATAATAATAAAATATATACCTACAGTACAAGCCACTCAAGTGCGAACAGTTTACTGTTGTTGTTACACTACAGACTGATCTATAATAATTATACAATAAAATAATTATTATTGAACCAGCTAGAAATTTGACCGTTGGCGTGTATCTTTATAATTTGTATAAATGCAAACACTTTTGATTTGAGGATCAAACTTTATTTTGAATACTTACATATAGTTCATATAATAGCCTTTTTGGTGTGCGTCATTGATTATTTATGTCCTTCTAACACATTACGTTGGGAGAAATATAAAAAAAGGGAGGTCTGTGATTAATCCTAATCAAAATATCACAAATAATGAATCGTTCAAACGTATTACAAACGTTAATCCTAATATTTGACTTACACAAATTTGATTGGTTGATGTTTAGATTACGCGCAAGTACGACCCATTCAATAGGGCGAAATAACATCGTTCAATTTACGATGCAGACGTACCTTTCGTAGCGGCAATGTCCCACTGACAGCTCTCGTCAGGTCTGTACTTTGTTGTTTACGGTCAATAATTGTTATTTATAAAAAGTGAATATTAATCTTATTGTTAGGCAAACCCAACGAACTAGGCGAAGACAATATAGACACTTCACTGTGAATTCCAGGACACACTGGAATAGAAGTAAATAAAATAGCAGATGAACTAGCAAAGAGGGGAACTGAAATACCCTTTCGGGGGCCAAATCCCTTTTGCGGAATCAGCTCCAATGTAATATTGGAAGAAATAGGTAAAGCCAAAAAAGAGAAGATCTAGTACAGCTTAGACAATCAAAGATTCTTCTGGATTACTACAACCTGTTGAGATCAAATGAATGTATGAGTCACAGTACAATAGTGTAGATTTTGTGGCATGAAAGAAGAAACCTCCATCCACATACTTGATAATTGCACAGCAATTCAGATTCCTAGGCACAACACCTAGGAGATTACTGGATCGAAGAGTGACATTTACCTAAGCTGAAGCCTGCAGATATTCCAAAATTCCTCAGGGAAATAGATCTGGAAGGAGCTACTAGTCTCTGAGAAGTATGGGGGCACAATATATCTTTTAGGTCTCAGTGAATGTCACCCCAATATACATACCTACATACATACATGTGAGGTGACATTGATCTAATAATATTGGAAAAAGGGAGCATCATCTATTGCCCCTTCTTTCGCGTTTACACTAGACTGGCTTTGTCTTCAAAAGGCAAATGATTGTTATTATCCTGTCAGATAGTCAAGCAGCCATTGAAGCAGAGAAAAATGAAGATTTTTTAAATGGAAAAAGAAACACTCATTCACTTATTTATAGAATCCCAGGGCATAACCATACTGGATAGAAGAGGAAGACTAAACTGAAGCCCATAGGTATCCTAAAATAGGACTGAAGGAACTACTATACTCGGAGACTCTCCTACGGAAGTAAATGGAAGACTTGATTGATCTTTCAGGTGAATATTCACTACAAAAAAAACATGAGTACAGATATTTTCGTCACAAATTAAGTTTTTAGCTTGAACTTAATTATCATTTACATCGTTTTTTAACAAAACAATTTGACACTTAGATATTTATATCATTTCTATGGAAATTGAGTTTTAGCATTTATATAGTTTATACGTTCAAACGATTCCTATCGACTTTAGTGAAGATTGAATTATAATCATGGTTTGTGAGAACGAAGAGGTTCTGTCTGTTGCGCTTTTTTTTCTTTTCATCATTTTATGCTGAAACTCACTTATATTAAGAATAAAGGAGTGAAAGAAACCATAATTGGGTTTCGGTTCAAAAAGAAGGATTATGTTAAGCCCTTTTGTGATAAAAAAAGTCGGTGTTAACGTCGGGTTTTTTTAATAAAAGTGAAAGTATCGATTTTTTTGAAGGCGGTTATGGTGTTATTATCGAAATTAATGGAATCAAAGTGATATATTATAATAAGTTATAATAACAAATAATTAAAAAAAGCGAGCAAGCCTAACAATAGTCGTTTATGATGTGTAACAACTGACATCTCACCTTGGTAATAATCAACATTGGACATTTTAGGAAAAACGATTTAAAACACGTTGAGCGCCACTTGCCTACCGGTGGTCATTTTAATTTTTCATGAGAGGACCAAGTGACCACCGGTGGGCATTATTGATTTTCCTTGCTGGGACAGCATGCCCACCCGTGGTCACATCACATATTTCATTTCAAGACCGTGTACCCACCAGTGAGAACGTTTTACGTGTATTTAGCATTAAGATATCTTAAATTTAGTCCCAGGATGTAAACTTATTTTACTTCGACTTGGCAGTTTGGTCTCCCAATGTCTACAAAATACTGAGTAATGTTTAGGAAAGAAAACTTTTTCGGTTTAAAAAACTAATTTAAAATATATTTGTGGGTTTTGTAGATCATTAAAAATTAACATTTTTCCATAAATAAAAATGAGCATAGCTGCAAAAATATTTTTAAATCTTACTATAGGTTCAGAAAAAGACTCGGCGATACAAAAGATATCTTATTAGGACCCCAAACGCCCTAAGCTTTATAAAACATGAAACAAACGGTTTTTCTAAAAGAAAATAAGTATAACTAAATATAACCTATTCTACTATCAAAGTACTTATGTTTATTTATGATTTTGAAAACATACTGTACACATTGGTTTTTTACACTGCTCACAAATAGTGTTCACCTTTTTAGCGTTTTTTCGAGCATAGGCTGAATTGTGTTGCCTTGTCATATTTTTATAGCACTCACTACATCTCTTTCTGGTCACTCTCTTCTGACCCTCCACTTCTTTTAATGTGTGTCTTTGGATTTGGAACTCTCTAGAGGTAGATGGTCGAGCCACTAGCGACATATCCAAAGTATTAGTAGATTCTACCAAGGCCGAAACAATAGATTCCTTGAATCGCGTTATATTCATTTTTTTATTATTCACTTTATTGAACAAACATGAAGCATTTATAACTGTTGTAGCAGTTATTAGGTGGAAAAGTAAACGTTTATACCATTTTACTGTGCGGCGACAGTAGGGAGCGTATGCTGCCATCTGATCCGATAAATGTCTTTCCTTTATTGTAGTCTAACACCACAGCTGGTCTCGTACATGCTTTTTCTTTTTTCAAAAAGGTTGTAACAAACAGAAAAAAAAAGAAAAAAAGATTTAAATTAGGTTATGCCTACTAGTGGACACTTGGTCCCAAGATGTATTATTACATTCTGGAACCACCGGTGGACCACAAATAAAAAACAGGTAAAACAGGGAAACGAGATTTGGTTTATCGAAAATAAACCGCACAAGTTCATACCGGTTGCAATATATCGATAAAACTAAATATAAAAATGCTGGTCCCAGCAAGTCACATCAGGTATGCCCACCCGTGAGCACGAGGTCTCCCGCGTAATTTAAGGAATGACCACCGGTGGGCAAGTGGCGCTCAACGTGTTAAGTATTATTTGAAATAATATTTGGTAACAAAGGACCAATTTTTTTTAATTGCATATTATTTAATTTATTAAGACTGGGTGTAACACAATTTTTTATATAATACATTTTCTTTTTTTTGTTCAATTTGGGGGAGACGATATACTCATGATAACTTAAATGTGAGACGTATACTTGTGATTTAAAAATATTTGAAAAACGTTAAACGTACCACTATAAGTTGTTGAAACATTTCGATTCGTGTTCATTTCGAACTCGTTATTCATTTAAAAAAATATGGAATATTGTCCAAGAAAGTGACAGAAATCAACCAAAAAATTCAATAAAGCTAAATAATTAAAAACTCATTCGAATAATGATTTATTATTCATTATTACTCACTTGCATTTCTTATGAATAATTTGCACCTTTTCCAAACACTTATTAATAACAGTAAACAGAATTATTTAAATAATTCACGCATATAAATTGAATCATATAACAACAAACTTTATACACAACACTGTACCTTAAGTGCACAGCTGATGCCAGAGATAATATACACAAGGCTGATGCCTATACTGATTGCCTACGACACCGACCTCCCGGTAAATTCGTTGCTACCATCTAACAGCGAAATTTACCACCGCTCGCGCTCGTTGGTCAAATCAAAAAGTGCGTTGCACTTTTAGAGTAATACTACAAATAGAAACCGCAAGTCATTCATAGAACTATCCGAAAAGACGGCTAAGATTCTATGGCCATACATATGTTTTCATCAATCACTTTCAAGGAGTGGGGAAAAACTGTCGGACTAGTCAGACAGTGCCACTGGCCAATAAAACTATTTACTTACAGGTGAAAAGAGAGGTTAGGAAAATTTCGACTGTTTTTTTGCAAATTTGGCACTGACGAAGCTTCAATGAACTAGGAACGTTGAAACTTCGTGGTAAAATCAGGTAAAATTGATAGTAAAATGGTTTCCGCGCTTTTCTCGGTGTTGCCATATTCCAGACACACAAAATTATTAACAAGCATTTGTTTCGTTTAAACCTCAAAAGTTTCAAACAAAAACATATTTTTATTACATAAACTACTTAGGATAATTATTTTAAAGTCATTTTTATGTAATTTCTTTAAAGTGCATTTTTATTTTGTACTTTTCTATCGTGTCCTATAATTCAGTTGTCGCAATTCAAAGGAAAAGTAAGACATTTTGCAAAGGGTCGGCAAGTTACCTTAGAATGTGGTGTGATGTTGGGTTCACTTTTGAATGATCTTTCTGATGTATTAATCTGAAGTTTCACTGGCTTCCGGTTACACACGTCCATCCAATGTCACGAAATGACAAGGAACCGAGAGGAAAGATGTAACACATCAAACAGAAAAGTTCATAGTTTTTACTTCTTTTTGTTTGGACATAGGAAAGTATCATCAAGTTAGTTTTCACGGTACTTCTGACTGCCATGTCTGCTTAACTGAGAAAAAACAACTACTTTCCGGACAATATGCTAACCAATATTAGATAACCCTCCTTTGTTTCTCATTATGCTGTAATTTTCATTTCAAATGGTATTATATTAAACATCATTATAGGAAGAAATTTTGCAATAGTATTTAGACAAGTAGTCCCACGATAGTTGATTAGGCCATTCCAGAGTCCTTTTTTGAGCCACATGGATGGAACAGTTATTGATCATTCTCTCGGAAAAGTTTTGTATCCAAAGAAATACTTGAATAAAGTTTTGCTTGTAGTTTGCAGAGCGGAGAATATTTCTTAGTTATTTCGATGTCAAGGTAAGAATGAAGTCATTTTATGACTTGTTGTTCATAAAAACAGCATCTATTCGTGGAATTATAAGTTGTATTCTACTTTATTGTGACAAATTTTACGGAAGTTCAGTGTAAAATCATTTAATTCTATTAATATATTGAAGTAGGTACCTATTTTCGTGCTGTTTTAATTAATTTTACATGGTTCATAGTGTCTACCTCATGAATGTACATAAATTGTCAATTATGAATTACCGACGGTATATTTTGAAACAAGCAGTAGCTGAGCATGGAGAACTATTATTAAGCTTTTCGTCTTAATAACATGTGACAGTCTGTGATATATTATAACATCAAATAACATTCTAGATTATATCAAATTACATTAAAATTGGAGGAAGGAAAATTTCAATGCAGCTTCACATGACTGATTTTCACTTTGTTGTCTTGAAATGAGATAATTGCTTAAAATGGGTTTTTTCTACTATCACTATCGAAACTCGTGTTTTGTGCCTTGAAAAGCGCAACTGCAAAGTTGATGTTTTCCGCGAACTGTCATAATTTGACATTATTGGTGCTCTTAAGCAGAAAGTAACTTTGAAGCACGCCTTATTTTATTTATAGATAAAAGAGAGTTTCTAACCCATTTTAACTGTAAAAATCTCGGAACTCAGAAACGATAAGGAGGTGCAGTTTTCGAAAAACATTTCTTTTTATATAAAGTTTTTTCACTTATAATTGCACAAGTATTTTATCGGGTAAATTTCGGTTGTTTAATGAGAAACTGTTTCCTAGCAATTTGACGAGAATAACTAGAATTTAGAATTTGAACAACACAAATTTACCCAATCTCAATACAAACCTCGAGTGTAATTCGGCAGGACAATTTAATGAATGAGAAATTTGGAAACATATCAATGCAAACTTTATTTATGAAACATGAAAAATAAACACATTTTTATTTTAATGTACAATTATTAAAAACGCAGTTATTGAAATTCATACTAGGAACAGTGATATCGCTGCGGGTGCCACAGCTAATCGTTTCTGTAGTAGATGTTGAAGTTTTTTCATTTTTCAAACGAATTGATTGAATAATGCTTGAATGATACTCTTTGTCAACTTGTAAGTATGGTTTTATTGATGATGAATTGCTGTGTCCTGTTATTTTTATTAGAGCTTGTTCTTCAATTCCGATTGAAAAATTTCGATTGAATGAATAGCAGTGATTGTCACATTCCGATATAAAACTATTGGCTGTTGAAAATCCAGTGAAAAGATATCCTGACATTTCCATGAAAAAATGTTTCGTTCCGATTGATTTCAATGGAAAAAAGCCAGTTAAACATTACGCAAAATACGGTTGAAAATAATAATTGATCATCGGTAAACAGAAATTTATTAGCACTCTGACTATTTCCATTATCTACATAGTTGTGTTCTAAAATGTTCTCATAAATAAACACATCCAAACAACATCACACGCCAAATCCCAGTAAATTGAATGTTTTTTATTGGGTTGTATAATTTATTGGAAATCGGAAAGTAAAATATCGAAAAAACAGCTGAATAAATCACGCTGAATGTCAACAAACACATATTCGACATTTTAATATTAGAATTTACTGTGGAAGTGCATGGATCAGGGATGGATTGAGTTGATGGACGTTAATCGGAAAAGATAATACTGTGTACCTACATTGACTTTTTTTCACTTTTTCTGCTATTTAGATTTAGGTAATTCATAATACCAAAGTGAAGTTTGGAATATTTTCCGTGAACAATTAAATCTGAAGTGAAAGTTGTGTTCTTGAGTTTTGAAAAACGTCCCACATTCCAAAAATTATACTTAATCAAGCACAGTGAAAGAACGGGATGCGGTTTCAAAAAAATATAACGTATAGGTAAGTAGAACTAATGGACTAAGGGTAGGAGAGTTCGATCACACCTCAATATATCTCTTACTTTCAGAATTTTTATACTCATCGTAACTTCTAAGCGAAATCTTGGCTTCGAATCATTTGAAAAGTAATTTACTTGAAGGTCCATGTACCGTGCTGCTGAAAAGTTTCGCACCAATGCGTTATCTTTGAAACGGATTAAGGGATTATTATTAGGATATTCTAGAACGATAAAAATACGTTTTTCTGCATATTTCAAAGCAAATGTCAAATGTTTTTGTTGTCAGCGTTGAGCTTATGGCCGCCATCTTGAATTTTTTGGAATTGCAGCCTAGGTCGAGTGACATTTCAAAGAAGCTTATTTTTTTCTCTTCCCAAAAATAATAGCAATGTATCACTTTGATGAAAAAAATGTCTTATAAAATATTAGCTCCATTTTTTCAAATTGAATTGTACTGTGCCAATCATATGACTTTGTAGGTTCAGAAAATTAAGCAAAAAACAATGGTAGGCATTAAAAACGACGACCGCATCAATATTTATGTACGAATTCTCAAAACTGATACTAATTGCAAATTAGAGTACACGAAAAAAAGTGGCACATTTATCGAAAAAACAACCTCCTTTAGCTTGAACGATTCTGCTAAGACAGAATTGCCGGTACTGGTCAAATTGTAATCCACAGTGGTTTGAGATGGTTTGTGCACATTGTCCACAAAAAGTTGATTTTCATCGGTGCTTTTTTATTGAAGGAACACTTACCAGTGTTCCAGATTTACTCCTAAATGAAATTATACCTGAAATAAAGCGAATATTTCGTAATATGAACGTATATTTCCAACAATATGGCGCACTTCCACATTATAAAAAAAAGCTAGACAATATGTAAATAGGAATTCTCGATCAGAGTTGGATTGATCGAAGAGGTGCAATTGAGTGGTCGAAAAGATCCCCCGACTTGACACCACTTAATTTGTTCCTCTGTGGCTACCTGAAAGACCGCGTTTATATGAACTGACTAACTAACTTGAATGATTCCCACAAAGGAGCACCTGAACAAAATATGGCTGTATAACGGAGACCTTACGTGCAGAAGATGCAAAAAGGACACCGAAACAGCTCTGCACATATTATGCAACTGTGAGACGCTGGACTACAGGAGGCTGCAAAAACTGTATGGAAGACCCCAAATGCTTCCAGAAGACTTCTACAACCAACCAGTAAAGAACCTGTATGAGCTAATACAGGGAACGGATTGGCTAAATAGGCTGTAGTTAGAACATTAGGAGAATCCACAAAAAGCCCAAGAGGCTGAGGTGGTGCCGGCGAAGAGACGGCTACTTGAATAAAAACTTGAATGATTTAAAGGATCGCTTACTTCTTGAAATGCAGGAAATTACTCCACAGATGATCAACGATGCTATTCGTAGTTTCGAAGAGAGATTGTATCGTTGTCAACAAACAAATAGCCATCATTTTGAGAACCTATTATGATAAAGTATTTGCCACTCAAATGAATGTTTAGTTTATAAATTTCTGTAAAATCCAGTATTGTTTCAAATTACAATTTTAATAGTTTCATTGAATTTATATCATAATAATTTTCGAGTGAAGTGATACACTGTTATTATTTTTGGAAACAGAAAAAAATAATATTAATTCGTAATACGTCACTCGACTTGAGTTGCTCAAAAAACTCAAGATGGTGGCCCTACGCTAAGCGCTGATGTCGAAAACATGTGACAATTGTTCTGAAATATACAGAATAAAGTCTTATTTATCGTCCCCGAATTCCATAACTTTCTCTTAATTCGTTCCAAAGAAAATCTCTTAGTATCAGATTTCTCAGCAACGCTACATTTCCGTACGCTTGACGCGTGAGTAGTTTTTCCTAAGTAGTTAATGGCAACAATTTGTACATTCACTGTAAATTTTCTCTGTTTTTTTATGTTCATTTTTCATCAATTATTCTTTAAATGATAAATTGGCATGCATATTACTTTTGCATATTTGTCTCCATGTATCAATTTGAATCAACTTGTGATATATTTTTGGAATAAGCTCATCAATCACAATTTGAAATAATTGGAAAAATAGAACGGTTTTATAGGAAATAAAGATAATATTGATGTGGATAATGTATTAAACGTTGAGAAAAATAATCGATAGGTCCTAAGGTACTAGTCAATACATGACTCTGCTCATCAACCTAGGGCATTTGTCACTTAATTGCACAAGTGGTTTGTATTTTATCGGGTAAATTTGGGTTGTTCAATGAGAAACTGTTTCCGAGCAGTTTGACGAGAATAACTGTCAACTATTGAAAACACGACACCGAAGGTGGAGTGTTTTTAGGTTGACAGTTATTCGAGTCAAATTGCTAAAGGAAACAGTTTAGAATTTGAACACAAATTTACCCAATATCAATACAAACCTCGAGTGTAATTCGGCAGGACAATTTAATGAATGAGAAATTCGGAAACATATCAATGCAAACTTTATTTATGAAACATTAAAAATAAACAGTTTATTGAGATTGTAAAAATTCCAAAGCCTCTTTCTAGATACCTACATAACAGCTTATCATTAAAAATCAAATAACTTACCCATTTTTTATCTAAACTTTCAGATAGAATGAAAATATATAGGGTGTTTCATTAAAAAATGGACGATATTTGCATTTTTTTGAAAACACCCTATATACGATTTCACTAATTAAACATTTATACTGAAAAAACTTTATATAAAAAGAAATTGTTCCTCGAAAACTGCACCTCCCTATCGTTCCGAGATTTTTACAGTTAAAATGGGTCAGAAACTTCTGGGACACGCGGTATAATAAGCCATTCTGCTGCAGTGTTATCGGAGAATTTGTCAGACGACTTCGAAGAAAAAAAAAACATAGTGATAAACTGGAAAATATGTTTATTGTTATAAAAGTACCTACAGGATATTCTAAAATATCAAAGTACTTATGGCTGAATAGGGTTTAAAAATCGCAGCCTCCAAATTATCCATAAAAATATCTGTTGAAATTGATGTCATAAAACTTCCCATGGACAATCCTCGATTTTATACATAAAATTTGTTGTTTTAAAAAATTTATTTCAAAATTTAAATTTCAAATACATTCAGAATATCTACTGAAATATTTGTTACAGTGCGCCCATAAAATAGTACATAAATTAATTATTAGCTAAAAAAGCAGTAATATGAGAAAAATCCAGAGCAGGCGGATTTTCGATTTCAATTCACAAATTTTTAAAAAAATGTTCACTCAATAACAGTTTTTTTGTAAAAGTTGTTATATTACTATTATAACGCCTTACAGAGTTTTTGAAAATTACATTTCAAAGACTCAACATTTTGTAGTAGCAAAGCTGATGTTACTTTCTGCATTTCCTAACTGATTCGGGGTATTAGGTAATGGATACGGGCAGGACTGTTAGTGTAGACTTTATATATATACGATGGGGTGACATTCACTAAGACCTGAAAGATCTATTGTGTAGACTGTGAAAAGAAGTCTAATGGGATAGAACCAGATTATCTAGAGGGTTATTCCACAGTTTTCCTTCTCCAGATCCATCGATCCGGAAATATTCTGTCTAAAAATGGTGACATTGTTTCCTGCTTGGTTTCAAAACTGGGCTTGGCTAGATAGGTTCAAAACTTTTCCGCATGTTTGGGTCAGGACTGGTTAAATGAGTTAGCCAAAGAGAGAGAGAGATAAGCTTCGTCATGAAAAATTTCACAAATAATCTGGAAAAGTGACATAATTTGAAAATAGATAAAATACATATACTATATTAATAATAGAAAACAATATAATATACAAATGTATATATGAAGGCGATAGCTGCAAAACGACACTTCTCCATGAAAGAAAACCGCCATTTAAATGCTAGAATTTCCTCCATCTGTGAATTTAATGTCAAGTCCGAAAAACAACATTGGCTTACCTAAAATGTATTGTGAGTATCATGGTGGGATGTAAAATACGACGTCCGCGAGTATTTTGAAACTCAGAACGCGACATGTCCATTTAAACCAATAATGAAGCTGTACCAATACTGACCAATAATGACGCTGTCACGTGATTGCGGCCATGTGTGCTTTAATGCAGAACATTTTTATTACTTTATTATAAAAAGTTAAGGATGGCAGGTATGTTATTTTAATCTTCAAGTTAGTGGATCATTCCATTATTCCTCCGTGTTCGGAAATATTGAAGAAGACGAAATCATACGGATTCCAGAAATAACAAATCCAGAGACTGGGTCACGACTACAATTGGAATTGGAAATCCTAGGCTTAGAGGCATTTCAAATTTAAGTCGTCAACAGCTTTATTACGACCATAAATAAGTCTGAGATGGTTTTAGTGAGAGGTGAACCTGTGTATAGGAAATGAAAGCAAAAACCTGTTGGAGTGGATATTGAAGATGAAAGAATAAAAAAAGGTGAGCTTTCACGGAATTTCGTAAACAAAAATTTTTTGTAAAAAACTTGGTTTTTTGAATTTTCTCCACATAAATTTTGAGATTATGTGGAAAAAGTGTGGAAACAAAAGTTGTATAGATTTTTATGTTACCTACAACTTTACCATTTGACTTTTTTCCATATGACTTGTAGTTTTGCCGGAAATCGAGATAAACCGTTTTTTACCCTTAAAAACTCACCCCCTTCTCGACCTCAGATCGACCGTAAACTATTTTTCCATTCATTTTTATATTATTCTCCTCCTTTCCCAATGGGTTTCATCCTACTATTATTTTTTTTTTAGTTTCGAAAATTATCGACCCTGGTCTATAGTATTCGTAGATATTTATTCTGATTATTTTTTTTCACTTTTCAAAATCTGACACTTTGGTGGTTTCAACCAATAGCAATACATTATTCTTGCCAATCATTCGGTGTTATACTGATAAAACTGCTTCCTCATCGATAATACATTGAAACGACAAAATTTTACTTTGAATTTGTCATTATAACAAAATGAGAAAATAAAGCAAAATCCTTTTAAATTGTTGAAAAAAATAATCTTCCCAAATACAACTCGTTCTTCAAATTTTATCACATAATTTTTTATTTTCATCACTCATTTATTTGAGGTAAAAACATTCAATCAAACCGAATTTAGATAATAATAATAAATTCATCAATCGGTTTGTTTTCTTATTTTTGCCAAATAAACAAGTTTTCGTGGAAAAGAAAAAGTTATCGATAAAATTTGAAGCACTCGTGGTATTGCCTTTGATAATTTTAAATTATCTGGCTTTAGCTCCTTGCAGTTAAGGCCTACGTTCTTGAAATGAAACATATCTCTTCGACAAATGTTAAAGCAGAACTCCTTGAAAAAAACCCTTATCAACAACAAACCGTTTTAACGGAAGATATCTTGTAGTTGCGGTGATCGTTTTCCACCCATCGGTTTTATAATAACTAAAGGAAGCTAACTGTACTGTTAAAAGGAAACTGTAACTTACATGATGGATAGGTGTACCTAAGATTACGGTAACGGTATATTTCTTCTCTTTTTTCAGGGACTCGTTGAGAGGGCGAGGACACATATAGGTTTTGTTTAGTGAACGAGTTACACTTGTTTCCTTGTTAATCTACCAGTTCTGTGGTGATGTATTATTGTATCTACGACCGTTAAGCGTTGTTCGATCTGTTGTGTCTTTGATACCCCTGTTTATTGTTTTTATAGAATGCTATTGCTTGATGTTGGGACTATTTGATTATTTCAATGCTCTTTATTGAGTGTTTAGTATCAATGACACTAAGTGCCAGATTTGCATTTTTTGTAAAGTACCAAACAAAAGGTAATGTACACTAATATTGTACTCATTATAATTTTTCTGTAGTAACCTTAATTTGGAAAATGATTTTAAACTTGAGATAGTGCCTGATCACACAAAAATTAATTAGAAATTTGTCACAAAAATTATAAAAGAAAACGAAACGCTTATACTGGTAGAGAAGATAGAACATGAAAAAATGAAGAAATATGACCTCGAGCACCCGAAAGAGATTTCAAAAGGCCATAAAAATAAATCGTCCTTTTCACCTAGACGAATCCCTAGAAAAGAGAAGAAATGTACCGTTGCCGTAAACTGTCCAAGCTCTAAGTTAGAGTTTCCTTTTGGAACTATAGTTAGCTTCTATTAGTTCCTATATAAACCTATAGGTGGATAACGGTCACCGCAACCACAAGATGTCTACCGTTAAAACGGTCTATTGCCAGCCTATACATTCTTTCAATCCTGCGAGTTTCGGCTTATTTACTTAGCAATTGATGGTTTTACATTCTACATACCGCTATACTGCATTAAATCCATTGTATTGCGATGTTTCTAAAGTAGTAGTTTTTAAATGAGGTTAAAAATGGAAAAGTAGACAACCGCAAACTGCAATAAGTGTGAAGGCATCTACTTTTCACTCATCTAATTATGTCAATGACGCCAAGCTTCAATTATAAACTGGATATTTCATTGTTACTGTGATAAACTAAGACACACACCTATATGTGATATTAATAAAAATGAAAAAAATTGTGTGATCCCAGTGTTTTATGTGTTTTATTCTCTTTCATATTTAAAAACATGGAATAGAAGCGTCACAAATATCTGTAATTTTATGAGCGATGTCTAACAAGATAAAATCGACCAAAACACACAAATATATTTTCAAATAACCTTCGTCAAATTAATGTAGAAAACAACTGACTTATTCAGACCTCGCTCCTTGGAAATTTATTTATGGTTATCTTAATGATATTACTGTGAACATAGACTGTGCGACTATTTTGTTTTGGTGGTTTTATTGATATCACATATATACACACATCAAAATAATATAGGGAACAAGATTTGAATTTGTTATAACTTTTTTGGTATGGCATATTATAAACTACAAAATGTATGTGGTACTGATACAATTGCCGTTGAACCCATTATCGAAAAGAGAAAATTGTTGAGAAACTTCAGAAAAAAAAAATTGATGTCATGTTAATAAATTAGCTACGATGGTTTGAGAAAATATTGATAAGTCAAAGGTACTTCGATAGGTTGTATGGTCTCCTCTTGCATCAACGACACCCTGGCATCTATAAGGCATGCTGAAAATTAGGTTGTCGATCTCCATTTGGTTTGTGGTGGTCCAGAGATTAGAAAAACAATCAAAAAGCTGTTGTCTTGTGTGGAAAGCTCCTTGATGGAGCAAAAGTCTTCGACCAATCGAATTCAAAAGATGTTCGATGGGATTGAAATCGAGGGGACTGCGCAGGCCATGGTGAAACATAGATTTTTGAATTTTCCAAATATTCGTTAACTAGGTGTGCTGTATGTGGACGGGCATTGTCATGCATAAGCTGGAAAATTCGGGAATACTTGTATGGCATATGGACCCACAATCGGTTGCAGAATGTTGTCACGATACCTGACGGCATTCAAATAGCCGTCCAGTAGAACGAAGTCAGTTCCTTCCTTCCATACGAATACCGACCCATACCATAACTGTACCACCTTTGTAACTGTACACCTCATGGACAGCGGTCCAGATTTCCAGATTTACAGATTTCCAGGTCGTCACCACACACGAAGTCAACGCGTATCAGGATTAAAGCTAAAGCGAGACTTATCCGTGAAAAGCACAGTTCACCATTCTCACTTCTTCGTGTACCCATGATAATCTTATACCGCGATTGCCACTAGTTGATGGAGGTACCCGAATCGGTCTATGGACGTTAAGGTTGAACTCGTGCAGCTTGTTTCTCACAGTTTGACCCCTCACAACGGCATTGTGTGTATGATGTAACTCACTCGCCAACTGACCTACAGTGATTGTCCGATTTCGTGATGCCAGTAAGCGAATAAAACGGTCTTGTATAGGATTCGCCTCTATGTCCTTCTCTGACACTTATCAAGTTTTTATGAATTACTGACCACTCAAATATTTTATGCTATCGAAGAAGGCAACCTCAAAAATACGTACAAAAATTTTTAAGATAATACCGAGGCTCTCACGAAAGATATAACAAATTTAAATCTTGTTCTCTAGATTATTTTGATGTGTGTATTCAAGGTGTTTGTCTTGGGTGTCCACAGGAGATATGAAATATCCAGTTTATAATTGAAACATTGACATTATTTAGTGAGTGAATTGGAAATTGCGGCACAAAAATCCAATTTCTGATCACCTACTTCTTACCTACTCACTTTCGATACGCAACAATGCTAAACTGCTCTAACACCAATAACCTAGTGAGGAAAAGTTGGAGCAGCACATGTGGAATGCGCTATTAATGTGGCAGGTGATGGCAGTGATTTAGTAGCTCCGGCTTCGCTACGAAGTGGCTGTGAGGGTGGGAGAGTGCACGTGCTTGTCAAAACATCTGGTCAGTAAATTTACCCGATTTCAAATTATATTTGGTCTATCTTTGTTTATTGTGAATTGATCCATGCGTAGCATAACTTGTTTTGTCTACGTAATTTGGAACTATGAATTCTCTACTGGTTGTTCCTTGGAACAATTTACCCAACTGACCTTCAATCAGACCTGAAACTCTCATGACCATCTCTTTTTTATTTCAAGGTTGCGAAACCAACGTATCACAGAGAGATGAAACCTCCGAGACATTGCTGAGTCAACCTATACATGCTGCCGTGATGGGGGGAAAAATGTACCAAATCTTCTGTCTGGAGAGGCGAAGAAGCACATATAAATGTGGAGTACAATTCTTTTCAAAAAACATTCAACGCTGCTCAAGAATCAGGAAATATGAACTAACTGGTTGACTGGATTTATGGGGAGGATTTCGGTTAAAACCTTCAAAGCGAGAACAACTCCTCCATATATTTCGCTGTTCAGTCAGAGCGCACATTTGACTCTCGTGATATCGATAGTACTACCTTAAGCATAAAGGGCTACACAAAATATACGAATTTACAACCTTACAATCAGCCACAGTAGTCTTATTTAGAAACTATCAACATTTAAATCAATAAAAAGTGTTATTTCTACTGTTATTCACTTTTTATACATCTTCAAATAATATAAAGTGCACTCTCAGACAACTACTTTAAGTGCCAAAAAAAACAATTTGGAGTATTGTTTGAGACGACAAAAGCTGTGACAAATTGGAATATGCAGTGCGAAGGAGAAGTTTACAAATCAAATATTTGCTTTCTTGTCGAGATGCTGGAACGGACGAAAGTGTCAAGAAAAGTGAAACACGTTCATATTTACGGTCAGACCAACATATTTATTGTATATCGTTGGAACAAAGCAAGTAAATAAGTAAACAATTCCAAGGATAGAGGTCATATTTAGGTGTTTTGAGTTTTATTTTGAATATCGAATTGAAAATTATAGTCGGGCCGTTCTTAGTTTACCACTTTCGGATTAGAAAGTTATATCGATAAAGGTTTGTGCTCGTCGGAAATTCCAGTAGTACTCAAACGTTATTTTATAAAATATAAATTATATACGGTATCCGCCAAAATAAACAGTACCGAAACAGAGAGTGCTGTGGTATGATAACCTATATTATACAAAATTTCATTCACACCTTCAAAATGTGAGAGTAAACGGCAATGATAATTTGTCCTGACTTATCGAGGAAGCTAGAGCATTCAAACTACATGGTAATTAGCGACACAACGAGATCTGTACATTTTTAAAATAGTCATTTGTTATTAGTTTAAAATAGATTTTGACAGATTAATATATTTCATGCTCCTTTTCTAAGTGATTTACATGAATTGGAAAGCAGTGGAATAAAATAACGCGTGCGGCAATAAACTCATTATCATCCGCAAAATAGGTGGGATAAGAGGTAGAAAACTCCTAATCGCACGCAAAATGGATAGGCATAAATAAATATTATAAATAATTTAACCCTTTCTATAACGTACAATATAATTTATCACGAGCTGCACGTAATGCAGTGCATATAGTGAATGTTCATCACGAAAAATACATGTATACGTGATTCAAAGTTATAGTACTCAATTTGTATTGCCAAGAATCAAATTCCAGGTACTTCTATATTTTTGAAAAGTACTATGGATACAAAACGTATAACAATTGATGAAAACTTTAAGTGAAATTGTTTTCAACTCTATTGAAAATAATCATGCACCTTGCAGGAAACGACTGTACTGGAATCCATTAACAAAGCTGGACTTTTGGAAACTTCAAATCCCACTTCAATATTGTTAAGTGGTAAGTACTTTACAGAACCGTGTAGGTTGATGAAGAAATAATACTGTGAATCACTTCAAACAAAACAGAACTTTCCAATACTTTTTAAAAGTTTTGTCTGCCCTCTTTTTATTTATATATCCAGTTCTATTCTTGGACTGTTCCCAAAGTTAACTGATCGAAATATCTACAGATAATTATAGAGCTCTCCACTCGGAGAAAGCTAGGCACTGTCTATTTATACAAAAAGGATAATAAATATAACACGAGGAGCATTCTATTCATATTTTATACTATCACGTGAAAATTGTCGACTGCATATCAAGTTTGACATATTTATGTATAGCTTGTCAAACAAGTCTAAATATGGTCAGATTCTATTGAATTGCGTCAATTATCGTCTTGTTTAACCCTTGCCAATAATCGTCCTAGAGTGAGTGGAACATTTTCTAAGTAAAATCGATGTACCATTCGCAGAATCCCCATACGTACCGATTCATCATACATATTCTCTCGAGTACACTGACTTCAAGTCCTTTTACGTGTGGTTTTCCTGTCCTCAAAGCCGCCTTCCTGGCTTCACTTCGAATTTTGTAAATACTCCGGTCATAAAATATACTTTGTCTGTTATATTCGTAACAGTTTCAATGCTGTTCAATAAGAGATGATAACTGAGCACATCCTCAACAATTGGTTTGACATTTATATATTATGCACATGTTTTAATATTTTAATTCACTCCATTTTGCCATCAGGGTGTCTATTCACTAAGAAGTGAGAGCTCCTATATAAAAATTGCAAGTTTCAAGAGAGCAGGCAAGAGCACTTTAAAGAGTTCACTCTCCTAGGAGCTCTCACTTCTTAGTGAATAGACACCCAGTAATGTTTAATTCGCGATTTTCGAGGTATCAAAGAAAAAGAAGGACAATAAATGGTATATTCCACATCATAATGTTTTCATATAATCAATTTCAGTCAGAAATAATATTTGATTGAGCTTCCTAACAGTGATATAGCACTAAACAGCATATTTTTGCCTGGCATAAATACTTTTTATTCATTCATCTATAGTTAATTTCAATGAGTACATAGAGTATTGGAATGCAATTATCCCCTACCTAACAGGTTTTCATCGGATATTACACAACAATTTAATACTAACTGTTTTGAGAATATATTATTTCGCTAGAATAATTGATCGATAAATATAATCGCATAAAAATGTAAAAAAACAACATAGGTACCTACTTGACTCCTTTGATAAGAAACGAGAAATACACACCATATAAGCAGAAAATTACTAAACATCATCGTTATCAGTGTCACAACTTGTACTTGATTCACTATCACTTGTTCTAGAACTATCTAATTTGTATGAAATATTGTTTCTCGCAACGAACTGTTTAATTTCAGCCCAAACCGACTCTACTGGACTCAACTCGCAGTGGTGAGGGAGGAGACGTGGAAGACTGACACTCGCTTATTTTGCCGGTTCATCTATCACATATTTTAAATATTTTGACTTATGTTATTTATCCATCTCATAATGACGGGCTTTGGTAACGCTGTTATTAAATAATATACCCTCATTTTGTAGCCATTCCTTATTCCAGCTTTTCTCCAACGGGAGGTTGGTAATTTTTTTTTGCAGGGCACTCTGGTAGATGGCATTATCGAGAACTATGAGAAATTCTTGTGGAATATTTTTCAAAAATTACTTTAACCAATTTTAAAACACTTTAGCGTTCATTTCTTCATGGTAGTCACCGTTAACAAACCATTTTTAGTGAAACCAGATACGAAACCAATATGTCTAATAATCAAACGGCGACCTATTCCACAAGGACCATTAATCCCTGTTCCATACATCCATAAAGGCTTGTTTACAACTTTTAATATTAAAATCCTGCCAAATCTTAAGAAAAGCTTCGTTAGCCCAGGTTTTATCAAGATAAACATTTGTTTCTCCCGTCGTTTAGCTGACATTATCTCACGAAGATAATCTTCCCGTCACAATATGATTTTACGTTTTCAGTGAGAAGACTATTCCTACTCCGTTGCTTACATTTAAAACCTATTTTATGCATAATACGCCACAACGTTGTTTTACTTATATATGCGACAAATCCGCATCAGTTTTTATCAATTTTAATATTCCATTTAATGTAAGTACTATTTTTGTATAAAATAAACGGATGTATCTTCTAATTGCGTTGTTTATAAATGCATTGGTTTTCTTCGCTTTTTGTCCTAGTTTCTACTTACGAGTCGCTAAGAACCTAATCTGTTTTCTTATGTATTACTTTGAAAATAGTCGATTTTTCCTTAGCGGTAGCGGTTAACATAAACCTGACCACATGACTATTTTAACAGATAAATAGAGTGTGGAACAGCCAATTGAAAGGACCGGGGTTCAAATCCCAGGTACGCCTGACCTGCTATGAGTTTTTTCAGAGGTTTTCTCGTAGCAATAGGCGAATGCTGGGTCAGTACACACTTCTCAGGTACCTACCACCGTTCCCTCCACTCCCATCCCCTGAACCAAAAACAATCCCTATTCCTTTCAATGTTGGCTGAAGAGGCTCCGGAAAACTTATAGCGGCCCGCTCCCCTCGAGGGGGGAGAATGAAAATCGATCCTTCCTTTTTGCCAATTGAAATAAATTCTATAACGAATACATAAGGCTTGGACACGTCGATTTGTATTTTTAAATGCGCATTTTCTTCAATAAAAAAAAATTTTATAGGGTGTGTTATGTGACAATGGCCAATACCAACTTTCTTATTTTAAATGCAACCCCCCGTATATTATTTATTTTTTGAATTATTCAGAAAGTTCTAGACATAATTCATGTACAATGTCCTATACCCATCTTTAACTGTTTCAGAAATGTTTTCATATTTATTTCACAAATTCGCTAATTTACACTGAAAACCTGATAAGTAATACTGCTTATTTCTTAATAATGTCAAAAAAAACAAAAAAAACATTGATGTCAATGTAGCAAATGTTGAAAATGATTGCCGCGAACGTCTTGGTAACCTGGTAATCTGGTATAGAAATGTCTTCTAAGGCGTGGCTGATCTAATCGCTAGCATGATTTGTCTTTTTAAGTCATCTTAGTTAAGGGGTTTAGTTTTGTATACAATACTTTTGACATATTCCCACAAAAAGTTGTCAGATCAGTAGATCGTGCTGGCCATTCTATCGTTATGCGCCTCCCTATCCACTGATTTGGAAAAAATTGGT
The DNA here is from genome assembly GCA_949126875.1 of Lochmaea capreae. Taxonomy (NCBI): domain Eukaryota; kingdom Metazoa; phylum Arthropoda; class Insecta; order Coleoptera; family Chrysomelidae; genus Lochmaea; species Lochmaea capreae. The sequence continues at coordinate 4,307,932 of OX421409.1, forward strand.
TCAGGTACTGCCGGACATTGGGAATGGGAATGGGGAGGTTCTCCATCTTGCTGAAACCATATTGTTTTGGCAGGAACTTGTGGGTTTGCTGTATCCGGATATAAGTTTGTCAAAGTTGGCACGACTCTCAAAATATGATATTAGGGATGCTAATCTCCTGGCAATCACTGGATTGACTTAGGCATTGCAACGCAGTGTTCGATACTCTCTTTTAAATATCTAGGAAAATAACAGATTATATATCACACAGTAAATAACAAACTATAAAGTGCGAATGAAAACGACAAACCAAAACAAGAAATTCTAATAAAATAGGCTTGTTTTTTTATATCCAGTAGATCCACAAACTGCGTTTTTATATTCATTGGTGAATTTTAGATTGAAGAAATGACGCGTCCATGTATTACTGTTGCATCAACCAAAATTGCAAACCATTCCACTGCTGGTTCGAGGTGGATAAATTTAGTGGTTGAACAAAATGATGGCTTAACCTCAAAAAAAATAAAGATTTTAAGCGGTATAGCGTTATAGATATGGACGAATAAACAGAAATCAATTTAGAATGTGATGATGAAGTATTGACTGTACTATTAACAGCGTTAGAAATTCAAAAAATTTCTAGTGGAATCGATTGTCAGTTGTCAGATATAATGATAAATGATGTAAGCAACAACAAATGCGTTTTTTCATGTGCCACTGATGACTCTAACTTGTCGTTGCAGCGAAGACTGACGTCAGTCAACCAATGGTGAATAAATGAGGTAAAAAAAACGTGCCTAATTGTCTTATTTTGACAGCACAAGCCTTGCAAACCTGGACACGGCAGCTAACTTTTGGACCGTAATTTCCCCCGTTATTATGGTTAATTATTCCATTTACATTTTGGATATTAAGATTTTGTTAGTGGCTGCAATTGTTACTACAAATGTCAAAATTGCAAACTTATCGTAAATGAACCTTACTCCTTCTTTTTATGTGTATAACATACAAGTAATCTAATTACTTAGTGGTTTGTTCATGTGTTTATTTAATTTTTTTATTAAACATGTTTTAAAATCATGTATTTTTTCAAAAAAATATAATGAATAAACGCCACCATTACTACACTACACTAGTTAGGGAACTACTTCATTCCAATACTCTATGTAATTGTTGAAATAAACTTTGGTACAGTTGAATTTGTTGATTGGATTTTCCCTCGAGCTAATCCTTCAAAAATAACATTCCACCTCTTTGTAAACTTGTTTACTTTAATTTCAAATACCAAAAAGACATTTCAATTCGTTTGAAATATTAGCCGACTAGATCCAAAAGAAAATGTGTTAAATAAGTTGCTGTCTTCTTACCGTTTGTCAGTCGGTAATGAGCAGCTTGAATATAAAATAATACAAAAGCTTAAAAGTCACGTATTCTAAGTATTTTCAACGGCAATAAGCTTTATTTTCACGAACTCTACTTTTAAGACATTTGGAAAACTTCCAAAACTTATAAATAAGAGATACTGTTTTGCTCCAGAATATATATTTAAAAAAAAGAATATAAACAGCAGAGAGCAAGCATTTTATTTCATAAGAAAATATTTGTTTTACTAGGCTTGTGGAAAACCAGCCAAGGCATTGAATCATTCAATCTTCTCTGCCATGTGAAACATATAAATGTTCCACCAAATTCGTTTAGATTTCACGCAATATCCAAATAATTGAGCTCACTTGCCTTCACCCAATGTCATTGTCAATTTTGATTACCAATTTGGTTCAAATTATTGCATAGCAACAAACCTTTCCTGACTATGTGGGCAATGAAAATACTCCTTTCATACCTGTTAAGTCTCATTAGAAAGCAACTTTTAATGTCATTTGGAGGAAAAATTTGTTAATCTTACGGGATGTTCAATGTATAATTATTGATTCTATTTTTATGGTGTACTGAATCCAAAATTTTGGTACTATTATTTTCTTGGGAAATTAAACCACAATATTTATTATACTATAATTTCCACGTTTCGATAGCGTTCCAGCTACTGTTATCAAAAATAATTATGTGTTTGAAAATTTTGGTCCCTATCTGACTGACACTACGAAAAAATTTGACAACTAGACAATCAATAATATTTTGAAATTTGAGACTGCAAAAAGTTAGTTGTAAAATGTTTTCCAATTTCATTCACAATAGATCATATCCTTGGTAAAATATAAAATAACATATTTTTTTGTATGCCATTCCAACAATATTACAGTCTACTAGGAATTGGATCCAGTGAAGTGTATGCTCCTGGAACGGTTTTATTGGGATAACGCTTTTTTGCTTAATTCGGAAATGTTGATAGAACTCGTTTGGTGTTACTTTTTCTTGTAAAATGATTATTTATGTGATTTTGTGTATTGAAGAATGTGTATCGATTAACAATTCCAATGATAAATCGTAAGAAAACCCGGATAAAAACTTATGATACTATCCTGATAACGTAGGTAATTGATTATTGGAAATTCCCCTTTTTAACATTTGTAACCAAATTTTACTACATTCGGATAAAAAACTAGCTACACAGTTATCCGAATTTAGTTGTATTAAAGCCCCTTTTTTTGTCTTTTATTATTGGGCTCTTTCAATATTATGTGTGCCAAATCCCACTGAATTTAATGTCCCTCTTCCCAAGCATATTTGCAAATACCTGACTTGAAAAACAACCTATCTTGAATATACTTTTTGTGCTCATTTATTCGGATTCTGAATGGTCTAGATGTTTCACCTGAATAGAATTCGTCGCTCTCACAGGATATCTGATATATGCAGAAGAAGTGAGAAATGTCAACGTTAGTGAATGGACCGTTAGAAGAAGACTTAATGCTGCTCTACTGTCATGTAGAAGAATGGCTACAGGTCCCCCGTTACAACGCCAGCATCGGACTGCAAGATTGACATTTGCCAGAGATCACGTTCGTTGGATGATGACTGGAGAGGGGTATTGTTCTCAGATAAATCGCGTTCTTGCCTCACTGGGTCAGATGGACATCGACGAGTGTGGAGAAGACCTGTGGAAAGATACGCTGAAGTTTGCATTGACAAGCGTCTTCCATTTGGCGGTGGGTCAGTTATGGTTTGGGCGAGAATCACTGCACAAGCTCGTACAGAGTTGGTCTTCATAGAAAATGGCTCCCTAATCTCTCACAGGTACATTACGGAGGTGCTAGAAGACCATGTTATGCCTTTCATGGTGACTATGGGGGAACGTGGCATTTTTATGCAAGATAATGCGAGACCACATACAGCCAGAATTGTCAGGGAGTGTCAGGATGAGGTAGAAATTAGGCGGTTTGACTGGCCAGCCCGCAGCCCAGACATGAATCCCATAGAACATGTCTGGGACGACTGATCCGCAGACACACACCAGCACCAAGAACTGCCCAGGAGCTGAGAAGATTGCTGTTGAAGGAATGGGATAAAATCGACCAGAATGTGATCCGCAACTTAATTCAAATTATGCCGCGCCGACTTCAAGCAGTCATCAATGCAAGAGGAGGGAATACACGTTATTAGTGTCAAGTTTTTTCATTTTGTTCGTTCCATATTTTCCCTAACAACAAAATGTTGAATTTCGCCCAAAATGTTAATTTTTCTTGAGTATAGAGTGTTACATTCAGCTTACAAAAGCACATGCAACGATGTACAGTTTGCGAATACGATCTTAGAACGTAAAATTTCAAATACCTAACTTGAAAATGTTAAAGTGACCTCAATTTTTTGCTCGCCAGTGTAGTATTTGTGATAAAAATAAATAATATCTAACAGTTACCTACTAACTGTTGTAGACTTGCAAAGGAATGAACACTATTAGCAGCCTGGTAGTTCGTTCTTTCCTTTCAGACTTGTAAGATATCTTGAATTATACAAAGGTCGCCTGACAAAGAATGACGGCTTAGAGAGAATTCCAATAGAAAATTCCTTTAAAATGATCAGCTTATGAGAAACTATCCAGTTCATCATTATTATAGTGCCTCTAAGATTGGCTCTTCTCAAGTTTTCTCAGTATTGTTATTAAAGCCGTGATAACAATAGAAATATTCAAATATTGCGGACAATACCATACATTCAACATGTGACAAGCTTCACTCAGCTGATTTCTGATGCCTTCCAGAGCTACTACCCCACAAAATAAAATCTTAAATGATATTGTCTTTATTCATCATATACTACCAGTATTAAATATTATAGTGGTATCAAAAAATGGGAATATTAATCTGTTCCAGTGCTTAGTATTTCCAATTTCTATTCAGATGCTTGTGATTCGTAATAATGTACAACTGTATTTTTACAGTTTCCTGTAACAATTGTCATATTTAAGTATTGCGTGTTAAGAGAATAGTTGAATACTATTATAACACCTTACAAGTTTGAAAATTACTTTCCAGAGAGCAAACCAGGATTATCCGGGCGCTAATACGCCGAAACCCGTCTACAAGTGATATTGTTCATTTTAATTACAAGTCAGAATGGTTGGTAATATCTTGCAGATATACCAGCCACGTTTAACTTGGAAGTGTAATTCAATGTCCTTCGTGGCATATAACCAGGGAAGTAGTTGTTTCTTCTTAGTGAACGGTCTGCTCTTTGAAAAGTGATTCTCAAATTTGTGAGGTGTTATAATAGTATTCAACTATTATCTTGACACCTATTGATAACAGAAGTGTTACAGTTAACTGTAATTGAGTAAATAAATACAAAACCGAGATGTTTTTTATAAATATAGAATTCTAAGCATTCCCTTTCACAGGGGTTAATGTATTAATGTGATTTCAGCGTTGTCGTCAGTCCAGGATTATGCTCTCAGAGCTTCTGGACTGATGATATCTACCTTGTACTGATGAGGTGCAAATACGCCGAAACCGGTCCACAAATGACTGTGCCTTCTAATTACAAACCTGAATGGTTGGTTATATCATGCAGATATGCCAACCTGTTCAACTTAGAAGTGTATTTCAATGTCGTTCGTAGCATATAGCCAGGGAAGTAGTTGCTTCATAGTGAATGATCTGCTGGTTGAAAAGTAGTTTTTAAATTTGTGTTATAATTATAGTAGTTAACCATTATCTTGACGTCTACTGAATTTTTTCTAGTTACCGAGAATCTAATTTATAAAATGGAAATCCAGAATATAAACAAATATTTATTGCGACGGAAAATTCATCATTCACCTATAAATGAAGTAAATCGTGACTGTAATCATTATTAGTGTTTGTATTTTCCACACGTTTCACCTTCATTTTGATCTACTGTCGATGTTTGAAGAAAATCGAAATATTTTCTATGAAAAATCGTTCTTCAAGAATGTAAAACATCACTCGAAGTGATGACTAGCATGTGTAGCAAATTACATGCTAAATTTTATGTTTCTTTAATTTTCTTCACGAAAAGGCTTCTGTCGTGTGTTTTATATTCCGTTTTACTCAATTATTCTTTGTTTGTCTTTTTTCCTTCTATTTTTGTCTCCACTCAATGCCTTTATTTCAGCTGGTGATTCTAGGTCTAGATGTCAGTACAATCAAGTATACAAATTTTTATTGTATGTATCTGCAACATCGAAAAGTGCACTGTAAAGTAATTTATTCAATCTAATACAGAATTTATGTTGGAGGCACTAAGAAAAGTTCTGAGTGGCGAGAAATGGAATATTTTAACGTCGATATGTGATTATAAAATAAAATGTTGATAATTATATTAAATAAGTAGCAAGAGCGGGCTGCTATAGTGGGTGTAAACGAGGACAACTCCTGATATTTTCTTGGGAATTTCAAAACTCCGACACAAAGGTTTTCTCATATCCACATCGATCTGATTGGACCACTTTCACCTGCACAGTCTTTTCGATATTGCTTGACTATCATTGATCGTTTTACTCGATGGCCCGAGGTTGATCCTTTACGGAGTATAATTGTAGATTCCGTGATTCACGCTCTTTTGGATTGCTGGACATCTCGTTTCAGTTTTCCTCAAACTATAACCTCAGATCGTGGAGCTCAATTTATTTCCCATGTTTTCAAAAATTTCGTCAAATTTTTTGGAATTCGACATAATCTCACTACAAGCAGGCATCCTGCTGCGAATGGTTTGGTCGGACGCTCACATCGTCACTTAAAAGCTGCAATAATGGCTCATTCCGACATCGACTGGGTTCATGCTTTGCCCCTCGTACTACTTGGAATTCGTTAGGCTTTCAAGGAAGATATCAAGGCTACTTCCTCTGAAATGGTTTATGGAGAAACTCTACGTTTACCTTTTGAACTGTTCTCTCAAAACCTTGAAAAGAAGAATCTTGAACGATTCAAGCAGCTTTCTCTCAAGCTTAAGAGAATTCATGTGACGCTTACGACCAACTCCAGCATCAAGACATTGCCAACCTGGCGTTTTTCTTTTCAAGGATCTTTCGAAATGCAGTCATGTCTTTTTGAGAGAAGGACTCATTCTAAAAGCACTCCAACCACCATACACTAGTTCATACGAAGTCATTGATCGAGACGAAAAGACGATGACACTCTTGATACATAATAAACCTACCAAACTGTCTATCGATCGAGTGAAACCTGCATTTATTATACAAGACTGTTCCTGTTCCACGCCTGCTGTTGAACCTGCACCTGAATATACAACGCGGTCTGCAGAAGAGTTAGATTTAGAAAAACTTTGAAGTTGTAGCCAAATTCTCTGCCAAGGGGGGTAGTGTGGCGGTTGAGATTCTAAAGTCAATAGGTATAAAAAGTGAGTGACAGTAGTGAGGGTGAAAGATCCATATATTTCGACAGGTATATTAATATATAATTCTATTCACAATCGGTCAGTAATATAGACATTTCTTACCTTTAAAACGGTAGGGAAGTGACTCATTACCTACTTCCTTTCACTTCCACGCTATAGCCGGAAAAGTACTTTTCCGGTTAGAAGCATGTGTCACTTTTCTGAAGGTTGACAATATTGTGTTAAGCTGGTTTTAAAAAAAGTTAATACCTTTCTTTGCTTTTCTACGGAATTATTCCCTCAACCGCAGCTTCTTGGACTTCCGGAGGAGTACAGGTTAATTTAAAATAAAACATTATGTAGGTACTTGTTTGAGCAAAAAAATTAAAATTTTGTGACAGAAAGAATATTTTATGACACAATTGTGAAAACCAATAAATTGGTAATATTGCCTAGCAACAGATTGATGAAGTACTTTGTCGAAAAAAATATTAAATTGTGATAACAAATTTTCTTAAAATTAATGTTTTTAGAAGCTTGTGACTAAGCGATTGTGAATTAGATAGTATTCATACCACGCGGGAAGGATCGTTCCAGCCCAGGCTTTGTTAGAAACCCAAGGCGCGTAGCGCTGAGGGTCGCTAAAAGCCGTTATGATCTACTTCCCCGCTAGGTATGTAATATACTACTAATACATACCACGCGGGAAGGATCATTCCATCCACGGCTTTTAGCGACCCTCGGCGCTACGCACCTCGGTTCTCTAACAAAGCTTGGGCTGTAATGATCTACTTCCCCGCTGGGTATGTAATATACTACATTTTTTCACGGCTTCTGGTCGGTGTGAAACATGGACGGCGCAATATAAATTATATAAACAAATCTTTGGCGATTACGACAATGATCAATTAGATCCTGAGCTGCAATAACTTTGAAAATTGGGCCTTTTTAGTGGTTTCTCGAATCTTGGAACAAATATGTATTTGAAAGCTAACTGATAATTTTTCACCTTATGCAGGTTTGTTTCTAATATAACTGTCACAAAGTTCAATAAAAAGTTAAACAAATACAATGGTAATTTGTTCACTCGTTTGAACTTGGGGCAAGTAATATCATAAGGTCTGGAATTATGTTGGCAGTATTTGTCAGAGTGCCCGGCCAATTGCTGCTACGACCGAGGCCAATACATCCAACGAAGAATAGCCTCAGCTGATAATTTTGTTTTTGTGATTGATTATTGTGTTAGTAAATTTGATTCACTTTTCGAATATTGCTGTACTTTTGAGTTGTTTGTGTATATTATTGGAAGGAATGAAGCCAGGATTTTCGAAGCGTAATGCATAAAATCAGCCAAAAGTTGATTTTAGTATAAAGAGTCAAAAGATGTAAAATTTGGATTATGTATATGCAGACGTCGGGAATATTGGAACAAAACTATCAATACTTAATAAATAGTAACTCATTTTCCTTCAATTTATTTATAAATATTCACAACAGCTGATGTTCCTGGTTTCGGTCAACTTCTTTTGAACCTTTGCGTTTTCGAACCACAATTTTCGTCTGTTTTCATCTCGTGGAACGTAAGATATTACTTTGCTTGAGCAGTTTATATTATTATTCGTGCAAACAGGCACTCTTTGAACATTTTGGAAACACGAAAGCCAAACGAAAACAAATAATCCAAACAACAGCAATAATAAAAAGAATATCGATGTTATATGAGATGTCAAAATTCAAAAACCAGGGAAACAAACCTTAAAAATCCTATAAAATAACGGTCTATCGTTTTCAAGGTCCTAGACTCTTTGAGGTCACTAAGGAGGGAAGAGTAGTATCACGTCCGAAGCTCGAGCTTGCTTTCCGCACTTGTTACAATTTTTTTAGGATAGAAATCCAGCTGAAAAAAAAAATTAAAAATACGGGGACATTTTTTCATAAAATGCTTCAATAAAAAAAATACTGGGAAGGCTCATTATCCTGTTGACAATTGTATTTATGAAGACTACTACTATTTTCACATCGTTAACAAAAATACATAATCAGGAAAATATTCTGAGTTTGAGTGCTTGTTCTTATTAATAAATTTCCTATCTACTTGAATCTCAGAAACATATCTTCTCAATGTCAATCTTCAAAAAATTAGACATTATAATGGATTGGCTAAAGTTAATTGAATAAAAACTACCGATTATTTTCCATTTTCAACCGCACGAACTGACCATCTTTCTTACATGACTACATCTATAAGATGCATTTTTGACAATCTATGACACTTTTTTACTCCCTACAACTCCAATATTTTCAGCCAGTTTCACGCAAATGAAAAGATGTTAACGTCTCTTTCTAATAATAATTGTACAATTTTTTTTTCAATACACCTGTCAAATTAAATTCAAAAAGTTGGCGTGTTACAGCGTTTGTAAAGTATTATTATATAAGGCAACAAATATTTTTCACTTCATCCGTGATTTTCACGGATGGTTGAATTTTGTTGTTCGATTCACCGTTGAAAACGTTTTATAGTAGCACTCGTGTATCTTTATATCCATCTTCACATCCGAAATACTAAGCCAACTAAGTTGAAATTTGTTACACATATGAAAAAATATGTAGAGTTTGTTTAACCAACCTTTGCCGTTACGTCATACATTGTCCAGCTGTATCCCTCATTCATGAAATAGATGAGACGGACGTCATTAACGTATTTCTTAACTAATGTCGACGTAAATTTCACTTGTTACTTTTGTCAGTTCAGTAGTCATATTTTGATTTGTTCAGTATTTTTGGTCATTTTTGCCTTTTTTTAATTAATTTTCCATTATCACAATGCCTTTCCGGTATAATGAGAGAGAGCAAAGTTTAATTTCGAAGTTGATTAATTACTTTTCAAGAGAAAGAGATGCTGAAATGCCGCTTTTACCGTTAAATGCAGTCCTGTTATCATAGATCTGAATGAATTAGACTTCCACAATGATGATGAAGATGATTTTGTCAGTGATGAAGCTTAGACTTTGCATATTATTTCATTACATATGCTATTTCAGTTTACCTTTCTTATCATATAGATATTCTATCTATTTTCAAATATGCTTTAGGCTCACCCCAAAAATATAATCGTATAATACATTTTTAATATTTTTTCTTATTTTCTTTGGGAATCAAACCACAAAAAAATGTCAGATAGGGACCAAAAAATTATTTTTATACTATAAATAGTTAATCTTGACAACGGTAGCTGGAACGCTACCGAAACGTCGAAATAAAAAATAAAAAAACAATATTGTGGTTTGATTCCCAAAGAAAATAGGAAAAAATAATAAGTAATGCCACAAGGAACTTATAGAAGACATTTTTAATATATTATATTATATAATTCGTCATTTAATCACGATTCGGAGATCTGTAATTTTTTAAATTCAGTAAAAAATCATGCTCAGGTGCGTTAAACATCCTCAAGCTAGAAATTTGAAACAAATCAGTTAAAAAAAACGGAGATTTCGAGTTAAAACAAAACTAAATTATGTAAAAAAGCAACGCATACAACTAAGTACAATTTTTGGCATTACTAATTAATTCATACAAACACAACTTAACATGCATCATTGAAAACATATGTCAATGATTGTAATTTTGAGGTTAAGTGTAAAATAACATTCAACTAATATAAGACAAACGTAAAAAAGCAGAATACGTCACTGATAATGACGTAACGGCAAAGGATGGCTAGACAAACTCTAGTACAAACATAATAGTGTTACGTAACTAAATAAATTTGGTTATAATAATATGCTCTAGTAGATATTTAGATCAGCAAATGTCGGAGAGAAAATAAAGCGCTTCTCATTTATATTGGAGAAACTAAAAACAATAAACATGCCCGTCTTCACAATATACGAATCATAATTCAAAGATGATTTTAAGTTGCTCCGTTATGTAGGAATGCTTTGATTCGAGTCCTCCGCGTGCTGCATTCGGGACAAAGCTTTTAGTTAGATATTCGAGGCAACGTCTGTACATGGCAAGAGCTGAAGTTTAAGCGAGTTTTGGTCGACGAATAATTGCGTGCCCAATTTATACAATTTCAAATGAAAACAGCTGTTCTATTTGACAGATTGTCGAGGGGAGCGCCAGGATGAACAGCATCAACGTTAGGCGGAGTGAGGTGCGGGTGAAAATGACTGTTACTGACAGCGTGGGGTTGATATCATTGAAGGACTACAGTGCTCGTTCGAAAAGTGGAAATAAATAAAAACAAACGTGCCTGTAAAAAGTAAAATTAGTGGGAAGATATTGAGAAGGTTTAAAAAGGAAGAAAGTTGTGAGTGAGAGTACGGTACTGCTGTGCCTGTTCCAATTCTGAAGAGATTGGTAATGACAATACAAGTGTTATAAAAACGTTGTTAAAGAAGTTAGCAGAAAACACGGTAAAGTTCACTACCAGTGTGTGGAAGCGGTTTTGAGAATTTTGCGCAGAAAAGAAATATATAATAGTATTAATGATTGTTCGACTGCAATGACTCAAAAAAAACGGAGAAGATTGTAAAGAAGGTGTTATTCAGGTTATGTGGAACTCGACTGCGAAGCAGCTTCAAGAATTTTATTACAATAATTTATTCATATACTTCCTAGCTCAGTTTCAAACAAAATAACAAAAATTTAGCTAAATGTGAGGCATAACATTCTTCCCAATGAGGTTTATTTTAGCCTTCATAATTCATTTATATAACTCAAATGTACGGAACATCGTTATTTCTGTGTATTTTCATAAAATTATAAAATATTTTAATGAGAGATATAAAAATCAAATCACAGAATGTCATAATGTCAAACATTTTCCATTTATTAAATTCAAGCAACCTACCCACAACGAAAAATTTACCAGGATAAATCACTGTCGTCATGGCAACACAAACAAAATAGAGAAATTTGATTGGTCTATACAGAAGATGTGTAATTTTCAATATATCTAAAATTTTCTATATTTTTTCATTGGAAATAGTTTTATTTATAACACTTATACTGTATGTTGTTTTCGAGACTGCCAGTTTATCTTCGATTCACCTAATTCAACTTTTCCAAAATATTAGTTTCTATCACTAGCTATCATTAGCCCAGTTTGCATCAGAAAAAATAGCAGCATCATTATTACAAAAGGAAAAAAAATTTACATGCATTCAATCAACTGAATGGTACAACATCATCAACCGGTAACCGGGCATATTGGCCTAATAAAAATCCCGGGTCTATTTGTTTTCTTCATAACTAGGAATGTATCTGTTAGCTATATGCATATAGAAAATGCATGGAACATGAACCTAGATCATTCTCCCATCCTATTGACACTTAGTGGAAGTATTATCCAAAAGGAACTACGACGTTGATTGTACAATAAACTTAAAGCTTAAGATAACATCTTAAAGAAAACATCCAGCTATTAGCAGTGGCGGATTACCGCACAGGCGCATGAGGCGCCTGCCTGGGGCCTCAACAAAGCAGGGGGCCTCAGAATTGTTGGCCTCATCCTCAAAAAACAACCAAAATTAAATAATTGTAGGTAAATGTTTAAAATGTTTACTGTTTCTTAATAAAAAACGTTATAATTTTCTGCCTTGTACATTTTAATGGATCCATTCCCCTCAAGTAAGGTCAATAAGGGGGCCTCAAAATCGAGTTGCGCCTGGGGCCTCACAATATCAAGATCCGCCACTGGCTATTAGTTCCTCAAAAAAACTAAGAACAGTTGAAAACATTGGCATAATTACTCATAAATGGGCGAGACACCAGGAGACAGAAGGGGTAATACTGATATTATTGTAAGAAGTAGAGGTAACAGTTATCCGAAATAGATTGTAGCACTTATCTATGAAAAAAATAGACCAATAAAATGTTTGCAGGTGGACCAGAAGAGCGGTTACGAGGTGGCCAAGGATATTCTCACAGCACCGGCTGAATGAGCAATCAGATTACTTCAGGGTCTCAAATTTCCCGGTGAAGATGATATATCTCCAGCTCTGCTGCCAAACGGACTGGAATCACTTTCATCTACCGTTATCAACTGTATAGAGCAAGTCTGGCATGAAATCACATTCCAGTTGATCGATGGTTACGATGCTAAGCATACCAAAAGCACCACAGACGCATACTCCAAATTAATTAGACTAATTAACATAACATCTTCACAGCTAAAAAAACTTGAATGAACATATCGGACGAATCACCTCATACAAGGAGTTTCCAAAGTATTCTGAAATATTGATGTGGGTAATTCATCATTCCATTTCAATACAAGAAGTTCCTATAAACATGTGTAATTAGTTTTGACGTTAATGAGATTCAATGATTCCATTATTCCAATAGATACAATAACGTGATAAACATAAAAGTAGTACATTTCGAAGCAAATGTTCAAAAATTTAATGAATTAGGCTTTTACTTGATGAAGATCGATACTGAACTATGGAATAAAACAATTTAATTTGTTTAAATCTTCATTATATTTAAACTAATGTTCAATATAAGTTTGTGACTCGCTTCGTTTTATCAAACGAGTGAACGAATAATAAAAAAAAATTTTATGTCAAAGAAAAATGATTGAAAGAAGATAAGAATATTCAGTACAGTGAAATATATATTTTTAATATTTATGTTAAGGTAATAGAGTGAGATAGAGGACAAAGTTAAATTAATAATTCACAAAAAGTACAAAGTACAAAAACGTGAATTGAAGTAATTATTAACTGATAAACTAGTATCAATAAACCCACGAACCAAATTTTGAGAACATATATTTTTTCATACAGTGTGACCCATTTTGTTTGGAAGCACCCCTATAAAATCCGCATTTTTCAACCGATTTTGATTTAGTCTTTTTTGTTAGATTCAGTATCAAAAAACAGAATTTGAGCACACATTTTCATACCATAATAGCTATTTTCAAGGCCCTCTACGTTAATTTTTCTTTGCCAAAAAAGACGAAAGTATATTAGGCATTTTTTTTCTCAAATATGACTACACCACTGGATTCGGAATCATCACAAATGTAAACTATCAAAAATTTATAAAAAAAGTTTTATTAACAACAAAGTTTTCACTACATGAATTTGGAAAAAGTTGTTTTTTGATTAATTTTTTACTAAGAATGTAGACACAATTTGAAAATGGCAACATGGTAAACAAAAACTAGGACTCAAACATATTGCACTGTAAAAATTCGAAGCCGAAATTTTAAAAGACAGGATAATAGGTCCATTCTTTTTTGAGGGTAACATGAATGCCAATAACTTCAAGGAATTCTTGGAAGGTGAGTTATACGCAGTGATTGACGAACTGCCATTAGCAGAAAGAAGAAATTTGATATTTCAGTAAGATGAACAAAATAAGTAGATATACAAACTTTTCAGATCTTACAATTTCAAATATTAATAATAAACATGACTTTTCTATATTTCATAAAGGTTTGGTCCACCCATTAAATCATAAATTAGCAGCTTTCAATAGTATGATACACAGACTTTCAACAGTCCCATTAAATTAAATAGTTACAACAAAGAACTAAATATCATAGAAGAAATAGAAGTTAATGATACCTAATTAGGGTTTAAATTTAATTGACATCATAAATAACAAGATACTAAAACAGACTTTTGAACAAGTATTTTCTTTTGATAAAAAATAAAAATAATCAATTTAAAAGCTTTACATACTTTGGAATACCATCCTTGAAAATAAAATAATTTTTAGAAACGACATGAATATTTCCTTTAACAGTGTGGCTAGAGTTCCGCCGGAGGAATTTAAAATTAGAATTCCGCCCTGGGTCGGAGATTTATATGACATATCTAGAAATCCACCAAAAATGTCATAATTTGCGCAAGCGCAGCGGAGTAATTCACTAATAATATATTATGCTTCCCGCCGCCCAATGGCGGACAACTCATGTTTCATGATTCAATTCCATTCAACGGCGGATTAAAGTTTATTTTACACAATGAAGAGGGATCTAAAGGATGCCTAATTCATCGATGGTTTGTGTGGCCCGTTTAAAAACGGCAGTTTTAGCCATGCCCCAAATCTATGCGTCTGGAGATGTGGGGTCCGGAGAATGTGAAGGATAAGGGAAGTCAGTAAATCGTGAAGTGAATCTGCTTGGAGAATATTCCTAAAGAAATTGACAGTTTGCGGCAGCAGTATGGCAAGTTTCCCCGTCCTGTTGGAAAAATTGGTCTCGACATGCCAAATTACGTGCAAGACAGAATTTACTTAGATCAGTGGTGAAGCGTGTTGAAATTTGTATGTACCTCCGTTGACTTGCCTACCAATCTCTTCGATAAAGTACGGACCAATAATTCCGTGTCCCGAAACTGCACACCAGCCACTCACTTTTGCACTATTTAAAGGAACTTCTTGAACCTTATCTGGTCTAGCAATGCCCAGAAATCGATTTGTGCGACGATTTACATGGATCGACAAACCATACATTTTTCAAAAATTCAAATGGAACTCAACAATGTAATAAACTAGAGAGGGGGAAGCTTCGAAAAATCATTTAATGTATTTGAAAGTTTATATGAAAAAACTATATGGTTCAGCAGTAAGTTTATTCCAAAAATTTTTTTATTTCACTCAACGTATAAAGCTTCGCATAATGTGCGAAGCAAGGGCAGCTCTAACTCGACTAGAAAAAGCATCAGACCATGACGTGGCACATGGGAGAGGACACACAGAAATAAGGCACGTGGATGACGACATTTCAAAATTGCCAACAGACCACATGACCGCCAGATATATCTTTCGCAAGAACTTCGAGATTGTCATCAAAGATCGAAAGGAGCTTGAGGAAGAGGAAGCACCACCACTCAACATAGCGAATGAACTGATCTGGTACACAGATGGGTCAAGGAATGAGCTCGGCACCGGAGCGGGTATATACAGCAAGTCGAGCAAATATGAAGGAATCGTCTCGCTTGGTGAATATGCCTCGGTATTTCAAGCAGAGATCTATGCAATACTTGCATGTGCAAGGGTAAATAACATGAGAGCCAACAATAACAGGCAGATCAGGATCTATAGTGACAGTCAAGCTGCCCTTAAAGCAATTCAGAGTTCTAAGGTAACATCTCTGCTGGTATGGAAATGCGGCGAAGTACTTAGAAGACTGGCTACTTGGAACAGTGTAACACTGGAGTGGGTCTCTGGTCACAAAGGAATCGCTGGCAATGAAAAAGCTGACGAACTGGCAAGAGCAGGATCGTCAACCCTGATGAACGGACCTGAACTATCTGTGGGCATTCCACGAATTTCTAAAAATTGTCAAAAATTTAGGTACTTTTTTCCGCTTTTTTTTGTGAAACAGTCATTCAGTTTAGGATAATAACCTTTACACTATAAAGTGAAAATATTTATCGTGAGATAGCATTAAACAGTGTTTAAAAAGTACCATTTTTTTTAACTAAATTCTTGAATTTTTAAGTAATAACTGAATGACCCAGCGGGGTTTTTGTTATAATCTGATATAAGCTATCAAACAAATTTAAAATTAACATAAAATTCCGAGGGTCTACCAGAACTGCGTATGCACACAATTTGAATGTTTCACATAGAAGATAAGAATTGTGATAATAGTAAGGAAAGGCTTTCAATAACAATCAAGCTTTTAAGATTGTATCAAAACTTATTCAAATACCATTAAAGCCTAGGAAGAGAAAAAGTAAATTTATTGAATGGGAGGACGTATGAAGTAGGGACTGTAGACAAGCAAATAGAAAGGATTAAGTCGAAACAATGATTAACGATGTATTACGGAGTTCGAGGAGAACCTTTATTTAAAAAAAAAACCTTTGAGCTGTGGAATTGGAAGGTAGACAGTCTGATAATGGAAGCAGTTGTTCTCGTGAGACTGACGGCTAGTAGAAGTGATTTTATTCAAAATTCGGTTAAAGGTTCTTGTTAACAAAAATTCATTATCTTTTATTCATTGCTTGAAAAATTGCCGATTGATGGCTATAATATTGTTTTGCATAAAACGTTTGAACTCGAAATACTTGTAAACTATGGCACGTTGATAACAAACGAGATATACTCCATTCCACCGAGTACAACAGTCCTACTCCTAGACTCAACCGTTATGCGTGTATTCGTCAGAAAATTCCGTTGTGGTCGGTAGAAAAGTGGCTAGATCTGTATATATTATGTCAGATTTTTTTCTTCATTACAATCTCTTAGCGAGCCGGGAGTTATTAAGAATTTCCATAGTTGAGCTGTGAAGCAAATTTTACATCTAGAAAAACAACTAGATCATTACCATTTTCCAACTATCTCATAATTCATTTGAAGAAATTTATGCTGGGAGATTGGGCTCCTATTAAACTGGATGTATATATTGATATGCCGGATGTGTTGGATATTACGTCACTTCGCGGTGAAGGACCGCAACCTACCGAATAATTATTGCCGTAACTTAAAGTAACACCGCCAGCTCCACCCATAGATGAAGCTGTGATAGCTCTAGAGGTATAGATAGAGGTCGTCCACCGGAAGCATGCAAGCGACAAAATTCAATAGTGGAAAAACATGGTGGAAGCTTGGCCAGAGCATAGATAATGGATCATATCGCCGATGCCGATTTTACCGATCCCTTCGTACCACCGGGCTTAGAAAGCAATCACACCGGATCAAGCATTGAAAGCAGCCGAGAATAACGTCGAACGAGCAATAGACTGGATTTTTTCACATCAAGAAGATTTGGATGATGTAAATTCTCCAGAACCTCCCAAATGGATGAGGATGGAAAATACAAGCTATTTGGTTTTAATTCCTTTATGGGTCTTTCGACGATGGCTGGTCATTATGTGGTGTATTTATTGAAAAATGATAAATGGACAATATTCAACGACAATAAGGTAGCATTGTCTGAAAATCCTCCAAAAGGCTTGGGTTATATGTATTTATATGGTGCTAGTGGACACACCTCTATGCAGGATGTGTGAACCAGAAGATCAATCTGCCAGGCATGTCTTATGCGAGTGCCCGGAGTTATCGTCAATAAAAGACTGTCTGTTCGGTGAGTCCTGACCTACACCTGGAGATGTCTCCTAGTGCTCTGTCCACCTTGTTGGAGAGGACATGATGGACGATGACCTACGAAGACAACTCCTCGGGAGGATGTACAATGGGTCACATGTGGCCTACGAGCTGTGGGTCTAGCTCCCCCACCACCCTACTTTACAGATACAGATACAGAGTTGGAAGCATCTAACAGAATGTGTGATGTTTTAGACTTTTCATAATAATACTAATAAAATATATTTCTACTTGTTGTAAATAAGGTGCTATTTTTGGAATGTTTCTGTACTATACTCATACTAATAATTGAAAGTAGTAAATCACAAGAGAAATGATCCCCACAATCTATTTAATTCTGCTGGAATTTTTTTAGGGCACTTTGCAGAGTGTTCTACTTAAAAATTATTTGTATGTGTACCAACGATGAAATGGGGAATTAAAATACCTAGTAGGCGAAGGGACTTATTTACTGTTTTTACATACATACATACACTAGGGGATAAAAACTACCCTCTGATACTAAATCAATCATAAACAAACTACGAATGAATCAATTATAAATGATCGATGATGATTGACTATAAAGTAATTATAAGTTTATTTATATAATTTTTTTGTTGATGTCATTTTCGATCATCGTTATCCGTTATTTCTACGAAGGTAGACCTTCACATAATATACGGTTCATTTACCTTAATGCATTTTTCATCATTATGTTGTAATGTGAAATTTTCTACGTTACACTTATTTATAATACAATGGACACATAACTTATACTGTATATTCAATCTACCGGTTTGGAAAACACATTTTTAACTTCCTAAACTTAAATAGAAATTAAAACAAAGCCATCAGTTTATATAAATAATGTTAAATACGTAGAGTTCAAAATAAAATAGTGGAATTGATGATAAACCGACTGTCACGTGGGTAAGTTTGGGAGCTCAGACCAAAAAATTATTTGAAAGTGCAATATGGACATGTGACTCTGTAAACACATACTCGTCAAAATAGTTTCATTTATAACCATTATATCGTATAGTAAACTATCAAAATTCATTCCAACACCGGTAAATACCTAAATATACTCAAGATATGATTTACTGGTAAAACAAAAAAATCAACATATAAACAAAATCATGTAAACACTCACATTTTTCCAGAAGTCCCCATCTTAGAAACAACACCGATATTCATTAATTCCGATAATATAAAAAAAACTCGTGGAAATTATCAAAAATCCCCGGTCCTAACTGACCTAGTGTTATGTCCTTTTACATTTTCACCCCAACGATCGTAAACATTCCGTAAGACCATAAAAATGCCTAACAGACACTGTAAACATTACCGTTTGGTATGTGCCGTATGTCTGCCGGTTGTGTTTTGAGCTTCCGAAAGCTCATTGCAAGCTTTAGACTTTTGAATTCTCTTGCGCAATATATTGACGCACGCAGACAGCTTTTCGGATCGAAGTATGTACAGAGGCGGAGAAAAGATACGGGTCAGACAGAAATATTGGAAAAAATAATCCAATCAAATGAATATAAAAGTTCTACAACTATTATATGAGAAGAAAATTGATAAATTTGTGAACAGATATAAGTTGAGTATCGTTAGTTGTATTCAGGTAACATTATTTCGGTATTGAGAGACAACTTAGATAAACCACATTGACAGTTGTATTTTTCTGTAAATTACACGCGGGGCTAGACTTTTGGATACAATTATTTCTCGTGATTCTAGAAAGAAACCTAGCGTCGCTCTCTTTCTTCCAAAAAATCTAATAAAGTCGGTTTTTAATTTACTTGATTCTCATTTTAAGTTTTTCGGAAAAAATTTATTTGTGAACACTTATTTCACTCCTGTTTTGCCTATATGGTGAGAAAATGTAGTTTACCTCTAATCAACCCGCGCTTTTTAATGAAATAGGCAGTAGCGTACCGAAGAAGGTTGAAAATATACCAATGCAAAAAGTAGAGAGCTTGGAATACGCTACACTACCCAACAATGATGCATTAACTGTCATTTATGCCAAATATTCTGTTAATAAACCTATTAAATAACATGGTACATTTTGGTTTAAAGATATTTTAGACATTTCTATCTCGAAAATTAATGAGCATTAGTAGGAACAATAAAACTAAATTGGAATTGGAAATGAATGGACATATCGAATAAGATTAGGTAATGGTGTTATATCAAGATAAGCACGTTCAAAAGAATTGAGAAACGATGGATCAATCGGTACGTGATCAACTTTGTTGAGATAAACGCGACCTTTCTACAAAACTTGTAATATGCAATATGTACCTCGGCGAATAACCAGCTTGCTAGTCTCGGCTATTCCTCGACTGTCAATATGCAGAATCGACTATAATAAATTGT
The DNA here is from genome assembly GCA_949126875.1 of Lochmaea capreae. Classification (NCBI taxonomy): domain Eukaryota; kingdom Metazoa; phylum Arthropoda; class Insecta; order Coleoptera; family Chrysomelidae; genus Lochmaea; species Lochmaea capreae. The sequence goes on from OX421409.1 coordinate 4,328,107, forward strand.
TTTTAATGGAAGGGAGTTTGTTTCTCTTCAGTAGACCCAACACGATGTGCTGAGAAAATTTCTGAAATCATCATGTTGGGGATGCAAACTTACATACCAAATACCGAGAGAAGAACATCATCCGATAAGACCTGGTTTAACAAAAACTGCTCTAGAGCTGTCGCTTCCAAACAGGCAGCATACCATCGATGGCTAAAAAATCCGGTCCCTGAGACCAGAGCAGCATATGTCGAGGCTAGAGGCATATGCAAAGAGACAATAGCATGTTCAAAAGATGCTCATAATGCCAAAATAAGATCAAAACTTGTTGAATGTCCTAACGGATCCCGTTCATTTTGGTCTTTTGCCAAAGCTGTGGGAAGAAACTTCACTTCCAGCTCATTTCCTCCTCTAACCAAAGAAGATGGAACACTAGCAACGACTGCCCAGGAAAAAGCCAATATCTTTGCGCACCTATTTGCTGGAAATTCCACTCTGGATTCATCGGGAAAACAACCCCCGAACATTACACCTATTGACTGTCACATGCCCGAGATCACCTTTCGCCAACGTACTATCAGAAAGATTTTGCTGGATCTCAACACCAACAAAGCCTGTGGATCTGACGGAATCCCACCGATTGTTCTCAAGAAATGTGCCCCCGAACTAACATCTGTTCTTTGCAAGTTGTTCAACCACTCTTACAATTTGGGGGTATTTCCGTCCAATTGGAAAATTGCAAGAGTACAGCCAGTCCCTAAAAAAGGCAAAAAGACCCTACCTGGCAACTACAGACCCATCGCACTGCTATCTATTATTTCAAAGGTCATGGAAAAAGCCATCAACATCGAGCACATGAAATATCTGGAAGACTCAGGAATTGTCAACGATAGGCAATATGGTTTCCGTCATCAGAGATCAACTGGTGACCTGCTCGCTTACGTCTCACATATATGGCAGCTATCTATTGAAAAGTATGGAGAAACTTTAGCTGTGGCATTAGATATCTCCAAGGCGTTCGATCGAGTTTGGCACCAGGGGCTCCTCGCCAAGCTTCCATTTTTTGGCTTGCCCCCTCAGCTGTGTTCTCTGCTTGCTAGTTTTCTCTCAAACAGGTCTCTCCATGTAGTGGTCGATGGAGTTTCATCTGACACTCTACTCATAAATGCTGGTGTTCCGCAAGGATCTATTCTAGCACCAACACTATTTCTACTTCACATCAACGACCTGTTGAAAGCAACTTCATGTCCAGTGCACAGCTTTGCCGATGATAGTACCCTCCATACCGCTTTCTCTTCCAGGGCTCCTATATCAGCCCGTGAAACCAGAAATGAACGAGGAAGAAATGTTAACAATATAAATATGGACTTAGCAACAATTCTCGAATGGGGATCTAATAACTTGGTAGAATTCAAGGCAAACAAAACACAAGCATGTCTTTTCTCTAGAAAAGCCGATCTCACTGTGCCTGACATAATTTTGTCAGGAGTAACCATACCATTGAAGTCATCCATATCGATGCTTGGTATTACTATCGGCAATAACCTCTCCTGGGAAAATCACGTTAGGTCCATTGCCAAAAGTGCTTCCCAAAAACTTGGTTTCTTGTTTCGTGCCAAGAGCTATTTCACTTCCAGTCAGCTGCTTATGATCTATAAGGCACAGATCCGACCTGTCCTGGAATACTGTTCCCATATTTGGAGTGCGGCACCTAAACATATCCTGAAACTATTGGATTATGTCCAAAAAAGGGCAATTCGTCTCGTCGGTGATGCCTCGCTTACAAAATCGCTCACTTCTCTGGAACACCGTAGAAAAGTTGGCGATTTGTCTCTATTTTATAGATATTTTCATGGGCGATGCTCTTCTGAAATATCAACAATCCTTCCTCCTTTGGCAGTCTCTTCGAGATTAACCCGTCAAGTTCATTCTTCACACCCCTTCGTGGTCACTTTGGAGACCTGCAGAACATCACTTTCCAAAGACTCGTTCATCCAACGAACAGCTAGGCTTTGGAACTCATTGCCTAGGGAGGTGTTCCCCGAGACATACAACCTCCAGAAATTTAAGAAGAACACCAACTCCTACCTCCTTTCCCTTGGTTCCCACGATGTTCTCTGAACATTACAGGATATTCCTTTTCGTGGGAACCACAACATAAAAAAAAAAAAAAAAAAAAAAAAAAAAAAAAAAAAATGGAAAATTGAGGAAGCTTAATATTGACTTAAATATTTGTTGTGGATAAACGAAGGAGCTGAGCTGGTGACTTCTCAGAGAAGACACATATATTTTGATTTACTAAATTTCATGTTGGATGAGCTGCCTTGGCGAAGATACTTGCTCACCAACATTGAGTCCAGTATTAGTCATGAGCTTCTTAAATTGACAGCAGCTCGGAAAAGCACAATTCAGTTTCAGTTATATCATGTTGCAAAGGATCTGGCCGGTACCCTGCACACTATAGAATTCCAACCATCGCTTTCTACAGTATTATTACCACTATTATTCCAGTCGAAAGTCTCCCTCTGTATACCATCTGCATACTGTCGACAAGTCTTCCTTTATTTCTGTTTTATTATTATGAAATATATTGAAGTTTTTGTTAAGATATCGTTGACAAAAAATGTGTGAATATAGTCGATAGTAGAATTCTATAGTGTTCGGAGTCCCAGTGCTGATTGCAAATCACACAATTGCAGTAGAAACCTGCCTACATTCTCAACTGAAATGATAAGAAGCTGAAAAAGAACTAAAATGTTTCTTTCGATGTTTTAAAAGTCGCCAAATTGATTAACGAATTCTTCTGCAATTTCAACTAAAGTAGATTTAAAACTTTCTCAAAAGCCTCCATCTTATTAAAATGCTCTTAAAAACTTGGAAAAAATTAAAAATCATTTTGATGATTGATTTTATTTTCAAACCCATCCATGAATCCAAATAAATTGACAATCTGCTGCTTTAAAACTATGTATCCAATTCGACTGGTTGAGATGTCCTGTATGGTAAAAATGCTAGATCTGTTGAAAATTGTGCACACCTTTTGGTTTTCCATTTACGTAGTATTGGACTTTGAAAAAAGTATTGTTACTCCTTTTACTAATGTTAATTTTCTCCATTTTTCCTATTCCATCTTTCACAATTCGCTACAAATATAATGTCTCACTATCAGAACATAGAACTCAAATTTTTAATACTCCAAGATTAACTAACTAATGTCAATTGCCCCGATTTTTATACTTTCCTGTTCCAGACAGTTGTATACTTTTCGATAAGTAGTTGTTGCTCCTTAGTTACTGTTTTTCAAAAATGTATGAAGTGTGAATATAAATAATGATTCTTCAACTTCTGCCTCCTAATAACAATTATTTCAACAACCCGTTTCATGATATTCATTTGACGTAAGGACTTTTCACGTATCGCCTCTTGGTGAACAATACTTTGTGTATCACATATGATGTGGTTTTGTTTCAAGGGTACTGCAAATCCATTTCAGCTCCTATCGTAGCTCTAGCTTCATCAGTGACAAAACAGGAACATTGATCAAGTCCCCGTAGTCTGACACCGCCATATTTATTAAATATTATTTAAATATCTGTACCCTTTGTTGTACCATGAAGAGTATTGATTCCCAAAGTGGTCTAGGTGCACCCCCAGGAGTCCAAGGAAGACTCGACTAGGGTCTACGTTGGCGTGACAAAAAAATGGGGGTTTACAAAAGGTAGACCGTCTTCGATTTTGAAGAAATAAAATGTTGGCTGGACTTCATGTACCATGTGGGCAGATAATCTTTTAAGAAGCTCAGTGACTAACTCGTAAAAACTAGTGTCGTTTTATTTTATATTCATAGGAACCATTGGTACTTGTATTTAAAGAATAAACTGAAGTTAATTATTGTTGTTTGTGATAATTCAACTAAAAAAGGGATGTTTAAACTACACGAAGTATCTGACAAAACAATAACCAAAAATTCGATGATTCTAAAACGTCAAATAAATTGAAATTTCGCAAGTGAAATAAGCGTTTTGACAGCTAAACAGCATTCGAATTAAATTTGTGAAAGTTTCTCGAATTCGAATTTTATTTCACACATGAAATTAGTTAGAAACTTGGATTGATCGAAATCAATCGAAATATGAGAAATTTCACTAGTGAAATATTTCAAAACTAGCCCCCCTGATGTTCGATCGTTTTTTTTTCTGTGAGGAAATATTTCACCTAAGAATTTCATTTCACTTAAAAAATGTTTAGAATTGGAGTATACCGCACACTAGAACAATAACACTGTGCATGTCAACCAATGTTCAATCCCTATTCTTATACCTACACTACGTTCATGCTACTATAACCTTACCTGTGACGAAAAAAAAAATAGTGAGCAGGGCCGTGGGTTGGTCATACAAATGCTTTTCACTTATTTCTTACGTTTTAAACAGAAAATGCTGCTAAAATCTTAAATATATTCATCAATTACGATTTTTGTTATCCGAGATTTGGCTTCATGTAAGAAGAGTCTCGTCTTAAATATGTTGGGGACAACCGGAATGGAAACAAGGCTAGTCTATCTTTAATACGTCATTCGTCAAAACCAGCACCATATTGTAAAATTGACATTCGACCTCAAATCAATAGCGTAACGTTTCTAAATTTTGTAGGTTAACACAAAATCAGAATCTGTCGGCATTGACTGTGGATAATTTTTCCTTGAACACCGGCAAGATTTTCAGGAGGCATGGTCTTAGATCAAATAAAATACACAACACTCACAGATAATCTAGCTAAACATCTTACGATATTCAAAAATCAAAAATATTCGTCAGTTGCTTCAACACAACCTCAAATGTCAATAATAAAATGGCAGTCGGCATGAAACATCGTTTGTAACGCCAATTCATGACACGATTTTGATCTCTGCGCAAGTCGGTTGGCAAATTTCTCGTGGCTTCTTCTTATGTTAAACGGAGTCTAATTCGCAAAATAATATAAATTCCCCTTTTTTCCAGTTTGATGAATCTCCAACCAGCAATTTTAGGGCTACAATTTTGTAATACAGAGAGATCCAGTCGCAAAAAACACATACTTTCTAAAGAATAAAAAAGCTTCACAAAAAGACACTAGTATTCGCATAAAAGATGACCATCCATCATATTTTCGTGAAAAGTTAGTGCCTACATTTTCATTCTTTATAATTTCAAACTTCACCTAAGTGTAAACTTTTGGAAGTTCCCCACTTCATATAACCTCGCATGCATCATGTGGGGGTCAACTCCAGAAATAAATCATCAAGTTTGTAAAAGGGTCGAACTTTGTGTGTCTGGGAGTTCAGTTGGGGTTTAGTTGCCAATAAGAAAGCCTTTAAGGCTCGTGATGCCATGTCACTGTTTTATTAAAATATTGGATAAATGGAAAGATTGATAGGTTATTTATGCTAGAGGGAGGATGGATAGAATTCTTGTATACAGTGAAAAGTATGATAAAAGTGGAACTGCTTCTTCTTGGTAGGAGTAAATAGCTGATCTAGTGAGTACCGAGCTAAATACAGTAAAAGGAAAATTGAAACTCCGAACGTGATAGGCATGATGACACTATCCAAGAATGACGAAAATATATTCATAATGAAATAGGATTTATGAGTTATAAAGATATGATTGTTTCTATTTTTTGAGCATCGAACTAAATATAGCGTGGGGAATATCAGAACTCCGAGCCTAGTAGGCAAGAATCACAAAAATATTATATTTATTTAAGGAAATAGGACTTATTGTTATTATTTCTGATTTTTATGCGAGATTATTAATATTTTCACCTATAATATCACAAGAGCTTAAATTATTTCCGGAAATACTAGTGCCCGAAAGAAAATTCCGGAAATAATTCAAGATTGCGTGGTATTCTGTAAGATTATTTCCATCCTATTAATTTTGACCTATCGCTATCATTAATTGGTATTGGTAACAACTGTCAACTTAGCTGTCAGCAGTTTTTCCGGAAAAAAAAATCGAAAAAATTTCATGCAAGTTTGACATGTTGCCTTGTAAAAACAAACTTGATGGTTTCTATGCTGTGTGGCTATGTACAAACAACAAAGATCACAAACAACGCTTACGAATTTATTAATTCCACTTTCGCGAAAACTTAAATGCACTAGGGATATTACCCCAGATTATTTTTTGATGTTTCTTGAAACCAATAGAAATGTTCAATTTCAGTAATTCAGGAGATCAAACACAAGTACAAAAACCACTACCAAATATACACAGATGCATCAAAAACCTCTCAAATGGAAGAAGTAGGCGCAGCTCTCGTCGATGAAATATCCACTATCCACTATCAGCTACCCAAAGAGTATTCCATATATTCGGCAGAACTTTTCGCAATTTCTAAAGCCCTGAAACATATATTACACCAGTGCAAATCAAAGGCAGTCATTTTCACTGATTCCTTAAGTGCAATACAGGGGATATTGAGGGTATACCCAAACCATACAATATGAATAAAATAATCGAGTTCGTGTGGATACCATCCCACGTAGGTATAATAGGTAATGTGAAAGCTGATCAGGAAGCTGAAGATGCCCGCAATATCAACAGAATAGATAACGAACTCCCAAAAATTACACATTTCGACATTATAAGCTGTATTAAACAACATTCGACAGAAATATGGAAAGGAAAATGAAAAAACTTGAAGACAATAAACTCCAACGTATCAACCCAAACCTACTACCAAAAGGAAAAGTGTCACAAAGGCGACGGGATCAAGTGATACAGCACCGTATAAGAATAGGGCACACCAAGTTAACCCATGAGTACCTATTGAAGAAAGAGCAACAAAAGCTATGTTTCACCTGCGGTACTCCTTTGACAGTAAGACATACTATTATAAATTGTCCACTCTACCATCTGGAACGACTACAAAGTGAACTTCCACGTGAAATAAAAAGTGCGCTGGTCTATGTCAACAGTGATAAAGTGATTAAGTTTTTAAAACTGACTAATTTGTACAAATTAATAATATAGTGCCTAATTGACTTGTAAACTTAGATTAATACTTTACTCACATGGTTCCGCCTCCAATAACCTTTCATGGTTGACGCGGTTCTTTCAATAAATAAAAATATATATATATACGTTCTAGTCAATCAAAACATTATTATAGTGAGAATAATCTACTTACATTATTCCAGCGAGAATAATTCAATGTAGATACAATGTTTTTATTGAATGACAACCACATGACAACGGATTTTCTTGATTTGACGCGTCTGTCATAAATTTGTAACGTCAAAAAATAATCTATCGAATACCACAGGAGAGTTCGATAGATTAGATAATAATTCTCCAGGCATTTTCTCAAACTTGTTGCCATTTGGCAAAAGCCTGGCAACAAGTTTTCTAAAATCTGTCGAATTATTTTTAATTTACTCTCACACTCTTGTGATATTACTACTGAAAATTCCACACTTAAACTTGGAAAAAATTATTAATCAAACATGACATTTTAAAAATGCCACTGCTTGTCATGTTGGCAGGGTATTATCATTTTTGTTTAAACGGTTCTGTCACAAAGCTTAATAATTACTAGTTTAAAACGTCTGTATGTTGAGTTTAATAAGTGCATGTCGCGATTTGGCAAAGAAAATCAACAAGTAATTAGACAAGAAATTTTACATTATTCACAGGTATACCTACATTATTTAATGGTTGTATACGTATACCTTTTCAACTGTCAAAAAATTTCCACTTAAATATCTTTGCGCCTCGTGAATATTTCTGGCATTTTTTTCAGTTACCATGGTAACTAGTCAAAATTAAGGCATCTTATTGGTTAAAAAGTAGTATTGTGGAATTTTCGGGAATAATTCAGGGCTAATTGCACTCATTCTTCGAACTCGTGGAATTATTAACAACAAGCTTGAATGGAAATTATCCGGTTTATTTATAAGCACTAGCGGTATTTAGGGAGAATATTTCCTGAATAAAAATACAAATTACTGTATATCCCCACTATATTCAGATAGATAATGTAACGACTTTAAATTAAAAATCTCAATAATTAATATAATAATGATATATTAATAATTTAAATCTGTCAAAAAACGTTTATTGATTCTTGTTTCCAGGGTAACTCGACCAACTAACTTATATGAGGCTTATGATATCATACATTTTTATAGAACTGATTTCTTCGATTCCAAGCTAGTCATTACGTGTTAGTACCTGTTATTAAATATTCACTTAACATCCAAATAGTAAGTAATATGCAATTTACTAGTAAGAGAGTAGAAAAAATATCATATACGACTACTTATTCAAAAACGTTGAAGAAATACTCTGTGAAGTTCTATAGTTCCAACCGTTCGGCAATCATGTTTTTGCAATTATCTCAATAACCATAAACAATTCCGACAAAAATTCCAAAAAACACTTTATAAACCAAATCTGGGAGTGTCAATTCACAGTCTTTTTATTGGACTATTCTTATTAAATCCATATCTTGAACAAGCATGCATATTATATAATTTCAAATAAAGTTAAAACTTACGTCAAAATAACCTACACATCACAAAATAGACAAACCCATGGTGTAATAGAGTATAAGATGTGCCTGCACGGAGGACGAATTTTTGTTATGTTCTGCGCACCTTCCAAAACGCTGCCATATTGCCAATCATTTGTTCAATGTTTTGAATTGATGCTCATAACGTACATAACCAAAGCCTAACTCGTAAGCGCTAGTTGCAATTGAGTTGTCGAAATAGACCTAGCAACTAAAGCCTTTAGCACGAAAGTAAGAAAAGATTTTGAGATTTTAAAATTTTGAAATTTAAATTGTTCTTCTAAGCTGTTGTCACCATTGACTGTTGTTTATAATGGTTGTCATACAAGATACTGTTTATTTTTATAATTTTCTGCTGTTATGTGTGTTTTAATTGGGTACCGTAAATGTTATACATTAAGTAGCGTGGAAGAGTGGAGAAACCTTGAGCAGAAAGATAGTGATGATATTAGGTATTTCCTAAATCCATTTTGGGTATCTCCTAACATTAGGTTACTTCGACAACTCGCAACTAGCGGTTCAGGTGGATGGGTTTGAAACCTAATTCATTCATTCCAGGTTATAAACTATAAACTTTCACTTTTATAGGTTAGTCTGTTTTTTGCTACACACAGATAAATTGGAGAATTTCCATCGGATCTCTCGCCGTGTAATATTGAGCCACTCCAGCATTGTTTCATGTGAAAATTAAACAAATAATTTCCTAGGAGTTTTATTGATGTGTTATATGGTAGATACTGAGGGACCGCGTCTTATACACCTTGGAATTTATATCTAGCACACAAAATATTCAAATTCTTGTGATAACACAAAATGTTTACTTTTGATAGTTTTGTTGCCGTTGTTGTCAAATATAGAAGTGAATACACGAGCATACGCCAAGACAGTTGCAAGACAATTTATAAGGCATTTTATCAAAATCTGAAAATAAAAACAGAATACCGTGCTTAATACGCTGCTACAAATAAAGTAGGCTTGCAACCACAACAAAATTGTCTCTGGTCAAGGTATAATTCTAATAATATAGAATTAATGATCATTATATCAATTACTTGTATTAGTGCTACCATCTCAATGTGAGTATTTATTTGTAAGAAATATGAATGTATTTGCTGGATTTTATAATTCATTACAATTTAACTTGATGTCTTATATTTTTTTTACACAAAACTTCTAAGAGCTATCCAGAAATTCGTTAGGCTATGAGTTGGAAGTTGTTTCCATTTTAATTAAACCGTCGACATGTCACCTTAATAATATGACGAGACTTTAAAACTTTGAACAATCAACTCTTGTTAAATGTGAATGAAAAACTTCCACATGATGGAAATACATAACAATTTTTGAAGGTGTATTGTACCCTCGAGAACTTGAACACAGTTTGCTGAGCAGTTGTCTAATGAAAAACAAGTGATACATTAAATAATTTCACAAATTGATGATGGCGACGAAAATAATATGAACAATTTATATTACTTTAAAATCTGGGAATTAAGTTTTGAAAAAAGATCTATTGGTTACTGACGTCTTGTCATAATAATCCATAAACAAAATCGACTCGACCACTCTTCCTTTTATTACTTGCGCATATTACCAACAAACGTAACGGCCAAACTTATAGCTCCACAGAAATCTGTTTATCACACATCAGGTTAATTCAACCTCACCACATAATTTCCTCTAGGACTCCCTTTTTGCCTTCCTAATCTGTTTGTTGTAAGCAGTCAGAGTGGAGTCATATTCTTCCCACTCTCCTGCCTTTTTCGCACTGTTAAACAGTTTCCGAGTTCTTGCTTTGACCTTGGTAAGCTCCTTGTTCCGCCAGGTTAATTTATTCCTAGAGGAGCGGATTACCTCAGAGCAGTTATTGTGATAAGAGAGTTCGATGGCCTCGCAAAGTTGTTCGGAGGCAAGCTCTATATCATCGCTGTTTTTTATTTTCCTTTTAACATTCCCTAGTAGAAGTTCAAGGTCATTTCTGTATTTCTCCCAGTTCGTGCCTCGGGCCACGTTACCTCACTACAGGTTTCCATACAGATGTACCGATGATCCGACAGAGACGGTTCCTCAGACACGTGCCAGTGAGTAAGTTGAGAGCTTATATCAGAAGACACTAAGGTGATGTCAATTATCTCCTTGCGAGTTTTTGTCACAAAAGTTGGTTTCACTATTACTAAATATACCTCTAACCCTTTATCTGTCAGTGCCTTCAGAGACTGCTCGTCCATCCCTAAAACAATGGTGGTTCCCTTTTGCATCAGGATGGTTCCCTAGGATCCTCCAATCCTCCGTTTCCAAGCCCGTGTTATGGGTTTTAGAAGTTTGAGGATCTTAGAAGGTTCTTTGACCTCCAGGTATTCTGTTGGGACCCACAAAAGAATTTTGGCAGTCTTGAGCAAGTCCTTTAAGTCGCCTGTGAACATAAAATGTGTAGCCAGATTTAAATGGAATTGAACGTATGCTACTATTACAAAAAACTTTGTACTGCTTGTTCAATCAGCCTATAGACAAACAAGTTTGTCCCTCCATCGCAATTTTAGAGTAATTTGGCAAATTAATAAACATTTTAATTCTTTGGTATAACTTTATTACAATAAATATTACAATTAACTAATCGACAATACTTGATTATAGATTAGTTTGTCCCATCCAATTTCTCGGCTTTTGTCGACCAACGTTTATAAATTCCGCAAACCAGTCTAACGGAGAGAAAATAAATTATCTCAAACAAGGATAGTAAGGAAAATCCAATGAAGAGACCCAATAAACCTCCGACGTTAGCTAAAAACTCCAAGTGTCCATACAATTCACTTCTCACATGGGGAATAAAGTAGACTTTCTTGAAGTAAATTACCAATTGAGACCAAACTTTCCTGTAAATAAGAGAAGCGGATGCTAGTCGGATTAAGCTCGTGCAATAAATAGTTGGTTATATAAAATTGAGTTGCACACACTGCAGTTCGTAAACAAGTTTGAAGGCATGTTTTCTTGATTTTATTTATAGTTATATTATTTTGTTCACTTTTATGATTATCAATTTCTCACTCGATCCTAATATATTTTGTTTGCCACTGGGGCCAATAAATATTGACAAAGGTCTAATTTTCTACGGGAATTTTAATATAACACCGAGAAGAATCTGTGGGTAAACCAATTTCTTCTCACATCTTAACTAATGTCATTGAGAGTAAATATTTGTATGTTCGTTTGTGATGGATACACGGAAAAAAAAATTGCAAATAATCTTCCACCTACATTATCAGCGAGTATCATCGACTGGAGAAAGCTATATAATCCTATATCTCACACTAAGATGCTGAAGACTATTATTATTGACCGAGCACCAAAATTATTTCGCGAGTGGCTTTGCCCCGAGCGGAATAAGGTGCGAGGCTTCACCACCGTGGTGTCTACGACCACTTAATAATAAGTCAATATTTTACCTCATAACAAAAGGTATATGGTATATCTACTAGAGTGAATTATGATTCATAATTCACGCTTTTGCATTTAAATAGCATATCTCAGATAACACATGAACATACAGTGGATGTCCAATGGATATCCACATTGGACATAAGGAATATCCATAGGATATCCGTTCAAGTCCAGAAGGATATCCTATGGACATCCATTTGCCACAAAATTGGACATCCCATGGATGTCCGTTTCGTACTAAGAATGGCTTTACCTTGTACAAATATGGACATGATAAATTATCCATGGACATGAACTGGATACATTTAGGACATAAACTGCATACATTTAGGACATGAACTGGATATATTTTGTACAAGAGCTGTCTACACAGTCTAACATCAAATTATTATTTATTTTTATGAAGCCACATACACATGTTCAGCCTTATTCACTCTTCCTCCTACCAAATCAGATACAAATAAACATTTTATGTAATACCATTTCCATTAGCCGCACTTGTCTAAACTTTTGCTAGCTTCAATTAGTATTTTTTTTACATTACATGAAACTAAACATATAATATTACGAGTGTAAAAAATTATTCGAGTGGCAGATCAAAGGTATAAGTATAAAATATAGCGGACCTAGTACATTTTTAATGAGTGAATACTTCGATTGGACCAAAAGATGAACAATGGATGTCCAATGGACAATGGAGTCAAATAAATCTTCACGTCCAGTGGTGAACGAGAACTGAAGGTCCAGTGAATGTCCCCAAACGGATATCCATTGTACTAGTGGTAAATGGACATCCTCACTCGCAATTTATGGCCCTTATTCACTCGGGTGACTTGCGGCTCAGGACGCAAACGTCACCATGCGTGAATAATAGCTATCATAAATTGCTCTTTTAATAATATACTATTTTCCACCACTAGCCAAATTTGATTGACATTTCCACTAGTGAAACTTTTTTTCAAACGTTTGTAATTATTGTGTTTGTGTGTTATCCAGTTTCCATCAACAGAAGATTTTTGAATTCCACTTGTAATAACTGCTCACTTGCTGCGCTCGCTCGTTTTGATAACTTCATCCGCGTGAATAATAGCCATCATTCTACACTCGTTGAAGAATATACTTTTATTGAGGCCACTTCAATTATCAAATTTCTAGACCCTAAACTGTACTATATACGGTTCCTGGGATATATCCGCGAGCCATTCTCATCAACACTCGTTACTACATGTTTATAGTACTCATCAATACCGACAAAAAACTCCGCAAAGCATTAGGTCTAACTATTGAAGTTATTAAAGTCACGAAAAGCTTTTTTTCTTGAAACGTCAGTAAATCTGTCATTTTTCGACTGTGTAGGCGACCATAAAGTTTAATTTTTCCTCCGCTGGAGCTTTAGTTTTCATTTTCCCACCATTATGAATTATGCGAGGTCACCGGATTTAAATCCTATCGACTTCTTTCTGTGGGGTTACATGAAGTCCCTTGTCTACGATACAATAGAAGAAACAGAGGAGGAACTGATAGCAAGAATCCATGCAGCTACAGAAATTATTTACGGTAATCACCCAGCCTTTCCAAAATATGCGATTTTCAATCAGAAAACGTTGTTATGTTTATGTTTAAATGTAAATGGACTAAATTTTGAACATCTTTTTTTTTGATTTGTTGGCTGCTTAGTGAAAAATTATGTATATTGTTCAAATTTGTAACTACCTTTCTTATTTTTTATTGTCATCAATTCTTATGTTAATAAAATCACAAGTTTGGAAAAGTATTTTCAACAATCTTTTCTCAATGTTTTAAATGCATTGCTGTTCACAGAATAGTTTTTTTGGTACATATTCTAACCATACCTAGTTTGGTAGTCATTAAAAAAATACAAGAAAAATATTTTTTATTTCATTATTAAAAAGTGATCTTGCAGACTTCATGAAAACATTAAATATCTTGAAAACTATACATCTTTTGATATGTAAAGGTTATGCGTTTTTCACGTGAAAACCATTGAGGAATACAAATTTGAATAAAAATTGCTTCAAATACCAGTGGCGTAAAAAATGGGAGGGGAAAGGTGACATATTTTTCTAAATGTACACCACTGGATCAAGAATGGAAAATTGTTTTTCCATCAAAATATGCCCTTTTACATTTTAAATCAACCTGCCAAATGTCAAATCAATGTATCCATCCATTTCAAAGTTATCAAATGAAAACATTTAATTTTCTCGAAAAGTAAATGAGCTGGACCCCTCATTCCTTATATCATTGTGTTCAGTTTTATGAGAGGTATCTACATGCAAACGTTGTAAGTGTCATTTGAAAACACCCTCAAAGACTGGAGGTGCATATATGTACTATCCCCGCACAACTTCTTATAAATACAAACATTCATTTAAATTTCGATGCAGAGGTTTTATTTGATCGCCACTGACATTAAACCACTTAAAATCTAACCCATAACCCTTGAAACAAAAACTCGTATCGAAAGGGTTAATAGCTTCAACTTTCCTGAAAACTTATTCGGTATCTAAATTTTAATACATAGGTACCGTGAATTTAGAAATACACAGTTAAAAACTTCCTAGCTCATTATCATTATTTTGCTGAAGCAAGTTTATTCAAATGGAGATGTACAATTAATCGATGACCACCCTGTATAAAAATGTTTCACTTAAATGTTACAGGTAAATATAACATATATGCAAACGTTCTATACAGGAACAATTTAGGTATAAGATTTTCCATTGGAAAGAAATAGATGGAAGAGTGTTAATACGGAGAGAATGGAACAAGTGAGCCCTCATAAAAAAATTACTGATTTCACCCGGCGTGACTCGAAAGGGACCATAAGCGAATAATTAATAATAATAATAAACAAGTGAATATTATACGTACTCATTTTGCTTCTGATTTTTCCTAAAACCCAAAGCTTCGTATTCTTTCCATTGATCATATTCGATTTCAGTGATTTCAGTTTCGTAATCAAGCATGCTGCACATGGGTAAACATCCACATTCATTATACATTCCTCCATTGTTGTCGATTGATTGCTGAAGATTTCTCCAATCCAGATTATCTTTAATGAAAAAAATCTTTACTACCGATAACGGCCGCTAAGGAATTATGTTATGTTCAAATGTATGTATGATGGGGTGACATTCACTGAGACCTAAAAGATCTATTGTGACCCTTACTTCTAGTTAGTTCCTGAGGAACAGTCTCAGAGACTAGAAGCTCCTTTACTCCTATTTCCCTGAGTAATTTTAGAATATCTGCAGGCTTCAATTTAGGTAAAAAATGTCCTTTTCTTTCCAATAATCTCCTAGCTGCTGTGTTTTCCATTAAAAAGCGGAATTGATCGGAAACAGTTAGTTTCATTTGAAACATGGATGAAACGGTTATCGATTCAAAGAAAGATGTTTATTTCACGTGAGAAAATTGAAACCAAAACCCAAAATATTTTTTATGAAACTTATTAATATTGTTGAGACAATTTCATCCCAAACTTTCGGCAGTCGAGAAATTGAATTGTTGAACAAAGGTAAGAATTTTGCGTTGCCTTCTGGTGACCTTAGTGAATTCATTGGGCGAAAGTTCTATTTGATATATTCCTTACGAGGCTAACGGTTTTGTTAGGGATGATTGCAAGAGTTATATATCTAGGGATATGAATATTGTCAGTTAGTCAATGAATATGGATTACTTTTAATTGGAGTTGTTATAACATCCAGTACCTATTATTTCTAGAGAATTGATTATTTGATTGAAACAGATCCTTATTTGAATCTTGTGGAGGGTCCATTGAATAAAATGAAAAAATATTGAAAATGCTCTTAAAATTTGTAACAACGTTTTTTTTTTTTTTTATGTTCTGGTTCCCACGAAAAGGAATATCCTGTAATGTTCAGAGAACATCGTGGGAACCAAGGGAAAGGAGGTAGGAGTTGGTGTTCTTCTTAAATTTCTGGAGGTTGTATGCCTCGGGGAACACCTCCCTAGGCAATGAGTTCCAAAGCCTAGCTGTTCGTTGGATGAACGAGTCTTTGGAAAGTGATGTTCTGCAGGTCTCCAAAGTGACCACGAAGGGGTGTGAAGAATGAACTTGACGGGTTAATCTCGAAGAGACTGCCAAAGGAGGAAGGATTGTTGATATTTCAGAAGAGCATCGCCCATGAAAATATCTATAAAATAGAGACAAATCGCCAACTTTTCTACGGTGTTCCAGAGAAGTGAGCGATTTTGTAAGCGAGGCATCACCGACGAGACGAATTGCCCTTTTTTGGACAGAATCCAATAGTTTCAGGATATGTTTAGGTGCCGCAAATATGGGAACAGTATTCCAGGACAGGTCGGATCTGTGCCTTATAGATCATAAGCAGCTGACTGAAAGTGAAATAGCTCTTGGCACGAAACAAGAAACCCAGTTTTTGGGAAGCACTTTTGGCAATGGACCTAACGTGATTTTCCCAGGAGAGGTTATTGCTGATAGTAATACCAAGCATCGATATGGATGACTTCAATGGTATGGTTACTCCTGACAAAATTATGTCAGGCACAGTGAGATCGGCTTTTCTAGAGAAAAGACATGCTTGTGTTTTGTTTGCATTGAATTCTACCAAGTTATTAGATCCCCATTCGAGAATTGTTGCTAAGTCCATATTTATATTGTTAACATTTCTTCCTCGTTCATTTCTGGTTTCACGGGCTGATATAGGAGCCCTGGAAGAGAAAGCGGTATGGAGGGTACTATCATCGGCAAAGCTGTGCACTGTACACTAGTGGAGCTTTGAAATAAACGATACCTATTAGTAACCCTATAATGTCAACGCTCTATTGCCTTCCTAGGGTACATTACATTACCTTGTTCTGATATTCACTCGTTTCCAATACTTTCAGCTGCGAAATAGCCGCAGCTTATTTACGTTTGGCAAATATGTGCTTGCATGAAAATTGTTTTCGTTATAGAAACCAGCATTATAAACAATAAGAAGAAACGGTTATGGGTGACCGTCTATACACTTTCGCGCACTCCGACGTTAACTGTTAAATATGCATTTAAAAGCAATAGAGTACAAAAATGAAGTTTTCGACATGTCATCAATCACCTTGATCGTTCTACTAATGAACCCGAAAAGATGTTTTTTACTTGGTATTTCCAATACGGAGCTGCTTGATAAGTAAATATTTCAGGGTATTCCACACAAAGTGACATTAAATTCTAATGTGTAATCGGAAAAGCGCAAATTCCCCATTGTTACGTACACAATTACAATACTATATATGAAATTAAAATACTCACTCCTAACTTGTTTCATACACAAGAAGTTTCCATTTCCGCATATCGGTGTATGACGTTCTCCTGAAAGTTATTACATCGGCTTAATGGATACGAAGAGTTATATTTGAGGAAATTCTCCATAATTTCAAGTAAGTTAACAATCAAGACAAAAGACATACAATAAATAGAATGTGCATTTAATATTTATAAGAGTATTATGAAAATTTTGAAAATCTGGCGTTATTGAAATCTCGTCCCTGATCAATATTGTTTTCATCAGTTTAAATGTTAGCAAGTCCTTCCAACACTAGTACTAATAAATCGAAAATAAGAAGAGAATTAATCGTTTAAATGTAACACTCAAACATCAATTTTATGATGGGAAAGACCACTAATTTTCCAAAACAGCTTAATCTTTATGCCGAAAAACTACTATATTTTTATTTGTTTTATAATGTGAATGATCCATTAAATTGAATAATTTTCATTTCGAACATAAAATTTTACGCACCATTTGTAAAGGCTGCTCTCATTGGTTTAATGCAGTATGACGTACTAACCCCAACACGCCTATCGATCTTAAGCTGACCAATCATATAAGGGCAGTGAATACACACCCTTCACAGAAAGGCATAAGCTTGAGTCGTCCAGTTTCCAAATAATTCTAATCCTCCTAATGTTTGGGGTAAGTACGTAATAGCACCGCCAATTTAATCAGTTTGACAAGTAAAGTCAAAAAATATTTTTAAAAATGTTTCCGTTTCGGATATGATTCATTGGGAATTATAGAAAATAAAGTGATGAAAAGCGAACCAAAGAACACCAAACATAACCGACAATACGTGTGGCGACAGTTTATGAGCTTTTGTGCTGAAAAAAAATATACATTGTATGAAACAACACAAATCAACGTTTTGGCAGAAATATTAACGGACGTATTTCATTGCAATTCCTGCAACTTTCAGTTTAGGTTTACTTTAAAGAAAATCGTTTTATTATATATTTCCGTTCTTTCTATTAAAAAAACTTCGTATTTTTGGGTCTTTTTATATTGTTTGTACCTAACAGCATGTTTTAAAATGATTATTTTGTATTAAAAAAACAATAAATAGGAATTTAATATTTAAACCAATATTTGTATTCGGGAAATATTCCCCCGAATTGTAACACTCGTGCATCAAAATAACCAGATAATTCTG
Source organism: Lochmaea capreae (assembly GCA_949126875.1). Lineage (NCBI taxonomy): Eukaryota > Metazoa > Arthropoda > Insecta > Coleoptera > Chrysomelidae > Lochmaea > Lochmaea capreae. Next base: position 4,346,557 of record OX421409.1, read on the forward strand.
CATTCGAACGTGTTGTCTTGTGAAAACTACAACACGCTGTCATGAAAAATTATCGGTAATTTTGATGCACTTGTGCAATTACTTCCGAACATTTTCCAGTATTGAATTAATATGTTAATTTCAAACACCAGAAAATCTATTTAATACAATGACGTATTAAAGACCAGCCTTCACACAATATTACCCACACAATGTTTTGGTCGCAACATAAATCAGGAGAAGTTCATTTAAACTATATTATAAAAATTATCTTTAGATTGTGATGCAAGTTATTCATTTTTTCGTTTGAATAAGTAGAAATTATATCGGAAGATCGTAGCTCATGAACAAGTTATTTTTTTAATAGATACCTTTAAAGAATTTTGTTAGAAGTTAAAATAAGTTTTGCACTACAGATTATAAACATGTTTATATGATATTGAAAGGTTTTTTGTTCAAATTTATTAATATTACTAGCATCTAAATTCAGTGTTCCGTGTTCTAGACAGTTTTCAGCTTCACAACCAACAGTAACTACAAATTTAGAAGCCTTTTTAAGTTTTCCAAAAGTTTTTTTTAATTTGTAGTTTACACAAACTACAATCACCTTCTAAAAGTATAGAACACTGTTTGCAATTAATTTTTTTGTTAAAGATTTTTACTATTAATCCAAAAATATAAACAACTACATCCTTAGTATATTCCCTCAAAAAATAAACCGAAATATAATAATGGTCACGAAGATCTTTTGACAATTCTAAGTATTCTTACAAGGAATGTCCACAGTGCGATTTTTGACGTTTACGGATATGGGCATAGAAAATTAGTATATTACGTAACAAGAGTTGTAAGTAACCCATAACGCACGAAGTGAAAAAGTAAATTTCACGAGTGTGTAATGGGATTACAACTCGTGTAACGTACTATACTTTTTCTACGCACATCTTTTTTCTTCTGAGTGCTCATAATTTCATCTTTTTCATTACTAACAGTCATATTCATAGGTAAAGTTGAGAAAAGGTTCGGATACTATAATTTGTTACCAAAATTGACAGCATAAATGAGATGTCGTTTTTTCCCATATCAATAAAAAGCGAATTATTTTTTGGAATTTGTAAAATGTGTTGCCGACATTTAGGGGTATCACTCTTTTAATCTAAAATATATTTCACTAATGCTAAGAGCTTTTATGTTTTTCAATTGATTAAAAGTATGTAAATAAACCAAATAAAGTATTACGTAAATGAAAATTTGATTGCAATTTGATTCAACAAAGAAATCTAAGTTTTTCTATCTAAACGCACATGTATGTTATGAGATTCTCATTACGTGCATGTTATTGTTAAATGTCACTTACAAGGAATGTTGTCAGTGCGATTTTTGACGTTTACGGACATATGCGTAGAAAAATAGTATATTACGTAACGTGTGTGGTAAGAAGAATTTTACGCACGAATGGAAAAGTTACGCACGATGCCGCGTAGCGGCGAGTGCGTAATCCCGTGAGTGCGTAAAATGCTTTACAACACGAGTTACGTACTATACTTTACCTACGACCTACTTGTACTTGTATCTATACTCTTATTATTAATAATACTTGAACAACATCAACATTTTTAATAGTTTTATTGTATAACATTTAATTCCATAATACCTATTAATTATTATAATAATTGTTTATAGTAACATTGCAGTTATTGAACACAAATGGTAAATCGCTTCCTTTGCTTATTGAAGCATAAGAAACAACATTTACATTAGAGGTGCTTGGTAAACTTTCATCTCTATTACTTGCACCTGCTATATTTTTTAATTGAAGAAAACTTCACACAAATACACAAACCAGTTATAAGTTATAAGGATAATAAAAAAAATTTTTGTCAGTTTCTTGGCAGTTCGTTCGCAAATCGCTATTGCGGCCTACTTAAGTTTGATGTTTTGACGGCTTATGCCATATTTTTGAATAAAATGGCGACGTCTATTGACAGTTGCTAAGATGTTGCTAGGGAAGCCGTGCGATTTACTTTACAGCTGTGCGTTTTTTTTACCGTGCGTAATAGACGTCATTACATTGGTGTCGACTGTGTGTTATTGACTGATTACAGGGGGGGTCGTAGGTAAAAAATATTACGTAGTATAAACCTGACATATTCTCCACTCGCAAATGCTGCTCACGAAATTGTTATGAACAATTAAACCGAGAAAAGAGTCAATTTTTTAGTTTTTTGTTAATAACACGAAAACTCATAAAGTAATCGTGATGATTCGAGGAGACGAATTAAAGATAATAAAAATATGAATATTACCCATTTTTCAGCGAAGTGATTGGATAATTAGTTGCGTAGAAAATTGGGAAAAACCGGAAAATAAGTAATTTTTCCAAAAACTCATATTCATCGCTTTTCAAGTTATTGCATTGAAACTTTGTGGAAAACAAATTTTTTTGAAAAATACAAATATAGAGCAGCAAAACCGTACCTTAATACTCGATTATTTATAACCATAGTTGATAATCGATTAAGTGAATCGAATAATCAAATGCAAAGAGTGCATACGCAACGCGGCAACGCTCTGTAATTTTCGGCCGTATTTCAGAGCGTTTGTTTCAAATAACGTGAAGATTCCTAAAAAATGAAAATAAAAGGGAACCCATAAGAAAAAAACCTTATATACCCGGTATAACCGAATGTTAACTGAAGTTGACAATATTTTCATTAAACAGCTCACCCTTTTCACCAATTTTCATTTTCCTCAGACATCTTTATGATCGACGATTTTTCTGCCATACCAAAGATAACGAATTTAAAGCACTCTATCAATATAAAAATCTTACTTGGCATATAAAACGCAACACATCCACACCGAATACGAGTTTGATTCGCAATACATTCCAATTGACAATTTTTTTGCGTATAATTACTGAAAAAATTCAACGGCTTTTCTCCTTGTAGGTAACATTCCCTTTTCTTCGGACTATATTCTTTAACATCATCCGAGTTTATCATTTGCATTGGTGTTATCGCTACAATTACAGCTTTTCGCATTGGAACACGAAAATAATGCGTTTTCACCAAAGGATACTGTATGGCTTGTTGTAAGACAATCTAAAACAAATATTAACCGGAAATATCACAATATACAATAGGCATGATGACTGATTTTCAAAAACTGCTCCACGATGTTTTCACATATATACTTTATCTACAATAAATGTTATTTCTCTGAGAAAAAAAGTTTTTAAAGGAGAAATTTACCTTTTAAAAATGCATTTTAAATTCTGCGCCAAAACGCATGAATAGTAATGGCGTCTGTCTGTGACATCATCAATTCGTAAATACCATTTATAAGTGATCTGTGTCATTCTTAGAACATAAAACAGAATGTTTTATGTCATTGGTAAAATCGTCAAACTTCAAACACTTGACAGCTTGCAGGTTAGAAGTTTATTTTGATACATAATTTGATCAAGCAAACAAAGGAAATTCAAAACAGAACAGTAGTTCGGACCATAGATAGTTCAGACTTATCTATGGTTCGGACGAAAGACAAAATATCAAGGTAAAATTTGCGAAAGTACGACGTCACTCTTTTCTGATTGGCGTTTGAGCTAAGATGGCGGATTGTTAAATTTTGTGCTTTTATTTTTACTAAAATATTGGTCATCACATATGTAACATAAAAATGGGTAATTTTTTTAGAATCTCTGCATCATATATAATTATGTCAAATTAATATTTTAGTGATTCTTAGTGACTGTCATCATGCCTATTTCTATCACTATCAGTTGATGGTTTCATGGAAAAAAATACTAGGTGCACCAAAATTATGTGTGCGTTATTTATGGTGGGTAGAATTGAAAAGGAACATATCTAAATTCAAAAATTATCCTTGAAAGTGCCTTTCAGTGAGATGGCGTTACTTCAACCGCTTCTCAGTGATTAATTCTGCCCCAAATGTATGAGGAAAAAAATTAATAAAAGAAAAATATATTATATTATTTCTGTATTTTCCATGTGGTAGATTCATTATTCTCCATGTTATTCTTGGGAGTTAAGCTACTATCTTTTTCAGATTTGTATTTCAACGTTTCGGCTACTCTTATCAAGAATATAGAACACAGAATATTAATTATGATGTAGAAAATTACCTGAAAGCCTTGAAAGTCGGTACAAGCATAATCAACATCGCTTTCATTAATAAACATATTCACGGTGAGGGAATTCATTGAACCAGCCAGCAAAGCTCGTCTGGGATAAGTGAAAATTCCTGCTTCTGGAGCGTAACCAAAATCAACTGACCATTCATTGGAAAAAGTTAAAGTATCAGGTTTGTAATTGTATTCAGGAACATATCTGTAATTGAATTAAAGTTTTATATTTTTCCAAATAAGTTCAGGAACTTAAAATTGTTGGACAAAGGAATTATGATACATTCGCGACATTGATCTGTAAATGGGTGAGAAATTCTAGTTTTCGACTTGATGCGTCATCAACAGTCAAATTTTCAACTGGTAGACAGCGGAAAATAATAGCATTCGCCGAGTACTATGAAAAGAATGACCAAGAGAACTTTGGTTGGAATATACCAACAGGATTTTAATCTTACATAATTGATAGTTCCAAACATTTTATTGATACCAAATTTATCTTTTGTATATTTTATGAAGGCTTGATTTCTCACAAGAACTACACTTTGGAATTGTCTGCATTGGCTGTAAATTCAAATTAGTTTTTTTACAAGCTGCGAAAACTAACCACTTTCCATACAAATCTCAATGCGGAAAGTTGTACTTCTGCGAGTGGCCCACTGGTTAGGCAAGCTAGCTATAATAAAAACGCAAGAATTGTCAAAAAATTGTGGTTTTGTCTATTGGTTTATCGGGCTTTTGCGTAATTGTCATTTGTTCTAAATAGCCCAAAACTGGAAATAGGAATTGGAAAGTGGATTGCGACCTAGCATAGAGTATAAAATTGAAGCTCAGGAAAAGTAGAAGTTATTATTGATGAAGTAAGTTTGAGAATACCGAAGAGTATTAATTCTGGTTGTGGCTATGTTGCATGTGATTTTCAGTACTGTGATTTGCTTTTGTTTTTCCCAATTTCTTACGTGTAGAGGTGAGATGTAGTTTCGTTCATCTTCCAGTTCAATATTTGGGAAATACTATTAATGAGGGACAGTTACTCTATTTTTTTTGCTTAAGTAATTGAAACAAATTATTGAAGGTGATGAAACTGATACCACTGACATATAGTTTAATATAATAATAATAATAATATACCCGGTACTCAGACACTGTTCTGGCAAACGCAAACTACAGATACCGAATACCTTCATCCTCCCAAGAGAGCTAGTGCCCTTTGAAGATAACGGTGTTGTCAGTTCTCAAATATATGTCACGAAAACCGCCATCTACAAACTTCAAGCTTGGTACATTGTATTACCCTGTAGTGATAAATTGTTTACTACAAACTATTGTTCAACGTGGAAGGGGCAACCAGTTTTTTTGGAAAATTTCACGATAAATTGAAAAATAATAATGTATTTTCCAAAAAATTATGCTTTTGTTTAAATGCACATGATATTAAAAACACGGGTTTGTAATAAACAATTAATGCAGGGGTACACAATGTAGATACCAAGATTGAAGTTTGTAAATAGCGGGTTCTTTGATATATACTTTCAAAGCTTTTCAATAATGGTAAATTAGGTTAGATGAACGTTATTACATTAATCCATAGTTTGACATGAGAGCTTGTGGACACGCTGTATAACATAGCATGATAATTAACAAATCAATTTTTCCTACCCTCACTACGTGAAAGCTTCAGATAATAATGACCAAATGAAATTAATAAATAACAAATTTCACAACAGAAGTAGAAATATAACATGTAGGTGAGTTAAAGATAATATAACCGTTACAAAAATGACTATAGCTTTTAATTGGGACATCCAATTGACTTAATTGGGAAAAGTAGAATTCGATAGATGGCGCTCTGAAATGTCAATGTCATCTTAGCAACGAGTAAAACAAATCAGCTGCCGTATAAGCCCTTTGATATTTAAGTGGTTTTATTTTGCTGTTTTAGTTATTTTCAGTGTGTGTTTTGAAAAACTTTTGCTTTTTCTTTGATTGTTCTTTAGTAATTTGTGTTGTTAAACTAAATTTTGACTCCTAATATTTTTATTTTTAGAGTAATAGATGTTCAACTTTTTAAGTGTTACCGGGAGTGTTAATTATGTTTATGTTTGTATATTTTATTGGATTTCTTCATTGTGAATACTGTATGTATTGAATAAATAAAAACACATATTATTTTTGAATTTGGTTTTAATTATTTTTGTACAAACGTAATGCAAAATTTATGAACTAATGGTCGTGGTCGTGGCTTGACTGTGGTAGTTTTAAGGAAGGTACTGCATTTAAAAGAAGATACTTTTTCTTACCAAGACCTGAAGAATATGTTACTCATTTATATACTGTTCACCTTTACAAATATAAACTATACCATCCACTATTAACTTATAACTATTACACACTTGGTACTAACCTTGACTATAGTAGTCTACCCTTTTAAAATGTAAAGAACACACGGACATACTATCTGTCACTGGTTTCCCCATTTTTACTTTCGTTGCCCTAGCTTTTCTTTGAGATATATTTTCAATAACTCCAAACGTATTTTCAATATTTACCATTCTTCACATGGGAGGAAATTTATGGAAAGATAAATCGGGATTTTTCCCTTTACGGCTAGTGCAACCAAATCCACAACAGTTTCGATTATACAGCGACATAATTCAAAGTATTAAACTTTAAAAAAGGTACAAAATATTGCAATCAAACGTGATCTGCAATGAAAACAAAAAATAGAATAACATAACCTCTTCCATAATATCTCTGATTATTATAAGAATATTACCTCAGAAATGATGACAGTTGAGTTGAATAGAAAAACACAGTTTTAAGCTTGTCACTGACACAAAATTAAACAGATAAAGTACGAATTTACGGTAATTACGTTGACTTAAATATAATACAAAAACAATGCAAAACGAATTATTTTACTCGTTGCGACAATTACAATTTTTTCCGCCAGAGGTCTCACTGAATTCTACTCCGCCCAATTAAGGTACCAATGGATGAGAAATAGAACTAATGATGAATGTAAATGTCAATTCAATGCCAACTTAACTCTGGCTATTAGCTATAACTACAGGTTTCTTGAATGTTCAGCAAAAATGTGGATATTTACTCAGAGAAAAAATATACTCACGATATATCGTTCAGTAAATCCTTGGGTTCCAGCAGATTGAATGTGTAGCACAATCCTTCGTCTGTTACAATTGGATGAAATATTCTTTTGCAATCGTACTTATTTCCCATCCATGAACATGAATCAATAAATTCTGTGTTTCCCTAGATATTGAGAAGTCACTAATTACATTTCAATTGGAAGTGAATTTACAAAATTTATAGTATAATTACAATTAATAACATTTTAGTTTTAAGCCGGCATAATATAAGTTGAGGATGTGGAGTTTACTCAAGAGCACTAAGCCTAAAGATAAAGTGGGGAATGGGAAACAATACCAGCGTAGTTCAAACAGAACTGGCTGGTATCTCAATTGCCACAAAAGAACTAACCAGAAGAGGAATTTCTGGCAAAAACATAATAATCTGCACTGATAGTAGACAAGCCCTATTAGCCTTAAACAGACAACGTGTTATATCGAGGCTAGTACTAGAGTGCCACCAAGATTTAGCTGACGCCTCGGCAGATAACAATATTATCCTGAGGTGGGTTAAAGGGCACGACAGGAGTAAAGGAAATCGCATTGCTGATTCTTTAGCCAGGGAAGCCGCTGGACTAAAAATTCTAGGACCCAGTGACACCTACGGCCTAACGACTTCGACAATTGCGGAACTAGCCAAACGCTACACCCATACTCAATCCCTTAAGAGATGGGATGGAATCAAAGGATGCAGTCTTGCCAGGATCACCCTGGGCGACCCTGGGAAGCTGGAGCCGGACAATGGACAATGACCTAGGAAGACAACTCCTCGGGAGGATGTACAATGGGTCACATGTGGCCTAAGTGCTGTGAGCCTACACTCACCCTCCCTACTCTACAGATACAGAGAATATAAGTTGATGGAGAAGCTGCTGCAAGTTCTGAATAACAGTAAGGAAGCTTAAGTTCATCAAAAATTACCAGTGGACAATTCCTAACAAGAGTATAGGTAACGGATAAAAACGTATTTATATATGTTTTTGGGGTAAACATTTACTGAAAGATCTATTGATCCTATTGTTCTACTTAGTCTCCGAGGAAAGTCTCGAAGACCAAAAGTTCTTTCAGTCCTATTCCTTAAAGTAATTTTAGGATATTTGCAGGCTTCAGTTTAGGTTGTCCAGTGACAGGTGCTGGGTCCAGGGCTTGTATTCTTGAGTATTTGGCGCCGAGCTGATGTTTACAACACTTTGGGCGGTAAAGGTAGGCGTGGATAAACATTTTCACACACGAAATGCAGTTCTCCCAGTCACCCAGTTAGGATATCCAGTTTTCTTTCCCGGTATAAAACCGAAATTTTCAGACCAAATGGGTCATATTCCTAGTACCTGATTTTAATGCCTTCATTTTCCTGCGTAATAGGTGCATTTTCCTATAAAACTCAAGTTAATGATGATTGTATAGTGATTCAAACCTGAAAATCGAAGTCATATTTCATAGTGAATAGTGCTTTGAGAACTACAAAGGAAAGAGTATCTAATATTATATATACAGTATGGTGCAAATGAAAGGAATAAATTCGTTATTTCGTAAGCCGGCGACTTTAAGGAAAAATCCCGACACCCGTCGATTTTTATTTTTAAACATTCTATTCGTAAGGATACCTTTTTATTTATGACGTCATCTATATAAGCGTGATGACGTCATCGCTAAAATTTTTAAATGGAAATGTGGGTGTTGTAATACATTATTTGAAAGGTCTTTTAGATACCTATTCAGCCGTATCAATATGTACAGTAATTGATTTGCGTATTGTCACAAATATTATTGATGAAATTTCAACAGATTTATTAGGAGCGCAAAACGGTCGTATTTCAGGTTGGAGAGCAAAACGGTCGGGCGCATATTATCTGCCCGATTCGAAAAATTATGAAGGACTACTCACTTTAAACTTTAATTGTTTTAACTCACTTCTGATAAAAATGAATAAATTTCTTCATCGATTGTTGTTACATTCGGTATCCTTTTGGCAAACTTTTTATCACCTGCACACAATAAGGACATATATTGTAAACGTTTTAACCTAAAAATGTCTAAAATTAGGAACAAAAATATTAATGTCAATAAAAGTGTGTCAACGGATTTTTAAGTTTGTTTTCCAGTTTGTGATTGTTTAATTTGCATTAAAATATATTCAGGAAGTCCCAATCTGCTCAATATAGCTATTGGATAATACACCAGTTGATGAAAACAAAATAAAAAAAGGTATAAGTTATCTAAATATCTTTTTTAGGAAATACAGTATATTGAAACTCAGTTTAATTATAACTGATGTTTAGACTGTGACATATTGATTTATTTATTATCATCAATTACATCAGTTTAGGTGGTCGATACAACGCGCCCTTAACTTTCTTCCGTACCCCCGTAAATAAACAAGAAAAACAGTTTCCTTACTCTAAAGGTGATATTTCTTCTTCTGTTATCAATTTTTTCAGAACATGGGAGTAGTTGAAATAACTTTTTGATATTCTCACTTCGCGACAAATAGTAACTGCAGGAAATGGAATTTCATTAATGTCTCTTTCATCAGACGAAAAATTAACCATTATAGGACAATATTGCCATTTTTTATAGGTTTGATATATCACGGCTATGCAAACCAGTAGACTTGTCATGAAAGCTCCAAACCAGCAAATTCTAAAAAAAATACACTCATATTATTGCAAACGTTGAAGATCGTGTAACGATAATAGGTAGAACTAAAATTTGTATTTTCCAACGACCACCATCCAAAACACTATATGGCACATTGGTTATAATAATATGCGAAATTAACAATTTCTCATGGCAACAAATGTTGCTAATGCCGCAGAACAGACTCGGAATAACCTATAGAAGTGTGTAGAATGTCCAGTGTCAAGGTATGAAAGAAGAATTTTAGAGGTCGCAGTGGATGGTTCAGAACTATGACATATAAACAATGGTTAATGGTGACAACAGCTAAGATGAACAATTTGGATTTCAAAATTTCAAGAGATTTTTGTTTTCATGCTAGAGGCTGCCAGAACTGTTTCGATAACTCCATTGCAACTAGCGCTTCAGATAGATGGGTTTGAAACCTCATTGTTTCGTTCAATGACTATACCAGATAATTAGTACAACGGTGTAAACAACGGGTCCCTTCACCGGGTTCGGTTTCCATTCTAGAATTTGGTAAACGAACTTCATATGGATTAGCTTCCAATTGAAAAATAATTTAACGGGGTTCCTAGAAAAATATCAGACAAACCTGATCATCAGCGATCACCTGATACTCTCCAAAGGTGTTACTAGATACACTCAAACACACCAGAACGTCTACGAATGTTTGAGAATAACCCAAAACAACAAGGATTTGCGGGGATGTTGTGGAAAGGGTTTCGCAAAAAAAATTGTCAATTACGAATAATAGTTAATTCGGAGAAGACCACTGATCAACAATAATTTTAAACGATGAAATAAAACAATTTAATTTGTTTAAATCTTCATTATATATAAATTTGATGATACGTATCCAAATCGTAACCAAATTACCAAAACTGCAGTTTGGAGGATTGTGAAACTTTTTGAAGAAGTGGGGTCAACTAAAAATCGCCCTAAAACTGGCCGACCAAAGACCGTAACTAATGATGAAAATCCTTGGACGTTATACAAAGTTTTGTAGAAAATCCTTTTACATCCATTTGGACAACTGTATTGGAACATGATGTTAGTGTGGGATCTGACTGCAACATTATTGGGAAGAATAAGTTTTATCCTTATAAAGTTACTGTATTACAAGAATTACCTATCTGAAGATGACTATGACCGCAGAATATAATTTTGTGAAACTATAATGTAAAAGGTAGATGCAGTCCCTCATTTCACAAGTAAGATAGTATTTTCCGATGAAACCACGTCTATGTTGAATGGTACAGTTAATCGCCATAATTGTAGATATTGGAGTGATACTAATCCTAGGTGAATGCGGGAACATAAAACACAAAGACCTTCAAAAGTTAATGTTTGGGCAGGTATTAACGGTACCACTGTTATCGGACAATTCTTCGTAGAAGGCAATTTGAACGGACCAAAGAATTTAGATTTATTAAGAAATCAAATAGTTTCTGCAATTAGAAATGTAGTTGGTAACAATTTTAACGACACTTGTTTCCAGCAGGAACATCTTATTAATTAAGATTAGTTATTTGTTCCTGTTAATAATTTTGGTAATAAAAACGTTCCCGTAAATTATTTTTCTCAATAACTGTAGAACAAATGGTATTAGAATTATGCGGTCTTATTGGGTGTATTTTTTAAAACAATAATTATCAATGTCCTTGGGTTATTACTACTGATAATAATTACCTTCTGAGAGACCTAAGACAATTCTTTCGTGGAAAGCGTGTTTTATCGGCACATCAACCGTTGCGGTGTATTCCGCATAGCTTCCGTCTCAGGGATGGAATAAAATCTTTGATCGACAAAAAAAATTAATCCTGATTTTAATGGTATCTTCAAGCAACAAATCATTCAGCTCACAATCATCCTGATATAAAAATACGAAACTTTTTGAACATCGTATATTTATTATACCGTTTCCAGCGCTAGTGTCTTCGATATATTATTTTCAAAAATTACGTATTCAAACGACTACGTCTAGAATATGCTAATCGCAGAGATATTATGCATTATGGGTAAAGTTTAGTTATTGAAATAGATAAAAGATTGAGGAAAACTTTCATTAGACTGAACATAAAAGTATTTTTTTTTTCGACAGATATATTGGTGATGTTTACAAGTAAAAATTTAAACATTAGCGGAAAATAGAATTTCGAGTTGCTGCAAAACCCAATAAATATATTCAAAGCAAATACAGTGCATTTATAAAATGTAGAAACGGCCTACTATGTAACGAGTTAACTCATTTCAATTATTATGATAAAGTTATTTGGTGACAAACTTTGTATGGTTGAGCTCAGAAAAGTATGCATTTTCAATTTTGGATACAAAATTAGATCACGTCGGATCGCATGAAACCCGATTAAGATTGTTTATTGGAACAAAAGACAAATAAAAACCCTCCCAGAGCTTGACCCAGTCAATTCGTGAGATAATGGACCGTTTTCACATTTCATAAACGCACTATACAATGCGGTCCGTGTATGGAATAAATTCAATTTTAGCGTTATTATGTACTATGTGAAAAAAACCGGAAACAGGTCGATTTTTATTCTGAAATTGACAATTTACAGTATGAAAATATTATCCCCCTCCAGCACCCCCTCTGAATTATAAGCACCTGCTCGAAATTTTAAATATGAAAGTGGGTCGTGTGGCACTTTGTTGGAAAGGGATTTTAGTCCTCTGTTCAGCAATATAAAGTTTTTTTTTAAATTTGCTGCAATCGTAACTGAGAAAGTTAATGTTTAAGAAGTGAAAACTTTACGTAGAATGAAGATAACAATGTCGCATAATATTTAGAATGTATTTTTCAATGTACTTCACAATTAAATTAAATGTTCAGAATGAAGAATGAGAAATGATCAGGTATTTTCGTATCTGTTCTACTAAACATCAGGAAAATAATCTCTTAAGATCAAAAAGCCAAATAAACAATTGATATTAATTTAGGCTGCTGTCATTTGGGTATTTAAAGTTACTAAAAGACGTCAGTATCAAGAACTCGAAAGGAGGTTTAGGATATTTTTAATTATAAATACCCTGGTCAACACGTTTCGCAGTCTACAGTTAGCAAAATTGAAAAAAAGTTTCGTGATATTGAATATTGAAAAACCAGGTAGAAATGTTCAATTTGCTGATGAAAAAAAGTTAGATGTACTTCTAGAGACTCAGGAAAATCCGCATAAGACAAATCGAGAACTTGCCGCCGAGGATGATGTGAGTAAATAATCTATTTTGAGAGTTTTGCATAAAGAAAAATGCCACCCTCACAAAGTTCAGTGGGTTCAGGAGTTAAATGAAGATGATCCTGATAGAAGGCAAGAATTCTGTGAATTGATGATGAACGCCGATTAGCAGTTCATGAACAAAATAGTTTTTTCTTATGAAGCGACGTTTCATTTGAACAGAACGGTTAACAAACATAACTGTAGATATTAGAGCAGAGAAAATCCTCACTGAATGTGTGAGGCTCACACTTAATATCCTAAAAAAGTGAACGTTTGGGCTGATATCATAAACAATAACCAACCAGATGGAGCTCCACTGCATTTTGCACGTACAGTTAGAGGTTTTCCCCAATAGGTGGATTGGAAGACGTGGAACGATCGAATGGCCGTCTAGATCCCCCGATTTGACTCCTCTCGATTACTTCTTATGGGGTTATTTAAAATCTAAAGTATATTTCAATAGACCAGACAATATTGCTGATTTAAAAGTTGGGATAACAGAAGAAATTTAACAAAATAGCCCCTGAGGTCATACAAAATGTTGTACGAGAATTCCAAAATCGCCTCGGTTATTGTCAAGAAGTGAATGGTGGTCGTATTGAACATTCAATTTAATTGTAAGGTACATTGAAAATTACATTCTAAATATTATGCGACATTATTATCTTCATTCTACGTAAAGTTTCGTGATAAACATTATCAAAATTTCACATCTTAAAAATTAATTTTCTCAGTTATGATTACACCAAATTAAAAAAAACTTTATATTGCTGAACAGAGGACTAAAATCCCTTTCCAACAAGGTGCCACACGACCCTCTTTCATATTTAAAATTTTCGAAGGGGTGCTTATAATTCAAAGGGGGTGCTGGAGGAGGATAATATTTTCATACTGTAAATTGTCAATTTCTCAGGTCTTTTTCACGGATCTAGGTGAATTGATCGAAAACAATTTATCGAATGACAATAATTGACCGAATACAATTTATCGAAAAACAATTTATCGAATAAACAATTTATCGAATAGGTGAATTTATCGAATGACAATTTTTGTAAAGTAAATTATAATAATTTTCAATAATAACCCAACCAAACCTACCCCTACCAAACCACCTTCGTATTTTTAGTCAATTTTTGAAGAATAAATTATAATAATTTCCAATAATAACCCAACCAAACCTAACCCTACCAAACCACCTTCGTATTTTTAGTCAATTTTTGAAGAATAAATTATAATAACTTCCAATAATAACCCAACCAAACCTACCCCTACCAAACCACCTTCGTATTTTTAGTCAATTTTTGAAGAATAAATTATAATAATTTCCAATAATAACCCAACCAAACCTACCCCTACCAAACCACCTTCGTATTTTATCACCATTAGGTACCTGCCACCTATTCGATAAATTGTTTATTCGATAAATTGTTTTTCGATAAATTGCATTCGGTCAATTGTCATTCGATAAATTGTTTTCGATAAATTCAGCGCATACCCTTTTTCACATAGTACATAATAACGCTAAAATTGAATGTATTCCATACATATGGACCGCATTGTTTAATTGCAGATATGAAACAATATTGAACGTACTATGAAAAAAAATAAATATAATTTACAACAACTTACATTTCAAATACACTCCTTCTTTCACCGAAATATCTCAGCCCCCGTATTCCCTTATAATCACAATACTCTCTGGAATATTTCCTTACGTCTCTTCGCTCGTGTATTTTTGTTTTATTATCCATCATTTCACTAATAGCAGAAATGTACCTCGTTTCTAAAGATCCCATGACAAACGTTTGATGTTATAACTTTACTGCATGAGTATTTTTCTTATTAGAGAACGTTGTTCTTGTTAAACTTATTAAAAGTAAACAAGAAAATCAATATTTACAGAAGGCGGTATACCAATACTTCAACGAGTATTAAGTAGATAAAAGTAATTTATATTTACCAATAAAAAACAGGATGATATATATAACCTAAGAATCATAAGGTCACGGAATTTAATTTGAAGTGGAGTTTGATGGATTTTGTTGTACTGGAAATTTATTCAAAATTGATAATTTATTTATTCTCCAAGTTCAAAAATTTGAAAGACACTTCATAAAGAGTGTTTCATAGAAAACCCCACATACGTTGATTGCTAATAGAGGCCGTTTTACTTCACTACTGGATTCACAGCTGCTACTCGCTATAACCAAGGATTTTTCATGAGCCGCCTTCATGCTTGAATCAATGAAGCCTCTTGGTCTATTTTACACAAATTCAATCCACCCAGTCACTCCCGTACCGTCGAGTAGACGATATAGGTCCACTGGATGTTTGCTTCATGTTCAAAGTGACACATTAGCGTCTTTAGAAATTAAGTCTCAAAACTTGGAAAGGTAGGAACCGTAGTAAGCTCCTAGGCCCACTATCTCCAGATTCCTAATAGAGGCCTCATCGTTCACAGGGGTCAGCTTTCTTATCACCTTTTCTTTCCTAGAAGGCCCCCGTATTCTCCCGTATCAACGATAACAATTTGTCTATACGGATTTTTACCTGGTGATCCCTGGCCAGCTGACTCTACAACTGTGAAGTCTTCACCTTCTAGATCATCGTCCAGGTACATTCTGTCGCTCACCCATTTCCACGAGCTACTAGTCGGATTTGTATCCCACAAGCTCGCCCATCGATTATTTCGAAGGTTGATCGTTCATGAGGTTCAAACAACTCCAAGAGAGTACGACAGCAACTTGTATGAAGAATTAAAGGTACATCTCTTCCAGCTTCCTTCACCCAAAACCTTAATGCACGAATGTGTACTATACTCATTGTTCAATTGTTTTCATAAGCCATATCTTTGGAGCCAGCCAGTATATCAGAGTTTTTTAATTGGATGCTGCATTTGTATATAACGGAAACACCTAGACGATAATGGAATAAAAATATACGCGCTGACAGCTGCAGACAAAACAGTAGCTTCCCCTCCATCAATTTACCCATACCACACAGCAGGCTGATGAGCCCGTAGTCCCCCGCCCCATTTCACTTCCTACCTGCCTTCTTCACCATCTAGCCACCTCACATCCTTGCGGGAACTCTTCCTCCCTCAGCTCCCCAATGTCATCCAACAGCCTCTTCACCATATCCTGTATCGTCCATTATCAATCCTTGCTTTTCCACATTGTATAACATATACCTCAGATCCACACACCACATCCTCTTCCGTCCTAAAAATCACCTCTTCCAATATAATACACGCTATCCCATACATTCCCCCTTCAAGTCAAGTTTATGCAGGAAGGGACAACAATAAATGCATCCGCTTGCTGCTGTACCTAATTAAACTGAGACGTGAAATACAGAATAAGCGACGAGGTCTTCTGACGTCTAGAGTTTTGTGACAATGTCAGACCCCATTCTCTCATTCACACCCAGAATCTAATCAAATCTTTTGGATGGGAACAGAATGACTACTCACCTTACAGTACAATCTTGGCGCACAGTGATTTTCACTTATTTCGCTACACAAAAGAGTTTCTTGGCAGCAAGAGCTGCGCCATAAATGACGAGGTGAGAAAAGAACTTCAAGACTTAAGGGTAATAGTTTCCGAATAACCCTCGTAAATCATTTTATATACTTGATGATTGACGTAAACAGCATGTTCTCACTCAACTATCGTGAACTCATCTAGACAGTCGCAGTCTTTTATCTTATTTATCATCCACTACTTCACAGCTCTGTATTTTATATGAATTAAACCCAAAATAATATCGCACCAAAGCTAATAAATATTTCCCATTATTAATTCTGAGCTTGACAGGGTTTTTTTTTCCTTTTTTGCAGCTTTGTTGGTGCTTCACTTTTCTAGTTTCCAGAAGTAAAAATATAAAACTCGAATGAAACTACTGTAGTTCTATTATGTTCCTAAATTGGCTCTACGTTTCTTTATTTCCATTGTATGGATTTCCAATACCGACATTTTCCAGAGTTAACAGCCATTGGCGTATCCAGTATGTAAGTATAAATTGCAATAGAAATTAAAGATTATTTGTAAGTACATAATTTTCATCCTCTCGTAACTTTTTCTGAATATCTATTACTCCGAACTCACTTCCATTCTATCCGGAAATAGTTCATGTTTCAGTTTGAAGGTCAGTTCCTACCATTTTATGAAAATTCTATAATAGTTATTATGACTCAGCTTTCACCCGCACCTTCGTTCGCGTTGATGTCCTCAAATACCTTTTAAGGCCATCGAAAATTGGATAAATTACCTAGCAATCACTTTAAAAAACTGAAAAATATGCCTAATTGAAATAAATCACTACAAAAGAGGAATAGCGTCGGGAGGCGTTGACGGACAACGATAAAAAATTAACTTTTTCGTTCTTTGGAATTAGTTTCTTTACGAATAAAAAGTACCCTGGATTCCTGACAATGTTCCATGGTGATCGGTTGAGTAGTTAAGACGTGAAAGCCATAGAACTGTTGGTAGATATTCTCTAATCCAACAATTCCATAATTAAATTGCTAGCATGTGCGATATCTTTCATTCTCCTCTCTTCCATTCTCTTTAATGAACTAATCATGTGGTATTTTCGTCAAAGATCTAATATAGACAATTTTCTTCGCTTTAGCAAAACAAGTTGGCAAAGTTTCATCCCTTACAGAGTGATCATGAAGGACTTCACTAATAATCCTTCACCAGTTCCACTAAAACAATTACCATATTATAACCTTCTCCCAACTCCGGACATAGAATAGCAGTTCGAATGTTCCCACTTAAATGTTTTCCGCTCGTTACAAGGCAAAGCTTTTTTAATAAACTTTTTGGATGAGAATGTTATATCCAGATGTTTTCTCTGTTGTTGAATTTGGTAGAGGTAATTTGAACATTTTCAAAATATCCATAAATCTCAAGCACCAAGTCGTAGTGCGATTCAATCTCATCCACCCAAAAAATCTTGTTAGATCTGGCATGCATGTAGCGTAATTTCCAATAATTCAGGATATATAAAACTTTTTTTTGCTCCATTTCAACGTCTGATACTTCTTCGAGTGGAGTTCCTTCTTCATCAGCCAAAATTTTTCTGATTTCTTAAAACAGGGTTTTGAAAATCATTTCTCTGAAATAATGTTAGTCCATACCTTCAAATCATTGTTGTACTCGGTTGTACCCACCACCAATTTTAAACCAGTGTTTCTGTATTTCTCCAATTCGGGGCGATACGGAAGGGTTTATAGTTTTTTCCATCAATCTGTATCCAGTTAAGAACACAGCTAGAGTATAAACAAAAAGATTTTTCATGAATGTGTACTTAGAGCACGTTTCATACTCTGCGAGATAGTCGACTTGCATAAGCTGATAAAATCTCAAGCCTAAAAATGGAAAAAGGTTTGGAAGGAGCTTCACTGGGTATAATTGAGACACGCCAAACATCACTAACTGGATTTTTTCAAATAATACGGACAAAAGATTGCTCACGCGAGTGCTTTGTCGAATTTCAATTTTCATTGCGGAATGTATCAAATCACTGAAGCCTCTAGGGATTTGAAACTTTTATCAACTCTTCGCATCCCATTCAATTCATGATTTTCGGATGTCCTGTATGAGTATTTCATTTCACACCGTGGAAGTGGTGAATTGAACACAAACATTGAAGCTCTCAAGACTACTTCTTCGTAGGTAATTCTTCCATTGGTCTCAACTTTCCGAGCTCGAAGGAAATTGTATCGCTTTCAAGACTTCATCAGAAGCCTAATATTTTATGTAGAGACATTTCATTTACATGTTTTGTACCTATCAAAACTATATCTCAAGCAAGTTTCTCGCGAAACAACTGATACAGTCATCCAGTTCACTATTCCGCATTCAGCCAATTTTTGGTCTTTGCAGATTTCAAGAACGAATTGATACCTGGTATCTTTCGAGTCCAGTGATGATCGACGAAGAAGTTTTTGACAATAGCTGATTCAATGTCTGGGGTGGCAAATTTGTTGGTATCGTTATTTTCAAGTAAATTCCGTGAATATATAGTTAAGAGTAGAATTAGTTTGCACTGTTTCACGTTATAATAACAATATGCGGCAAAGGTTCCTTTGAGGATTAAAAAGCTGAAAAGATAAACAAGCCATAAATCACTTGGACCCACAAGCGAACAATTGATTCTCATTGGTGCAATGTAGCTTCCGATTGGTCTATGCAAAATTTAAAAGAAGGTTTAGTCCACGTGGACTGTAAATTTCACAGGTTCTGCTTTTACTTTTAAATTTCTTTATCTTGCCGACAAATTGTGAAACGGTGAATATTAATTCTACTCTCAACTATACATATCTGCAAAAGTAGATTGTATGTATGTACCAATGATATAGACGTGGACTGCATATACATAAAATATACAAGGTATTATTTTTTCATATACATAGCATATCGTATGTCCATGACTGCATAATATACTGTATAAGTATTGAATGGATATAAACTTCTATGAAATTTTCTTTAGTGTATGCATCTATAAAATTCAATTCAGGATTTTAATTAGGAAAACTCCGTACAAAAACTTAAGTATAGTTTCGTGAACATCCCGCAGAATTAAAATTAATATAATCGAATAAAAAGAAATATGTAGGTTAATTTAATTAGAAATTCAAGAGTGCATGAGGATTTGGTTACAAATCAGATAAAAAAAAGGAAAACTAAATTTATCAAAGGCTAGATAGTGATTAAATAGAAAATGGGTTGAATATTAAAAGTCAATTATTGATGGGTAATAAGCCAAAATGGAATGATGGATAAACAAATAATGTAAGTTAGGATCATAGTATGGATAACATGGAGTGAAGGAATTAGAATAATAGATTGTATATAAGTTAGGATAATGATGAAGAATATAGGAATTATAATAATGGAATAGATATACAGGATAGTAATGATTATAGAATGGATAATAAGGTGAGAATAATGGCAGATACAAAGAAATAATGGATAATGTATAAAATGAAATTTGAATGAAGTGTTAGATAGAATAAAAAAAAATAATTGATCTAGGTAGCTTAGATGTTGAAATAATAATAACAAAACATAAACAAATAGGCAGAGAATAAGAAAGAACAAATAAAATTTAGGGGATATTCAATATTGGAAATATATTTAAATTTGAGGAATGGGAAAATATATTATAAAGATAAAAATTCAATCGGAAAGTAAGGAATTTGTTGGTTTATGTTTATTTCAATGCAATTTGTTGAAGTTGTTTAATTTGAAGGTAAATTATTGAAAATGATCAACTGGTTTATTTCAGGTTGTTTTATTTAAAATGGTTTATTTCAATACAGTTTATTTAAATTGGTTTATTTTAAGATAATTTATTTAAGAAGTTTAATTTGAAGATTTTATTTGAAATGGTTAATACAAGATCTTTCCAATGGTTCGATCTTTTCGTTTTCTTGGTTTTATTCACTAATTTTCCTCAATGTTACATTAGTACAGCAATAAAGTCACTGTCCTCAAAAAGGTGTTTCAGTCCCTCTTTCTGCTAGTTCATAAATTATTTTGTTGCCCAGAGATAGTGCGAATGTTATTCTTGCCCAGTTGATTAATTTTCCTAAGCATTCCGATACCATCTTGAAACTCAGTATAAAAGTGTTCAGCACCTTAATGACTGCTTAACTATTCAATATGGTGATAATCATTTTATCAATATTGAACTGGATACACTCTCCTATTATTACAGAGTGATGGTTTTTAATCATTTGGAATAAATATTGCGATGTGCCGGAACACTACGAAAAAGTCAAGGTTTGGCAAAATGAATACATACCAACTTGTTTGAATTGATGTCAGAATAAAAAAACTATTTATTTATAAACATTATTTCACTTCACACTAATCTTGATTAACGCTTGATATGACACGTCAAAAAACAATATCATATCTATTAACCTAAGTAATTGTCTCATCCATCTCCGACTTATGTTGACAAATAAAAGAAAATTCATCTGGAATGGTAATTTATCTACCCTCCACTGCATTGTCTTGTTTACATTCCTCACACTTGACAATATTAATGTATTTGCAAAACTAATAAAATAAATGGAAAAAAACAATTCACACTTTTTTCCGTAAATATCAATAAGGAGTTTTGTATGCTTGTTGAAATTGTAGATACTTATTTAACATTACACGTAAAAATCTGTTTTTATTAATAATTTTGTAGTTTTCAACGTTTTGTGGTGTTAATGTGAATTGTTATGAACTTTTGACGTCAAGACTTTGCACAAAATTACAAAACTGGTTGAGATACAAGTATATGATGATGTCTGGTGTTATCTATTTTCAGTAACCCCAAATAAAAGTTTCCTCCGCAAAAAAATCCTTACATTTTTTTTGAAATTGTCGTTCTAAACTTATAAAATATTATATCACTGATAATTATGCAAGAAGAAAATGCAATAAAATATAGGGTGTTCCATAAGAAAAAATATAACTTTGATACGCCACACTTTATCGGAACACCCTGTATATTTCAAAATATTTTCAAATTATAGTTTAAGTTGGAGTAAAATTTGTGGTATAAAAAGATTTTTCGCAAAATTCATATTTTTTTCAATATTTGTCCGGTCCCGGACTTTTGCCGAACTTTGTATGTATAGTTGTAAGCCGGTACAGAAGTAGAAGCATATACAGATGGAGAATCGTGGAAAATGTACAAGAAGAATAAGAAGAGAACAAGGCCTGAAAAGAAAATATAGTACAAAGACACTGCTGGTAATTAAGCCAGTCTCATGAAAGAGCTATTGCTCACCCTAGGTGGTATGTGACCTGAATGTGAGTTTTGTTTGCTCAGGAGCTATATCCATGACCACGACCACATGAATCCTAACAACTGAATTGGATTGGAAAATCCTGATTACTGCTATTTTTCATAGTTCACAAAAACCGCAGTATGCGAAAGTTAACCAACCATGTGAACACAGGAAATAACCAAAACAAAATGGAGGAGATCAAAAGTCAATGGCCTGTCTCCACGGCCTTGAAAGGTTAACACAGGTCTTCTACCTTTTAAGTCGGGGTCAAGGTTAAGTGGTTAGCTGAACACTTGATGAATAAGAAGAAAACAAGGTCTGAAAAGAAAATATAGTACAAAGACACTGCTGGTAATTAAGCCAATCTCATAAAAGAGGTATTGCTTACCCTAGGTGGAATGTGACCTGTATGTGAGTTTTGTTTGATCAGGAGCTATATCCATGACCACGACCACATGAATCCTAACAACTGAATTGGATTGGAAAATCCTGATCACTGCTATTTTTCATAGTTCACAAAAACAGCAGTATGCGAAAGTTGTTAACCAACCATGTGAACACAGGAAATAACCAAAACAAAATGGAGGAGGTCAAAAGTCAATGGCCTGTCTCCACGGCCTTGAAAGGTTAACACAGGTCTTCTACCTTTTAAGTCGGGGTCAAGGTTAAGTGGTTAGCTGAACACTTGATGAATCAAGACACCCTTGTCTTTTGGTAAAGTCTAAGAGATCCGTGGTTGATATGAGAACCTGTTATACAGTGACAACCATAACTAACTCATTCATAATGTTACTAGTTTTAATAAGACTTTATATTGAGGTAACAATTAAATTGTTTATGCATCTAAGCCACAGTTGTTTATTTACTATTCACTATACTCTAACGAAATAGTTACCTACGAGCGGAGTACTTGGGCTGTACGTATGTTTAGCCCCTATAAATCTCCGGGAAAGGACCAAATCTTTCCGGCTCTGCTTCAGCAGGGCTAGGAGGCTATTGGTTCAATCTTAGTGCATATCTTTCGGGCCTGTTTGGCAAGCAGATATGTTCCTGAGCAGTGGAGACAGGTTAGAGTTGTCTTTATACCCAAGCACGGTCGTACCATGTACACCGTGGCTAATTCCTTTTGCCTATCAGTCTAACATCCTTTGTGCTGAAAACACTAGAGAGGTTGGTTGATAGATAGAATCAATGTCTAGAGCTACAGTAGATCATGAAATAGAGCCAATGGTAATTCATTGGCTTGGGGCCATGCTACGCAACCGCACAGTAGAGGCTGCATGGAAAGGACATGTGGCTAAAATGGTCGTCGACAGGGGATGTCCACAAGGGGGCGTCCTTTCGCCCATTTTGTGGAACTTAGTAGTCGACGAATTAATATCCTTATTAAACGGTGAGGGCTTTCTGGCAATTAGGTATACCGATGATATAATTGTCCTTGTTGTTGGAAGAAATATCACCGTCCTCAGGGACCTAATACAAAGGGCTCTGAATAGGGTACAGGGGTGATGCAACGACCACGGACTTGCAGTTAATCCTGCCAAGGCTGAGGTAATTGCTTTCACGAAGAAGAGAGGTATAAGACCTGATGGTCTGCACCTTGGTGGAATGCCACTTCTATTGGTTGAACAAGTGAAATATCTGGGAGTGATCCTGGATAAGACGCTGACTTGGTAGGCTCACCTCGATAGTCGCCTGGGCAAGGTGGCTAACACGTACTGGGCCTGTAGGAGAGCCATTGGTCCGAAATGGGGACTAACCCCAAAGACGATCTTGTGGTTCTATAAAGTGATCAAGTGGTCGGTTTGGGGGCAAAACTGGCTGCATGAAAACTACACCAACTGCTGCATTGGAGGTGATTCTTGGACTTCGGCCTCTTCACCATGTGATCCAGGCTGAGGCTGGGAGGGCCCCCTATGCACGTCAATAAGCTCAGGCTTCTGGGAGATTTCCCTGTTCTGGCTCGAGCGGCAGATGTCTGCCTGCGCAGGTACTCATTCGTAACCCGCCATAGGGTGAAGATCCGGAATAGAGAATTCTGAGAAAGGGAGGGAATTCACAGCCTCATGAGATCGTCTGGTACACAGATGGTTCATGCTCCAGCGATGGGGCGGGGGCTGGAATTTACTCCAGGAACCCAAGAACACAAGTCTGTGTCGCAACAAAATCTTCACCTCTACTTCTTTATCCATGTTAAGAATAAGGAGACAAACTAAAAATGCTTGTCACTAAACACACAACCCATTTTATTTTTGGAAAATTTGTTGAATAGACGATGGAAGACCACATCCAAAATTTTTAAAAATGTACAGGGTGCTATTAGAAAGTTAGGGGCTGTAACCAAGGGATAAAAACCACCTCTTCACTTCTTAGAAATCAGACAACCTGGGACATGCCACAAAATGGTATGATGAAAAACTATAACTTTTCAAAGAGATTCGTCACAGAATTAAGCAACAAGAGCTATAGAAAGAATGCTATTCAATGGTACACAGACGGCTCAAGAGCAATAGAAGAAACTAGGATAGGAGTGTACGGGCCAGGAACCAAACACTCTGAAAGCTTGGTAAAAACCCCAAGTATCTTTCAAGCGGAAATTCACGCAATAAGGTGTGCCCAGTTCAATGTTGACAAAGGATATAGAAGACAAAGGATTATCATAATGTCTGATAGTCAAGCAGCCATTAGAGCGCTGAGTTCTTGTGTAATCAGTTCCAAAATGGTCTGGGAATGCCTAGGCAAACTTAACGAACTAAGCGAGAACAATATATTCACCTTAATGTGGATTCTAGAACACACTGGAATAAAAGGAAACGAAATATCAGAAGAACTAGCGAAGAGGGGGACTGAAATACCCTTTTGGGGGCCGGAACCCTTTAGCGGAATCAGCTCCAATATAATATTGGAAGAAATAGGTAAAGCCGAAGAAAAGAGAAGTTCTGACCATTGGAAAGATCCAGTAGGGCTTAGGCAATATAAGATTCTTCTGGGTGACTACAACCTGTTGAGATCAAATGAATGCATAAGTCAAATTAAAACTGCACTAACAGTTTTAACAAGAATCCTAACGGGACACCTTAAAAAGCTCAAAATAGTGGAGGAAGAAGATTGTAGATTTTGTGGAATGGAAGAAGAAACTTCCATCCATATACTTGCGAACTGCACAGCAATTCAGAGTCCAAGGGCACAGTACCTGCGAGACTCTCCTCAGAAACTAAGTAGAAGTAAGGAGGCACAATAGATCTTTTAGGTCTGAGTGAATGTTACTCCAAAATACATACATATATACAAGGGATGAGTATTTGGGAGATGATTTTTTCTACGTCATATTAAAGTGTATTAGAAATGGAACAGATCAGTTTTTGACCCGTTCGAAAATCTCTATTCGTTTAGGAGATATAGCCTGGATAAATTAGTCTGGTACACCCGGTATAGCTAGTGGTTTATCAAATAATCTAGATATTTGAATTTAGACATGATTTCAATTAATATGCTGCGACGTTTCGTGGGAGGATGTTTGGTATCCTAGGAATATCATCCTTTAATCTTATTAATGTTTATGCATAGACTCTACTTTTACCGTATTTGATAAACTTAATAAGTGACGTATGTAAATATTCTCGGCTTTCATCTAAAATAACTGCATCAAGAGCATATTTCATTTTCATAACTCGACAGGTAACTTTGATTTCCTCCTACTTGCTTTATATTATAATGTAGTTGGAAAGAAAATATGAGTGAAGGGTAAACAGCATCGAGGGAGCAACGTTATCTCTTTTTTCAGAATGATACTGTGAGTTTTCTCATAAGGAAGGGCTTTATTTAAAAAAATAAAATTGCAAAGAAGGCATGCTAACTACCTGAATTGCACAATAAAAGTTATTTTATTCTTCGGTAATCAATTAATTGTTCATTATATATGGGAGAGAATTATAGTGATATTCATTTTTTCACCTACCTTACCGGAAAACTATGGACACCAAAAATAGTGCGGAGAGTATTGTTTAGAAGCCCAAGAGCGGAAAACTGATAACGCCATGACTTTTCACCATCTGTCAGTTGATTACTTTGACGTTTCACGTGAATTTTTTAATTTAACATCAGTATATGTCAAAGTTTTTCGTTAAATTTTCCTATTTTTTGGTTTATTCGATAGGAGAAAAACAGTTGTGCGTCTCACATGCAGGAAACGCTTAAGCTGCCCTCGCTTCGCTATTCTCGCTCGTGTATCTAATAGTCTTGTTAAATTAGTTTGGCTTAGTTCGTTCAGATCAAGCTTGATCCATGTAACTTTTGGAGGCAACCGCGAGCGTCTCCCGAGGCGGTTATACGATTTCTGATTGGTGGTTTAGCTTCTTAGGTTAGGTTAGGTTAGGTTAGAAGTTTGACTTTTCATTGTTGTCTTTATATTATCTCTGGTTGTCTTATTGATAATTCTTAAGTATCGTTTTTAACAGCCTGGTTTTAGTGGTTTTGCAATGGAAAACGAAATTATTGAGGTAGCTGTAATTGATGTACAAAACGACACCTATATAATGAGAGCCGCCGGTTAGTACAGAATTAAGGAACTTAGTCAATTATCTCAAAGTATAAATTATATCCCCTATTAATTTAGATGGGACAACATATCATGTTCCAACAGGAATAGGAGCATTAACTGCCAATAGAGCTTTTTCAATGACTAATGGCTCCTCTCCCTCAAACAATTATAATATTTTTTGCAAAAGAAAATGAAATTAATCTCTACTTGAACGAAAATTTTCTCTAAATTCCATATCATTGTACTTAGAAGCAACATTTTTCAAATTATCTTTGATTTTCGCAGGTATATTCTTCAATGTTGTTGTAAGCACCAAATACCTTTGGCTCATCAACTTCAATTTCTTCCTCTGATTCACTTTCAGGATTGGCACTCTGTAACAAAACAGCGATAAAGATTCTCTTCTCTTTGCTATTTCGTCTTCTGTACTGAGTTCGGACGTTTCCGAGCCTAGCTGAACATTCATTACATAACTACACATTTATTAGTAACAATAAAAATAATAATTATTATATTTTATATTTTCTTTACCTACCATATCAAAAAAAGATTTCTTTGGCTATCTTATAAACTACCAATGAATAATACATTCATGTCCATATCACTAAAATTTCGGAAATTATTGATAACATGTCACTTGTCAGTGCTGGCTTTGGTCGTTCCAACACAGAAATAACCACTTAAGTATATTCTGTGGAAGGGGTGAAGTACATTTTAGGTTTGCTTTAGCTAAAGTTTTTCACCATCTGTCATTTAATTTTAAACGTCAGTGTATGTCAAAGTTTCGCCACGATTTTGTATGTTCAATTTAAAAAACTTACTATGAAACGTCAAATAAAAGCGCTGCCTGTGCTCTTACTGTGTTACTAATAAAAAAGCTTGTATACATAGGTTATACCGAACTTATGTCAGGAACAGCTATACCAAGTATAAGGAAACTATAACTCTTCCACAAATAAAGTCTGAATAACATCGGTATAACTATTCTCCTTTTATTCCAAAATAATAGTTTGGCAACATCGTAGCCGTTCCCTCGAGTAGATAAAACACCCTAGATTTCAAGAAAAGTTGTCATATTCGTGACGTTTTATGCGATTGACAAATGCATTTACGTGCAAAAAAAGAAGAACGAATTTGTTTAACTACATCCGTGTCATTTGTATTAGCAGTCACGCGGAGTAGTGAATTATTTAAAAAATTCGTTTTCCGTCTATTTTCCATATTAATTATATCATTCACTTCTTTATCAGCCTCTACAGCTCTCAAAAACATTTTTCTCACGTGCTGAACAATCCGTATTAGAAAAAAACGTCAATTTCTTTTAGGTTATAACATAGTTAAACAAGGATAGGGGTCGGTATAACTTTTGGGTCACTACTTATACTAAGTATAAAATATTATAGTTATAGTTATTCCGTGTTTAATGGTAGTCATTTTTATTATTCTTGATTTATTCTCAGTATAATATTTTATAACAGGTTTATTCGTAAGACTGTAAGGGTTGAACGTATAATTTACTGGATTTCTACTTTTGGAGATATGTTAAAAATGCTGTTTATGATAAACCCAATCCAACACCATAAGTACTTCGCAGTTTGGACACTTGTATTGTATTGTGCACTCAAGAAAATGGTGGCCTTTTGAACCACAAATGAATTTTTTTTCTTTTTGTGATTTTTTCCTACTCATTAATAAGATCTTGAAACGCCATATTAAGTATTCAGTAGCATTCAATGTGTAGCCTATCACTGAATTTAAGTTTGAAAGTATCTCCAGCCGATTGAACCACACTCACGAAACAAAAAATATAGACTATTAAGATGGTTTGTACAATTAATACAACATTATTAATATTAATGAAATAATTAATACGTTTATTCCTGGGAATTAAAATATCTTCAACTCAATAACATGGCAACTATAGTAAAAGCACATACTCAAAATCGACAACTTTGTTTCCATTTAAAACAGCCTTAGATGCTATGACTGTCATTTAATTGCTTATGGTTGCTATGTGAAAAGTAGACAACCCACGCTACTTTCCACACTTATTAATTTTTGCGTAAATGAATGAGAAAATTGTGAATCAAGTTGATTATGTCGCTAATAATCTCTAAAGTGTTCCCAGGTGGTTGCGTTTGTGAAGTTTCACTATTTATTTGCAATAGAAGTGCTTACATAGTTTTTAAGTTTACTTATTTAAACCGGTCAAATATTAGATAGGTGCTGATACTGTTATCAATAGTATAAAACTCTTAAACAAGCCCAGTTTCGTACTTTTCAAACAATATACTATCCACACATATTGTTTGACACCCTATGATGCATTGTAATCAACAGTCATGATATTATGGAATCTCCAGAGATAATTCCATCAGATAAAAGTTGATTAAATTACTGTCGGCTCGACCTAAAAAAAAGCGGCAATGTTTACCACAAACTCACATTTCTTTGATTATGACGGAAGATAAAGCTGAACGTCCGCCGTTTTTCAAGAGCGTTAGAAATTATTTCAGGGAATACTGTAACTGTTCTAGTATACATGGATTTAGATATTTCGGAGAAAAACGCACACATTTTGAACGGTAAGTTGTTTGAGATTTATTTTAAAAAACCATTTTTTTCCCTAAATTTCCTGTCTTGAATGCCGCATGATGTATGTATGTATGTATGTATTTTGGGGTAACATTCACTGAGACCTAAAAGATCTATTGTGCCCCCTTACTTCTACTTAGTTTCTGAGGAGAGTCTCAGATACTAGTAGCTCCTTTAGTCCTATTTCCCGGAGGAATTTTAGGATATCTGCAGGCTTCAACTTAGGTAACTGTCCCTCTTCTATCCAGTAGTCTCCCAGGTACTGTGCCATAGGATTCTTAAATACTGTGCAGTTAGCAAGTATGTGGATGGAGGTTTCTTCTTCCATTCCACAAAATTTACAATCTTCTTTCTCCACTATTTTGAGCTATTTAAGGTGCCCATTCAGGCGACAATGTCCCGTTAGGATTCCTGTTAAAACTCTTAGTGCAGTTTTGCTTTGACTTATGCATTCATTTGATCTCAACAGGTTGTAGTCACCCAGAAGAATCTGATTGCATAAGCCCTACGAGATCTTTCCAATTGTCAGATCTTCTCTTTTCTTCGGCTTCACCTATTTCTTCCAATATTACATTGTAGCTGATTCCGCAAAAGGGTTCCGGCCCCCAAAAGGGTATTTCAGTCCCCCTCTTCGCTAGTTCATCTGCTATTTCGTTTCCTTCTAGCCTAGTTCATTAAGTTTGCCTAGGCATTCCCACACCATTTTGGAACTGATTACACAAGAATCAGCGCTTTAATGGCTGCTTGACTATCAGACATTATGATAATCCTTTGCCTTCTATATCCTTTGTCAATATTGAACTGGGCACACTTTCTTATTGCGTGAATTTCCGCTTGAAAGATACTTGGGGTTTTTCCCAAACTTTCAGAGTTTTTGGTTCCTGGCCCGTACACTCCTATCCCAGTTTCTTCTATTGCTTTTGAGCCGTCTGTGTACTATTGAATGGCATTCTTTCCAAGTCTGGAAATGGTATTTGGATCCCATTCCTTCTTGTTGCTTAATTCCGTAACGAATTTCTTAGAAAAATTATACTTTTTCATGATTCCCTCTCTACTTAGGTTCTCTCCGCGTAATGGTCATTAAATATTCTTCATTAACTGACTCACCTTTTAGCAAAAACACCGCGTTAGTAGAAAAAATATGACAATATCATCTTCACTTTCGATGAAATTTGCTGTGCTTTGTTTTATTTCCATTCAGTTTGAAGGCATTATTCCGAAGCTTGTTACCCACGTTTCATTACCAGGCACAATACATTTTATAAATGTGTGTCGAAATCGTCCTAGGCGGTCTAGAACGACCCTCACGTGATTTGAGTTTTTCGGAACTAAATTGAATTCATACCCATCCTGATCACGATGTAATCAACCACCAGCGTGCGATATACGTCTATCTACGTGAAAAATATCTTGATATTCGTCTCAAATTATAGTAGGAGCGTTGATTGATTAGTTTGGTATCAACGGTAGGAGTCACACAATAACTAAAATTTTTAATTTAATGAAAACTGTAACGCCGCCTCCGAGAACGTCGTTGACGACGGTTAATTGAGTTGATTCGAATTGTTTTGTTCAAGTCGCCAAGGTGTGTTGTGATGTATTTTGGCTACTATCATTAAAAAAGACAAGTCCAAGGGTGTAATGTATGAGAATCTCGAATTATTTCCTAGTACCGAAACTGAAATCTGTAACTTCGATTTTCATTTTGTAGCTACCATTTTTGGTCTGACTGCTCGTTAGAATAAACGCTGCTTGCCACTTCATTTTCCGACTAGTGCGCTTACATCGTCGATAGGTTGATTTTGAATTCAGTATAGTAGCAGCAGCACGTTTCATGCCCAAACAATTGTTCAAATTATGGAAGTTTATTCGAGAGACACAAAAATTTCAACAGCCACCTTTTATCGACTATTCTATCATTATTTCCCATATCTTAGGAATATTAGATTCAGTTGAAGACGTTGATGGCAAGGCAAATCTTTCACCACATCTCGACAGCTTTTGAATGCACTGTACTACTCATGCGCACGTGTTCTTGATTAAGTCCACATGTTGTTGGATATTTCCATAATTTTTTGAGAATCGCAAACATACTTGGGATAAACCCATAATACATCACCGTAAACAAACTAAATATGAAATAGCTTTCGTATAGAATGAGCTGTAGAGGACTGCTCACAGAATTATTATCAAAAAAACTACTCAAAGAAAAAGGTCAAAAATATAATGTCCGAAAAATCGTGAACATTTATTTTATTTAGTTTTAAATCAAAGGAGGCCACTGCTAGATACACTTGTGATATTTATTTTTTCAGAGTTTGGTGGTTCGTGGTATTCAGTGTTACTCTTGCCGCTTGTATTATTTCGATCGGAGAAGTTTACAAAAAATGGATAGTAGCACCAGTAATCGTGAGTTTCGCCACAAAAGGAACCCCAATTTATTCGATACCTTTTCCCGGGGTTACCATTTGCCCTGAAACCAAATCAGCACGATCGCAATACAATCATTTCAGTGTATTAAATAAAATTAGAAACAAGCAAAATCTTACAAAGAAAGAGTAAGTATCAAGAATAATTATTTTAGTTAGACTTGTTAGAAAGACTTTTGTAATCTATAGAAAAGAAGAAGACATTTTTCCAATAATTTTATGCTCAGTAGCTTCGGAGATGTGGGTCAATTATTATCGTCTGGGATATCACCCCATAAAGGAGGAAGAAGAAGAAGAAGCTTCGGGGTGAATGAGAATTTTCGATTTTTAAACTATTTCGCCGAATAACTGAATATTTTGAAAATATATAAATTTATACATAAGACACTCACAACAAGTTGATACAGGGTCCTTGATTGGAAAAGGGCCCAGCTTCAACTGTAGATAGGTTCCAAAAAATATATATTTCATGTTTCTCCTTCACTATATAACAGAGAAACACTGTGTTCCATAATGTTCTATCTCTTCCGAACTTCATAACTCCCGAGTTACCCTGTTTATTATTTTGTAATTTGGTACACGTGATAACCATTACCACTAAAAAGAGAATTCATATAATTAAGATAGTAAAAAATTGAATCTACTCACTAGCACATTTTAAGTTAAAGTTGGTACAGTAGAGAGCTGTATAATTATTTTATTATGGATTATAAACATGTTCCATAACCATAGATGGTCACTTCTTTGGAAAATATGGATACTTGCGATAGTTTAAAACCCATTTGTACCCAAAGTTGCGTAAACGAAACATTTTTAAATTTTTTTTTTAAATATCCGTAAGTGAATTTTATTATTTTTTTTTATCATATAGCCTTTTTTAAACGATAACAATAACTACATTTTTTATGAAATATGTCGCTATAATCAAATAGTTCTTTTTTCTCAGATTTATGAATTGGACAAAAATATGGGATTTCTGCTTTCATATCTTTATAGATATTGATGAGCTTCTCAGAAAACCATCGGGCTTTCCAAATTATAAATTTATATTGACCTGGCCCTTATTAGTAAGAGGGTCCGAACATAATATTTGATAAAGGTTATATAGTTTTTACTTATTGTTTACGCAACGTTGGGATTCCCAGTAATCAGATGTTGGCGTGTCGCAAACGGATTAGGACAAATATTTCGCTTCTCCGAGCTTTGTTTTCTGTGTTTATTCAAAGCGAATGGTAGTGGTTACCTCCAAGTTATAGTTTATAGTTGTTGGAAATTTTTAAAAAATGTGTTAGTGCAGTTATAAAGCACAGTTTTGTAAATTTTTGATTCTGAAGTAAGTAAATCACATATTCTATTTATACATAATGTATTTCCCAATTTAGGTATTTGAAAATTTTCGTTTTACCTAACAAACAATATTTTTTTACAGTAATGTCTTGGAAAAACCGAAGACCTCTCTCAACCGCTGAGCTTTTACCGATATTAGAGGAGGATGAAGATTTATCGCAGAGTAATGTATGTATGTATTTTGGGGTAACATTCACTGAGAACTAAAAGATCAATTGTGCCCCCTTACTTCTACTTAGTTTCTGAGGAGAGTCTCGGAGACTAGTAGCTCCTTTAGTCCTATTTCCCGGAGGAATTTTAGGAATCGCAGAGTAATACAGTAGACGCCGTTTATATTCCACCGCCTGTAGATGAGCTTACAGATAAAAAAGAGGTTGATGACGATATATGTGAAGACGCAAGGGATCTACCAGATGTCGCGGGGACTTATGAGATACACGTAACTCCACTCGAAACTTTTGAAGAAGTAGATGATCAATCTTCACCAACTCCTCCGAAAAAAATCCAAGTTATGTCAACAACCTATTCCAAAGTGGAGAAAAGAAAGGCCAACCCCAAAATGAAGAAAAACATAAACTGGAAGAAATTGAAAATATGGTTGGCGGCAAAACTCCCTTCGAAGTTTTTTCATTGTACTTCAGTGACGATAATATCGGTCATGTCATAGTAGAGGAAGAAAATAAAACCAGAAGAAGATGTAGACAATTCGAAAACAATACTATATATATGTGTGCTAAGTGTCAAGTGCATCTTCATACAAATTGTTTCGAACTATTCCATACTAGGTGTTAATTTTTATTTCACTGAAATCCCAATGTAGCGTATACGCAACATTTTTTATTGACTTGAAAAATTATTAATTTAACATGTATTTAGTTATAAAATACATAAATTAGTTTTATTTCCTTACATAGGAAACTAATGGGTTAATATTGACTAATGAACAGTTTAAAACATCTATTTTGTATAATGATTAATAAATATCTGTGTTTTTTTTTTGGAAGATAGAAAGCCGAACATGTCAATGTCAATTTGAAAACGAACGGCATTTAATATTGTCTAAACTAATGACGGCATCAAAATTTGGCAAAACACGTCAATTTACTTATCAAGGG
The DNA here is from genome assembly GCA_949126875.1 of Lochmaea capreae. Taxonomy (NCBI): domain Eukaryota; kingdom Metazoa; phylum Arthropoda; class Insecta; order Coleoptera; family Chrysomelidae; genus Lochmaea; species Lochmaea capreae. Next base: position 4,380,531 of record OX421409.1, read on the forward strand.
GGCGTTTGTTGTCGTATTACTTTCAACGCCCTTACCCCCAGGGCACCTACCTCAAAAATTTAAAATGGCAACCCCTATTTATTTTGCCATTTTTTAGTTCCTCAGTAATTCTTAGATGAATTTAATAATTTTTTTTTTCAAAATTGTACTTGACCTCGCGAATGTGGATGTATTTAATTTATAAATTGAAATAATGCAACTTTCACATGTATAATTACTACTGTAAACAAAGACGTTTGTAAAAAAGTCCCTCTAATTAATCCAAAATTGAAAAATTAATTGGTTACGATTCTAAAAAATTTTCACTATCGTCCATACAGTCAAAAGCTTTCCTGGAAAATTCTTTTGGCGGTAGTGATCCATTAAAAGAAGCCTATAACTTCACTACTAAAATTAAATCACTCATTGAAGACCTTCTACAAATATACAAAATTTTATCTGATAGATCTCTCAAAAATCAAATTACTAGATTGCAGAAAAAATTAAAACTCGCAATAAGCCCCGATGACGCTGCTAAACTTGCAAGCATATCGTCCATCAATTCAAACGATTCCAATCTATTTTAGTATATCTTTATCCAACACACCGTTTTTTTCTTAGTTTTAAAATTCAGTATTTTATAATGTAATTGCGACGGATCTTATTCGCGCCTAGAACAAATTAAACATCTAACCTCAAGTTACAGTCCATATATCTTGTAATGTAACTTTGTCTGTATTGTACCTCGTGCTAATGGTCATAGATGTCTTATGCATGTTAATTTAAATGAAAAAAAATACGTTATGAATTGTTCAAAGTGGGTTCCATTGTTTTCTACACACAAGTACAGTCGGTATTCAAACTGTTCGCGGACCTTTTGAAGAGTCTTGGGTGGAACAGCTATTCCTGTTCAATCCTTTGTTGCAGTTGTTCAATTGAGTCTGGTTTGGTTTTGAATACAGCGGATTTCAAGTGATCCCGTTGGAAGAAATCGAGCGGTGTCATATCTGGTGACCTAGGTGGTCATTCAATGGGTCCTTTCCCACCAATTCATTGCTCCGGATAATGATTACTCAACCACTCTCTTACGGGGCGTACATAATGAGGAGGTGCTCCGTCCTAATGGAAAAGCAGTAAATGTTCATCCAGAGCAAGATTTCCATGGGCATCTCTTTGATTTTCCACCTCATAAATTATAAGAGGCTCTGTGTCTAACATTTCGGCATAAATTTCGCCATTTATATTTCAATTTATAAAGAGGGGATCAGTGATAGTATTACCTAATATAGCAGCCCAAACATCTAATTTTTGAGGATATTGTGTATGCCCCTCTCTAATAATGTGAGGATTGAAGTCGCTCCAATAGTGGCAGTTTTGTTTGTTGGCATTCATCACTAAAACAGATATTTTTTATTAACAGGGGCAATAATCCTGTTGGTCATCAACTCCCTAATTTGTACTCTGAATGAGTAAAATTTGTAAAACTTCAATACTTTCCTGACTGATTCAGAGAAATCTTGGCCCAGCCCTGTTCTTATTGCTAATTGCCAGTTTTTTCCAATTTAGCTACTAACCCCTCGATGTATTTGTTAAACTTTCGGTTCCGTCAATATAAATCATTTTTACGCGTTCAGTAATAGTGTAAACTATTTTAAAAAATGAATACAACGAGTCAGAAAATCAAGAACTGTATAAGTAGACCTTGTACTGATGAGGCGCAAATACGCCGAAACCGGTCTGCAAGTGATATTATTCCTACTAATTATAAACCAGAATGGTTGGTTCTATATTTTCATATATACCAGTCCGTTTAACTTGGAAGTGTAATTGTCTGCGGGGCATATAGCCCGAGAAGTAGATGTTGCTTCCTAGTGAACGGTCTACCCTTTGGAAAGTAATTTTCTAATTTGTGAAGCGTTTTAATAGTTTTACACTATTATTTTGACTTCTATTGATAGCACGCTTTACTTAAATATGGTACTGTGGGACCAGAGTGGGTAAAAGATGATTTCACATCGCTTTATCACCAGATTTTGTAATAATGGACAATATTTATTATTATATATTTCGTTTAAATTGATATATATTGAGCGTAGACAATTGATAATATATCAGCATTATAATTATGTGTTATGTCACTAATGAATATATGTACGAGTATATGATTATATATTTGAATTTTAGGACAGATATTTGGAATTATATGGGTCTCATTTGTGATGGTATGCTTTATAGAAACTACTCAGAAAGCGAATTTTTCACAGAAGACTTCTACAAAGCTGTCAAAGAAGTGAGTTTTGATCTTAGAGTAATACTACAAATAGAGTCCGTAAGTCATTCATAAATCTATCCCTAAAGGCGGCTAACATACTATCGCCATACATAAATATGTTTTCATCAATAACTTTCAAGTCGGACAATGCCACTGGCATATAGAACTATTCGCTTACAGGTGAAAAGAGAGGTTAGGAACATTACGACTGTTTTTTTTGCAAATTTGGCATTATCGAACCATGATTTTCACACAAAAATATTGTTTTTAATTATATCTGTACGCACACACTCAAATATCAGTTGAAAACACGAACAAGAGCTTCAATGAACTAGGATCGGTCAAACTTCGTAGTAAAATCAGGTAAAATTGATAGTAAAATGGTTTCCGCCCTGTTCTCGGTGTTGCCATATTTCAGACAGATAAAATTATTAACATGCATTTGTTTCGTTTAAACCTCAAAAGTTTCAAACAAAAACATATTTTTATTACATAAACTACTCAGGATAATTATTTTAAAGGCGTGTTTATGTAATTTCTTAAAAGTACATTTTTATTTTGTACGTTTCTATCGTGTCCTATAATTCAGTTGTCGCAATTTAAAGGCAAAGTAAGACATCTGGCAAAGGGTCGGCAAGTTGCCTTAGAATGTGATGTAATGTTGGATTCACTTTTAAATGTAAACAAATGAATATTTTTAATGTATTAATCTGAGGTTTTGATTGATTGATTGATTTTTCATTGTTTATCAACCTAAACCATAGAGTTTACAGAATATGTCTAAAGCGCGTGATGTACGAAAGGTACATTTTTACAATTCTCAGAATTTTTTCTCGAATTTTGTTGAAAAAATTAAAATTACTTGTCAGGCTTTTTATTTTAATAAATGAAAATAATCCTAGGAAATTTGTATATTTAACAAGAGTTGTAAGTAACCCATCACGAACGAAGCCGCGCAGCGGCGAGTGCGTAATGGGATTACAACTCGTGTAACGTACTATACTTTTTCTACGCCCATCTATTTTCTTCTGAGTGCTCATAATTTCATATTTTTCACTACTCACGTATTCGGATGTTCGGATACTATAATTTGTTACAAGAATTGACAGCATAAATGAGATGACGTTTATTTCCATATCAAGAAAAAGCGAATTTTTTTTTTTTTGAAATTGTATGTGTTGCCGACATTTAGGGGCATCACTATTTTAATCTAAAATGCTATTTGATGCGAAATGTGTAATATTTGGCCGACACGAACCTATATGTTATAAGAGGTTTTGAGCAAATACCTCCTAAATTTTATTCCAGAATCTGTAAAACTTCCTAAAAGTATTGGCTCAGTACCACACAATCACCCATCACTCCAGTACATTGAATTCATGCAATTTAAAAAATCTTTTGCTTGAAACTTATTCACATGTTTCCATATTTTCAGATGAATATGAACAATTATCCATTGTTAAAATGTGTATACATGGAAACTACTTACAATTGTTCGGAAATATTCAAACCTATCATCACAGACGAAGGATTGTGCTACTCATTCAATATGCTGGATAAAAGTGAAATTTACAGTGATGATGTGTAAGTTATTCCATCAGATCAACTGTTTGATAACTAGTTGGGTATTTCACTAATTTATACACAAAATCAAAGCACCAAATGAAACTAACAGAATAAATCATAAATTCTACCATTAATAGTACAAACAACCATCCAAATCATGGAAATATTATGTTTAGGATACCGTTTACTGTAGTGCTAGATTTCACCTCCGCGGCGTTGTACTCTAATAAGAATCACAAAAATGGAAAAGTTCTATAGCTAGTATACTCTGGAGTCTAGGACACACCAGAATAAAAGGAAACGTAAAGCAGATGAAGCGGAGAGGGGGGCCGAAGCACCCTTTGAGAATTTTTTTGCGGTATTAGCACCAGTATAATATTGAATGCATTAGGTAAAGCCGGTTGGAATGATTGGAAAGAAATGGCTGACACTCGAAGAAACTTCTGTGGGACCACGACCAAGTGATATTAAAGTGATGCACAAGCTAAAGTAAGACTGAACTACAGTCACAAATAGCTTAAGAGACTGATGTGCAGCTGGCGATAGGACCGGAATAGAAGAAGGGACAGAAAAAATGTTCTAAGAGTCTTGGCAGATGTCCTAACAGGACACTTGACTAGACACCTTAGAAATCTCAACTAAGTGTTTACTCAATTCCAGTCTCCTGCCTTACGGCTCGTGCCACAAACTTCTGCTCTCGTGCTCTCGCTTTGCGCAATAGTTGTACAAACTACTATTACCTATTATCTTGGAATCAAAGAAGTGAAATAAAAAGAGTGATGATTCTATGTTATGAATGTATAGCATTACAGAATCCTAAGTCAAGACCCCTGAGAAACTACTTGATAGAAAAGAAACACTAAACTGAAGCCTATGCATATAATGAATTTCCTACAAGGAAGAGAACTGAAGGAACTGCTTGTCCCTGAAACTTTCCTCAGGAACTAAGAAAAACAGGGGGCACAATGGATCTTTTGGGTCTTAGTGAATGTTCACTGTATATTAAGCACACATAAAATGGGGTTCACTAGCACACCAGTAGCTACCAAAATCTCAAATGACAAATAAACGAGATAAGCGGATGTACCTCGGAAACATGACCTATCGGTAAAAATTATGTTATGAAACAGGTCTATAGAAATTGCTGGAGATTATTTTAAAGTTTGTGACACTTATTTGAATTACAAAGAATAAATTATCTCTAAAATTTTCCTAATTGCACGCTAATAAATATTACTTCTATCAGTAGTAACTTTGGTTCAGCACTTTTTCCTCCATATCTTCAAAGAAACTGGTGGAGATAAGACAAAAATTCTATATGTCAATATTTTGGGAACGCTTGAATACAGAAAATCGAATAGAAATCCGTTTAAAATAATATTTTTCGTTCTATCATACGTGCTAGAAGCGAAGAATTTGTGATTTTATCTACGATAAAATCTTTATATATATATATATATATATATATATATATATCTATCTATCTATAAATTAAACCCGTTGAAATATGTTTTCCAAGACTTTTAACGTAGATAGATCAACTTTCCGTAAATGGTTTTTCACCCCCAGTTTTGAAAATTGAGTTATATTGTTGATTTGAAATGTAAGTGGACTTGTGGAAAATTCGTTTATAAACTGATACCGAGTTGAAACGTCGAAATGTTCACTCTGATTATAATTTGACTGGATACAAAATGCCTTTTACTAATGACGAGGCCGGTAATTTAATTGTAGGCTGTTTAGCTTCAAAATGCAGTAATTGCTCTAAGACCCTCAATTTTCATCCACAATTCTTTAGACAAACGAAGCTAATTTATTGGTATATCGAAAATCTCCTTGACGAGGCACTAAGGGGTAGCGTTTTCATGGAACTCCCCAGCAATGCGGATTTTATTAGGGTGTATCAAGGTTTATGATTATATATATGTAAATCTATGACTTTCAAGGAGTGGGAAGAAACTGTCGGACTAGTCGGACAGTGTCACTGGCCGATAGAATTATTCACTTACAGGTGAAAAGAGGGGTTAGGAAAAAATTTTTTCACAAATTTCGCACTGACCAAGTGATTTTCATAAAAAATATTGTTTTCAATTATATCTGTACGCACACACACAAATATCAGTTGAAAAGACGAAAATAAGAGCTTCAATAAACTAGGAACGTTGAAACTTCGTAGTAAAATCAGGTAAAATTGATAGTAGTTTTTAATTTTATTTCCGCATCAACCACTTTGGTTTTTAGCGGTGGAACAGTGAATGATTACTTTGTACATAGTATTAATTCAACAAGAGTTAAGATAAAATAATTATATTTGATGTAGAAGTTTAGAGTCCTTTAAAAACTCTATCAAATTTTGGACACTGCACTCCTTGAACACTGCACTTAAATTGTTTAAAGTTAAATTGATTTGTTTATTTTGATATTTTGCCATATGGTTTTACGTCATTCTTTAATTTTAAATAAAGTTTTTGCAAACATCCCAAATTTTTATTGACAAAAGGCACTAGGGCCGTAAGTAACCCACTTACGGCCCTAAGGTCGTATTTACAACCTACTGTTATGGTAACAATGTTGGTAAGTTGAAAAAAAACCTGATCTTACTGAAAATAATTTTTTGTTATTTAAATCAGTGTGACGCCTCCTATCAGACATTTTAAGAACTTGAAATTAATTTCCAGCAACTTCTCTCAGCCACTTTAATTACGATAATTTTGTCGAGCGGTTTCCGAGATATAGGCGTTCACCTCGTTTGCTTGGCCACTTTTCACAATCTATATTTTTGGTTATTGAATTAGGTTTTCTTTATCCAATAGCTATATGTACTCCAATTTTCATAAAGTGGACATTTTAACTCACAAAACTTGGTCGATGTCCGATGGATATACCGAATCCGCCGATCTGAACTCATATCCGAGACGAGCTCTTCTACCAGGTGCTAAGAATTCACTTGCCGTTTCTTTGTATGTGGAAAAAAAGAGCTTGGATTATAGTTGCAAAGAATCTCTTCAGGGATTTAGAGTAAGTTTGCCATTAGATTTTTTTGTACTGAACTATCTTCCGTTAATAATTTTTCTGTGTATACAACTGACACATTATTTTCCATTTCAGGTCTCCTTACACATTCCTTCGCGAGTGCCACGACCAAGTCAAGAATATTTTAGGGTGAGTATATTTTTTTACATTTTCCAGCAACTGTTATAAAATTTCAATGGACAGGTTTTTATTGTTATTACTTTTACATCTTTTTGTGTATAGTAGTCTCCATAGAGAAGGTGACAATTTTGTTGTAGTATTTTTATTTATTATTCGATGAAAATATTTTTTCACATAAAACTGAACAAAGGATTCAGTGTTTCTGCAAAACTGTATACCGTGTCCCTCTAAAGTCTCCCTCCCCTATTTGAGCCTAATTCCGGAGGAACAGTTCGAATTCTGGGCTGAACACGAATGTCCTTCACAATTAATTATAGTTTAATTATGTTCGAAAAGGATTCAGGAAGAAGCACTAATCAATTATAGTTTCAATCGACATCCATAAAGCTTTTAATTCGGTCTGGCTCCCCGACTTATACTTCCTGAACTTGGTATTCCGGGATAGTTGCTATTACTTTCAATACTATGTTTAAATCGAAATAAATTAAACAATTTTACATTGAAATTGAAGCAGGACCATATATTACGAAAGCAGGGGTACCTCGGCCAGACTCTGCTTTCTCAGCTCTTTTCTGTTTTCTCTATCAGTACTTTTTACTACTCCAAAATTATGATGGAAATTGCGAAATAAAACTAGACACGACCAATTTTTTTGCAGGTTCCTTTGAATGAAATGGTGCTTGCTGCGATTCAACCAGACATGATAACTACAGATGCATCAGTAAAGTTGTACAATGCGCAAAAAAGAGAATGCTTCTTCCAAACGGAGAAAAAATTAAAATTTTTCAAACTGTATTCGAGCCGTAATTGTCAAATGGAATGTCTTGCCAATTATACTCTGCTTCAATGTGGATGCGTCAATTTCTTCATGCCAAGTAGGTTTTTACAGATTTTTTAATAGTAGTTATTATGTAAACAGTGTGCAAAGGTCCAACAAACGTACTCATTTGCTACTTGCTCCGTTTTCTAAAACAGAAACAAAAAACTTCGCTAGTGTCGCTAGTTTTGCTGTTAAATGTTTTCACCACACGAACAGTTTTCTCCACGACTTCTTCAGCTATTCGTTTCGTTTATTGAATCTCGTATTATTTATAAATCTATTTATCAAACCCATCTCACTACTACTGAATTTGTTGGAAGAAATAATTTCTTTCATTGCGTTTACCTTTTCAGTATTTTCAAAATCGATTCCTCTTGTCTCGGTCTCGTCAAAAGGTCTGCAGGATTTTTTTTACCTGTGCAGCAGTACTTCCATACGATTTTACCCGATTTTTAATAAATGGTTTCCATTTATATTTATTGCCATAATTTCAATGCAAAGTTATCTTATCCGTCAATATAATTATTTCGCTTAGGTTCAACATTTTCTATAATATATCTTTTCATTCTTGCTGCATATAAAGCAGCGGTCAATTCCACCTTTGGCACAGTTAACGTTTGGTTCAATGGTGTGACTCGGTTTTCAGCCATTACAAAGTTGCAATCGTTATTATTTGAACGTTTTAAATATGCTACCGCTCCATAATCTTGGGGGCTAGCGTAATTTGGTTCGTCAATTCTGCTGTGAATGCAGACTCCTCTAACTGAGGAGGCCTAAGGCGTGAAGAGTTTGTGGATAAGGCGGAATATTTTGCTGCCTGATCGTATGAGAAGTTTGGCAGATAACTTGGCTGGTATTTATCTATAAGAGGTAGTTGGAGCGTATACTTGCATTTGTGAAAGGTTTAAGTTTGAAATATTAGGAAATTTTTCATTGGTCCGTTGGATTGGAGTTTCCATTAGAGGACGTGGATGTGGGGAAAAGCTGGAAGACGTCTCTAAAGTCCGAAAATTGGATTTAAAAGTAGAAGGCATTTGAGTAAATTCATCATCTTTCTTGCGTTCACTGTTTGTGGCATGCTGAAGAAAAGCGGATGACTTGATGGGACAATCTATTGACTATAACTATCCAAGTTAGGAAAGCCTAGAAGAAAGGTGTACCTATACAGGTTCAGGCAAACCTGGTATACAGACGGAACCAAGGCAAAAATAGCTGCAGGACTCAGAATAGTTGGGCTAAAATAATGGACTGCTATTCTAATAGCCGATCTAAGGACGTCACAACTTTCCAAACGCAAGTGACGGTGATTTACGCGTTGAAGAGATAAAACAGCTCAACTGTTCTGAAGGCACTCGATTCCGTAGAGGTCAACTCTTAGCCAGTATGGCACTGCATAGGTGCCTTAAACGCACTCGGAGACCATAGCAGCGTCATGGTAGCCTGCATACCAGGGCACGAGGGTCATAAGGGCAACGAACTGGCTTATGAAACGCCAGTTAGGGCTCTTCAATGCCATTCATTGGACCGGAACCCTTCTGTGTTGCCGCAAACCCGACAATAAATATGGTCACAAGAAACTGGGTGGAACAGAAATCTCTAGAATAGTGGGTATTCTCTACAGCGCAGAGACAGGCGAAACAATTCATAAGAGGATATTTGACAACATTCACGACAGATCTAATAAGCAAATAAAGGGAAACTGTCAAAGCCGTAGTAGATAAGCTCAACAGACACGCAAAGTTAATCGGGTTGACACACAGAGGTATCCGCAGATTCCTAGAGTGGGAAACTGCAGAGCACATCCTTATGCCAGTGCCTGGAAAAGGTACAGTTTCATGTACTAGGCGATCAGAATCCACCGGTAGGATATTACATTAAAGGTTTAGTCACGAGGCTATAATGTTATCGGGATTCAGGAGACCACAGTAGATCTAAAAAGGTCGTAGTCAAATAGGCCGATTAGCCTAGTCATCAAATTCAATCTTATCTAATACATGTGGACAATACCTAGAAAGACCAATTAAAAATGCTTTTAATTATTTCAATGCTCATCATGGAATTATGACTGTCCCCCAAAAATTCGTTCGTTATAATTCACTTCGTACATATCTCACCTAACTTTCTGACGATTTATAACGAAAAAAGCAACAAATAACGATCACTTTGCTCCTTTCTTCAGCAACTTTAGGAGCACTTTTCATTAATCATCTGATGGTGTATTCCCGCGATTTAAATTCGGGTATATATACCAGATAACTTTTCTTCCAGTTGCCTTGGGTTCACTGGAAAATTAATTTTCTTCTTGATTTTTTGTCTGAGTTTTATACGCACTGTGATACCCATCATACGTTTCAAGTACAGTGGTCCGTAAAAAAATGACAAAATCTGTACATCTGCCAAGGGACCGCCAACATGCGATGTTTAGACATAACTTTGTTTTATCCGAATAAAGAAGTTCAATGTGATAAATTAGACAGAAATGATGCATTTTTTGCATTTAGAACATACAGGGTGTCCCAGGACTAATGGGAAAAAAGCCAGGAGCGTATAATCTGATTCAAAATAATGTTAGTACTTCAAATAAACTTTTCCTATGCAGGACCTAGTTTTCGAGTGATAGGCATCCAAAGTTTTAATTTTGAATTTGGTTTTTATTTTTATTTTTCGTACTAGTTATTTGATCTTTATAAATTTTACGGCAAAGCTATAATGTACGTGTATTTTTATTTTGGAAAGGTAAACAGATTTACACTAGTGCCTTGAAGCCAACTTTGGAAGCCTATAACTCGAAAAGGCCTTCATAGAAAAAGTTTATATGAAGTACTAACATTATTTTGGCTCAGATTATACGCTCCTGACTTTGTCCTATTAGTCCCGGGACACCCTGTATACACGACAGAAATAAATAACATAATATTACCCTTGTATTGCTGCAGTACTATTTTTTTGGTACCCATATAAAAGATAGCGGATAGATTTCTAGTAAGAAATGTGGAAATCAATGATTTTTGAAGACAATTAGCAAACCATCGACAACTTTTTTTTTTTATTTATGTTTTGAAATCCAAAATAATATCTACAATCATTAATTTCTACATTCTCCAGTGGCGAAGGAGAAAGTTCGAGGTAGATACTTATGAACCATCAATTTTCTTTTGTATTTCCGAATTCCTCAAAACGTCAAGTTCAGTTTCTGCAGAACGGATTACCTTGCGTTTTCCAGCAATCGGAATTTAATATTTATGTTAATGGTTGAAATTTGCAGTATCGACAGAAAAGTGAAATTCCCTGCAATCATCTATATACAGATCCCAAAAAATATATTGAAATATGAAAATTTATCTAATAAAATGGAATATTTTGAATTTGTTTGTTTTAAATTCATGTTAAATATTCATAATATAACTTACTCCAATGAAAATATAATATAAGATGTTTCATGAAATGAGGTTTACAGGCGGCTCCACTTTGCATGTGATTCTTATCATTTGGTAATGCTGCGTTGATTATCTTCAGCCCGTACACGGGATTAATTCGAATATTGCAGCACCACAGAAAGATTGGGGGTCCGTACATAACTTCACTTGAGCGGATTTTCCATTTCACCCATCTCCCACAGTGTCTTAAAAACATAGGAAATTCTACTTTTCTGTTCAAAAAAATTATGACTTTTTAGGGACGAAGTCAACGAGAATATGTGGTGTAAGCAAATTGAAATGCATGCATGAAACCGAAAATTCGTACGAACTAAAGGAACTACTATATAAAATAAGTAAGCAAACAACAAATTCAACAGAACGTGAAGGATTCAAATATCTTAACGAAACAATGCCAAAGTGTGATTGTTTGCCTATGTGCTCCGATCTTTCTTACAATGTAGAAACATCGCAAGGAATCTGGGAATGGAAGGAAACCTTCAAAGTCATGGATGATTACAGCATTGACAAATATAATTTGGATGAGTAAGTATTATTTTATTGTACTTATAATGGTATAATCAAAATACATGTTTTATAAAATGAACAACACTTGTACTCCACGCAAATATATAAATAAATAAACAATACCCAACTGTTCGAATTGTTTACCCTTTACGGCCATATTAGGTCAAGTGATAGGGATAGCCTGATAGAACATTTCAGAATGACGTTACTGACAGGTCGGCCATATTGTTCTGGAGGTTACATTCTACTTAGTTCTCATTGTTTACTGGTAAACAACGGGTGAAGGGTAGAATTCAATTAGTCTTAAGCTCTTAAACCAAGCAAGGTGATTATTTAATTGATCTCTTTGTGCACCTGAATCTGTTGCTCCTGAATCACATAACTCCTTTAATTATTGCTTTTTTCGATGTCAGACATTTTAATTATTACTTATTCCAATTCAGAGACAGTTTACTATTTGCGCCATATGTTATTTGTGAAGTTTTTATTATTTAAATGAAATAATATAATTTATTACATTGACATTGCTCTACAAAGTCTGTCTGACAACCAACTAACTCACAGCACATGCCAAAAAACGCACAAGTTTCGACGGTGTCGGCCACTTTGCGCCCGACCGTTTTGCGCTCCTACCTGAAATCGGCCACTTTGCGCTCTGCTACTTTCATAATCTACTTTATTTTCTTCGATCTGCCCATTTGCAATATAATTTTAAATTCCTCCTACCTACAATAATAGTCCGGTAAAGGGTAAGTTAAAAATATTAGTTTTACAAGAAAACAAGAAAGTACAAAAATTATAGCTGGGCTCTTAACACAGAGGTACCAGGTTCGAGTCGTGTCCGAGTCAAGATATTTTTATTTTTTATTGTTTTTTTCAAAAATTGACTAAAAATACGAAGAATTTTTCGATTCGGATTAGGGTAGGGGGTAAGGTAGGGTGGTTTTGGTTGGGTTATTATTGAAAATTATTATAATAATCTGTCAATTACACAATTCAATTTTTCGATTCGGATTAGGGTAGGGAGTAAGGTAGGGGGTAAGGTAGGGTGGTTTTGGTTGGGTTATTATTGAAAATTATTATAATAATCTGTCAATTACACAATTCAATTTTTCGATTCGGATTAGGGTAGGGGGTAAGGTAGGGTGGTTTAGTTAAAAAAGTGTATGGAAAGCTACATTTAGACGCTCCTATTTTTCTGTAGTAGGTACCATGGGTTTTAAGCAAATTTTCTAAGCTAACCTTTACCGGGCTATTATGTTATAATAAATTTAAAATTATATTGCAAATCGGTAAATCCTAGAAAAAAGGATAATACATTTCTATTATGAAAATCGCAGAGCGCAAACAGGTCGATTTCAGGTAAGAGTGCAAAACGGCCGAGCGCAAAACGGCCGTATTCGTTTCGACTGATCATTTACCCTCCAGAACAATAAGACCGACCTGCGATGGTCAGTTGTTCTGGAATGGTTTATTGCACATTTTTGAAGTTTGTTGTTTTTTTGTATTCAAAGGTTGAACGTTTACATTTGATGCAGGCGAAAGTTAACTGTCTCTCGATATAATGCCTAATCTGAAAAGTAACCAAGAAGCTACTAGATTTTCTCAATTTTACTATATACGCAATGCTTAAATTCCAAATGGTACAAACTGTCATTTTTTCATAGGTATGTGTTTATGTAAAAATGTGAACGTCACAAAAAAAATGCTACATTGACATTATTTATTATATAAATTATTGTGAAACATGTATCTCTTGTTATTTTTACTTGTGTGGTTACGTTTGCAGCATTCAAAAAATAAACATTATAAAAGTTCCATTATTTTATTGTTATATGAATTGCGGATTTGTAACATTTTTTTTATAATAAATGGATATTGTAAACAGTTACAAATGATTGAACTGAGATGGAACAGATCTCATCATACTATTGAAATAAGTTTAAAATATGATTTTGAACTGTCTGAAACTAGTGCTCAATTATTAAATTGCTACAGAAAATTTGATTTCAAGAAAAAAAAGCAAAATGGGATTGAATAGATAATGGTCGTTTTCATCCCAATGTAGCGCAACCGGAGCTATAAACAGATTCTCGCTAGACGCGTGTTTTGTCAACTGATAGATGTGAGCGCTGTGGTAGCAGTTACCATTTTTCCCATCAGAATTGAAATATGCTACCGATCAATGATACATTAATGGTGTGTTGTATCTCACACCTAAACTCGGTTTAATTATAACTGGTGTTTAGACTGTGACGTATTGATTTATTTATTATCATTAATTACATCAGTCTAAACATCAGTTATAATTAAACCGAGTTTAGGTGTGAGATACAACGCGCCCTAAATGTCATTTATGTCAAAAAGTATGTTAATAAACATATGAAATGTCATAACATATTTTGGTTTGAAGATATTCTAAGCATTTGTATCTTGAAAATGAATGATTACCAGTATGAACTATTAAACTTAATTGAAATAGAAAATAATTTAATAATTATTGAAATCAGATATCAAATAAACATAGGATATGTTGTTATATCAAGATTAGCACGTACCGCAGAATGAAGAAACGATGGTTTACTCTGAAAATTGCTACCTGGTCAACTTTTTTGGGATGAACGAGAACAAAGATTATCTCAATTTACGTAGTCGTCAGATCTACAAAGCTCATTCTTCTTCTGAACTGCTGTGCAACCCTCAAGTATGTGGATGGAGGTTTCACTTTCCATTCCATTCCTAACCACATAATAAACCCCCGTTATAATACAGTCATTGGGTTCGAAAAATAGTGGTTACGTGGAAAGTTTTCCGGTAGTTTTGAAAAAACTTATTTCCACACCACCTAGAGATAGAGTAAGCGGCACGTTTTTTTAATGTGGTATCCCCAGAGGCCCAATTTACAACTACATACATATTGGAATTTTTTCTTTACGCACTAGTGCGTAAAGTAAAACTCTTTACGCACTAGTGTGTAAAATAAAGTTTTACGCACTCGAAAATGTGTCTAAAGTACGTACTTTACACACGGTAGTAGAAAAAATTATATCTAATATCTGTACCGGGCTTTAACAAAATTAAATTTATTCTCTTTCATCCAATATAATGAAAAATGATCAAGAAAATTAATAAACTCAATAAGAAACCGTCATCTCTTTTTACGTTCATTAACATTAAGATCTCTTTTGAGAAACTCGTTTCGGCGTTGAACGTGAAATTTTTTCCGCTCATTCCCCAAAGTCAAATTAGTAGGTCGGGCAAACCCATTCAAATTCTCTCAGGTAAGGAAAGAAGTATGAACCGGTAAAACCGATCTCAAAGTTCTAGCTTAAAAATCATTGTCGCCAGTGTCGGAACAAGAAACAGCATACTCCTTAAAATATACAGCATGATGATAAATTACATGTCCATTTCTTAGAAGTGTTCGGAAGTTGTAATGTTTAAAAATTTACAATAATATTCTTGAAGAGAACAGAAATATAAGAAACTTTGGAGAATGGGGCTTGTAATTTTGCTTGGATCTACTGTAAATGGTTTTTTTTAAGACCGACCAGAAAATATACACATTCTGGACAATTTTTCGGGGATAATATCCCTAGTGCATTTAATTTTTCCGGAAAAATTCGGAAAAACGAGTTTCTTAGTAATTTGTTTTAACAAATAGCATGAGCGAGAGTGGTTTTAAAAATCCGAGTCGAAGACGAGGATTTTTCCTCTTTTGCGAAGGGATATTTGGTAAGATTATTTCCTTAGTTAAATAAACATTTTATTTCAATACAACATTTTTTTTAATTAAAGTTTGTTTTCACAAGTCAACGTGTCAAACTTGCATGACATTTTTTCGATTTTTTCTCCGGAAAAACTGCTGACGGCTATGTTGACAGTTGTTGAGTAATTTTTCCACTCAAAATTTATATTTGACATACCAATTCTTGATAGCGATTGGTCAAAATGAATAGGAAGGAAATAATCGTCCAGAAAATATTGTTTTGCCGATCAAGACCAGAAAATGGACGTGAGGGACCGGAAAAAGCTTTTTCCGGTCCCTGATTTTTTATTTTTCCAATCGCTCTTTTATAATACAATCTACCTTGATTTCGTTACTATGACAACAACGTTTCGATATATTGTCGAGTGATGACAGTTCGTTGATTTTTAATTTATCGTTTATGTCAAACTTATTTCACGAGTGCGCAAATTTAACAATAATATGAATTCACATTTTAAATTATCCGATAAAGAATTAAATGTATATCGAAGTGTCTGTCTTGAAAAAAATATTGTACGTCACGCAACTGGAAATTAGTGTTTTTCAGGTCTCTCCAAGCTTCCAGGACTCGCCTACGGCTCGTCTCTGCTTGTCTCGACCTGAAAAACACTACTTTCCAGTCTTGTAACGTAAATTACTATTTCTCTCAGCCTTACGTTTTTAGGTGGTTAACGGCAAATTTTGTGTTTATTGTTAACTACAGACCCAACCGGCAATAATGAGGCTTATTTTGCTTTTTCACCCGCCTTTTAGTTGTCCTGGTACCCAAGATATCGTATGTTCACAACGGTCTCAAGTCTAAAAATCTAATAGCTTCAGCAGGATCTCCATCGCAATTATGGGAGTGATTTCCATAACCTCCGTATTATACATGTTTGAATTCTTTCCGATTCCACTCAAGCGGACATGACCCAGACTACATTAGCAACGTCGTCTGCCTAACCCCTTGATTTATAGATTCCGTAACGTAACGTAACGCAAGGATATCCGTGAGACGATAAAAGATAACTAATAGGACGACTCCACTACCATTCATAGATTGCCCTTACGCATGACGCTGATCGCGGCTGTAACGCGAGAGATACCCATCTTCACCTCAAAATTACCTTACTTCTGTCATCGTACCACAACGCAACTTCAAAAAGATGAAGATGGGTATCTCTCGCGTTACAGCCGCGATCATCGTCATGCGTAAGGGCAATCTATGAATCCTTGCGTTACGTTACGTTACGGAATCTATAAATCAGGGGTAAGACTGAAAGTTTTGTTGTAGACAGTTCCGTGAATGGGTCGCATCTTCGAAGGTTGCCCATAGTAATGGTGATAACACTTCTCGTTGTGGAAATCCTTTACCCTTCCTTGTATTATATTCAGTTGGATGAAAATGAATATAATGTTACAAATATCATGATCATATTTAAATGAATAATTAGAATACAAAAAGGTTATTGTAACAACTAGAATAGTCAGTTATATACCTACTCTCATGGATTTTTTTGTGGGTGATGATGAGTAAGTACTTCGAATTTCTAGTAAATTATTTTTCTTCTCAAGTTTTCGCAGCTCACGCCAAATAATCATTTTTATCGTAAAATGTACCTTGGATAACATTATTGTAATTTCCATGAAAAAGTATAAAATACATTCAAATGTTACTCGCCGATAATGTTACTTTCTATGGATTGAAACAATTTAGAAAATTGGTAAAGTAGTTTTTGAGTTTATATATTACATAGGAACAAACAAATAATCCTTAATAACATTAGGTTAAATAATTTTTCAATTGCTACAAAACCCTAACGTCATTTCTACCCCAAAAGGGTAATATTTAAGAGGTAATGGAATGAAAATATATCCATTCACCATGTACCTATAAGTAAAAAGTTATAAAAATGGATATCTGTTTCAGCTACCACGTATCCCGACTGATTCTATTCTTTAAATCCGCGGAGTTTATTACATCGGAACGGCACGAATTGTACGGCCCTACGGACTTTTTGGCGAATTTCGGAGGATTACTAGGACTCTTTACAGGATTTTCGATTCTCTCCCTCATGGAAGCCATTTATTTTTTGACAGTCCGGTTATGTTGCAATACCAGACTTTATGGTTATTGGGCAGGGCCCGAGAAGTAAAACATTTGAATTTATATTGAAATTTTGTGTTTACCGATTTTGAATCTGTAATAAAACTTTTATCTCAAAATTATATCAATAAATTTCAACCCGTATTTGCATTTTATTACAAAGGAAATTTCAGATACATACCTACCACAAATTTAATAAAATTCATATTTTTGTTCCATGTATACGGGGTGTTTTTAAAATAAACTGGAAAAACATTGTGTACCAATTCATAATTTAAATCTGCTCTTCTCCATAATTGATAAAATTAGATGTAACGAGATTTATGAGACTTGAAGGTTTTTAGTTAGTGATGGTACAAATTCGCTTTATCCAGAGCTAAGCTATTCATCAGACACGAAAGGCAACTGCCTAGGGCGGCAACTAGTTGGAGTTTTTTTCACTAACTGGAAATGTGAAGAGCCAAAATATTCGTGTTGAAACCAAAAACGCAAACAGTAACAAACTCTACGGAGGACTATGTGAAAATACATTTACCAATTTCAAATTGAATCTTCATTTGGAAAGTGGTACGAAAATGCATTCACTCAATAATACAATTAACAAACATGTCTTCTTTGTAGATCTGTACATATTCTTATACTTGAAAAGCCATTTTTAAAAAAGCCAAGGATAAAAAACAATTTAATATCGACCATCAAGCATGTGACAAACATTCAAATTTGAAACTATCATCATTTTTATTAAAAATATCGCAGTGGCATGTATTTTGTAACGGAGAATTGGATAATTATTTCGATAGGAATACTTCACTTGAAAATCCAGCTTTCTTAATTTTTTTCCAATTTTTCCGACAAGCCAATTATTTTTTGAGAATTCTTCAAATCGTTTGAAATATACTTACAAAAAAATCCGATCACAAAAGTCCCAGCTTGCTGCGACCTACTTTCAATTGGCACCCGCGAAATTTGGTTGCGTTTAGAAATATGTTTTGATAAGGCCCGTTGTCCATTTTGTGGTTACTCGTTACTCATGTTACTTTACACTGGATCTCCAATGTGTAATGTGTGTACTATTATACAAGAAATCGAAATCTCTGATGTTTTGGTAACAAAGTAAATACTCAGTGCTCCATTTTTTTTGTATGACTACTTTCTGATTTATGTACGGAGAAATACAACACTAGGTACTACAAATTGAGAAAATACTGATTTATTGATTATTCAGCACATCCAGCAATATATATGCAGCATCTATATCTACACTGTGTCCGTAAAGTATGCAACAAATTCATTTTTAGCTAAACAGGCCAATTTAAGAAATAATAAAAGTCCATTTTCTAATTATTATCACTACATACTTTAGCTTTTTCATAGTTGAACGTGGCAATATCGAAGGTATTCCTTTCACGGCTTCAGATAAACTTGCCAAACTATACATAGTTTCTTTCACTACGAAATGTAAGAAATTGTTTCCAAACGAACTTTTTTGTTTTCACTGTATTATGAGGCTCAGTATTCCGTCTATTTAATTTAATGATTAATCTCCGAATCGACTCATTTTTGATAAACGTCAAAATTTGACGGTCCTGTTAGTTTGTGTATTGTTGTATAGGGCATGTCCACGTGACGTCATGCCCTGAGGAATCTGACATGGAACATACAACATCTGATAATAAACAAGCGTTCTTTGCCCAACACGTGGTTCTTAATAGTTATTTGATTTTGATTTAGTGTTTTTTTCGACGTTGTTTTAGTTGCTTAGGTATTTTAAAAGTTATATATTACTGTTTATAATAAAAAAGGATCATTGAATCAATACAAAACAACCAAATTACAAATCTGAAATCTAACCAAATAATTGTTTTTCCTCAGGAGTATTGTCAACTGTCAGTATATTGAAGACAATGTGGTTACTATGGAAATAAAATTATTGTAAAATTTTCGATTGGTAGAGCTACTCTATATATAGTAAGGAATTATCGAAATTATACAAAGTAACCCAACTAAATTGATCATTCTAATTAGTTGAAAAATATACGAAAAAAATAATCACTGAAATACACCTAGTAAAGGAGGAGGCAGCCGGCTTATGGAGAAATGGGCTTCGGTGAAAGTTCATGAATTATTATTATATTGTAGTTGACGACTTTCTGAAAAATAGTGTCCATGGGCCCAACTCAATCCAATAACTAGTTTCATATATACAGGGTGTTGAAGTTGGAAAAAAGCCATTTTTTAAAATCATGTATTTCTTATTTTCTTCAATGTATCGAGAATTTTTTCCTGTGATAGTGTTTTAATTACACTAAATATCAGTCCCTTATGGGGGAAAGTTTCATTTGCTACAGGGACACTAAAAAATTAGAAAAACGGAAAGTTTACTTGAAATATAATTCAATTTTCAGAAATTTCAATATCTGGCTGGATTTGCTTCTGGTTGGTTTATAATAATGAGATATGCAAACATTTTTTACAGGGCGAGTCAGAAAGTCGAATCGCTCTGTATCCTACATTTAATAAAATTTTAAATACTTTGTATTGCATGTTAGTAGGTGACACTAAGTCATTTTGAAATATATATAATTTATATTTAATATACAGGGCCATTCAAAAGATATGTATGGAAGAATATCCGAGAATCGATTTTTTTTTGGAAATCTTCTTCTAATTAAATATTTCCTCGGTGAATTTCTGTGATACTTTCATACTACTTTTGCTTTGAGTTTGTTGGTCGGATGTAAAAGTTTTGTCAACTTGCTATGATCAGTTTATTTATCCCGACAATATGATGATATGATATCGAAAATCAACGTTTGGAACTTCACTATTATTGTACTTGTAAGTCGGGAGCTAAAACTTTAGGTACATGTGTTCATGTGGTCAGAGTTTTATGGTTTTTGGGTTATGCCACATACGAACAGAATGTGAAATATCCATCTACTCATCTCCTAAATGAAATAACTGATGCAGCTGAAAGGATAGAACCAGAAAACATAGATCATGGTCCAGATATTGTAGAACTTTGAATTCCTCCAGTAATTTCAGTTAGTTTCGACATGTTTATGTTAATTGTTTTTTTCGATATCAAGATCAGCTTATATTTATTTTGTTTGTTTTTATGTATATGTCGATCATGGTATAACGTAATCAACATCGAAAATACCGATATACATTGTATATGAAGAAAATAATGATAGGCTTGTCATCATATTGTCGGGATAAAAAAACTGATCATAGCAAGTTGACAAAACTTTTACATCCGACCAACAAACTCAAAGCAAAAGTAGTATGAAAGTATCACAGAAATTCACCGAGGAAATATTTAATTACAGGGAGATTTCCAAAAAAAATCGATTCTCGGATATTCCTCCATACATATCTTTTGAATAGCCCTGTATATTATATATAAATTATATATATTTCAAAATGACTTAATGTCACCTACTAACATGCAATACAGGGCAATTCAACTTTAATTATTTTTTTAGTAATAATTCTGCTACCAATAAGCCTAAAAATATTAGAGCAGAGACTCAAACCTCGAATCGTGTTTATATAGAAAAATAAAATGGGGAAAAGTAAGTTATCTTGTTTTATCTGGTATAAAATAGATGTAATAATTAATTTTTATTTAAGCAAATATGTTTAGAGTACCGATATGGCCACACACTTAATTTTATTATATGAAAGCAAACCCTGTCTTTACGACATAAGATCAAAAGATTATCACAATAGAAATACAAGAAATAAGGCACATGAAATATGTGCTAGTCTCTCAGAAATGTACCCAAACTCCGATTTATCTGAAAGTATTGTTAAATGTTGTAAACTTCTCTACGAATGGTAACAGGTGACGTAATAGTAATAGATGACGTCACAGTGCCACTCTGGCCAATAATTTTAAATAGGACCTAATAGCAGGTGATATCTCGTTTGAAAGGC
Organism: Lochmaea capreae; assembly: GCA_949126875.1. Lineage (NCBI taxonomy): Eukaryota > Metazoa > Arthropoda > Insecta > Coleoptera > Chrysomelidae > Lochmaea > Lochmaea capreae. The sequence goes on from OX421409.1 coordinate 4,402,062, forward strand.
ATTGACATTGGCTACATAGCCATATTAATTTTGTTTGGGTTTAAACTAATTTTGACGGATAAATTCAATAAATACCAAAATTATTGAAATTATTTTTTTAAATTTAATTAATCAAATATCAACAATGGATTCTTATAGCAAGTGTTCGTCCGTCTACTTCCTGACAGTAATACATCCTATTAGTAAACTTTTGTCCTACTCGTTCGAATGTGTCAGCTGAAACTGCATTGCATTCTTCAATAATTCTTTCTTTCAAAACGCCAATGCTAACCGGTGCCGTAGTATAAACCTTGGATTTCAAGTACCCACATAGAAAAAAATCTAATGTTGTCAGATCTGGCGACCGAGGTGGCCATTCTATAGGACCTCGCCGGCCGATCCATCTACCTTGATATTCTTCGTCCAGGTAACGTCTTACTGCACCATAATAATGTGCAGGAGCACCATCTTGTTGAAATCTTATTTCCAGATGGCCGAATTCATCTGGATTATCTTCCAGAATTTCAAGAATTAACGGCTCAATTGCATTTTGTAACATCTCCAGATACACTTCACCGCTTAAATTTGAATTTAGGAAAACAGGACCAACTATGTGGTTTCCCAAAATACCTGCCCAAACATTGACTTTTTCTGGAAATTGGGTATGTTGTTCACGAAAGGTGTGAGGATTTGTGTCACTCCAATACCTTACATTTTGTGTATTCACATTTCCATTGAGGCAAAAAGTACTTTCGTCACTAAAACAAATTGTTTTGTGTAATGTGGGTTTTGACTAATTTTATTTGTCATACATTCACAGAATTCGAGTCTTCTGTCGGGGTCGTCATCCGAAAGGTGGTGCACCATTTTTAACTTGTATGGATGAAATTTATTTTTAGCCAACACTCTCTGTACTGTAGTTTTACTTACTTCACAGATAGACGCAACTTTAGTTGAAGAGGAAGTAGGGTTTACTACCATTTCAGCAACTATATCAATTTTTTTATCATCACTAAATATTGGTCGACCAGATCGTTTGGCATCTTGAACACTACCTGTTGCTTCCAACTTGTGAAGAAGCTCCCTCAAACAAGTTCTCGAGATAGGGCGATCTGGGTATCTCTCATTAAATAAACGTTCCGCTTCATGGAGATTCTTTCCAGATTCACCAATTATTAAGATAGCTGCTACTTTGTCGGCTTGAGTACGTACCATTTTGCCTATGTAAACTCTTAAACGTCTCGTTAAACAATACTAAAATTAAATATTTAAGCTATTTAGAAAAACTTTGCAAAGCAACAAATACTATTTTTTTTTGACAACTAACCAGAGGCGGACTGAAAAATCTTCAATATTTAAATGTAAAATAATAATTTTGGTATTTATTTAATTTATCCGTCAAAATTAGTTTAAACCCAAACAAAATTAATATGGCTATGTAGCCAATGTCAATGCCTTTCAAACGATGTATCACTCGCCATAAGGTCCTATTTAAAATTATTGGCCAGAGTGGCACTGTGACGTCATCCATTACTATTACGTCACCTGTTACCATTCGTACAAATTTTATTAATGTAAGTGTAGCCGTTCAAAAGATACGAGGGGGGGGAGGGGACTTTTGAATAGCACTGTATAATTTTTGTTCAGTTTGTCGTCCTTAATAATGGAGTTTCACCAGATAAATATTCTCCTTGAACACAATTGTATTGATCTGCAAGGACCGTCTTATCTCTCATAAAGTTGTGAAAATAGTGCAACTTTAAACTAATTACTAAAATTTCTCGACAGTGAATGATTATATTCTTGAACTAGTTGGATGGAAGCAATTTTGGAAATTTACGACCTGTTTGCTCTGAAATTATACACATAAGAGACTGGCGATTATTCACCATTGATGTTGGTTTTTGAATTTTTTTAAATTAGGTTGAAATTAGGATGTGTAGGAAACCAGATTACTAATTTCCTGTTTGTTTTTGTCAATACTTTTCATTACTGTGACGATGAATAAGTCATCTAGTTACCAAGTTTTTTAAATCAGACCATGTTATTTTAGGACTTTTGAAATTCCATATGTTTTTCCTCGTGAAACTCTTTATCGAGTTGTAAATAAGGTTTTATTGAACTGACATTTCCATGTCCCTTTATTTTCGTTAACTGGTTTTCGTTCACCCCAACCTTGGCTAGATGGCTTACGGTAGTTGCTCGCTATCGAGACCTGCTTTTTGGACAGACAGCTTTGACCATTTTTCACGATTCGGTATAAGAAACAGACGTTTCGTCTACACGTTAGATCCTCGTTTTGACAAAAGTTTTTTGTATAATCTAAAAGAAAAAAAGCTTTGATAGGAAAAAATTAAATAAAAAAAACGGTTAATTTGACCTACCTAACGGGGCAGATGTCTTCATTAGTAGTGTTTCTGATTAACCATTTACTGTCTGTTAATCTGCGATCTCCTCTTTGGCAGGTTTTTGAAAACACTGTATTATATTCTATTCTATTTGTGCTTGCTCCATCATTAAACTTTTCTTCTTGAAAGAAATCCGTCAAACAGTTGGCTGCCTCACCTCCTCGAAATGCTAGCTTATAAGATGAAAAAAAAAATTCTGCAGACCTTCCGGCTTGTTTTCATCGTAAAGCTTCAAAATTTGCAGCAATTCTTTGTAAGTAACAGCCGATGAGGTTTCTTTTCTCTTCTCCGGGTTCACAGGTAATATTTTGCTCGCAGCATCTCGTGCACCCCTAGCAGATTTAAATCTTACATCATTAAATGGATCTATTGCAATGACGAAATCTTCTTAATATTGTTCCTGAACAACTTTTGCTGTCACGTTTCACATTGTTTTCACCACACTTTCTTTATAAAGGGATCCATCTTTCTTGCGTATGTAGAATGGAAGCAATTTTTTTCACCGAAGTTCCTCTTTCTAATAAGTGATTTCTTTCGGCACAAAACTCTTTCCGGAAAAACTGCTAACAGCTAAGTTGACAGTTGCTGAGTAATTTTTCCACTGGACAAAACAGCGCTCGACATAAATAGCGCTCGACATAAATAGCGCTGGTCAAAATAGCGCTGGTCAAAATAGCGCTGGTCAAAAACAGCGCAGGACAAAAACAGCGCAGGACAAAAACAGCGCTGGTCAAAAACAGCGCTGGACAAAAACAGCGCAGGACAAAAACAGCGCTCCATAAAATAGCGCCGATTGAAATATCCTTAGAAAATCAACTATTACTGTAGAAAAATCAAGTTTCAACGCTAAGCATCAACCTTCCTTTACAACAAACAATATCAGAATATAAGAAACGGAAAACAAGTAAAAGCAACAATCAATATTTTTCATCATACTTCACAGCACATATCGCATCCCGACCAACTGACACAGATCAAAGTGTAAACAACTACTTGTCAGTGTCATATCTATTTAAAGTCTAAAAAAATGCAATTTCATGTTGCTTGTCATTTCGGTAATTATATCCTTCGTGGAATAATGTATCACCTCCTTTCTGAGACTTACCAAATTGCATTTTTTTAGACTTTAAATAAATATGACACTGACAAGTAGTTGTTTACACTTTGATCTGTGTCAGTTGGTCGGGAAGCGATATGTATTGAAGTATGATGAAAAATATTGATTGTTGTTCTTACTTGTTTTCCGTTCCTTATATTCTGATATTGTTATAGACAGTTACCAACACTTTGATCACTGTCAGCTGGTCGGGAAGCGATGTTGAAGTGACGGATTGAATTAGGAAAACTATTGTTATGACTGTAATTTATGAAAAATATGTTATTCCTAATTATGCTAGTTCGGTACTATAGTCTATTTTTATGTATGAGGTAGTAGTAAAATAAAGAAGCATAAATATCTTTTGGCGGCGCTATTTTATGGAGCGCTGTTTTTGTCCTGCGCTGTTTTTGTCCAGCGCTATTTTGTCCTACGCTGTTTTTGTCCAGCGCTATTTTGTCCAGCGCTATTTTTGTCCAGCGCTATTTTGTCCAGCGCTTTTTTTGACCAGCGCGATTTTGGCCAGCGCTATTCTGCTACAGAGCCATACAATACATGTGAGAAATTTGGAAAATATCGGAAAAAAAATGTCCTTGAAAAAATATAATAACGTGATAAAAACACATCGTAGTGTAAGTGATGTCATGCGGCAAATAATTTGGTCCAAACATGAGTCGGTAAATGTGGTAAAAATAGAATTCAAAAATGTAATTGGTTAAAACATTTCCCTTGTGGTTTCATGTTTATTAATCTAATGGAAACAGAAAGCTCCGACCCTCTCGGTGGAATATAATAATGATACTTTATATTTCTGTACAATTTCTAATTGTTTTGATATAGTGGACTGTAGCAGTCAAATCCACTAGTTGCTTTCAGCGCTGGACAAACAAAAAAGTAGAGAAAAACTTATTGGGAAATATAGGATCAGACTTCCAGGAGTATTTCATGATAACTGGAATCACGGTTTTCAATATTTGGGAGAAATTAGAACGTATTTTGAGAGGTATGTGCACATCTTTTCACTTCAACTATTTTATTTAATATAACACGTGTAGTGTACTTCGATATAAAGTAAAAAAACCAAAGCTGTAGTAACCGCGAGAAACGTTCGCCGATACATTGAGTATCATTTTGGTTTAAATCTGATTGAAAAAGGCATTAAGTCCTATATTAACCACACATTAAAAAAGTTACCAAATATTTTCATTTAAAGTGTACCAACAACTTATTAATAACCAAGCTCGAACCTATATTTTCATACCTAATTGCCATCAAAAATAACCATTAGTATGCAAACATACATTTAAAAAATATTAATATTAAGCCATGTACTTACCGAAAAATCATTCCGAACAAACGTTTGCAAATGTTTGCAAATGCTCGCAAACGTTCGTAGCGGGATGTTTGGTGCATTGTCTTCCCCAACCGAACAATCACTAACGACAGTCGATCGCAAGCATTTTTGGTCGAACCAGAAAATGGCTCCGCACAGCGTTTGTAATTATTATGTCCGTTTTAATTGAGAACGATTTAAAAAAAAAAAGAAAAGGCGCAGATTTTGTTTGCTAACGTTGGAAAACGTTTTGCGCGTCTGGTGAGTACATGGCTTAATAGTACCTACATTAAATATGGGGAGTTCTGTAAGTCTGGTATTTGCAAACATGCTTGTAAAGAGAGGCATCATATTCAATGGGAGTCGGCGCACATAATGTAGAAAAAGCCCAATAATAAAAGACGAAAAATCAAATAAAGTGTCAAATAAAATGTGTAGCTAGTATTTCAACCGAACGTAGTCAAATTTGGTTAAAAATAAGTTTCCAATAATCAATTACTTGCGTTATCAGGATAGTATCACAAGTTTTTATACAGGTTTTTTTATGATTTATCATTTTAATAGATGGGACAATGAATGTTTTTTCCAACGAGACCAAGTTTTTTAAAATCCATTCTGTCGTTTGGGAGTTGCAGCTCTTTATTTAAACGAGCATTTCACTCCCCACCTATTCATTTTAATAGATACGTCAAAAAGTATCAAACAAAAAATACTTAAATTAAGCTTATAGTGTGGGAACCAGCTGCATTTTCGGGCACTCATTTCCACATAGTTAGTTCTCGTTGATTCTGGTGGGCCTTACCCCAGTAGTAAACGGAATGACCTTCAGCTGTTAAGATCACCTTGCAGGTGTTTAGGGTGAGCGTATATCCAGGTGCAATAAATTTCTTAAAATCAATTTATTTAGTAGTGACATAAGCTACCCTGAAGATCGAAAGGAAAACGCCAACGCCAATTTACGTATGGCGGCTCACGGACATCGACCATGATCCCATCAGCTGAAGGACTTTGTAGCACTGAATTTCCAGCTGAATGTTTTTGTTTGTTCCATATGCCTATAAACTATCGTATATATCAATCTCAACTGTGACTTGACAAAAAAATTATCATTTCCATAGCACACATTGTTAAATAAATTGAACTGCTGTCGATTTTAGAGCAATGATATATTCATTTACAATTATCTAGTTTAATAATTTTAACGATTGCACGAAAAATAGTGTGTATGCCATGGCTGCGAAACTTTTTAACGACCTCAAGATTATCTTGCCTCGGCCGCAAACGGCCTCGGCGATAACTGTTCTTTCGGTACGTTAAAAAGGTATTTCGCGGCCTAAGCATACAAATAACTATTTTAACATATAAACTTCGTAAGCTTTTATAAAAACCAATTACAAATGTGTGGAAATAGATTGATTTTAAGAAATTTATTGCACCTGGATATATGCTCACCATGAACACCTGCAAGGTGATCTTAACAGCTGAAGGTCATTCCGTTTACTACTGGGGTAAGTCTCACCAGAATTAACGAGAACTAACTATGTGGAAACGAGTGCCCGCAAAGTGTAGCTGGTGCCCTTACTATTAGTTGTAAAAAGCATACTTATATTTTTTTGGATAATTTACTAGATGTATTTCAGTGAAAAATCACAGGCTAAGTCCTCTGTCGGTCATCTTGGAAACCTGAAAATAATTTCCAGGATTCTCTTTTGGCCACCTGAGTTTTAACATTTTTACGGCAATTCTCTACGACGAATAGTTTCCGAGATACAGCTGGCCACCCGGTACATAATAATATAGTGAAAAAATATCATGATGACCTGCGTCCTATGTTATACATGTATTATGCATGCATAGGTATATTAAATGGGGTAAAAACGGGATACGAACAATTCTCCTGTGGTTTCCGGTTCTATTATTCTAATTAAAAAAGAAAGTACGGACACTCTCAGTGAAATATATAATAATGATATTTTATACATATTTTAGCTGCTTGTAGCGATGGACAATCAAAGAAACAAAAAAAGCTTTCTGAAAAATACGGGATCATATTTTCAGGAGTATTGTAAGTTAACTGGAATTCATGGTTTTCAATATTTTGGAGAAAATAGATCATATTTCGAGAGGTATGTATACACATATTTTTTCTTCGACTATTATTTTCTTTGATACAAATTAATATCGCTTAAATTATTATGATATTCCTAAAAGAAGATTATTCAATTCAAAGCCAATTAAAATCTGTAATATAAATGAATTTGAAAGAACGGACAACGATCAAAACTGGTTTTAAGAAATTAATTGAAATTCATCTTGCAGCTCACATAGGCACCAAAATGGAAGAGTTCACTTTATATAAACTTTTCAAGTCTAGGCCCCAGTTTTCCAGCTTTATGCCTCTAAATTTGGAATTTGACATAACACTTTAATTTCTTATTTTAGTTATGTTCATTTGATCTGTATATTATCATCAGTGCATGTTCATTTTAAGAGTGGAAAAAGATCTGCAATATTGCCTTGAAACCAGAGACGTATGGTTGAACATGCAAAATATTTGCTGTAATGACATATTTTGGTTTGAAGCATAGAGATATTACAGATAGAGGCAACAAGCCAGCTCGGAAACCGTCAGGCTGTAAGAGAGAGAGAGAGAAAATCGGAGGTTTAGGCAGTCTTTTTCTAATAGCGCGCATGCTGTATACACAGACAAAGACAGAAAAACTTCGGATCGTCTGTCTTTTTCTCTCTCACCGGAGTTCTGTCGGACATTTCCACTTACACAGAGGCCTATGGCTTGTTGCCTCTATCTGTAGTATCTCTATGGTTTGAAGGTATTTTAGACATTTGTATCTTAAACATGGACTAACACCAGTAGAAACTATTGAACTGAATTGAAATCTAAAATGAATGAATAATTATTGAAGTCATATTATATTGAATAAAATTTGGTTATGTTATATATCCGGATAAGCTCGGTCAGCAGAATTAAGAAACTACGGATCACTCTAAAAATGGCTGATTAACTTTGTTGGAATGAATGCGACCATCGTCTAGTTTGATTGATATCGATATAATTTTTTTTTTAGAGTTTGGTGGCTTATAATTTTTTGGATTACTTTATCGTCATGCATATACGCAATTATGGAAGTTTATCAAAAATGGGATAAAAGTCCTGTAATAGTAACTTTGGCTACACAAGAAACGCCTATTTATTCTATACCGTTCCCAGCAGTTACAATATGTCCCGAATCAAAAACCAACACAGATATATATAACCATTCAAAAATTATTCAGAAAATCTATTATAGAGAGAAACTGACGTTAAAAGAGTGAGTATTCAGTTGAAACTTATTTATTAATAATGGGGGACTTCAGTCCAAGCTGCCATCTCAAAAGAATTCATATTTCTCTAACACTAGGGAAGGAAAATTGCAGAACGAATTTGTCATGTGAATCCACAAATTTGAATATATCGGGATGCGCTGAATAAAAAGCAGAATTAAAGTGTTTGTGGTTAGGGTTGGTTAGGTTAGGTTAGAGAATCACTTTTCAAATAAAAAAATTAATCTTTTCAGTAAGAATGTTGACAACTAACTGATGAAAGATATTTTTATTTTGGTTGTCGACAGGTCACAAACCCATATTCTCACATCAAATCAAGTGTGTTCCAATAACAACAATTATAAATGTGAATAACAAATTTACTTTTATTGTATAAAGCTAATTTCAACTATTTCAGGCAAAAACTGGTGGAGTACATGAGTTTAATATGTGACAGAGTATCTTTGCCAAATTTTTACAAGAAAAAGTCTTTAGACAAAGAATTTTACCAAATTTTAAATGACGTAAGTAGCTTTCAGAAAGAATATACAGGGTGGTCCGTAAGTAATGGGCCAAACTGAAATGGAAGATTGTCGGCCTCAAAATATTACGATCTGACGCAACTTGCTTCAATAAAATATTGATAATAAAAAAGATACAGGGTGGTAAAGTTGAAATGTAAAAAATAAGTTTTCGCAATAATTTGAAAGATATTCAATGTATAAACTTAAAAATTTAGTATAGAGTGTTTTATTGTATGAAAAATCATAAAATGATATCCGTTTTAATGTCATTACTAGAGGGCGCCACATGAGCCATCTAACTGGTGCAAAAGCTTCCTTAACTTTTTTACCCTTAACGTCAGCGTCTTTTTGATCAAAAAATATTAAAACTACATCATTTTTATGAAAATAGTGTATACCTATCATTAGTCTCAAAAGTTACTAGTTTTTGAGATAATCGCAGTTTAAAAAACCATTACATAATTTTCATTTTCTTTATTTTATCACTTTAAAGTCTTATTAACGTAGTAGGCGCTGATGCGATGTCGTTGAAATTATGACAAACATTGATCTAGTGGGTGCCGATGTCATAATTTCCGCGACGGCCGGATTGCATCCCGCTAAGAGCAGGTAGAATTTTTACCATCCGAGTTGCATCCCACGACCATCCGAATTGCATCCCATTAACCAATTTTATTTTAGCAGCAAAACTAATGTATGTTCTGATAATAACCAACAGCGTTGTCACGTTTACTTAATACTAAATAATACTTAATCAATTGTAACATTCAAAATGTTTATTGACACATAAACAAATGTTTACTTAATACTAAATAATACTTAATCAATTGTAACATTCAAAATGTTTATTGACACATAAACAAACGTTTACTTAATACTAAATAATACTTAATCAATTGTAACATTCAAAATGTTTATTGACACATAAACAAACGTTTACTTAATACTAAATAATACTTAATCAATTGTAACATTCAAAATGTTTATTGACGGTTATTGATGGTTGCATTTAAAAAGGGCTGACGCTTATACTTTACCAGTAGTTCAAAATTCTGATTCGTTTCGCAAAGATCGTAGTAACATTTTGTAGTTATATATTGTGTGATTTTGGTGAAAATATGGAGATCAATACGGTTTTAAGTGAAAAGGGTAAAGTTTTAATTGTTATTCAGGGGTATACATTCTGTTTTCAAAAAATGTTAGGTAAAGATACGGTGAAGAGGTGGCAATGTACAAAACGAAATTGTAAAGCTTTTCTTAAAACAAATTGTGTAAGTGATGAATTAATTGAATCGGTGTTAAATCACAACCACGAGAAAGTGCCAGCGGAAATTTTAAACAGACAAAACATTAGTAACTCTGTTAAATGTGCTGCTGTAAGTGACATGTGTGAAAAGCCAATGAAATTAATTCGGAATGAAATAAAAAATAGGGAGATAGATACTATAACAACTAAGGATGTAGAACGAATTTGTAAAAACATTCATAGTGCAAGATCGTCAAATGGTTTAATACAGGTTCCAAAAAGCGTAACAGAATTTCACAATTCAATTGAAGTAGTCCCCATCGTGACCAATAAAAATGAAAATTTCTTGTTGAGAAACGATAAAGAAAATAACATCATCCTATTTTCTTGTCAAACCAACCTTAATTTATTGTCTTCTTCTTCAGATCTTTACGTGGATGGTACGTTTCAGTATTGTCCAAAATATTTTCTACAATTGTTTACCATTCATGCTTTAAAAGATAATACCTATATTCCCCTAGTTTTCTGTTTACTTCCTAACAAACTCTCTTTCACATATTCTCTTGTTTTTCAATACTTAAAAGAAGAGTGCTTAAATCTAAATATTCCTTTAGCCCCTAAAACCATAACCGCAGATTTTGAAATTGCAATTCATAAAGCAATTTCAGAAACTTTTCCTTTGGCATCTATCCGTGGCTGTAAATTTCATTTGGGACAATCCTGGTATAGAAAAATTCAAGCGGTTGGCTTATCAGTTCCGTATCAAAATAAGTCAGGCCAATATGACGAAATTTCGAAGTACTTGACATACATCTTTGGTTTATCTTTTCTTGACCCTAAAGATGTTGGAGAAGTTTACGCTTTTGACTTGGCTGCAATCCAGCCAGAAAATGACAAACTAAGTGAATTTTGCGACTATCTTGTCGAAAATTATATAGAAGACAACGCGACATTTCCGCCACATATTTGGGCTGAACATTCAGAAACTCTTCAACGAACAACAAATGCTTGTGAATCTTTTCACTCCAGGTATAATAAATCCTTTTACTGTGCTCATCCAAACATAAATGTATTTTTAGATGTACTTTTGCAGTTTCAGATCGACACATACATAAAAATTAATAGTGTACACCTTATACCAAAAGTTCACACCAATGTATTAAAAAAACGAGATTTTATTAAAATGAAAATTAAAGAGCTAGAAGAAAATATAATTACAAAGTTTGAGTTTGTTAAAACAGTTTCGTATAGGTGTAAACCTAAGGTTTAGGGTATTTTTAGTTATTATTGTACCTTTATGTATGTTATGAAAGATTGAACCTCTTAACCTATAATCTACATAAAAAAATGTTAAGTGCAAAAGTTTATTTTATTTACGTTAACTAGATATTTTACGTTTAATACATTTTTATCCTTTTTATGTGTATCTTTTTATTTAAATTGATTTATTTCCAAATATATAAAATACAAATAATTACCTAAACTTTTAATCGGTACATTGATTTTTAAACTATATTTCAAGAATTTTAGCACAAATTGGCAACGTTGCGGCGCAGTTTACCTGAAATGGTGTTATTAATTTTTAAATACCTTTTTTCGAGGTAGGATGCAATTCGGATGTGACCTTTTCTTGGCCAGGTAAAAGTTGAATTTTTGGGATGCAATTCGGATCTCGCCATAATTTCTACTGTCAGTTAATCACTTGTGAGCTGACAGCTAAGTAGTGTAATTTTCACCGTGCAAATTTTAATTAGTATCAGTTAGTTAAAGAAAATTAAGAAATGCCGAGGCATAATAATTTTACAAATCAAGAAAAGAGAGATATGATAACTATTCATTGTCAACAAAATTTAAATGGGAGAGCTGCGCAAAGAGAATATCTACGAAGGTTTCCCAACAGATTACAGCCTAGTAAATGAATGTATCAAAATTTGTATAGGAACTTAGGGGAAAGTGGATCTTTCCATCCGAAACGGGACATTATTGGTCGTCCGAAAATTATTACGCCTGATGTTGAAGATGAAATATTAGTTCGTGTTGTAAATTATCCACAAACAAGTTCAAGGCGACTATCTGCAGCAACAGGAATAAGTAAAACGTCCGTTCTGAAAATATTACACCAAGACAATTACCATCCATTTCATTTCACACCTGTTCAAAATTTGTTACCGAGAGATCTTCCTTTAAGATATCAATTTGCACGTGATGTTCGTAATAAACAAAATATTGACCACACATTCGTCAATAGGATATTTTTTACCGATGAAGCGACATTTACTCGCCGAGGAATTTTCAATTTAAGGAATAACCACTTTTGGGACGTTGAAAATCCTCATGTAACTAGAGAACGGCATTTTCAGCATGAATTCAAAATAAATGTTTGGTGTGGGATCATCGGTGAACATTTTCTGGGACCATATGAGTTACCCCAACGATTAAATGGTAACAATTATTTACATTTCTTGCAAAACGAATTTATCGATATGCTAGATGATTTACCCCTAAATTTGAGACATAATATGTTTTTTATGCAGGACGGAGCTCCTGCACATTACACCCGTGCAGTACGGAACTACTTGAACACCCTTTTCCCTGAACGCTGGATTGGTCGTGGTAGTCCGTTTCCTTGGCCACCACGTAGTCCAGAATTTAATCCTTTGGATTTCGGTATATGGGGCACTATGAAGGAAATAGTATACAAAAATACTATAAATAATCGAGTCCAACTTTGGGAAGAAATCAGAGCAGCAAAAGATTTTTTTACGCCAATGGTTTTATTTAATAATAGGCGATCTTTCATGAAACGTGTCGATAAATGTATTGAAGTGAACGGTGAACATATCGAACAATTACTATAAATTAATATTTAAATTTTTGTAGTTGTATACTGGATGAATTTTTCTCCTGTTTTATTAAATAACAGTTATTTAGTTCATAATATTTCCTTGTTAACAACAAATATCTAATATTTTTAAATAATATGTTTGAAAAATTATTATGGCTTGGTATTTTTTAATTTGACTAACTTAACTAATAGCTCCTACTAGAAACGACATCGCATCAGCGCCTACTACGTTAATAAGACTTTAAAGTGATAAAATAAAGAAAATGAAAATTATGTAATGGTTTTTTAAACTGCGATTATCTCAAAAACTAGTAACTTTTGAGACTAATGATAGGTATACACTATTTTCATAAAAATGATGTAGTTTTAATATTTTTTTATCAAAAAGACGCTGACGTTAAGGGTAAAAAAGTTAAGGAAGCTTTTGCACCAGTTAGATGGCTCATGTGGCGCCCTCTAGTAATGACATTAAAACGGATATCATTTTATGATTTTTCATACAATAAAACACTCTATACTAAATTTTAAGTTTATACATTGAATATCTTTCAAATTATTGCGAACACTTATTTTTTACATTTCAACTTTACCACCCTGTATCTTTTTTATTATCAATATTTTATTAAAGCAAGTTGCGTCAGATCGTAATATTTTGAGGCCGACAATCTTCCATTTCAGTTTGGCCAATTACTTACGGACCACCCTGTATAGTAATAATAATATAATAATACCAGCACAAGACTCTACTTATCAGAAACTTGCAACAACCTGGGCAGGGTGCAGATATGCAAGTCGGGTGGTACATTGTCGCTCTCTCCCATTTTTTCTCTGCCAATGCTCAGCCGGCAGCTTGTTCATCACATGTATATAAATATAAAAAAGTCTGTTGAAAATAAAACTTCAGTGCCATAATATCGAGTGAAACTGCGGTTAGTTCTACAAAGTTTTATTGTGTCTTGTGTCCTAATTAGTATAATTTGTTAAACTTCAATAAAGTTTACTTTGTTGCTTCATTTTATGCGGAATCGGAGTTTATTGTCAAAATTTCAATTTTCTCCTGAAGGGTGTACATTCTGATTTATCCACGAATTTATTTTATTCTGAATAGTTCGGAGGGTGAAAATAAAGTGTTGTAAACTTCTATACGAATGGTAACAGGTGACGTAATAGTAATAGATGACGTCACAGTGCCACAAATTGCCACACCTTTAAAATAGGACCTTATAGCAAGTGATATCTCGTTTGAAAGGCATTGACATTGGCTACATAGCCTTATTAATTTTGTTTGGGTTTAAACTAATTTTACCGGATAAATTAAATAAATACCAAAATTATTGAAATTATTTTTTTAAATTTAATTAATCAAATATCAACAATGGATTCTTATAGCAAGTGTTCGAAATGTGCTCCGTCTGCTTACATCCTATTAGTAAACTCTTGTCGTACTCGTTCGAATGTGTCAGCTCAAATTGCATTGCATTCTTCAATAATTCTTTCTTTAAAAACGCCAATGCTATCTAGTGCCGTAGTATAAACCTTGGATTTCAAGTACCCCCATAGAAAGAAATCTAATGGTGTCAGATCTGGTGACCGAGGTGGCCATTCTATAGGACCTCGCCGGTCGATCCATCTACCTCGATATTCTTCATCCAGGTAACGTCTTACTGAACCATAATAATTGCAGGAGCACCATCTTATTGAAATGTTATTTCCAGATGGCCGAATTCATCTGGATTATCTTCCAGAATTTCAATAATTAACGGCTCAATTGCATTTTGTAACATCTCCAGATACACTTCACCGCTTAAATTTGAATTTAGGAAAACAGGACCAACTATGTGGTTTCCCAAAATACCTGCCCAAACATTGACTTTTTCTGGAAATTGGGTATGTTGTTCACGAAAGGTGTGAGGATTTGTGTCACTCCAATACCTTACATTTTGTGTATTCACATTTAAATTGAGGCAAAAAGTACTTTCTTCACTAAAACAAATTGTCCCATTTGAATAAAGATACAATATTTTCAAAGATTGGAAATATCAATTTAGTAACAAACTTTGAAAATGAACATCATTGCTTGAAAATAAAATAAAAGAAGTTTGTTTAGAAAACAAATGAAAAAATCAACAACTAGCAAAAATTTCTCAAAAAGGAGATAGACTGTATAATATAATTGGAAAATTTAAAAAGAAAAATCTATATAAAAAAATACAAAAATAAATCTAATATAAGAACCAAGTGATAAATAATAAGTAAAACTGAAATAAGAAAGAATACTTAGAAAGTGCCGGTAAGCGAGCAATTATATTTAAACTATCTCATATAATTCACCACGAACTGGCATCATTTGTCGATATAACTAAAATCCACTATAGAAGAAATTGGAAATCGATTAGGTTTGATCCACAATTAACTGACTGCGTAAAATCCACAGTTGAAGAAAGAAAATATCCCAGATTTGATCCACAACGAACCGTCTGTAGTTCTGCAGGCCTTTCCCACTTTCCAACACCATATCTCGCTTATTTGACAAGATGATTTAAGAATTAAAAAACTGTTTTGAATGGCAAAGTACCTTCATAATGACTTATGAGAAAACTTGATTGCATTTGACAGGCTTGTGCACCCACCTATCACTTTTTTTTTAAACTGGTACCCACTGTGTATTGTCATTGAAAATTGCGTGTTATTCTATTAGGAATACAACGATACAACATACTTGTAATTATTTTTTATTATTAACAACAAAAAATTAACATTTCTGAAATTTAACTAACTAACATGCATATGCAATTCAAAAAACTAAAACAAAATTATAGTAAGTGTTCAAAATTACTGCCTGCAGTTTCCATGCACGCTTCAAGACGTCTTAAAAGCGCTCTTGTACAGGCTGCCTGAATCATAGCTCGACATGCTTCACGAATGTGTTCTTTCAGATCATCTACATCTACAGGTTGCGTTTGATAAACCAATTCTTTAAGGTAACCCCACAAAAGAAGTCCAGTGGTGCTAGATCTGGCGAGCGAGGAGGCCAAGCTATAGGTCAATAAGTACCAATTCATCTGTTGGGAAACAATTAATCGAGATGCTCCGCAATAATACCTGCATTATGAGGTGGAGCACCGTCCTGTTGCCAGATAATTGTATTCCGTTGTGTCCATAAGTTCAGATAACTCGTGTTCAAGAAAATGTAAATATCTTTCTCCATTCAATGTGCCTTCATAGAAGTATGGCCCAATCAAGTGACCATTGAATAAACCGTACCATACATTTATACCCCAAATTGTCTGAAAACGAGTTGAAGAAACCCAGTGTGGATTTTCGTTTGACCAATAATGGGCATTATGTGTATTAACTACACCAATTGTTGCGGAAGCGGCTTTCATCACTCCAAAATATTTTATTTAAAAGCAAGGGATCATCGGTAATCATAACATCAATTAGAGAAATAAATTCTAATCTTCGGTCGAAATCAGTAGGCTTCAGTCCTTGAACTGAATGTAATTTAAAAGGGTGATATTTGTGTTTCCTCAAAATTCTCTGTACAGTACTTTTGCTTATTCCGATTTCTTCGGCTATTTTTCTAACAGAAGTAAGGGGATTAACACCAACATACGCAAGTACATTAATAACATTATCATCATTGCTCACATAATTTAGTTTCTTTACTTTTCACATTTTTTCTTTGTAGACAAAAAGCAAATTTCCTTTCAAGGACTGTAGATTCATGGGCAAGTATATGTCTTGTGAAGAGTCATTCACACCAATAATTACCGATGAGGGTGTTTGCTACTCGTTCAATATATTGGATAGATCGAAGATTTTTAAAAATCGAGTGTAAGTAGTTAAACAATAACTTTTGCTCAATCTCTTATCATATTTTTACAGTATATACAGAGCATTTCATTGAAAACACAAGTCAAAAAGCATATAAACGGGGACGTCTTTTTGGTCATGTGTAGACGTTATAACATCAACCCATTCTCCCCTATGGCCTCCCCGCCCAATTTTTTAAATGGAACACACCATACCTATATTATTGCATTGTTGGATTCTCCTCTACAAAAGGATTACAAAAAGACGCCCACCCTCACATGATTTTTGACGTGTTTTTTTATAAAAAAGTTACGTCTTCAGAAGTATGTGGGGTGGATAGATTTCATTGCTCTGTATACCACTATTGCGAGATATTCACAATTTACAGTCTTTCAAAATTAAAATCTCTTCAACAACGTTCTAACTTATGAATTTAAAAATAACGACGGACAAAAATATACACCGGTGTGAATGTAGCAGCCTGTAACGTCTCAACTGTTAGGTACAAAGTTTTGGTGAATGACAAAAAATGATATTGAATCGGAACGATAGGGGCGATAAACACTTAAGAAGTTCGCGGACGGCACTCGTGGATTTGATTTGAAAGCGTGGGTCGTGGGTAAATAATATGGAAGTTAATCAAATTATAAATTAATTATAGGGCGCCAGAAATTTTAATCTACAGAAAAAATTTCAAAAACTGAGATATGAATGGAGAAGCGGAATTAATACATATTAAATTACGCTACTTATAGCGAGAAATTATATAATATGAGATATCTCCATAGATGAGGTGCCTGTGGAGAGTAGGGATGTACTCACTGAAAGCGTTTATTATGGTAACCAGTTTATTAATATAATATAGATATTGGCTAGCGTCATTGGTTAAAACCATAAAAACTTATACTGTATATACACCAGTAAAAAATTAAGATCCACAACCTATACAATCCTATAGAAAAACTGAAATGTCCTGGTGTGTATTTATGCCCTGTATATAATAAACATCCAAGACCACATATTTACGGTGAAACAGATAATTGATAAGTTCTCACAACAAGAAAAAGAGGTATATATAGGATTCATAGACATGGAAAAAGCTTTTGACAAAGTACCAAGGGAGAAGTTATGGAAAGTATTAGAAGGAAGAGGAGTAAACTACAAAATAATAGACAAAATCAAAAACATTTACAAAAATAATAGAAATTGTGTAATATACAAAAATAAAACATCAGAACCATTTTCAACACAAGAAGGATTAAGGCAAGGAGGGGGACTAAGTCCATTATTATTTACAATTTTTATTGATGATATAATTAAAAAATCGTCAACCAAAATGGCAAAACTACACGTTGGATATAGACATTTAGGAAGAGTGGATATATCAGAAGCAGCTTTTGCAGATGATTTAATAATTATGGCAGGGAAAGAGAAGGATTTACAAAAGAATATGGAAATATGGAGCACGGTGTCTGAAGAATTTGGAATGACAGTTAACCAAAGTAAAATCAAAGTTATGGTTATAGGACCGAAACAAAAACATTTAAATATACAGTTAGATGGAATAAAAATTGAGCAAGTTAGAAGATATAAATACTTGGGAGTAGAAATAGAAGAAAATGGAACGCAGGAAGTCGAAATTACCAATAGAGTACAAAAAACGATGAAACTTTATCACACGATGAATTCGACATTTATAAATAAAAAAGAAATTTCCAAGAAAACAAAGTTAAATGTATTCAAAACAATTTACCGGCCAATATTAACATTCGGATGTGAATCCTGGGTATTAACAAAGAGACAAAAGAGTCGAATACAAGCAGTTGAGATGAAGTATCTTAGGCGAGTTAAAGGAGTCACAAAGAAAGATAAATTAAGAAATACGAAAATAAGAGAAGACCTTGAAATAGAATCAACACTTAAATTTATTGAAAAGAGACAATTAAGCTGGTGGGGACATTTACAAAGAATGAACGATACAAGACCAGTTAAAAAAGTATGGCAATCAAAAATACAAAAAAGAACGAAAAAGGGAAAACCAAAACAAACATGGGATGGTGTTATGGTAGGCATACTGCAAGAAAAAGGTAAAACATGGACAGAAGCAAAAACAATGGCAAGGGATAAAAAACAATGGGCTAAATTTGTACATGAATAAAATTCTATCTGGACTGGAGCATCGATGAAAAAATGGATATATATGTTTTAAGCATAATGCGATGTACCTAGTTGGAATCAGTATAATTGTAAAAGTATACCCTACACCATATACTATGGTAATTGGGTTTTTGATAATATATATATATATATATATATAATAAGTAGGTACGTAGGCACACACCTCGAGATATTATCGATATATGCATAAACAAAATAAAAAACAAATTATCAATCAACATTACATTCGTTAATTGTTCGAGAAATAGTCATAGACCGCAATGAACAAACTAATATACATACATACTATAGATTTTGTTTATCAAACTGAATAAATTATGAAAATAGCAATGAACTTCGTTGGAATATAATACTTTGTTAAAAATAAAACAACAAACTCACAAAAGTGGTATGTATGTATGTATGTATGTATTTTGGGGTAACATTCACTGAGACCTAAAAGATCTATTGTGCCCCCTTACTTCTACTTAGTTTCTGAGGAGAGTCTCAGATACTAGTAGCTCCTTTAGTCCTATTTCCCGGAGGAATTTTAGGATATCTGCAGGCCTCAACTTAGGTAACTGTCCCTCTTCTATCCAGTAGTCTCCCAGGTACTGTGCCCTAGGATTCTGAAATACTGTGCAGTTCGCAAGTATGTGGATGGAGGTTTCTTCTTCCATTCCACAAAATCTACAATCTTCTTCCTCCACTATTTTGAGCTTTTTAAGGTGTCCATTCAGGCGACAATGTCCCGTTAGGATTCCTGTTAAAACTCTTAGTGCAGTTTTGCTTTGACTTATGCATTCATTTGATCTCAACAGGTTGTAGTCACCCAGAAGAATCTTTGATTGCCTAAACCCTACTAGATCTTTCCAATTGTCAGATCTTCTCTTTTCTTCGGCTTTACCTATTTCTTCCAATATTACATTGGAGCTGATTCCGCAAAAAGGTTCCGGCCCCCAAAAGGGTATTTCACTCCCCCTCTTTGCTAGTTCATCTGCTATTTCGTTTCCTTCTATTCCAGTGTGTCCTGGAATCCACAGTAAGGTGACTATATTGTTCTCGCCTAGTTCATTAAGTTTGCCTAGATATTCCCACATTTTGGAACTGATTACACAAGAACTCAGCGCTTTAATGGCTGCTTGACTATCAGACATTATGATAATCCTTTGCCTTCTATATCCTTTGTCAATATTGAACTGGGCACACTTTCTTTCCGCTTGAAACATACTTGGGGTTTTTCCCAAGCTTTCAGAGTGTTTGGTTCCTGTCCCGTACACTCCTATTCCAGTTCCTTCTATTGCTTTTGAGCCGTCTGTGTACCATTGAATGGCATTCTTTCCAAGTCTGGTAATGGTATTTGGATCCCATTCCTTCTTGTTGCTTAATTCCGTAACGAATTTCTTTGAAAAGTTATACTTTATCATCATACCATCTTGTGGCATGTCCCAGGTTGTCTGATTTCTAAGAAGTGAAGAGGCACACACCTCGAGATATTATCGATATATACATAAACAAAATAAAAAACAAATTATCAATCAACATTACATTCGTTAATTGTTCGAGAAATAGTCATAGACCGCAATGAACAAACTAATATACATACATACTATAGATTTTGTTTATCAAACTGAATAAATTATGAAAATAGCAATGAACTTCGATGGAATATAATACTTTGTTAAAAATAAAACAACAAACTTACAAAAGTGGTAATAAAGATTAAACTTATTATATTTCCAAATACATAAACACAAAACTAACACAAATGTCATTGTCAGTTGTATCAAAAGAGCTGTGTGACCAATCAATAGGCAACAAAAATACCAACTTAAATTCAAATAGCTCCTGTCTGAAAACAAGGTATATTAAAATGTTTTTTCAGAGTTAGAAACTCAGATTATCACAAAATTAATTATCTTAACGATGACTGGACTATTGAAAAAGGTTATACCAATACTGCAAAACTTGACACTTATCCAAGAAGGGCTCTGTTGTCTGGATATACAAACGCATTGGCAATTACATTAGTTACCTATAAACAAGATTATGATGCTCTTTGCAAAACTGGTCTCCAAGGATACAGGGTAATGTAGAATATAGATTCTTTATCATTCTCTTTATACCGAGTGGGATCTTTGTGATGAAACAACGTTACGTTACGGAAAGCTAGGCTTGTTAAAAATACCTCTATTCCATCAGTTTGAGTTATATATACCCAAAGCACCTGAATACGTCCATGCTAGTGGGCGCTATTTTTTCCAATCCACCTCTCTTTGGAAAATATTGAATGGAAAAATGCAGTGTCAACAATGGAATATGAAAGTAGACCAATAGTATATTATTAAACGAGCAATTTATGATAGCCATTATTCACGCAGGGTGACGTTTGCGTCCCGAGCCGTAGGCGAGGGGCGCAAGTCACATGAAGTCTTTTCTCGTTAGTTGACAACGTGTATCTAATTGTTTACAATGCTTTCAAATCACCATAACAATATTGGTCTTAAATAAATCCCCATTGAATGGATGAGATCCAACTGCAGGGTTATTGGCCCGTAAATGTATGATGTGGTTTTCTAAGTGGACTAATGATTAGACCGTATATTTTGAATGGAAATATCAACGAAGAAATAAATTTAGGACAACGGTCGCCGCAACCACAAGTTGTCTTCCGAAAACGGTCTATTGGGTATCAGAATGACAACTCAAACTAAATCCGAAACCGTTTATAAAGTTCAAGCAAAAATCTTGAGATTTGTATAGAAATTAAACATTCTGACGTTATACTTTTGAGTTATCAAGTGATAAACTCCATATTTCTGATGCATTTAAGTACCCCTGCCCCTCCCTGCTCCCCCTCGGCGACGCCCAAGAATGTCGGCCATATCTCAAGATCTTTGCATATTAAAACCTATGAATAATTGAGGCGTTTTATACTCAAGTTCCATACTTAAAACTCACTCTGTATAGAGTTGTGACATATTGTAAAATGTTTTTTCAAATATTCAATATCAAATTAAAAATTTTATGCTTTTGCAGGTATTGCTACATATACCCACCAGGATTCCAAGCTTAACTAAACATCATTTCATGGTAAAATGTTAAATTTACTGTTTTTTTTTGTATGTAGAGCTTTTATCGTTCATTCTGTTCATTCGAATTATTACAAGTGTATACCTTTCAAAGGCTCGGTTTTTAGAAGAATGATACTTTTATAGTCATTTCAAATGGTGATTTACAAGAATATCTGATGTCACTCATGGGAGAAATTCCGAGCTGATTTTCCCAGATCACTTAGTGGTGTTTTAATATTTCGTCCTTTACCAATTGCCCAATTTGAGGTCTTGTAGATATGTCTCTTCAGGTTGTACAAGTGAGGAGTTTTTAACAATTCGCTCTTCAATTTGAAGCATTTTTCATCGCTACTGCCCCATTTACGAATAAAACAACAAAATTCAGTATATCCAGTCTGTAATTCTAAAATAAAGGCAACAACTTTGAAATATCGGTCATATTTTATTATTATTCGTCATAATGAATGTCTTCCAAGATAAAGATCTTTCAAGAATAGCCTCACTTCCTATAAATAGTATGGAAAAAAATTAATTCCTTTATGTACAAAAAATTTTTGTTCATTCTACACCTAAAGCACTTAATAGCCCAGGAGCCAGTGACAGATTTTCATGACCAAGTCCCTCCCAATCGAAAATTCGCGAAATGCATCAGGGATTTATACTATGAACACTCGCGACCGTCAGCTGCGACACCGTACGGGGGTGGGGCGGGCAGTGGCAGCCTCCCACGCATGGAGAAAAAAAAGTGTTTTCAGTCATTTCCTCTCATTTGAAAATTTGTCAGATTATAATTTACCTAGTATTTTGAAAGAAAAACAAAGTCAGCTGACCATAATACGGTGCATTATACGTCAGCTGGCTGCTTGAACATGAAAAAAAATTTAGAATTTCAACTCTCAACTAAAAATTTACCTGGTGATCGTTTATAGCTATGAATGAAAATTAATGTCAGCTTGCTGTATCTCAGTGGAAAGTTTGTCAGCTGGTAGAGTCCGTTTCAATAAGGAAGAAGCCACCTGAAGTTAGCTTACCGACCTGCGCATAAGTCAAAATCTGTCGAGCGATCGTTCCATGCCATTGGCGTTACAAGCGAGGTTTCATGCCGACAGCAATTAAATTGTTGACATTCATTTACTGTCGAATAATTTTCATTTTTGAATATTTTAAGACGTTTTGCTAGTTTATTTGTGAGTGGTGTGTGTTTTATTTGATCTAAAACCATGCCTTCTACAAAACTGGTTGGTGTTAAAAGAAAAGTTATCCACAGTGAAGATTGTTAAAAACGTTGCAACTTTTATGGAGTCTGAAGCTGAACATGGAATCCAAATTCCTTTAAAAAATCATCGGTAAGTCAAATAAGAAAGTATAATAATCCAATATATTACTCATGGCATTCAGATTCTTGTAAAATATATGGAAGAGTATACATTACTTCAAAAATAATTGAATTCTGCTAATAATTCATATAGTCTGCTGCACTTAGCAGTTATTTATAAGGTTCTAATACTCAATGCCTATAATTATCTCATACACAAAAAAAACAATATGACTGTATATTTACAACATTACTCAATTTTATATAATATACATTTCTTTGATATGTAAAATATATATCTTGATATGGTATTCATTTGTTTTAAAGTCAAATGAAAACATCTACCTATTTTTTATTTTTACATGAAAATAATTATGTATTGATTATTTTTAATAATTATATTTCTAAATTGCAGAGAGCAAACTTTAAAAGCTACTGGGGTGAGTAGAAGTACTTAAATGAATCCTCAGGAGCATCTACATCCTTTAGATCTCATCAAAAAAGATCTAGGAAGAAAAGGGTACTGGAAGCACTAAAGTTTGGAGAATTGCAAAAAGGATTCGGGATATCATTTATAACTTTTACATCCTGGAGAAAAGAGCTCCTACTTTAACACGTTTGATTAAAGTGTAATAAATATAACAAAATTAATTACAAGCACTTTTTGTCAGTTTACTTTCAGTATAGGTTTTTTATACTTTTTACAGTTTAATAAATAAATAATTTTATGTTGAAATATATTTTTATTTTTTCTAGGCATTCTGCAGAAAGTACACTCTGTTTTACCTGAGCTTACTATTAGTAAAACTTCTTGGTGGCTGCTGTTAAAAAGTATGGGCTTTAGGTGAGTAGTTTTAATTAGTCATTGAAGTGTTAAAGCGGAACAAAAATTAAAATAAATCTACAATAGACATTGTGAAATGAAAAATATTGAAAGGTAGAATTCATAACTATTTATTTGAAAATATGGTTTCTATTGTAGAAGGTAGCGCATTAAAGGTATCAGGAAGGTGATTATGGAATCGCATGATATTTGCCATAAGAGAATTACTTTCTTGGAAAATATCATTAAATATAGAACCGAAGGATGGAATATTGTGTTTAATGATGAAACATACATTCACAGCTCCCATGTGCAATCCAAGGCATGGTACGATACATCAGATAAAAGACCAATCTCATAAGGAAGGAGACTTGTGATTGTGCATGCAGGTGGAGAAAATGGATTTATTCCTAATGCCCTATTAATATTTCGTTCAGGTTTGTATTAATTATGTATACTCAAGTGTTGTCCTTTTTATTTGCAAAGACTTTACTTATATCAGATATAACCTGTTCCAGCTTAATTAAGAGAAATACAATTTTTAAATGTGGCGATCTTAATTCTATAATAGGGAAGTTGTACTATTGACACTTACAAGAAGTGTATCATTGAGTTTGAAAACAATATCTAACGAAAGATAATTCCAACAGTCAAATAAGGCAAACATAATCAACAATGTCTCATATGACATATTGTTACTGTGGGCCTCAATAAAATTTATTATTTTTTTAGGTTCTAAAAGTGGAGATTACCATGATGATATGAACCATTCAAACTTCATGAAATGAGTTCAGGAACAACTATTACCCAATATGCCTCAGAAATCACTTCTGGTTGTGGATAATGCATCTTACCATAGTGTGAAAACTGAAAAAAATATTACATCAGCATCTAGCAAAGCAGAAATGTTAGAATGGCTTAGGGTCCAGAATGTTGTCTATGATGGCAGTAAAACAAAACCCTCTTTATATGAAGCAATAAAAACTTTTCGTTTAGGTATTCCTGTTTCCTATAAATTGGACTGTATATTGGTGGAACATGGGCATAAAGTTTTGCGGTTGCCACCTTATCATCCGGAATTTAATCCAATAGAAAAAATCTGGGCTCTGGTTAAGAACTGAGCTCTATCTCCTGGGTGGTGTGGAAATGGGTGTATTCGAATTCAATTATATTTTTTTGATTTACATAGCATAATATTATTCCATATTTATTTAAATATAAGTATCTATTTGAGTTTCAGCACTTCGATGATGTTTGTCACTGTACGAAGCAATGATATAGTAAAATGCAGTATAGTTATTTGAATCAACCGCATAACCAAGATGTCACCACTCTTTTTCATTAATAAACTTTTTTTCAAGTACCTATTTCGTGTTTTTTTTTACCTTTTTTAATAGTATAGGAACGTGATTGAGTCTTAATTTTTGACCAATTCCATAGTTAATAGAAAGTATAAATATTCTAACGATACCAAGTATTTTCATATACCAGTGTCTACGGTATGTGACAATATCTTGAAAAGCTTCAAAGAATTCCCAAATATGTTTTATTTGAAATATTATCATGAATACATTTTCAATATTCTAATTTTGTGTTAACCTACAAAATGTGAAAACGTTACGCTACTGATTTACATTAAAATATCAATTTTTAAATATGGCGCTGGTTTTGACATCAAGGTCGCGCATCGACTGCAACTTCAGGTGGCTTCTTCCTTATTGAAACGGACTCTACCTTGAAAGGTGTAACGCTACAACGTTCAATATAAATTCGTGACGCGTTTCGCTAACACAGTAGCTTTCTAAAACGAGTGGAGGTATTATGAAAAATGTTTAATGTATACAGTACATTACTACGGAATTGACAAAAGTATTATAATCTGTTTAAATAAAATAAAAATTAAATAAAATGGAAAAAGTGCCTAAATATGGAATTTTAATAATATTAACAAAAGTATTGAACAAATTCATTAACACCTCTTCACTTCTTAGAAATCAGACAACCTGGGACATGCCACAAGATGGTATGATGAAAAAGTATAACTTTTCAAAGAAATTCGTTACGGAATTAAGCAACAAGAAGGAATGGGATCCAAATACCATTACCAGACTTGGAAAGAATGCCATTCAATGGTACACAGACGGCTCAAAAGCAATAGAAGGAACTGGGATAGGAGTGTACGGGCCAGGAACCAAACACTCTGAAAGCTTGGGAAAAACCCCAAGTATCTTTCAAGCGGAAATTCACGCAATAAGAAAGTGTGCCCAGTTCAATATTGACAAAGGATATAGAAGGCAAAGGATTATCATAATGTCTGATAGTCAAGCAGCCATTAAAGCGCTGAGTTCCTGTGTAATCAGTTCCAAAATGGTGTGGGAATGCCTAGGCAAACTTAATGAACTAGACGAGAACAATATAGTCACCTTACTGTGGATTCCAGGACACACTGGAATAGAAGGAAACGAAATAGCAGATGAACTAGCAAAGAGGGGGAGTGAAATACCCTTTTGGGGGCCGGAACCTTTTTGCGGAATCAGCTCCAATGTAATATTGGAAGAAATAGGTAAAGCCGAAGAAAAGAGAAGATCTGACAATTGGAAGATCTAGTAGGGCTTAGGCAATCAAAGATTCTTCTGGGTGACTACAACCTGTTGAGATCAAATGAATGCATAAGTCAAAGCAAAACTGCACTAAGAGTTTTAACAGGAATCCTAACGGGACATTGTCGCCTGAATGGACACCTTAAAAAGCTCAAAATAGTGGAGGAAGAAGATTGTAGATTTTGTGGAATGGAAGAAGAAACCTCCATCCACATACTTGCGAACTGCACAGTATTTCAGAATCCTAGGGCACAGTACCTGGGAGACTACTGGATAGAAGAGGGACAGTTACCTAAGTTGAGGCCTGCGGATATCCTAAAATTCCTCCGGGAAATAGGACTAAAGGAGCTACTAGTATCTGAGACTCTCTTCAGAAACTAAGTAGAAGTAAGGGGGCACAATAGATCTTTTAGGTCTCAGTGAATGTTACCCCAAAATACATACATACATACATACATTCATTAACAACAATCATACCGGAACCTTTCTAGGTAAAAAGGTTTTATAAATGGTTGATATCTATTTGGTCGTTAAGAAGATTACCTAAATATTTGTTTTTATTTATCTCAAGAGCTTCTAAAAGATTCAATTTAAAGGATTTAGATTCTACATGCAAAATTTAAAGTGAAACGTGTTTAGTCGAAAAGAGTGTTAGTATAGAACCAGTTCAGTGTAAAATAAACATGTCGAACGTAATACCGTTCTGTGTCTTTTGCAAAAGAACTAGTCAATAAAAAATATGCTATAATGAATTATTCATTAATTAATTTACTTATACCAACATTTCCTCCATTATTAAACTTCATATTCGTTATTAAAACTCTCAAGTCAAGCATAATTGCCGAATAAATTAAGAAACGTTATTTGTATTTTGTAAGTCAAGGGAAAAGTCGTCAGCTGATAAGATTCAGTAGGTGATAGATGCTGTAGCGTTACACTTTTCAAGGTACCAGCTGACGTATAATTCACCGTGTTATGGTCAGCTGACTTTGTTTTTCTTTCAAAATATTAGGTAAACTATGATCTGACAAATTTTCAAACGAGAGGAAATGACTGCGGAGTCGCAGCTGACGGTCGCGAGTGTTCATAATATAAGTCCCTGATGCATTTTACAAAGTTTCTCTCGAGAAGAAATAATTGACCTAAAATGTACCTGGCATCTAGTCTATAATATTACACCCTAGATTGTCATAAAATATAATTAGCTCCAATACCGGAAGTAGCTCAATTTTACTCTTGTTGTCATTTCATTCTCTTCTTAAAGCTCTGCCATCAGTTTCAACTCTTCGAATAACGTTTTTTGAATTGAAAATTTGATTTTTCATTTATGTCAAACGCAACAAGCTTCCAAAAATCAAAGTTAAACTATGAAAATCCAAGGCTGAAATCTGAAATTTTCGATACTAACCAAAATTTTAACTTAAAAGCATACTTCAGACGTCAAAAGAACTATACCCTTGAAAATATCTTAAATGTAACTCGTTTATATGTACGTTTTTGGCATGAACAGTGTACTGTGACACTTAAAAGTGCTATTATGCTTTTTTATTTCACGCAGTTCCCGAGACACAAAGACTAGTAGCTCCTTGATTCCCATTTGTTGAAGAAATTATATCAAGCAAATTTTCCTCTCGCATCCAGTTGCTGTGCACTAGGATTCTGTAGTGTCATGCACAAATTTTTCCAATGGTTCGATCTTTTGTTTCCCTCGTTTTCTCAGAAAGATGTCGGTCTCCAAAAAAGTGTTTTTAACATTTTAGGTAGATATCAATAATTTTTTTCAGGTACCCGAAAACGAAATCGTTACAGCATCTATTACTCCAGATATGATTAAAACTTCATCTGCAGTGAGTAATTACGATGTCGAAACCAGAAACTGTTATTTCTCTTATGAAAAATCGTTAAAATATTTTAAAATGTACACAACTGATAATTGTAAGCTAGAATGTCTGACGAACTTCACTTTATATCATTGTGGATGTGTTAGATTCGACATGCCAAGTAAGTAGCTCACTTCATTTTTTGTCATTGAAAATTATAACAATTCCTGAATTGTCTGGCGACAAAAAATTGAAGTTTATTATACGTTTGCCGTCGACATATGCTATTAACGTTCTCAAAATCATACATTAATGCATGATTTCCATTAATCAACGATTTTCGGCAGGCAACCCAATGAACATCTCATACATTATATTTATATTGACAGTTACCTGTGGTGTAGGCAACCAAAAATACAATAACACATTTAAAAATTATTACTAGTATAGAATACTTCTAGTTTTTGACTTACCTATCATTTTATTTTATTAACCCACAAAATTATAATAATTATTAGTGTTAAGACATCCAAAAAATAATAATGAAAACACTGACATTTGATCCAGAGATATTTGAACCAGCGACCGTCTCTGTGACATTTCAATGTCATTATTTATTTTTGACAGTACTTTACTATGAAACACATAAATATTTTTAGTTTTTAAATATTGAGAAAAACGAATACAACTTGTACAGTCGACCAGCACGAGTATTAAACGGGCAATTAACAATTTCGAACATTAACGCTCGCGCGTTAAATTATCTCGATTGTTAATGGCCCTCATTAATACACTTGTTGGTTAAATAACTATTCTTGGATTACGTGTTTAATGCACAGGGACTTGTTGTGAGTTTTTCTGTAATCTATAAGTATTGAAGTTTGTAGAACGAACTTCCCTACTTCACACGTGGGACATGCGTATTTACAAAATGGAAGCATACCAAAGAGTTCATATTTTTATTTGACGACCATTAACACTTGATTCACCATAAGCATCTCCCTACAAAATTTTTATGTGTGCTTGCGCAAGTGTCAGCCATCTGCTGGATACTGTTTTTTATAAACATGTTCAAACACTTGTATAGAAATAATCAATATCCACATAATAGGTAGGTACCTAAAATGTCTTGAACTTTCTAAAGCTTTGCCTGCAATATCGTAGGAACATAATTAAATCAACAAGCCACGTACGTCGTACATATCAAAAAAAGTTCAAATTATGCTAAATGTTGAAATATCACAAAATATAATATGTACAAACTCTCTTCACGCGCATAAACAATCCATTCCGTTATGACCGGAAGATTCTGTTTCCTGATTAATTTATATTTTCACCAAGGCTGCTGTCAATAATTTTCCACTTGGACGATCACCTTTAATTAAGCCGCTGTTGTGGAAAGTCACTCATAGGTCAAAAATATTTATTTCATACTGTACCCTAAAACATACCTTTACGTACGATAGTAGCTTGCAATGAAATATTACGTGCTACTATCCCGTAATGAAATTTTACAGGCTTTTACATATTAACGGGACGACGATTTGTTTATGGTATCAGATGCCCCGTTTCTTCATGAGATTTACGCAAAATGTCCTCAGGAATGAACTGATCTTGAGGCATATCGTGAAATTCGGATAATGACTATCGCTGACAGTAACATATTATTTAAAAACAATATTATATTTCTATGGGTACCAACTACAGGCCAGCTATATTGGCATTGAATGAAAATTGAAAAAATAGCGAACGCCGATCAATATATTAATATTTGATTATTTCAGTATTCTTTTGTGTTGTTTAGCAGTATGAGATAAAATGTTGTACATCACACGTCCGGTAAACTTTTACAGTACTCGTTCCGGACTCGGCTCTCACTCGTACTGTAAAAGTGTACTTACCGAACTAGTAACGTAAATATCTATTCCTTCAGTCGGCATTCATCTGTCAGTTATCTTTATACAGGGACTAGACGATAATCAAAGAACCGGTTAGTTTGTGATTTTCCAATAATGGAGAAAATCTCGAGCGAACCCTGTAAGCTAGCTAGTATTTAAAAGTTTGCTGTTCATAAAAGACAAACTTTAATCGCAGACAAATGCAAGAAGTTATTGTTGAATGTTTTAACAATAACAATGATTAAAGTGTATCAGAAATAGTGTAGGAAGTTTCTGCTACGACTGGAGTTTCTGAACCAACGATATTCTAAATCTAAATCTAAATTGCGCTTATCTTAGATTTTGCGTTTGGTACTATTAACATTATTGATCCAGTATCATTAAAGTCAGTAGTTTTCATGTTATATAAGTTTTGTCTGCGATAACTCGCATAATACAAACAATCTGAAAAACAACTCAATAGAATGGAAACAACTAGATAAGTACTTATGGTTATCACAATTTTGTGGAACTGAACTTAATGTGTTACGTCAACAATAAAAATCTTTTTAAATTTGTATTAATACCAAAAGTATTACATCCAATTATAACAAGTCTCTTGAAATGCGACTGGTCGAATAGTTACTTTAAATATAATTACTGCTGGCAAAAAAAATTGGACACACTGTATACCAAACTCTCCTTTGTAATCAAAAAATCTTTACCAGGGCTCCTTCAATAAACTTCTTCATTGCTTTTGATACAAAAATGTTTTTTTAAGTTCATATCCATTAGACTGGATTTCAAAAAATCATCCAGGTTTGTTATAAGTAAAGCTCGGATTATAGACAAAATGCCTATTCTAGATGATTTTTGTATGTTTTGCCTTTTTTTCGTAAATTCCGCCTTTTGTGCCTTTTTTTTAACTTTTAAGCTACCCTACTGATGATGTTATTCATATTCCGTACTTCATTTTATCCCAACTTAATCCATTGCACTTGTGTCGCCCACGGTGTAAATCGAATTGCGGAAGAAATAAAAAATCGGTTTTCGTTGGTGAATGAGTTAATTCATTGTATGAAACAAGTTTTCTTAAAGGCTCCGTTGAGGGTGCAAATGTATAAAGAAAGACTTCCCGGTGTCCCTTTGCCACCTAAACCAGTGATTACAAGGTAGGGAACGTGGCTCGAAACAGTGTTCTTTTACTTTGAATACATTAATGAAATAGAATTAGTAATGTCAGAATTTGGTGATGATCTTTCCGAAGCAATTCGAGAAGCAAAAAATATATTAAAATATCCGAAATTAAAATAACAATTATAAATTAATCGCACAATAATTACCCTATTAAAAAGTCAAGAGATACTTTTATGTGAGTCAGTAAAATTGATAGATAATAATTTACAGTCTAAAATTAAATCGGCACCTGGAAGTAATGGTGAATTAATTACTAAAAAAATGAAATTTGTTTTTGACAAGAATGAAGGTTTCTCCTTTTTATGTTGCTAAAGTTCTCAATGGGACATTTTCCAAAGAACTACAAATTGTGCCAGATTTATTATCCTCTCTTAAATATGCGCCAATTACATCTGTCGAATCTTCCTGTTCACACATCCTGCATAGAGGTGTGTCCACTAGCCCCATTGTATGGAGGTGTTTCCTTAATTGACAGAGGCCAGTCAGAAATCCTAGCGTTAAACGTAGGTTTTTCCTGATCATCGCCAAATATTGTTTCGACTCCAGCTTCCCAGGGTCGCCCAGGGTGATCCTGGCAAGTTTGCATCCCTTGATTTCATCCCATCTCTTTAGAGATTGTGCATGGGTGTAACGTTTAGCTAGTTCCGCAATTGTCGAATTCGTCAGGCCGTAGGTGTCGCCGGGTCCAAGAATTCTTAGTCCAGCCGCTTCCCTAGCTAAAGAGTCAGCAATGCGATTACCTTTGCTCCTGTTGTGCCCCTTATCCCACCTCAGGATAATATTGTTATCTACCGAGGCGTTCGCTAAATCTCGATGGCACTCTGATACTAGCCCTGATGTAACACGTTGTCCGTTCAAGGCTAGTAGAGCATGTCTGCTGTCAGTGCAGATTATTATGTTTTTGCCAGAAATTCCTTTTCTGGTTAGTTCCTTTGTGGCAATTGAAATACCAGCTAGTTCTGTTTGAACCACGCTGGTGTTTTTTTCCCATTCCCCATTGACCGTTTACACTAGCCGTGCGCAATCGTAACATGGCCATTAACGCAACCTCTTCAACGTACAAGTCCAGAGGGGTTAGACCAGCAACTAATTCCATTGCTGCGGTTGGTGTTGTTCTCATAGCTCCTGTAATGTTCAAACAAGCCATTTTCTGTATTTGACATAATTTTTGGATGGCCGTTGCTTGTAGAGCCTTCGGTCCCCATACAATGGATCCGTACGTTAACATTGGCCTTATGATTGCAGTGTAGATCCAGGTGATCACCCGGGGTGAAAGTCCCCATGTGCGTCTCACTGTCCTTCGACATTGCTCATGTCGGCTTCCTGTCGAGGGTAATACCAAGGTATTTCACCTCTTCAGAGAAGTTTAATTTACTTTTGAAGATTTCAGGGTGTTTTAAGCCCGATAATCTTCTTTTCCTGGTGAAAAGGACCATCTCAGTCTTCTTGGGATTGATAGACAATGAGTGTTATTTGCACCATGTTTCTATTAATTTGATGTGATGTCTTCTACTTTGATACTTATTGCTCTACTAGAGAGCATCTTGAGTATCCATTCTCCTACTACCAGGGGTGCATTCCTGGAATTGAGTTGCTGGGTAATTGTTCGAAAGGTAGTTTTATCAAATGCTCCCTCAGTATCTATGAATATACCCAGGGTGGATTCTTTATTATCCAATGATCTTTCAATTTGGCCAACCACTTGGTAAAGGGCCGAATCGGTGGACCTTCCCATCGTATATATGCATGCTGGTATGGATGGAGTGGGATGTGAACTAGCACTTCGTCTCTTATATACCTCTCACATAGCCTCTCCATTGTGAGACTCCATGTGAGACTAATCATTCGAAATGCTTTTGGTAAGGAGTAATCCATCCTTCCTGGTTTAGGTATGAATACCACTCGTACTTCCTCTTTCTGGGAATATACCTCAGAGCTAAAGAGTCTCTGAATATTCCAGCCAGGATATCCATTCCCCACTGAAGTAGGGCTGGTCTAATGCCGTAAGGTCCTGGTGACTTGAAAGGGGAAGGGCCCGATACGGCCCACCTTATCTTGTCCTCATCAATTACTGCACTAGCAAATTTCCAATTGTATAGTGAGGGTGTTGCTGGTTCTTCCGTCCAGTTTGTCGTTCCAGTAAAAACAGAACCTGGGAAGTGAGTTTCCATAAGAATCTCAGCGCGCTCTTGGAGGTTGGCTGCTTTAACGCCATTTTCCCTCGTAATGATGCCCGATACTCTTATGGTGGTCGTGTGAGAGCGCCTGTTATAGCCTAGAATTTTGTGGGAAGTCTTCGACTGCGTCTCCAGGCTGCTCTTTGTTTTTGTCTGCAGACTTTTTTGAACTCTGAGGTTGTCTTGGTATATTCCCCACTCCTTTTTGAGTTTTGTTCGTTTTTCCTTGTTAAAGGTCGTTCTCGCGGTCTTTCTGAGGTATTCCAATTCGGGGCACCACCAAGTATTGGTTTTGCCATCTATCTGGACCATCCTCATCGGACAGGATTCCTTATAGGCAATATCTATTTTGGTTTGGATAGATACCGCGTACCTTTCCAATTTCTCACTATCGCCAGGAGTCAGAACCTCTGTTTCCCGCAGAAGAGTCGATTGTAGAGAGCTACATCCGTCCTCTTCGGGTCACGGGGCTTTACAATGGTTCTGAGATCCATACTTACCGCATAGGAGAGCCAGCGGTGGTATGACATAGAAATGTCATCCGACACTTGCCATTCCTGAATTTTGTTTGATATGTTAACTGTCGCCAGCGTAATATCTATTAAAGTTTGGCTACGGGCGTTAATGAATGTCGGCTCCGTGCCTCTGTTCCAGATTCTAAGATCTTTCTTGATTATGTACTCATATAGAGACTTAGCTCGGACATTGATATCCTTGCTACCCCAGCTCAAGTGGTGAGAGTTTGAGTCGCAACCCAAAATAAGCTCCGCTCTCTGGCTGAAACAGTGATCCACTAGTACCTCCATCTCTTCAGTCGGTGGTGGGGTGGCTGCGTCTGAAGGGATGTAGACCGATGCGAGTATCAACGCCGTAAATTTTCCTCTACCATATGGACATTCCACTCTAACCGCAGTAAGATCTGAGGTGCAGAATTGTGCCATCGGAGAGGATCTGTATTTCCTAGGAACGTAAACAGCTGTCCTAGGTTGCTGATTGCTCGGTAGGCTGAAAATTTGACCAGCTAGACTACTGAAACCAGTAATTTTAGTCTTTATTATCCAGGGCTCCTGGATCAAAGCTATTGCATCCTCCGACACATCAAGGCGGCGACATAGTGTTGCCGTTGCCGCCTTTTTGTGTTGCATTGTATAATATTTACCTTTTTTCCAACGTCCTTGCCCATGAGAAAGGTGTCGGTTTATGAAATTTTTCAGAGGTCCATCTGCTCCTCCAATAGGGGAGAGACGACCTCGCTGATTTCGAGAGCCTCCTCCGTCAGGTCATCGACTGTCAACTGTTCGGATGCTTCGACGTCCTTTTCGGGACCCATGGTGGCCTTGGAGTCGATATTCAGTTTAGGTGGCTCTACTGCCAAGGACCTTGGGTCTTCAGAGGTACCCTCTACTTTTTTGTTACCCTTATAGTCAATGAGGTAAACGCGTAGCTTATCCTCATAGGCTTCTTCTTGCGGACAGCCATATCCTCGTCTCCGATACCGAAGACGAAGAGGTGTCCTTGCGGGTCTACCTTTACCTCATCTTGCCACCGTCAGATCAGGGTTCTGCGCCCTCAGCCGACTCAGCACCCTCTCTTTTTCACCGGATGTCGTCTCGTGGACGTCCTTCGGGACCCAGAGAGTGGCTTCGGTAAGCTTACGGAGCCTATCCACACTGACGACTGCAAGTGATGCCTCCTCCCACGTCCCACGTCACGTCACGTCGTCATCGCAGACCACTCTAATAATTTCACCGGAGTATGTCCACGACTTGAACGTGGGCGCTTTACTGTTGCTGCCGGAGGCGGAGAAAATGATCCTGTCCAGCTCTTCCAGCAGTTGTTTTTTATGAGACTCTGCTGTTCTGCGGTAACCTTACAGTACGGGTTAGTCTCTTCTATTATTGCTACCTTGAGGTGTCTCAAGGCGGCATCCGCGAAGGTTTTGGAAGGTGCAGCGACATTTATATCGCTGCGCGGCTTCTTCAACCTTCTTGGGGTTTCCTCCGTGGAGGTGCTCAGGTGAGGTCGCTATCCTGCAGGGACAGCTGGCTACCTGAGGACACCATAAAACGGGATGAACGACTCATGTTGTTACAAAGACAGATAGGTGCCGCAACATCAGCTGTTGCTTCCTTAATAACAAACATAATCACAGAAGGGGGGAAGAAAAATAAAGATCACACGGAATGCCTAAATTATATTGGCCGGCTCATTAATGATGTGTATCATTCAGAGTCAGTGTCTGGGAGGGAGGTTCTCCTAGTAAATTTGAATAAAAATCTTCAAGATACCTTGAGATCTACTCCACTATCTAATTTTCTATTTGGTGGTGAGCTGGACGAGCTGGGTAATATTTGTATAGTGATCCTGACAATTTTAGAAAATAAATCTGATTTTATTGTCGTTACATTCAGATTAGAAACACTATACCTTTGTTTTATTTTGGCATCGTGATCGGTATCGATATGGGTATCGGTATCGGTCTTGGTCTTGAAAGTTAGTGAAGATGAGGATATGACGGTGTTTTGTCTTTGTCTTGATCTTGAAATTAATATTCACTATTAAATATTATTTTAGTTTTGCAAAACCGTAAGTCAATGGAAAGGGGAATATAACTGTATTTGAAACAGTCGCTTTTTTGCACATTAAGCCCTCTTGATATAACTAGCGTTAAGAAGCATAACTTCAATAGCCCAGTCATTTATCTACTGAACAAAAAATTTGCAGGAAGAAATACGACTCCAATATGTAGCATCCGTAGTAGCCGTTGTATGATTGTTGCCGCAGAGGAAATGGTACTTTTGAATTTACCAGATTTCGAACGCCATGAAAATACAACGAAACGAAAAAAACATGGTAATGTTACTGAATGTAATTGCTTACCGATGTGCTCTGATTTGTCATACAACATAGAAACGTCGCAGAACAGATGGGATTGGTATGGTCCTTTTTTATCAGTGTATAAAAACAAATCTACTAATCTGTGGCCCTTAGTGTAAGTAATACTACCTATAGTTTAAAATTTTGGGAACTGTTGACAATGAACAAATTCCTGTTAAGACGTGATAATTTTGAATAACTCAGATATTGGAGTTGAAATAAAAACTGTAATATTATTTTCAATGTTCATTTAAAACAAACAAAAAGATAAAACGTGTTAAAAAAGTACAGAAAAAGAGAGAGGGAGAGAGAGAGAGAGAGATGAGCTTTACTGTCACAGCATTGTTAAATAAATATCAAATATTTTCTTTTTGTATGGTAACTATGAACTGTTAAAGTTAAACGGTTAAAGTATTTTCGAACCAATCGCATGAATTCCAAAATAACTAGAGCGGGAAGAATTGAAATTTTGTATTTTTTTAAATAAAATTCGCAGTGTTCTATTTATACCATAAATGTAACTACTAGTTTTTTTTTGTAATTTGAAAATAGATTCGAAGACCCCAGAAAGGTAAAACATAGCGAAGGTGCAATTTAAACAAAGAGTAGCACCTAAGTTTTTAATGCTGTAGAAAAATCAAGCTGTTTAAAAACTAATTCTATGGCAAAACAGGAAGAGGGTATAAAGTGTCAACATGTATAGACCATTTGAGGGCACCTTCAAAATAGTGACCAAAAATCGAATTTGAGTCATTGTTAAGTTTAAGAGGCTGCAGAATTCCTTCGTAAAATAAAACAGGAGTTAGGCGAACCGTCTCTATAACATAGAAGACAGATGCAAACTTTAATATATTCTACTTCTTTCCTAGGAAAAGTTGAACATCCAGCCTACGGAAATGTACATACTAGTAAATATCCCAGCCTATTCCAGCAACAAAAAAGATCTGACCCTCCTTTCTATGAGAAAGTACGGAAATATTCGTCTGATTTCCACATCGAAAATCCTCCCAACATTCAGCAATAGTGCAATATCATCACCATGACCACTCAATCTTCCTTACATAGATAAATTCTTGATCATTTACAAAAAAAATTAAACTCCCTCTTGCATCACGAAACAAGCTTTCCACACACTACTAAATCAGTATCAAGAATATTACGAAATATATACTAATGCCTCCAAAACTCCAAGTGGCACCGGGCCTACAGTTATTACCCCTGACACAACATTAACTTTCAAACTTCCACCCCTTAGCACTGTATACACTGGAGAAATGTACCCATTGTCACAAGCTGTAACACATGCCAAAAGTTTAAACTCCTCCAAATTCTCCAGATTCCCTCAGTTCACTTGAGTCCGTCAAAAAAATCTACGAGTCATCCTATTTCTCTTTTCATAAAAGCAACACTAGGGGAGCTACACTCAACCGACAAAGAGGTACAATTTATGTGGATCCCATTCCACATTGGAATCCTGGGAAACGAAGAGGCAGAGCAGCAAGCAAAAGAAGCCACCGAAAGTGAAAGTGAAAGTGCAAGAAAGGGCAGTTAATGACCTTAAAATCCACGTCAAGGAAAAAGTGCTTAGTGCGTGGCAGAGTCAGTGGCAAGAATCCAAAGCAGGAAGTTACGCGAAATAAAAACCGAAGTGAAACCGTGGAAGATGATTCCTACTAAACGCCCTCACCAAGTTTTACTAACAAGACTACGAATAGGTCACACCAGACTAACCCACCCACATCTGTTCGAGAAAACGGAACAGTAAAATATTTTTAATTGACTGTCCTAAGTATAACCTACAGAGAAAAAACAATAATTTACTTCAGAACCTTAAGATTTTGTTAGGAAATGACTGTAAAGTGAACTATGTAGTTAAGTACCTGTACGAAATACAACTAATTCATAAACTGTAAGAGTACCGCTAATAACCCACATGGTTGATACGACTAGCTAAAAATGAGAAAAAAGTATATATAAATAATTTAAAAGTGTTTAAATAGAACCAGTTTATCCAATCATAACCATATTGATGCATCATTTTAACCTCGGTGGATAAAACGAAAAGCTGTAAGATATTCAAAATTTGTTTGTGATTTTGAAAATAAATAGTCTAATCTATTTGAGATAACAAAGTTGAATAATATATCCAGAAAAAGACAAAACTTGGCAACAATGTTAATACCACCATAAGACTGGCCATAACATAAAACCCCTCACAAATCAAAATTCATAAAAATCGTTACAGCCAATTGCGTAATAATTAATACCTAAATCCCACTCTCTACAAGTAAACAGATAAGTAATATTAATTATTTTTCCTTTCCAGTAGATCGAAATCAAAACTTATCATCTTCTTCAAAACGTCACAATTTATTTTTTCCGAAAGAAACGCCCTATATGGACCTTTGGACTTTTTAGCAAACTTCGGTGGACTCTTAGGACTCTTTACCGGTTTTTCGTTGCTATCCTTAATGGAAATTATTTATTTTTTATCTCTAAGAATTGTTTGCAATTGTAGATTGTATGGATATTGGGCGGGAAAAGACAATTGATGGAAAAAACTGTCTAAAAGTCGTTAAAGTGAACATATTATAAGCCTACTACCCCTAGAAGGGCGCAATGTATTCAATTTTAAAAGACAAAGGTCATTTTAATAGTCTTAATAAAGAAGTATTTCACTTAATATAATGCCAAGGAGTTATTTGCGATCACATTTGTTTGATCATCATTTTTTTAATTATTCAAACCGTTACGCATTAAACTATTTGAACAGCGTAGTCCTACAAAATGTATTCCCACAGGCTGAGTCTTTAATATTGAACATTTTCTTATATTCTTTTTTATTATACGTTGCTGTGGCTCAGCAGTATATACCATATGAATTAAAGGGGCTAGATTTTTTATAGGTATATTTTTTAAGGAGCAGTTGATACTAGCGATCTATTCTAGTGAATTACAACATCTTGGATGCAACACTTCCCGTGAAGTGAAGTTGGATGAAACTTGCGTCAGTTCATGCCTCTAAAGGACCTGCGAGAAAAGCTTTACTGCTTAAACAACTAATGCTTCATAAGACGTATGAAGGTAGTGATGACAGAGATCATATAAATAAATTTTCTGATATAGTTGATCGACTTGGTGCTATGGATATTGAATTTAATCAAGATTTACTATCTATAATGTTATATAGTCTTCCTGATAGTTATGAAGGTTTCAAATATGCCATGGAATCACGTGAAAAACTCTTGAAAAGAGTTAAATAGGATCACAGTCAGTGGTTGAGATAGCCGGAAGTGTGAGAGGTGGAAATCAACGCAATAACAATAATAATACCAATTTTTTTAAGGATATTGTTATAAATGCAGAAAGAAAATACACAAGTCATCAGATTGTCTATCAAGACCATCAAAGCCAGATGTTAAAAGAGGTTGAGAAGATAGAAAATCTGCACAAGCAAGCGATGATAGTTTTGCAGTGTATCATTCTGGATTTGATAGTAGAACACTAAGTTATCGACCAAGGATACTTGATAGAGGATGTACTTTCAATGGTGTCAGTAGAGGAAGAATCAATTTAACTTCTCAAGATAGTAGTGAAATTAAGGGAAAGAGGACTGTCAACTTATCGGTTAGTGATGGTAAACAACTGAAATCAGTAGATTTTGCAAATACATTATTTGTTCTAGGATCAAATATAGTTTCAGTTTCCAACATTACTAATCAAAATCATGAAGTATTATTCCGAAAAAAGTCAGCAATGGTTGTGGACATGAATGGAAACATTAAATTTATTGCTGACAGGCGATTATGTACCAGAAGCTGGTATCGTTAAAGATAAGACTAATTTAGAAGTTTTAATTTGGCATTGTCGCATGGAATTCTAATAATCCAGCTCAAGTCATGAACCGAACTACAGCAAGTAAAGTAACCTCAGATCAGTTGACATGTTTATCAAAATACGAAGTATGTTTACGAGGCAAGATGACAAGACTACCATTTTCAGCAAGTGAACGATAGTGTGAAGAAACCCTTGAAACAGTACATACAGATATTGTTGGACCATTTAGAACGCAACCAGCGAGTGGCGCTAAATATTTCATCACATTTATTGATGATTAGTCTCGATGGTGTGCGGTATTTTTCTTAAACAAAAAAGTAGCGCTTTAGAAGCATTCAAGATTTATCAAACTCATGTGGAACGTGTAGCAGGGAAGAAAATTAAATATCTTCACAGCGATAATGGCAAAGAATATTGTTAAACTGAGATTGAGCGACGATTGAGTGTTGTAAGAACATCTCAGCAAAACGGTGTTGCTGAACGTTTTAATCGGACTTTAGTTGACATGGCACGTTGTCTCCTACTTCAATCAGATTTACCACACATGTTTTGTACTGATGCATCTTATCAAAGACAGTTCAACACAGACAAAATGTCTTTGAATTATTTACGAGTATTTGCATATACTGTATATGCTCTAGATAAAAATACACCAAAAGGTTAATTATTGGATAAATCAATCAAAAAAGTTTTTCACGAGTACCTTATCGGTTTTTTCATCGGAATTTTCCACGACTTTGAATCATTTCTGCAGAGGGTTTTCTGACCTGCTAACTTTCTGCCACTGTTACACCGCTCTCAGTCAAGGTACACGCCATTTACATATCCGGCCTATCGAAACTGACAGAATAGCCATTTCGCGATGAGTTAATGTTTTTACAATCATTTATTAACTCATCTGTCGTGTACCTTATCGATACTGTTTTATGTAGCCAGCTCTCCGACTAAAAGAATAAGGATTCTTATAATGAGAGATTACGGTGATCGTAGCTCACTTATTTAATTATACGGATCCAAATTGCAACCAAATTACCCAAACTGCAGTTTGGAGGATTGTGAAACTTTTTGAAGAAGTGGGTTTAACTAAAAACCGCCCTAAAACTGGCCGATCAAAGACGGTAACTAATGATGAAAAATCCTTGGACGTTATGCAAAGTTTTCTGGAAAATCCTTTCACATCAATTCAGAAAACTTCATTAGAACATGAGGTTAGTGTGGGATCCGTCTGTAACACTATTAAGAAGAATAAGTTTCATCCTTATAAAGTAACTCTATTACAAGAATTACCTGAAGATAATTATTACCGCAGAATAGAATTTTGTGAAACTAAAATGCAAAAGGTAGAAGCAGTCCCTCATTTTACAAGTGAGATAGCATTTTCTGATGAAGCCACTTTTATGTTAAATGGTACAGTTGATCGCCACAATTGTAGATATTGGAGTAATACTAATCTTAGGTGGATGCGGGAACATACAACACAAAGACCTTTAAAAGTTAATGTATCGACACCACTGTTATCGGACCATTCTTTGGGGAAGCCAAAGTATTTAGATTTATTAAGAAATCAAATAGTTCCTGCAATAAGAAATGCAGTTGGTAACAATTTTAATGACACTTGGTTTCAACAGTATGATGCATCACCACACTTTATTGTTGCTGTTCGAAATGACTTAAATGAAGTGGATTGGAAGAAGGGGCACAATTGAGTGGCCAGCCAGATCTCCCGATCTATCGCCTTTAGACTATTTCTTCTGAGGATATCTGAAAAACATTGTGTACAAGACAAAACCTGATAATCTGGATGACCATATCAGCTTTTTATAATCGACTTAATACTGTCAAATAGAAGAAGGAAGACAATCCCGAATGTCTCATTCGGTAAGATTAGTTATTTGTTCCTGTTAATTATTTTGGCAATAAAAACGTTCCCGTAAATTATTCTTCTCAATAACTGTAGAACAAATGATATTAGAATATTTATTTCATTTGGACAAAAGCACATTCCAAGATACTTGGTAAGGAAATAGCAGACAAGTCTGCTAAGGAAACGTATTCGTTACAAAACAAAGATAACACGGTATTCCTGAATGCCTTTACTGTAAAAATCCTTCAAATCTCTACGGGGACATCCTTTGGTTGGTAACCATTAAACTCACACATATATTTGATAGTAAGTAGATCACACTACATTATAGTCACTTGAATGAAATTACACCACAGGCGATTTGAAGGTAATTCTTTCAAAATAGGAATAAAAGATTATCCATATTTTACATGGAACAACAATTATTCCAATGCAGATCGTCTTTCCATGTGCGTCGAGCTTATTCTAAAATCAATTAAAGAAGATAATCCTCAGAAATATGTGACCCTGTTTCTCGCAAGCTTCTCAGGGACATTTTAACAAAATGTTTTTGGGAATGTAAACTGTTTAGCTTGGAGGGATCGATTGTAGGTCATAAATAACATTAATAAACCGATAGAATAAAAAGTAAGTTAACAGATTAATATGGAACATTCGATCTCAACAAAAATTCCACTTTTCCTTGTGACCGATAACTTTTCAACCAAGCCATATGAAAAAAAACAATAGGTACTTTGTCTTCCTTATAGAATATCCCATTGCCCCCTTCTACTAACAGGAGTGATCTTAACTTTGAATATGTTCATTTTTTCAATAAAATTAGTTTCTGAGTAAGTTTACATATTGTAATGTTTATCTTATTTATTCAAATAGTTTTTACAGAAGGGATAAAATTATACACTACTATGGCTAATTGCTATGGATTTAATTATAGAAACACACACACACTGCATTAAACTTCATTTATATAAACACTTTACTCAATGTCTACTAATGTATTTACACTCGGTATAATAGTTCTAATTTATTCATACCACTTGAATATAACACTATTTGTCTTAAATAATTCACTATATCATTCACTGTCTGATTACTAAAAACTTTATGTGAACTGGCTTTTCTTACTTACTGTGCTGTCGCGGGTATTGCCTTTTGTATATTTCAACACCTTCCAGAACTTCGCCCTTTCGAATTAATAGGGGCCAGCTCTCAAAAACAAAACAAAACGATCTTCTATTAGCATCTAGAACGTGCATTCGCCAAAATTTATAATTTAGTGACAGGGCCGTCTTCTGAGTTGGTGACTTTGTAACAATATCATAACCAAATTGTAAAAATTTACTTAAGAATAAATAAATGAAGACACACCTGTTTTGTAAAATAAACGTTACTGAAAGTTCTTTTTTATTATTAAAAACCCTCACCAATGATCAGTTTTAATGGATTTTCCGCCTACCCTAACGGAAAACCAATCATATGAACACCAAAAATAGGGCGGAAAGTATTGTTTAGCAACCCAAAGGCGGCAAATTCATAACGATTGACGCCACAGTCTAGCATAAAAAGGTGTGCTTTGGATTTGACATTTGTAAAGTTTCATACGAACCTGTTTAACCTATCTTAAT
Source organism: Lochmaea capreae (assembly GCA_949126875.1). Classification (NCBI taxonomy): domain Eukaryota; kingdom Metazoa; phylum Arthropoda; class Insecta; order Coleoptera; family Chrysomelidae; genus Lochmaea; species Lochmaea capreae. Next base: position 4,445,873 of record OX421409.1, read on the forward strand.
CATAAAAATATTTGAAAAGTAATTGGAATAGTACCTATAGTGCTCATAAATATTAAATTTTTGAAAATGAATGATATGACTTATTACCTCGATAAAAGCTTAGACGATGGTATTGAGTTTAACAATACTCCACCAGATTTAATGGATCAGGCTGCGAATGTGTAGGTATGTATGTATATTGGGATTACATTCACTGAGACCTAAAATATATATTCTGCCCTCTTACTTCTACTCAGTTCCTGAGGAAATACTCAGAGACTAGTAGCTCCTTTAGTCCTATGTTGTGCAGTTCGCAAGTATGTGGATGGAGGATTCTTCTTTCATACCACAGAATCTACATTCTTTTTCCTCTACTATTTTTAGCTTTTTCAGGTGCCCATTCAGGCGACAATGTCCCGTTAGGATCACTGTTAATACTCTTCGTGCAGTTTTACTTTGACTTAGGCATTCATTTGTTCTGAACGGGTTGTAGCCACCCAGCAAAATCTTTGATTGTCTAAGCCCTACTAGAAGATTGTAGGTTTTGTGGAATGGAAGAAGAATCCTCCATCCACATACTTGCGAACTGCACAGCAATTCAGAATCCTAGGGCACAGCACCTGGGAGACTACTGGATAGAAGAGGGACAGTTACCTAAGTTGAAGCCTGCAGATATCCTAAAATTCCTAGGGGAAATAGGACTAAAGGAGCTACTAGTCTCTGAGACTTTCCTCAGGAACTAAGTAGAAGTAAGGGGGCACAATAGATCTTTTAGGTCTCAGTGAATGTTACCCCAAAAGACATACATACATACAAGCCCTACTAGATCTTTCCAATGGTCAGATCTCCTTTTTTTCGGCTTTGTCTATTTCTTCCAATAATACATTGGAGCAGATATCGCAAAGGGGTTCCAGCCCCCAAAAGGATGTTTCAGTCCCCCTCTTTGCCAGTTCATCTGCTATTTCATTTCCTTCTATTCCTGTGTGTCCTGGAAACCACAGTAAGGAAACCATATTGTTCTCGCCTAGTTCATTGAGTTTTCCTAGGCATTCCCACAACATTTTGGAAGTGATTACACAAGAGCTCAGTTCTTTAATGGCTGCTTGACTATCCGACATTATGATAATCCTTTGCCTTCTATATCCTTTGCCTTCTATATCCTTTGTCAATATTGAACTGGACACACTTTCTTATTATGGCGTGAATTTCCGGTTGAAAAAAACTTGGAGTTTTTCCCATAATGAATTATGGTACTAGACGAGCATTACAACAGATGTATGACTATAAAATAATAATAGTGAATTATGCAGTTCACATAATACGAGGCGTTGAACTAAACTATTTCAAGGAACAAGTGGTCAAAACTTTTATACACTGTATAACCTATTACAATTTATCATTACAATAAAGAAGTCAAGCAGAATTCAAATTGGAAGAAAAATACAGGGTGACCCTTTCAAAAAAATGTTTCTTTGATCCGGCATGTCGTTCTGGAACAAGCTGTACAATTGGGATTTTAAAATATGTGCCTTAAGGCTGACTACATTCAGTCAAAATTATATTTGAATATTATTGAAGATTTACAAGATATTGGGCTTTATCGCACTAATAGATTTAGTGCATTGAAATTTTAATGGTCATAAGATAAATGAAAACCATATGGTTTTCAAGAATTCCGGATCCTTTTAAATTATGCTCAACATTCGACCACATCAAATTTCTCTTGCACGTTTGTCCGCAGCATTTAGTCGTTGTCCAACTTGAATGCGATATGGATAACCACCAGTTCATTTGAACATGTGACGTGTAGACAATTCACGAATGTTGAGTTTTCCTGCAGTTCTTACAAGACTTTCTTGTGGTGAATGCACAACTTGGTCAAAAACACGTCCTTCCTTTTCGGTAGTACAGACTGTTTTTTTACGACCTGAAGAACCTTTACGTTGACACAATACACTTCCAGTGCGACGAAATTTTTCAACAACAGCTAATATCACACTTTCACTGGGGGCTACTTTATTGAATTTTTGTTCATATTTTATTGAACCTGATGTAAGCTTATACCATTATTACGACCATTTCCGTATGAGCGGAAATAATGCTCAACCAAAAACACGTTTTCTTCCGTTGTTAGGACTATTTTTAAATTATTTTTAACTGCAGCGTATTATTAATACGTCAAATAATGAGAATTAATTCAATTGTGACAGATACATACCTATTTTATAAGCAACTCCACAGCACCCTCTATTTCGGTACTGTTTGTTTTTGGCAGATACCGTACATGCTTCTAAGCATTCTAATAACTAATAACAGCTAAAATGAAGAGTATTAAAATTGAAATTGGAAAACTAATATAAAGCTCTCACATTGGAGGTCTAGAAGTATTTCGACTCACTATATACGCTCCATTTTTCCCATTAATCGTGGGACACCCTCTATTGATTCAAACACTTTTCAGTAAGTTTCTACAATCGATTTTAGTTTTGAAGAATCCCCTAAATGCCGGAAGCTATTTTAAGTCAGTCTTAGATTGAATGAAAGAGCTTTTCAATCAAACTTTACTCTTCCTCTTATAATATTTACATTCCCGCAATACTAATCAAACAAGAGGGAAAACGAACTTTGTATAATTGTAAGACATTTCAAACGTCTGTAAATGTCTGTTTTATTAACATTCCAAGTTGCATTGCGATTAATTTTCAATTCAGTACTTTCTTACTCCCAATGGTAAATTCATCATTGCTTTATCCACAAGAAAAGCAAAAATGTTATATTTTTTATTAAATCTTATGATGTTATTCAATATTATTACAAACTAATTTTTTAAAAACATTTAAAGCTCGTACTCCACTCAATTGAACCTTTATCTCCACCCGACTACGGTGAAGCAAGAGGAAAGGTTGAGTTGGAATTCGGAAACTATCCGGGATTCTGTGATGTGAAGGAGAACATCTAGCTGTAGTTTGTAACACTGTTCTCTTCTCTAGAGACAGATCCCGGCTAGAGACTCTCTCAAGGGTGGATCGACTTCATGTTAGTGTCACACTAGGTATGTCAGAGGGTTGCCAGAAAGTTCTGGGAAACACCTTGTATATATATATAAACAAATATACAAGTTTCTATTTCACTTTTCCACAAATATATAAAAACTTTCATTCCGAAAAAATATTTTAACACACAACAACCCCAAAATATTTCAATAAATGTTTTTCGATGTAATTAATGGCAGATCATTTCACAACAATTGACAATGTTATTGACCTTGCGTAGTGGATAGAGAAAGATATATTTCGTAAAACATATTGTGATAGAACTAAAGGCTAGAATAAAAAGAACCTGAAGGTGTACTTTGAATGTATAAAGTATATGACACTTGATATAATTAATTAAACTAAAAATATCAAAGATATCAAATCTGCCAGCACAAATGTATGTTATTGAGATCTTTTAATCTATATTAAAACCTCAGCTCTATATATAATGAAAAGTGTGAGTTAATAAGAGCGCGGAGGAGAACTAAGCGCTCAAAAACAACCTTTTCAAAGCCAATAATTTGCTCCAGCAGAGAAATGTATCTCTTTATATTCAAATTAGTGTATACGTAATACGCTTGACCAATTTCATAAACTGTATTCAACGAACCCTTGAATGTTCAAGATTAATTTGCAAATAAAAGGATGCGTGAAAAGGTATTATTTCAAAAATGTATATTTCTTAATCAAATTTGGTGTTGAGTATTGTTTAACGGCATGTATCAGGCACAGCCAAATTGCTCCGAATCTACTGGACCATGAAGTTGAAATTTGGTTACATTTCTCTGCTGCACAAAAACGGACAACTGTATGGTTTTATGTATGTATGAAGAGGTGACATTCACTGAGACCTAAAAGATCTATTGTGCCCAATAACTCGAAAAATAGAAATATATTTGTGAATTGAGGAGTTTGTTGATAGGTTCTCAAATATATTCTTTTTATAATTTTAAAAACGTATACCGGGTGTCCCACAACAATTTTTTAGACAGGCCGTAACTCTAAAACGGCAAAGTGCATTTTTGTCTTCATCCAGTAATGTTGAACTTGATAAAAAAACTAAATGTTGGCGTTACGAATCATACGAACTGTCGATGTTGTGTGTGTGTGTGTGTGTGTGTGATGGTATCAATGGCATCAGCTCTTGCTTTTCGCCACATGCTGTCAATGTTACGAATGGTCGCCGTTACAAATTGACAGTGTTACGAATTGTCCGTCACCATTTGCAGGGCTACAAACTGTTGTACTGTCTCTCTTTTTTCTGGAATAAAACCGTAAACTATTCAAAAAATTAATGAGTATCTATAATTTTGATAAGAAGGCGTTTTGATAAAAAATATCTCAGCTGTGTTCATTCATTCTAAATACGCAAAAAGTACAAAAAGTAATAATACACAAACTTACTACATATTTATTTGCTTGCACTCTGTCACAATAAAATATGAACAATTGTTATATTTAGAATGCATTACTCCAAAGTCTTAATGTTAAAAAATAAACGATCTCTATCAATGATAAAATAGAAAATCCGGTAAATAATCCTAAGAGGCCGCCAAAATTCGAAATAAGATCGGAAAATCCATACAATTCGTGTCTTTCCTTTGTCTCCACGTATCTCTTCTTGAAATATAACAATAAAATTGAATACTGATGACTGAAAATGAAAATTTTATATTAATAGTCAACAACAAAAAAATAATTTGAAGAATGTAACTGTGGTAATTTCAGTCACAAAACATAATTGACAAATTTTAAGTAAAAAATACTACAGATGTCGAAGAATAATTCTTCGACATCTGTTGTTAAATACGATAATATTACAGGAAACTGTAATAATATTTTTAAAAATACTTTTCAGTTAATATCAGAAAGAGTAAAAGTTGATTTGAGATTGAAATTACAGTAAACAAATGAGTCTCTTCTTTTCCACCCCATCAAAGTATTTTCAAGCGGATCTTCATGAAACATTTGTGATACTCTTTCAAAATTAGTGTAAACCATACATCACACCTTGGTGACAATTTCTTGGTACCCAAGTGGATAGAAATATCGTGGCGCAAAGCTTTGATCTCAGTTTCACTTCGATAGAAAGCATATTTCTATAATATTTTCCACTTCTCGCTAAATTTTGTACTGAGCTACTCCTTGTACCGCAAAAATGATTTCCTTGTAGGTACTTTTTGGGTACTCCTTTTAACTATATTATAAATATCAATTTTAAAGTACTTTGTACAACTCCCTTCAAGTTCAGTTTTGGAAAAAAAATTGGATTATTGGAATTGAAATCGTCATGCCCAAAAAAATTTTAAACCAAAAAATGCTGAACAAAATTAGGAATCAACCTTCAAGACCCCATATTAAATGCAAAATGAGTATCCCGGTTGAATTATATCATTTAAATTCAGCAAATTCTATCAAATGAGAAAGTAATCTGATTGGCCGTTTAATTTCCGTGGAAAATTTTTGTATTAGCGCATTGTATTTTTCTGTATACAATGATAAAATAGACTCCGCTGCTGTTGAAATAAACGCAATACTGTATAGAAAATAATATATCCAAAAATGACTATTCCAAACGTTCCACTGGTCATTGACAATACAAAATAAATTTAATAGCTTCTTTCCATCTCAATACTAGTATTTAAATTTGAAAACAATATCTGGGGGGCTATTCTCAAACAGTGACATTTTTTGTCGCATGCGAGATTGTACTTTGTTGTATACATTCTTGATTGACAAAAGTATAATCTCGCATGCGACAAAAAATGTTTGGGAATAGACCCCTTTGTTGGTGTAGTGTACCATTTAGTTGTTGTTTAATTATATTGACATAGAGTGTTTTAGCTTAGAGATATGTTTGGCAGTTCGAAAATGTCAGGTTGTTAATGAGTTTGATTGATAACAATAAGTTAATAAAAGTCTTTAAAAGTAGAGTCTCAGCGTCTGGTTTAATACATAACAGTTGGAAATTCAATTCTCGAACATTTCCACCATTTAGAAACGATGAAAATTCTACCAACACTCGAAATTCATTATACTTCCCAAAAATATCTTCTATGTGCTATTTTTAACTAGGTCGCCAGCACGTCCCGGAATAGCGTTCTTGAAATATATTGAAACAACTGAATTAACTAAATGAACTTGTTGCTATTCCAGCAATTTAATTGCTTCGATAATAAAACCAAATTGGTTTGAATAAAAGCCGAATTAATTCGATGCTTACCATTATTTAGCTCTATTTGCATAATAGTATTGATTTACGAAAAATTGAAAATCAACTCAATGAAAAACTCGACACGAATTATATAGCGTCGTCAAGATATTTCCCCAACTAGTTAATATTGATTCTGAAAGAAGATAAAGAGAAAGGACGCAAGGAGTGATTGGTAAATACATGTAGAAAGGAATAAAACTGGACAAGAACAGATATAGAATGAGAGGTATATATTGGGAGAGAAAGAATGTAGATATATTTTTAAATGAAGTATGGGAAGGAAGAGATACAAAGAGAGAAATGGTGTGGACACAGGAAGATGAAAAGGAAAAATAATGAGTGGTAAATGTAGGTAGAGTGGAGTACATACAAGAGGTATATAGAGGAAGGTAGGTGAAGACAGAAAATGTCACAAAAATCAGCGTGTATGTTAAAAATTCTTGAACTGCTCGACTTTATCTATAGGCTATTCCCCGAATGTAAAAGTACAAAATTGTTTTGAATTTTATTTCGTAGAAATCCCAAATCCCTTCTTAATGATTTTGTTAAATTTTATAGCCAATCCAAATAAAATTTACCAATTTATTTCTGGATAAGTAGATTATAGGTGAGATTATATCAATATCGTCCAGTACAGAATGGGATATGGAAGGTATTGTGTTTAAACCCCGACGTCCTTCGGATATGGATACATTTATATAATGTACACGCTCATTTTTTACCGAGATAGTCAAAGGAGGCCCGTTGCTACCAGCTTTATCTATATACACTGTGTCCGTAAAGTATGGAACAAATTCATTTTTAGCTAAATTTAAACGCTGCTAACATCCGAAGACTGTCGATTCTCCCAAATTTGAAGTTTGTAACATTATATTATCTAAAAGGTAGTATTAAAAAAAAATTAAATTTCCAGAAAGTCTTTGGATAATTTCGAGAATTAAAGGGTTTACACTCAAAAAGGAACAATTTCCAAGAAAATATACCAACTTTCATCAAGAGTAATCTTCTAGAACCTGAATTTCAACTAAATGTAGCACAAAAATAAATTAAGAACAAAAGTATAAAATCCATCAAACACATTATTGTGCATGCGGGCGGAAAACGTGGTTTTGTTCTTGAAACTAATCTCTTATTTCCGTCATATTTGGCTGATTACCAGGATACTATGAAAACGGAGAATGTAAAATGGTTGGAAAAGATAGTTGTACCAGTTTTTATCATAATCAATAGTATATTATGCAACAAGCTCGAAATCATGCAGCTCTTACTTTCGACTCGTGCAGCAACGTTTCATACTAGTGCAAAATAAAACAATTTTGTGCGAGTTTTATACTCATGCTTTCTCTATGATTCACGTTTAATATACTTAGTTTAAACGTTGATGGAAAGAAATAGGCTAATATCTTTTATTTTGAATATTTTTGAAGACAAAGAGGTTAAAGCGCATTGGTACAGCTTCCTCAATATTTCCGGCAATAAATTTAATTGTGCAGTTTCGAGGTTGCTATAAAAAAAAAATTATTATTACATTCTTACCAAAAATCTATTTTAATTAAATTCTTTGCCTTTGAGTATTATTAAATATAAGCAAGTTCCAATTGAGAAAATAATAAAAAACCAATCAAGTTCGAGTCGGACTCGCGCACGAAGGGCTCCGTATCATTGTCTATAAAAACATACATACTTACATACATACGGGGTTGGGATAAAGTATAGAATCAAGTAAATATCTTTTAAACGAAAAGAACGATATTTATGAAAATTTGCAGGTGAAGGCAATGGAACAAAATGCATCTGATGTACATTTTTTTGTTAATAATATACTTCCGGTTTAACCGGAAATGCCATCAACTTTTTTAATTTTAATGGGACACCCTATATATTTTTATAGATTTTGAAAGAGCTTGTTATTTTGAATTCATACATACTGAGTTTAGTGTAAAAAAATTTGTAAAAACGAGGAATATAGCACTTTAATCAACCTCCTTTGAGTTTTTTGCATTAGAACAAAAAACTATTTAGATAAACTAACTGATGTTGTTTGTATGCATAGTAATAAATAAACGAGTACTGTTTAGTACGTCTTTTGTTCTCCAAGTGTCAATTTCTAATTGACGGAAATAAATTTTACAATTTAGAAAGGTTCAATTAAGTGAAAAAGAGCGTATTGAAATTTCAATGATAATCGGTTATGGTGATCGTGTTAGAACTCATGAAGAAGTGTCTCATATTTTTAATGATTTGCATCCGGAGAGAAATCCTATATCACGCTCAACAGTAACTAAAATATTACAACGGTTTAATACAACTGGGATGGTAAAAAATTTGCTAAAACCTGGAAGACCGCGGACTGCAACGAACGAAACTGTTAAACAAAATATTGCAATGGATTTAGAAGAATAACCTCAAACTTCCACCACAAATTGGGCACTAAACCATGGTATCAGTCGACGTTCTGTAGGAAAGATATTAAAAAGTGAAAAGTATCATCCGTAAAAGGTACAGTTGGTTCAAGAATTGTCAGACGATGATTTTGACCGACGGCTGGAATTTTGCTTCTAACATAGTTTTTTTCCGATGTGGCAACTTTTTGTTTAAATGGAACAGTTAATCGCCATAACTCAAGGTATTGGTCAAATGAGAATCCTCATTGGATTCATGAAGCACATACCCAGCATCTACAGAAGTTAAATGTATGGATGGGAATTTTCGAAAATAGGTTTATAGGCCCATTTTTTATCGACGAAAACTTGAATGGTGACAAGTATTTGGATCTACTAAATAACGAAATTATTCCTGCACTTCAACAGAATGAGCAATTACCACAAAATGTTTGGTTTCAACAAGATGGAGCACCTCCCCACTATGATAGACGGGTTAGGGATTTTCCAAATCGATGGATTGGATGTAGAGGATTCATAGAATGGCTTGCTCGTTCTCCGGATCTTAGCCCGTTAGATTTTTTCTTTGGGGTTATCTAAAATAACGTGTTTACGTTAGACGACCAGCAAACTTACAGGAATTGAGACAAAGAATTATTTATGAATGTGAACTAATACGTGGAGAAGTCTTGGAAAGAGTGACTCAATAATTTGTTAATAGGATGGCATATTGTCAGCAAGTAGACGGCGAGTATTATGAACATTTGAAGTAATTTTGTTTCTCATTATTCTAAAATAATGAAATGTACACCTATTGTACAACTAACAGTGAGTTATTCCTCGTTTTTACAAATTTTTTTTCACTAAACTCAGTTTGTATGAATTCAATATAACAAGCTCTTTCAAAATCTGTGAAAATATATAGGGTGTCCCATTTAAATTAAAGAAGTTGATGGGATTTCCGGTTAAACCAGAAGTATATTATTAACAAAAAAATGTACATCAGATGCATTTTGTTCCATTGCACTTACCTGCAAATTTTCATAAATATCGTTCTTTTCGTTTAAAAGATATTTACTTGGTTCCATACTTTATCCCAACCCTGTATAAGTGAAGCTAATATAGTTTATCTAGCTGATTGATTTTACTTATGTGATTCATATTCATAGATTCGCTTTGTATATCACAAATTTAAAAAAAAATATGAGGCCGCAGGGAGATTCGAATTCGCTATCTCCTGTTTACTAGACAGGCGCTTTAACCAACTAGGACAAGGTGCCAGCTACCTGTGGCCGTTTTCAATATGAAGCAAAAACGAGCAGAAAAATCACGTTTGTTATATATTTATTTTATTCTGCTCTTAGTATTCGTTGTTATAGCAGCAAGAGAAATATATCATCTGTGAAAATTTCAACTGTCTAACTATAACGGTTCATGAGATACACCCTGGCGACAGACGGACAGACAGTCGGACGGACAGGGAAGTCTTAGTAATAAGGTCCGTTTTTAACCCCCTGGTATGGAACACTAAACAGAATGTAACAAATTATTTTAGGGTTAAATATTAGGAGAACTCACAAGAGTCACTGTCTCAGTATAAACATACTAAATCAAAGAATGCACAGTTGTTTGGTGTATTATTTGTACTAAATCCTAAACAGACGTATATTCGTGAAATAGGGTACAAGTGTAGTCTAACTATTGTCAGTGTAATGACCATAAAATAAAGCACTGTTGTCAGATATATTTCCTAAAATTGTTAGGCTTGCTACACAAATGTTCCCCTTCATTAAATTGTTAGTTCGTGATGTTATAAGAAAGCTAGTTTGGAAATATTTTTAAAAAATTACATAATATCAATTTATTAGTAAACATTAAAATAAGTCGCTTGAAATTGTTGGAAAAAGGGAAATTAATTAAAACCACTTTATGTATGTTACTATATTTAAGAAAATTTTGAAGAGTTGGCAACGTAGAAGCAGGTGCACTAAACACTTCCGAACAATCCAATCATCAACTACAGTATTTATCGTAATACAACGAAATAACCGAAGAATACTCACTTGACTGTTTTATCATAAAAAATTCTTTGGTCTAGAAGGGTGTTCAGCTAATAATCCACTAGTTGCATTCAGTGTCGGGTGTGAATTTTGTTTTAAAGAAATATTTAATATATTATATTCTTGATTGAGTGAGTTTAGTGAATTGTTATAGGTATTTATGGGAAAGTTTAGGTGATCTAGTGTAGAAAAGTATCATTAATATAAAACCTTTTTGATGGTGTAGTGGTTAGGTCGCGTCAGTGAATTGATATTAATATAATATTTATTTGTTCGTAGACGTTTTAGGGTAAGTTTTATAATATAATTAATTAGAATGGCATTTTGGAGACCATTTGAAACGACAGTCCAAGATGATGCGCGGGATTATTGAATTGTGGATTTAAATATAATAAGTTAGATAATCGAATGGTAATAATGGAATCTCGGCGTATCGCTTAACTACAGGAGTATTGGCGCAAAATAAAAGGGTACCGTGTTTCAAAAAATGTATGCAAAATTTATAAAAAAATTATATGCACGCCATTGGGCGGCTTTTTCCTTCAAAGGGATTAAAAATATGGGTCATTACATTAACTTTGGAAGAACTATACTTACTGTTCAAAATCCAGCTCTTTTTTAAGAGATTTGTTTGTGATGTCAAAATAGATGTTGTTGTAAGCCAACTCGGTTTCATAGGTAATTTCGGTGCAAGCTGGTTTGCATTTACAGCTAGCGTGATGATGAGCTCCGTCGTTTACTTCTAAATCTTCGTTAATGAAGGAAAATAGATCTGAAACAATTAATTGAAGGGAAAAGAAGAATAACAAAGGAGAAGTTGCAGATGTAAAACTTTCAAAAACATACGATCTTTGAGGTGCATAACTCACCTTCAGCTGAATCTATGCAATATTGTTTTTGTAATAAGCACAGTGGTGTACCTGGTTCTTCTGAAAAAAAAATATTAACGTTATGTTCCTTATTATCACCTACAGATGAGGACATTGTCACCTTATAAATGCTATTCTTATCTAAGAAACGTTCTACTTAGCTTGGTTTTTCGAGTGATATATTTTATATACAGCTCTGGCCACTTTTATACCAACTGTCTTCTTTTAGAAAACCTCACAAAAAGTAGTAATTTGATAAATTTCACTAGACATAGCAGGCTGTTCAATTGTTCCATTGGTGCTTATTATAATTATCCGATCAGGAAACGTCTGACTGAGAAAATCAAAGGTTGCTCTCGCGCAGTGAGATGAACAACCGTCCTGTTTAAACCAAACCCCTTGAAACTTAACAGAACGGCGTTAAACTGTTGTTGTTTCTATCATTTATTCAGTTATTCGCTCTATGTGAGACGTCGGGTTATTCTGTTCCGACCCTAATAATTTTGAACCCCAAGAAAAAAAGTGGCCAGATCTGTATAATCAGACATTTCAAAAATTGGATAATAGTGAAGTTCTGCCATTTGTAAAGAGATCATAAAGTCATGACATGTGCTGATAAATGTCAGATATCAAATATGGGGTATTATCCAAGTTAAGAAATTCAACTTTCGACCTCTTCACAAATGGCAACCTGTCTTCTCAGTAACAGGGAAATCCTCGACCTGTTAAGTTAATACAAAATGGCTCTGGATTGGGATGCAAATTGACTGCTCGTATGTTCATTCTATAAACTTTGGAAATTTTTTTGAAATAGTTGAATGTTTTTTGTCATATTCATAGTAAATAATTGGAATTAGTTTTGAAAGAATGTATTATGGTTATTTGCTAAATATGTGCAGATCAGAACCTCTTAGATTTAGAACCCCCATATTTTCCAACCAGGTGACCTTAAATATAATTTGAATATTCCTGTATATTTTCAGAAAGTATTTCTAAAGAAAATAACAATGCCCATCAAAAACTATCAAATTATTTTGATGGAATCTGAAACAATATAACAATAATTATTGTTATTTGTACACCAAGAGCAGTTGACAGCAATCACGTGGTTAGAATTTCATGATTGTTCGTAGGTTACCGTTGAAAATCCCTATCTTAACATTGTTGACATGGAACATTCCTTATCATTATATTTAAAATTACATTTTGGCATTCACATAACCTAATTACACAGCGCCTTAGAATTTCTCAAATCTAAACATTTGAATACGTATGAATCTTATATTTAGAATTCAAAATTAATTTAATATTATAAATAACATTTACTTGGCATATGGATTCCAACACACCCGCACTCGTTTAGTGAGTAATTTGTTTTGCATTCCAATATACAATTCTCTTGAGAATATTTTTTAAAAAATTTCAATCCTTTTTCTGATTCAAAATAACAGTCTCTCTTTGAAACTTGAAAACGTTTAACACCGTCGGAAGTTTGTATAACGCGTGGGGTGATCTCAGCTATAACTCTATTATTCAATGGTATTGATATATGATTATCCGCGACATCAGGTAGATTTGAAGGTGAATGTACTGTTACCTACAACATAAAATATTACTATGTAGAATCGGTATATATTATGATGTGTTGTTATGTAACGAGAACTTACTCGGTACCCAGACTCATCTTGGGCACACTCGAATTCTCTATTTGAATTATGCACTTTGAATATTAAATATAAAGCATTTTTTACTCCAGTTCTAAGTGCTCTTCGAGGGTAGGTTTTTACTGTTTTTGTTGAATAACCATCCTCCACGTTCCAATTATCTGTTGTAGGTGCTTTGTGAAAATCTTTGAAAATCACACTGAAACAATTATTTGATTATTTTAATAATTAACAAAGTTGAAATGGATAGTTTTTATTTCAAAATAGTAAAAAAATTGGAATGAATAAATCGTTATTCTTGTATAATTATCGAGAAGTGATGCTGATGTAGTTCCAAAAAGCATATAATGCAAAAATACTGATAACCAATATGAATGTGTTTCAATCCAAGTAATTTCAACGTATAGCTTGTCAAACGCAGTGGGAGACGGAAGTTTTTAAATATGGTCTCGCCCCCTAGTGCGCAATGGACGCATTAGTTGTTAGTATTAGTATATAGTTGGGTTAAACTGTGTAGCGAATATTAAGTCAATAATATCCGATCTTAAAAATAAACTGGTGAAAGTCGAGACATTCACCACCGTGGAAAATATCGACAAAATAGCAAACGAGATCGTTGAGAACATGACGCGTTCAAGAAATATCATCATTAGGAGCATGGAGACTAGATATAAGGAGCACAAACTCTGTATATAAAAAGTGTCCGTCGAAATTAGGAAAATAGTGGTGGCGCTGGGGAGGCTAGAGATTAAAATCATATTTGACGTGCTAAATTTTAGGTTATGTAAATGGAGGGTTTGTTTATTTTCATTCGGTTACCTTTTATGCTTGGTATATAAAAAGATAACCAAATATACCTATTTAACCATAATATATTCATGAATACTTACAGTAATTGATAAATTCTCATTTAAACGTGGTTTTTGATCTGCTTAGTTGCAGGATCTATTCGAATAAATTCTAGTTCATTTGGTTTGTCTACGTAAGAAAAGTATCCCTAAAACTCTCTAGGGCCACACGTTTTTCACATTGTAAATTTTTATAAAAACTTTATAAACATAAACACTATTTTCATTTTTTGTTAGGTTAACTTGTCCAGCAAACTTCACTCTGTAATTTTAATCTCTAGCTACTCTCGCGCCATCTACTATTTGTACCTTACCGCTGGACACTTTTTCGAGATTTTTCCTATACAAGTTTGTGCTCCTTATATCTAGTCTCCATGATTAGGAGTGTATCCGAGCTTAATGGTGATATCCAGGCAAAAAAGGATCACGACGGGAGCAAAATTGATGAGGTAGGTACTAAATGCGGTTAATTCACAGGCAAAACCAACAGCTTTTTATCGAATAGAAAAGCCAAATGATCACTATCCCAGATTATCAAAGGCCATAATGCCAACCGAATCCGATGCTAAGTATGTATTAAAAAACAAAAAGAAAATTTGGAATATACAGACACTATAGGCTTATCGATAATTTATGACAAGACACCAGTACAGCAACAATGCTTGAAGGATCTCCGTACACAGCTGAATGCCCGTACGCAAAACGCACAAACGAACCACCTGATGATGCACTACCAGCCTTGTTAGGACCTCGTATCACTTCACAATAGCACCTTTCCTTAAAACCAAATTGTAGCAGCCTAGATCACCCTACATTATAAAGGGTAACTGATGGATCAAATGCTCCGCTTCCTAATTTTGACTGTTATGATTCGAATATTAAACAACGATTTGAAAATTTTCTTGAGATGAAAAACCTAATGTACTCTACTGTACACGACTTCTTCTGAATTCATTGGCAGCCAACAGCTTCTCAATGGTCTCTTCTCTTATTGCCTCCCAATCAGTATCAGAATTGAGTTATGATGAACTTAATGCTCACAAACCCATAAGATATCATAGTCAACATTGATCTTAATCCCGATCAACAGCTGACAACCAAGAAGACTTAAAATCAATTTAAAATAATTTGTTATTGATGGCTTGTGCCTCTGATGCGGCAAAGATAATCACTTATCAAGTGAATTATATGCTTCCAAACTCAAATATTTTGGATGCAAGAAGAATGGCCACATCTCTAAAGTGAGCATTCAAACAATCCTCCAGAATAAGTCATCCAAGGGTTCAGCCAATCAAATAAACTATAACCACATCCTACATGACTATGGTATTAGTGATTAGCAAAGTAGGAACCAAGACCAACACCTAGACAGTCTTAGTCTTGCTCAAATACTTGGAATTTTGATCTTGCGTACTCAGCCTTGGTCTTGGTGTTGCTCAAATAGTTTGTTTCTTACTACTCACCTCGTTATAGAAAACTTTCGAGTCTTCTGATAGGTATACATTATAAATGATCAACAACATTATATTGAAGTTAAAGGAAAAATATTCTCATATATCCTCAGGATGGTCGACCTCATTATTCACAGTTTGACCTTGACGCATTAGCTATCACTTCCATTAGTATATTTTTGCCCGACCATTCAAATTGATCACTGACACTCGACCCCTTGAAGGAATTTTCCATCAAAGAGCAAAACTTCCTCCTATGAAATCAGACAGATTGCAAAGATACGCCGCATTTCTTTCTGGATTCAACTACGAAATTGTTTTCAAGAAAGTGATGGAAAATAGAGAAAATAGAGCTTAGAGACAACGAAATATCTTTCTGCGACACTCTTCAATCTGCGCAACAACGGCATCACTGACTGAATTTATTATCGATCATGACATTGTATTCAGAAGTTCCAGAGTGGTGATTCCTTCATCATTACAGCCTGTGTAGTCTTTAAAGAGCTGCATCGTGCCCATACGGATACAAGCAAAATGAAACAATTGGCAAGACGCCTTATCTACTGGAAGTCATCATTTTTCATTTGGTAATCGACGTAAAATCGAAATGGGCAGAAGTCAAGCCTGTAAAATCAGCTCGAACAGCTTACACAACCATTGACATATTTAAAAACATTTTGGATCGATACGGATTTCCAGAAGTCCTCGAATCTGACAACGGATCAATTGTCATGAGTGAAACGTTCATAGAGTTTTGCAAGGTAACTGCAACTATTCACAATCAAATATCCTTTCACCACCGGATTGGTAGAACGTAACGTTCAGGAGCTAAAGCACAAATCAGCAGCCATGAAGGACGAACCACCGACCAACTAGCAAAAAGTTCGAGAAATACTCTTCCGCTACAGGGCAGATCCACTTTCCAATGGGAATACACTGTAGATGGTCGTAGATGAAATATAGTGCGTAATGCCTGCTGTGATGCAATTACGCACTCATTAATTCATTCGTTCGAGTTTTGCTCAACAGCCCAGACACTTAAACTAAATCTTGGCATCCATGTCTTCCATATATTCCACTAGTTTAACTGATGTTTTTTAGTAGTTTTATTGGTTGTATCATTTATACTCAAGGTGATTCCGTCTAAGTCCATTTCCTATTTTGTGCAGATGTTTCCTCGGGGTATGGTGTCCTGTGACCAAGTCGGTAACCGTTTATCTTAGTCAGTAAGTTCTTTGTATGTAGGTGACCTTTGAATTGGTGCTCTTTATCAAGCCAATTCCCGATTTTGTGAGTCAACAGAATGGATCCGGACCTATGAAGTCTTTTTCTGAACCTTCTTTTTTTAACTGGTCCGCAAATACATTACCTAAAATACTCTTATATTCCGGTCCCATACTAGAGACACTGTGTTGTCTCTTGCTAGCCTATTAAAGTATTACTCACAGTTTTTTACCAGGCTAGACCCAGCTGTTGGGTTGCTGATAACTATGAGCAGAGCCTGGCTGTGAATATTTTAATGTTTTGTAAAGGTATACCCTCTCCTGATGTTTCCATCAACATATTCTATTGCTATCATCTCTGCTTGATACACAGACGTATATCGACAAAAGCTAGAAAACATTTCCTTTCTAGGTCTGTTTGTGCCAGCCCCAGAGCCATGGATTTTTGGAGCCATCGGCATGATTTCTCCAGAATTATCTGGGTGAATTACCTGTTCCTAGATGGGATGGTGATGTACACTCCCTCGGTGAATATGTTTTCCGGTTTTCAAACTCACAATATGGGTATATTTAGTATTGCCCCAACTGCATCAGTGTATCCTTCTCGACCGTTGTTCGGGGACCATAAGTCTCCCGATTTCAGCCTAAAAGTGCCATTATCGGCACCGTCCTTGCAAAAAGTTTCAAAGAATTAAAGTCAATGAGGGATTCCATTGATGCCGTTTCCATGCAGTTTATTGCCCCGCTAATACCATGGAGAGCTGGTCTTTAGATTGCAGTTAATATATTATCCACAGCAGACACTTATTTCCTCTTTCACCAGATCAATCCATTTTTTTATCACAGTTGTGTGTGGTCATTGAAAAACTTCGGGTCGTATTTCCCAGGTTTTGCCCATAACTATTCTGCATTCTCAGAAAAGCCTGGCTGTCCCGGTAGTAATGTTTTCCAGATGTGTCATCCAATTCATTTAATTTCGCACCCAATACATTATTATTACAACGGATTTTTGGAATGTATAAGAAAAGTAATAAAATCACGGATTTCGTTGGACAGAAACAAACACTATTGCATACACACTTAAGAAGTTGAAAAATAATTGCTGAAAATGGTCACTCAGTTTTGAAGCTTCCATCATTTCGCTGCTAACACACCAAATACTTTGAAACATTTTATACAGAACAAGAGCCAACATCAGATCGAATAGTTGATTAAATGCTGACAGTGGTGAATGGGAATTCTAGTAAAGCTAGTAGTTTAGACTCAATTGCCTTTTGGGAAATAAGTCACTTTAAAACATATTTGAATTCAACTCAATTATGAGATTGTCACTATATTACCACTTAATTAGATATAAAGTAATTACTGAATATTCTTCAGTAATGTAATGTATTCAGTAATGTATTGCACTCGTGTACGTGTTCTGGAAGGTCTAATGAAATTTTATAGATAAGAATCAAATATCCGAATTTTAAATGATCAGTTTATATAGATTTCCCATTTGATTTCTTGTATGTATTATATGTTCCCATAAACCAATACATCTCCCGGTATATTGCAATAAAGTCAAAGCAGAAAAACTCTAACGCTGTATCTACATTCCCTCAGCGCGTACAGCTTTCTTGTACATAGCCCGTCACAATTCCACGTATTTTCCTTCGTTTGACAAGCTCTTAGTTAAGCATCATGGAGAATATATTATTTATTTTGGTAGCCTGCACATTTCTTGGAAAATTCATAATTTTATTATGAAACTTACTCAGTATTATCATGAAATATGTCATTTCGATTGAGAATGTTAAATGTATAACAAATTCCTTCTTCTGTCAAAATTGGTGTTAGTATATCGGTACAATTCATTTCGACTCCTTGGAATTCACAAATGTGAAAAATGTCAACTCTGCTCTAAAAAATAAAATTTATTATTATTTGGGCACATATTTTAGAATTTCTATTTTTTGGTATAGGTACGAGATTTATTTAAAATAAAAAGTTAGTTTATTTTTTATGAAAAATCTTTATTTATACAGCATATCTATTTTCTCGCCTTCAATGTTATTACCTTGGTGGCAAGATACGTCCTTACATGAATCATTTCATTGTTCCTCTGGGAACAAGAAAAGTTCACTGGATGCCCAGTTCGGTGAGTACACTGACTGAGACATGATTTTGGTGTTTCGATCAACGATATGCATTATTGTGATGAATATGTTTTTCCACAAATCCAGTCGCTTCGTTTGTATTGTTTGTCGTAAACGGCCTATAACTCTAAGGTAATAGTCGTTTAAAAATTACAAGTGAATGGTTGGAAGCTGTGCAAAAATTTTATGGAGCTGCTTCCCTAGTTAAAATCCGTATGACGATCTTTAAAAGTGATTCAGCTTCACATTCCAACAGGAAGATGATAAAGTAGATTTAGTTACAAAATCAAAGGAACATTTTTGAAAATTCAAAAGAACCAGATGAAAGGCACGTTTTTATGGATACAAGAAATTAGAAAATAATTAAAAGGAAATAAACACACACATTTTTTCCCACAAGTGACCCATATTATTATGTTTTTTTTTAATAATCTTATTTACCTATTACCTTCAAAAGGAAATCGTGAAAATCTTCATCATTAGCTTGAATCGTTAAGTTATTAGGATAAAAATCACAAATTGTTGAAGCCAAATTTGCTTTCATTTCCCTAAAAATAGAATAAATTATTCCTATTCTAGAATAACAACTCAATTAAATAGTTGTATTTTTGTACATACAAGATGATCAAACAAAAACCCCACATCCAATACCAGAATTTGTCCCAGGTTGTGGGGAAAATATTGATAGCAAAAGTGGCCAAGAGAAATTGCTGGAAATTATTGTCAACCTCAAAATTTCACCCCTAGAGGGCGTTATAACTGCTATGTTGGAATATAAAATTATTATCATATCAGAAAATCGCAGAATGAGCTACTTTGATATCATCATTTGAAATCCCGTTTAATACCAGGTAATTTTCTACAGTGACATTTCTTTATATCTGTCATAATTAGCGAGAAGGAAGACCATCTATTTTTTCAGTGTTTAAATTTTAATATTTCGTTAAATATTCAACCAATCCGACTGTATCTGTGCTCATATGAAAGAAAGTTGTGTGGATATTGAAGACCCTAGAGTCTGAACCAACTAAGAACACACAGCGTCATACTTGTCAAAGACCAACGCAACAAGATGTGTATACAGATTCTGCAAATATTTATCTTCCATAAGTAAAATCTCATATAGGAGCAACAGTTACCACTATACTCGTAAATTAAATTACATTATGTTCAAGAGAGAACAGCATACTTCCTCTCCACGAAACGCCCACTTCTCTAGACATTTTGTCACTGGTATTCTATAGCTTCCTCCCCTCCACTCACAGAATGGCAATAAGGAACATAATTATTTGCCGAATCTGTATGTTAAAGAGAGATAACGATCATTATCTGATCTGAGTGCAACTGATCAATGTTATCTGGAGACTGAGGTGGAACGTATCGTATCGTATATAAACTTGGTGTCTTATTTCACAAAAAGCTGTTCAATCGATAGTTCAGAATGGATGAGTTATGATGCAATACAGCAATCAATACGCCGCCTTCTCTAACCGATGCACTAGATTCGGGTAAACGATCCTGTATATACAGGCTGTTTCACGACGAACTTACACTATCTATTGGATACTACTCACACCATTTCTATAAAATTTGACGTAAAGTTATCACGAGTTTATGGAATGATGTATTGATGAACTTGTCAATACTATCAACAAAGTTTATACACTCCAAAACACACAAAGTATCCTGGAGGCACCCAGGTTGAGTACCAGATAGACCAATTATTGGCAACGGGAGGTATCTCGATAAAATAAAAAGAACTGTCAACGGAAAAGCCAGAGGAAAATACAAAATATCAGCATAAATGTTGAAGTATGGTAAAGAACCGCTTCAGAAAACAATATTTAATCTGATACAACAAAATTTTGCACAAAATAAAATGCCAAACGAATGGAACACTAAAATAATAACACCAATCCACAA
Source organism: Lochmaea capreae (assembly GCA_949126875.1). Taxonomy (NCBI): domain Eukaryota; kingdom Metazoa; phylum Arthropoda; class Insecta; order Coleoptera; family Chrysomelidae; genus Lochmaea; species Lochmaea capreae. Next base: position 4,466,661 of record OX421409.1, read on the forward strand.
AAAAGGAGATAAGGAAGTCTGCAAAAATTATAGACCAACAACCCTAATTAATACTATTTACAAAATACTTGCTAATACAATAAATTAAAACTGCACAGAAAAGATAATAGGAGACCACCAAAACGGGATTAGACCAGGAAGATCACTAACATACCACCGAGCCATATGCTATCATGGGTCTGAAGACTCTGGTATATAGCCATATTATGATCATTTTTGGTTGCAGCCCCCAGCTCTTCCCATACATTTTTCTGCACAGATTGAGGGCTATCGTACCTTTTTGTATTATTTTATGTAGGTGTTGATTCCATGTCAACTTGTGGTCAAATATGACTCTACAGTGTTTTGCCTCTTGTGCAATTGGAATTTCCACCTTATTAAGAACTCGTAACTTCAGTCCTTTCAGTACTTTCTTCTTGGTGAAAACAAATATCGTTGTTTTAAGAGGAGCCATTGCGAAAACCTCTCCAAAATTCAAAGACAAGCCTGTATATACATTACAGTAACAATGAGAACATGCCCAACGGCAGCCATGGAAGTGATTTTTAACCTCACACCACAACATATGTTGGTGGAAAGTATTGCAGAAAGAACGAGATACAGTCTAAGTAGAGAGGGAATCATTGAAAAAAACACCTCCTCACTTCTTAGAAATCAAAAAAATCTGGGACAAGATGGTATGATGACAAGGTATAACTTTTCAAAGAAATTCGTAACGGAATTAAGGAACAAGAAGGAATAGGCTCCAAATACCATTACCAGACTAGGAAAGAATGCCATTCAATGGTACACAGACGGCTCAAAAGCAATAGAAGGAACTGGGGTAGGAGTGTATGGGCCAGGAAAGCCACCCAGTTCAATATTGACAAAGGATATAGAAGGCAAAATATTATCATTTATTATAATGTCGAATAATCAAGCAGCCATTAAAGCACTAAGCTCTTATTTAATCAGTTCCAAAATGGTGTGGGAATGCCTAGGCATACTCAATGAACTAGGCGAGAACAATACAGTAAACTTACTGTTATAAAACGCCTCCTTGTGGGCAACTCCTGTCTGCTCTAGCTGTGACGGTAGTATGACCAATGGATAACATGTTCACCCTTTTTTCCAAACTGTTGTTTATCCACCGAAACAGGAGGAGTGGTACCCCTTTTTTCCTAGAGCTCTGGTAATTGACGATGTAGATGCATTATTAAAAGCATCCTCAATTTCTACATGGCTTTCTATTTCAGGAACTCTACTTTGTTCACAGTACCTTCCTTTGCCAGCATCTTGTGGGCTCTAGAACATGTGGGAGTATCTAAAACCTCCTTCCACGATTGCCTTTTTTGCCTTTCTAATCTGTTTGTTGTACTGAGTAAGCGTAGCCTTATATTCGGCCCAGTATTGATTGATTTTTGTTTTATTAAAAAGCGATTCTAAATGTTAATTTCACCAGACTGTTTTGTTACTCCGTTTCCTTGTTTTTTCGGGGCAGTTCGCCTCGTAAGCTGCAAGCATTGCTTTGCTTACTAGGTTTACTGACCTTGAACGACTTTTGTCATCCTCTATTTCAATCCTATCACCTTCGAAACTATAATAGATATCTACCCCAGTTTGTCTCTCCGGGGTTTCTGTAGGTTATTTCAATTCGAGGAGGGGTAACTAGATCTGCATGTGGTCGGAGCATGAGAGCTCCTCGAACACGTGCAAATTGGTTATGTTGTCACATGCTTTTTCTGTCGAAACTGTTGTATCTAAAAATCAGAAAAAATACTGATCCCGACGGATAGAGAAATGATACATCTACATCTATTCTGGTCATCTTAAAATGTTGTACACACTGGCAGGGGCACCTTGTTTCCAGAAACAAGATTGATTCCGAATTTTTTTCATTTTCGATGGTTTATTTTAACGGGTAAACGCTAGTTACTAATACTAATCCAACAATTTTACTTACTCTTCATCAGATATTGGTAGCTGGTGATATTTTCTATAGAAATAACGTGTCAAATTAAAATATGTTTGTGATATTTTTGCTCTGGGACAAACTGTTACAGCGGGAAATGGTAGTGTATGTAGTCGTGTTTCTTTCATTGAAAATGTTACAATCAATGGATAATGGATGTATTTATAAATTACTTCATATATCATAAATGCACAAAGGCAAATGCAAAGTGATATTGAAATTATCCACCATAGCCTAAAACAATAGCTTTAATTACAAAATAAATAGAGTTTTTTGAGCGTTATTGAGCTCTACGTGTTCACAACCATCAGTTACAAACAGTGGCGAAGTTGCACGGTGCAGTCATTAATGTAGATCCTTCACACACTCCTTGTTCCCTGATTTTATGGTGAAATAATTTAACAAATTTTATATAAACTCGATTTTCCGCAGTTGATGTATTTTCCCAGCATCAAATATATGGTAACTAAAGTTTATAAAAGTTTGCCTTTAAGACACGAATCATAGAATCCTAGCACGAACTTTTAGTCAAACATAAAACTGTGGAGACTAGAAACTGAAAACGCACTCCACGTATGCAAATGAGATAGTCTTAATGTTCCATTTGTACCAAACGTGTAGCACCAGAATAATAGCGGCGATGACCATACTAGTTCAGTTGGGTTGAGGTCAGGATGATATGGAGGAATCCTCAAAAATGAGTGAACTTTTTCGGCAATTATTTTGCCTGATAAGTTTCATATCATGGCTTGTAAATTTTAATTGTGCTACACAAATTATTTGTAAAAGGTATATTTTTGTGTAGAAGCCATTTTTTCATTGAGCCCATAGTTGTACATATGTCTAGCTGAACATTGTGGTATGGAGCGTCATCAATCAAAAGTACACTAATTGGTGGTAGATTTGGTATAAGTTTAATAATTATTACAATTTCCTCTAATATTGTCGTATTTAATAAAGCGATTCAACAACAGATGTCGAAGAATAATTATATGTATCCAAACGCTTTATAAGTTTTGAAAAATATTTTTTAAAAACAGTGACCGTTCAACTAAGAAGCAACAAGTACTTCCCATGCAATATGCATCCACGGATATTGAATTACACTTCAAAGTCAAACGGAGTTGGTATATCTACAAGATACTTTAAAACCAACTATTCTGGTTTGCAATTAGAAGCTACAACACAACTTATAGACAGATTTCGGCGTATTTGCACCTCATCAATATAAGGTGTCCGAGAATCTCTAATCCCGTACTGAAGAATACACTTCAAACACAATCAATACATGTCTTCCAGTATCGGAAATGTAAATATTGTGACAGTAGCGACATCTTCACCTCCAATCGCAAACCAAAATTTGAATAATTTAACAACAAATCCATGGAGCATACCACACATACCTTGTACTGTTGAGGCGCAAATACACCGAAACCGGTCTATAAGTTAATAAGTTGTGGTGTCGCTTTTAATTGCAAACCAGAATAGTTGCATATAGCACGGGAAGTAGTTGTTGCTTCTTAGTTGAACGGTCACTGTTTTTGAAAAATATTTTTCAAAACTTATAAAGCGTTAGGATAAAAATAATCATTCTTCGACATCTATCATTATTATAGTTCATTTCACTGCTCACGTGTACTATAATTAATATATCTCCTTTCAACCCAAGTTCCTGCAGACACTCCAACTTCTTGAATGTGTATGCGATGAGTGTATATACATTTCATCCGCATAAGTTGTTGGATGGTTTTGTGCACGATAATCTCCGATATTCCTAATAAAGTTTCCACTGAGGTAGTAAATTTCTGGATGTTCTGTAAGCAATTATCGAATTTTTTTTCATCCAACAAAATCGCAGTAATTGTATCGCTTTTCCTACAGTTTCATAAACTCTCTTGTAATCAACACATTTTGTGTATTGATTTTTTTTTCTGTTGTATGAAAATTTATTATAAATCGCCGAAATACTCATTTGTTGCTCTCGTAAAGTGTTTTCCTTGTCTTTGTTCACTAGGCGTGTGCGGCCAAACTTGGAAACTCGCGCCACTTCCTACGTTTGACAGACTGTACAGACTCCGTCAATTTTCCCGCCCGAGTTCGTGCTACTGAATTATTATCCACGTAGACCTTACCTAAGCTTAAAACGCTCAGTTTCAACCAACCCAAAAAATTTCATATTTTTAAACCACTGCTAACCTAAAAATGACAAATTTGTTCTTAAATTTTCCTTTCCTATAATTTTTGAGTTGGAAACTTGGACTGAAGCCACGTATTGATCTAGTCGCCATGTTGGGTTCAAAACTTGTGGGTAGCACAATTTTCAGTTCGTTCAAGTTAAATGGGATTGATCATTTCAGTATCATCAATTCTAACTACAGAACTATACAATGGATTAGGCTCTAACAAATAATATGACGCATAACAAATATCATCAACAAAAATTAGCGATTAATGGGTAATTAACATTAATTGCAATAAATTCTATCGACCAACTCTTAGTTCATTAACACGAATTTAGTTGTATAAAGGCCGCTTGACTTGACATGGTGCAATACAACGTGCAATGCAATGCAGGACGCAAGATTTCTCGATCGAAAGCATGTGTAGTTGAGACCCAGGTTGATCAGTTTCTGCAATTCGATGCCATTGCAATTTTATCGGTTTGGTGCCATTTCTATTGCATGCATGGCGCCATTCTAGGGAGAAATCTAGTTTCTTTTGTGTTACCAGCCCACTAATTTTCGCTATCTTCATTTTAAATGATGATAAACTTTATATATTGTTTCAGTACATTCTTTTTGAGTTTTTTACACAATTCTTTCTTTCTACTATTGGTTGGGTTGGCAGCAATGTTGCAATGAAAGAGAATTGCATGATGTCAAACAGCATGCAAGATTCACTTTATAATAAAAAGTCTGTAGCTCACATTAGTAGCAGTGTTTAGTTACTGCAAACATTCAGAAAAATGCTGGATATGGATTTTATAATTTGTTAAACTCAAATAAACATTTACTTTTAAAAATAATGTTACAAAAAAAATTTAACACACTCTCCGATTCAAACCAGGTTCAGGACTTAAAATATGATATAATTATATTCGCAAACTGTGGGTTTCTATATTCGAAAAATTGATACCCGAACCTAATAAACATTTGAATTACCCCTATTTATTATTAATCTTGGAAATAATTTACCTTCCTGTCAACGTCCGCTCTTCTGCAAGGTATTTAAATCCGTGTATTGAAGTGAAATTACAATATTCTTTGAAATAAACACGAATAGATTTAGTTTGTTTCACTCTTCTGGTAATCTTGTTTCCAGGTTGTTCCATAATCAGCAATCGAAACAAATGTTTAAAATGTACTCGTTTAGTTCAACTAAAACCTATAAGAAGTCATTATTAGTTTCAATATACACTTGAATATTTATGACAATAAGTGTAACTTTTTTTCATGGCCGGAATAATAAATGTAGACTCTTATCTTTATGTTATTAGGCAATTGTTTATAGGTATTTTCTGTATATAATTAAACCAAACCAATATCAAAGAAGAAGAAGACCTGTAAAATAGCACTAATAGCCCGGAATACTGACTTTGGTCGGGATACGGATACGTTTAAGTATACGGAGTAGGGTACGTAACAATACGTTCAACGCATCGTATCGGCTGAGACGTAACGGGTCTACACATGCGCAGTTCGTTACGGATACGGATACGTGAGAAATTTAAAACAAGCTAAAAGTCTCTATTACAATGTTACTATTTTCCAGAACTTGTTGAAGTTGAGCCTAATATTTTTGAACAAAATCAGAATCTAAAATCGGGTACCTATAATATTTAATTTAATAATGAAAAAATTAAAGTGTCCCTTTTAATCTTGCCATTCTTTAAATGAACAGCGGTGGACATATCCACTGTTATTTTATATTCACCCAATGTGACTTTCACCATTAAGTCCATTGCAAAACCGGTAGGGTGACTGTGCCAGTAATGGACACTCGAGACAAACTTTTCATTTGGAATTCAGCTGGAAGTCACAAACTTTGGAATTTTCAAAAAAAAGAAATGCCTATGTATAAGCTGATGTATTATATATTATGTTAATATTGTCAATAGTTGATTTTCTGAGCTCATTTTTTTTTTATATATAATTAATTGAAAAAATGTCAAATACACCACTAATGGACATATTTGCGTAGGTAATGAACATACCTAGGATGAGTAGTGGACACGGTGTGAATATAAGCAAATTTTATTGAAATTGTTTATAACATGTTCATATCAGGCACATTATAATGTCCTCTGTTGTTTTTGAGAGTGGGTTCATTTATCTCCTTTATAATATCCTCTCTAAAATAATACAAAATATCTTCCTTAATGGGCCATTTCCAGGACCCCGCACCAGCAGTAACCATAGCACTCACTTCCGCTCCTTCACTGTCACTCTTCAAAATCTTTCCTGGAACAAATAATATCCTTATATTCAGGAAAACATCGGATCAAACCATAAAATTAAAACAGGAGAAAAGATAAATTACTAGATGTTAAAATGCCAATTTGAAGAATTCAATTCGGAGCAGCGATATGATGAAAGAAAATGTTCATTAATTGATAAGTAGGCACTAACCTGGAAAGTATTCATTTTCGTAGAAAATTATAACATATTTCCCAGGTATCAAATCCTCTTCATTGTCACTCAAATCAAGGTCTTCATCTTCATATTGAACATTTTCTTCGGAATCTGAAGAGCTCTCATTTTTTGAATTTAATTTTTCTCTCGACTGGGGTATTTTTGTTCGCTTTGTTTTTATATTTTTTTCGAGTTTCTTTTGTTGTTCGTGCTGGTAATATTCACGATATTTTCCACTGGAAACAACAGCTGGGAAAATGGTTTTTCTCCGTTTGGGTTTATTTTCCGGAGTACAAGGAAATACTAAAATTTTTTTGAAAGGAGTTGGTATTTTATAACCTTCTTTCTCTTTATCTTCATATCTCTTATACTGAATACCTTCTGGAGTTTTCCAGGAACGTTCTGGTGTTGCAATATAACCAATTTTATTGTCTTCTGGAGTTTTGGAAGCATTTACGGTATATGAGCAAGAAGCTTCTGGTTCAGGTGGCATCTGATTTTCTTTGTTTGTATCATTTTCAATTTCTGCCTCCTTGTTAGAATCACTTTCCGGTATCATTTCAATTCCATTATTTGCATCATTCGCCGTGTGTTCCTTTGCTTTTGATTCTTGTTGTTTCTCACATGTCTCTGAAGAAATATTTTCACATTCACTTTTGATTTGTTTCCAAATTTTATAGAGGTTAGTTGACTCCAAATGTCCACTCCATTCTTCATTCTTCCTGCAAGTTCTTGAAAATATCTCCAATTCTTCTTTATCAATCCTGTTTTCTATTTCTCTGAGTACAGCTTTCAAATAGTCCTTACTATGTTCATTTTCGTGGGTTACATGTTTCCGATTAGGGATGCATTTAGTGAAATCTACATTATTTTCGTCAAATGGGTAAAGACCAGTTTTCCTGAACCCATTTTTGATCGTTGCCTCAGTCGCATATTTATCAAAAACCAGTTTCAATATAGAACCAAAGGTATACCTGGTAACGTCTTTGGGAAAGTTTTCGAATTTCCACGTTCTAACTTCTGAGACCCATCCTGCTTTGAGAGGCTTAAAAACCGATACATCTGCTGGTTGTAGTATATGGGTCGAATTAGGCAATAATGAAATCAAAACTATGCCATTATCGTCACAGAATTTGCTTATTTCTTGGGTCATATGTGACCGGTGCCCATCCATGAAATAGATAACAGGGCGTGTTATATTACTACTTTTCAAATATTGCAAAAAAATGTTTGACATGTATTCGAAAAATACTTGTGAGTTTATCCATCCACTATCAGATCGGCCAAGTGCCCAATCTTCAGGTACAGATTCAGAAATTGCTTTTGGGATCTTTTTGTATGGAAATATTATCATAGGTGGAACAACCTTACCATCCGCTGAAAACGTTGCCAACACAGTAATTTGCTCTTTTTCACAAGAAACCCTCTCGTAAAAGTCCTCAGTTAGTTTTGCTGGTCCCAATACTTTCCCACTTTTTGGGCAAATCTGAAATCCAGCCTCATCACCATTGAAGATACGGCTAGGTTCTTTCAATACATCCTCTAATTTTTCTTCTTGTAAATATCCACGTATTTCATTGAACCAACTGCAGATTCTATCTTGGGTAACAGCAGCTCGTGCTTTAGAGACTGTTTCCGAATACCTTTCTTTTATATTTGGGTGTCTAGTCAAGAACCCTTTCAACCAAGAACGACCCGGTGTAAAGTTTTTAATGTATTTAGATTCCCCTCTAGTTGAAAGATATTTATGCACTGACAACATCAAATTAGACCTATGTACAGGAAATCCTTTTCTTCCCATGGCAAGAATCCAATTAACAAATACTTCCTCCTCCTCATGATTCAATTCAGGAGTAGGCCCCATTCTGCGACTGAGTGGAACCTGACCAGAAAGCTTCCTAATGAGTGTGGAACGGGGAACACCAAATTGTTGTGATGCTTTTTTTTTGCTTATTCCACCATATTTCACAGCATTTATTGCTTGCTGCATTTTTTCATCCTCATAGCAAAAGAATTTTTTTTTCGTTTTGCTTTCGTTTTTAGTTTTTCCCATGATCTGTAAATAAACCAAAATCAAACAGAAAAGTAATAACCTATCGTTCACTTCTCTATAACTAGTCATACACAGTATAGGAGTGGGGTGTCCGTTATTGAATTCTATCTGTTCAGAAATGGTCACCCTATATGTCCATTACCAGACATTAATTAAATTTATGTTTTACTAGTGGTCACCCCCTCCTAAAACTTAATTCTTTGAGGTTGGGAGTCAATTTTCACAAATTACACTTTCACTTGACTCACCTGATTATAACAGTATAACTGCATCAAATAAAAAGTAAAAATAACCACTGGAAGTCTGTGAAATTTCAACAATTTGCTACAACTTCTGCACCACTTTCAATCAGCTGATGACACGATCGCCATTTTAGAAAATTTTATAACTGACAAATGGGCTGACGTGAAGGTTTGTGTCAAATGTCAGTTGTGCAGTATAACCTACCGGACCTTAGAACTACTTTGTTTCATGTCCGAAGTGGGTACAGTACAACTTGCAAGGATTTAGTTGACCTTGAGTGACCATTACTAGTGCAATGTCCATAGGTATTTTTTCGCGAGATCCCGTTGATATAACGGGAACTGTTATTCAGTTCCCACTGCATTTTTGCGAAAGAACGGTAATAGGGGAGTATGTTAATGACGTAATTTGTGACGCAATAAGTTATAAAACGGGATCTCTTTCAGTTCCCGCACCTAGGAGTATGGTTACTGGCGGTTATAGAAATTTAATTGACAGGAGTGACATTTGAAAATTAGAAATTTGATTGAAATTTCAGTATAATATCAAAGTTAATTCATTATTTTATGTATAATATCCACGGAGGTTAGATAATACAATTATTTATCTAGGTAGATAATATCTGTGACAACAAAATAATATATAATTACTTTGATTTACTTCAATTTGCTTTCAATAGAGTTGATGTTAAATAATCGAGGTGAAAATTTTCACGTTATTGTTGATATATTAACAGCAAATGAGTTGTTGAATGGTGAGTTATGGGACTTTCTTTAGTATTGGCTGAAGTTAAACATGTTTATTTATTATTGTTGTGAAGTTAATTCTATCCGGTTAACCGGTTGATTTTCGCGAGAGATCATGAACGATAACAACCTTTGAAATTTCTTTGGTGGGGGTATAACCGCTCTGTAACCGACTTCACATCAACGGTATCTCACGAAAAAATACTTCATTACTAATACAGTTACCCTACTATAAAAGTAAATAAATTAAAAACGGAAATTTCATTTGTTTTCTTCTTTCTTAGACGTTGACTACAAAAGGCATGAAAAAGACGTCATGTGTAACTAGGTTTGGGGATACCTATTTATGGAAGGTGGTCTAAGTGATGTATTTAAATGAAAAGTATTTACTCTTAATTCTCATTTATATATTGGACATTATTTATTATTAATAATTTCAGTTGTTTATTGTTTATTTAAAACACTATTCTTCCTGTCAGTTGCTCGTTTGAGCCACGTTTATATAGCTACTTCCGTTTCTGGTCTATTTTTGGATATTTCAGCTTTTCTGCAGCGTCTAGAAAATATATAACCACTTAATCTTATTTTCATTGATGCATTTTCATAATTATAATTGAAAAATATGGAATACGCTTATTCAGAAGATTTATTACATAGAATACTATAATATTCTTTTTAATCTTATTTATATACACACTTTCGATGTCTTTAAGACGTATTTAGGATGTAAGAATCAGATATCTGTAACACGTCTTAAGAAAAACATCTTTAAGACGTCTTATTAAGATGTCTTGTGCTATCTGGGAGATATTGTTGTAGGTTCCGAACACTGAATAGGTACACAACAATGTCAAAGTTTATTCATTCTGCTTGATTCCACAGATGTTGCCATTCTAAACGAAAATAACACACATTCCCATCTCTAGAAATTTCAAAAATATTTAGTTTCCTCACACATTTACCCATCACTACAATCGAATTTTTATGAATAATGAAAACTTGAAAAGTCTCCAATTCTTACAATTGTTATCTATATAGAAAAGCGTCTTCTGTGATCTCTTATGAATTCGTTACCAGACGATTAAGAACAGTTACTTTCTCACAACTCTATCATTCAGTCATAACCTTAAATGACCTTGATATAAGATCAGTAGAATGTGTAATGTTTCTTATCAAAAACATATATAGTTCATCACTTTATGTAAAACATTAATTATATAAAAGAAGTCAGTTCTGTTTACTTCGCTTTGAAAGTGAGTGGAAAAAATGGTTCGAGCTTGGTACATGGACAATGACACAAATAGTGACCAACGTTTGGAGCATCATAGAACACCTGCGGAATTTGTAAATATTGACGATCTTTTTAAAATATCCGGCGTTGAATATTTCAAATTAAACATAGACACATTAAAGACTGACGGTGTTTTGGAACAAATAAAAAAACAAAGAGGATATAACTACGAGGACGAGATAACATGTTCTGAAAAATGCTTGCCGAACTACAAGGAAAAGTTGAAAATATTTTACACAGAACATCTACATACAGATGAAGAAATACGTTTGGTCGTAGAAGGATCTGGATATTTCGACGTAAGAGAGAACCATGACAATTGGATCAGAATAGAAGTTGTAGCTGGAGATTTATTAATTTTACCAAGTGGAATATATCATCGCTTTACATTGGATTCCAATAATTTTATAAGAGCTAAAAGATTCTTTATTGGAGAACCTATTTGGACACCTTATAATAGACCCTGTGATGAAATGGATTGTAGGAAAATGTATGTTAATAGTTTGGAAAGTGGACAGTTTGCAACTGTTTAACAAGGCAGGTTTTAATATATTTCTATTTTTATATTTTCAAATGTATCTAATAAAGTAATATGAAATTAATTTTGTATTTTTAATGTCTATCAACTACATGATTTAATGAAACTAACTTCCATATTGGAATTTTCAATTTAAAATTAAATGTTATTAGATAAGTAAATAGAGGTTAAAAATTTGCTGGTGACCTTGGCCCTTTAAATTGAAGTGTAAACACATTATCACTTTGTAAGTATTGTCGTATTACGAGTATTTCTAATTTTTAAATAATTGGGATTGCTTTTGGATAGAATTACCTATTTCCGATTTTCCTCGGGGCAAAGTGATTTTGATCGTAGATCATGAGAAGAAAATACTTAGGCCTCCTAAGTGCTAGTATTATACGTTTTTTTTTTAAAGGAGCCGTCCCTTCGCCGGCACCACCTCAGCCTTTTGGGCTTAATGTGGATTCTCCTAATGTTCTGGCTACAGCCTATTCAGCCAATCCGTTCCCTGTATTAGCTCATACAGGTTCTTTACTGGTTGGTTGTAGAAGTCTTCTGGAGTCATTTGGGATCTTCCATACAGTGTTTGCCGCCTCTTGTGGTCCAGCGTCTAACAGTTGCGTAATATGTGCAGAGCTGTTTCGGTGTCCTTTTTGCATCATCTGCATGTAAGGTCTCCGTTATACAACCCTATTTTGTTCAAGTGCTCCTTTGTGGGAAAGTGTCTCGTAAGAATCCCCGTTATGGTGCGTAGTTTGTTCCTGCTCTTTCGCTACTTTTTCTGATGGTTCTTTTATAAATTTCTTCCCATGTGTTTGACTGGGCGTATTCTTCCAGTGTTTTTTGTGTTGTTCTTTTACCCACCCTTTTAACCATCACCTAGTGGAGCATCTGGGAATGCCACAGATGGTTCGGGTCCGTTCATCAGGGTTGACGATTCTGCTCTTGCCAGTTCGTCAGCTTTTTCATTGCCAGCGATTCCTTTATGACCTGGGACCCACTCCAGTGTTACACTGTTCCGAGTCGCCAGTCTTCTAAGTTCTTTGTCGCATTCCCATACCAGCCGAGATGTTACCTTAGAGCTCTGAAGTGCTTTAAGGGCAGCTTGACTGTCACTGTAGATCCTGATCTGCCTGCACATGAAAGTATTGCATAAACCTCTGCTTGAAATACCGAGGCATATTTACCAAGCGAGACGATTCCTTCATATTTGCTTGACATGCTGCACCGCACCGGTGCCGAGCTCATTCCTTGATCCGTCTGTATACCAGATCAGTTCAGTCGCTCTGCTGAGTGGTGGTGCGTCCTCTTTCTCAAGCTCCTTTCGATCTTTAATGACAATCTCGAAATTCTTGCGAAAGATATATCTGGCGGTCATGTGGTCTGTTGGCATTTTAAAAATGTCGTCATCCTCGTGCCTTATTTCTGTGAGTATTATTAGTATTATACGTTATTGGAATTCAAAACTGTTTTGCAAGACAAGATTTCTTCAATGTGTACTTTTTTCGTATAATCATATCATTATCAGTATTTATTCCATAAAATGGGTATGTCGATTAGCTAATATTAGAAACCTAGTCAAAACTGTTTTATGCGAGTCACTGATATTGTTATCTCATTCTTAACGTTTGTAAATAATTACTTTGAATTTTGTTCTAATTGGAATAAATCTTTTTTTCCTCGACCTTTACAAAAAATGACTAGTTCACGTAGGTACTAATTTCCGAATAAAAAGTCGATTATTTTTGGAGGCAACTATTTTGTATGCTCAAGGTACTAGTGAGAATCCAACCATGAAATTGGTGTAATACGGGTTGTGTGAAACGAGATTCAATCTCTCATGCATGGAGACTACTGGGCCGCATTCAGAAAAGCTCATCGATGGCCAATCGATGAGAAATTTTGTGTCAAACCGAACGATGAGTAATCGGAAAACGATCAATCGGACGCCATTTCTTTCATCGGAAGATAATTCAATGAGATTAGTTGATTAGTTATCGCAATTAACGATTTGTTTATTGTTTGAATTTCAACTTAACCGTGTTGTTTAAAATTTTCTATGAAATGGAGTTTGAAGTGATGTATGAACTGAACAATATCATTTACACAATTAGAGGAACTCAAGAACTTCATGACTTACTTCTGCTCTGCACATTCTAGTGTTTCCAAAATTAGTGGTCCGTATAAATCGGAATGATTTATTCATCATAAATTTCGTACTTGTATGGGCCTGGGTTCGATTATATCATCCATTTTTATAATTAGGGATACTACACTTAACTTGGAACATGAAAATTAAAAAACTATTTATAATCAACAGCATTACCATAACCTCAAAACGTCACAAATATAGTATGTCAAAATTTTCAAATTTCGATGTGGGGATCGATGGAATTCTCTCTGTAGTGAAGGGAAAATAGTGAGAATAAATTGAAAATAATTTGATAGGTTCTAGAAAACTTGTTGCCATGTAATAGATACGAGAGCCCAAACGGCTCGAGTGACTATAGCGAAATGGCAACAAGTTTGAGAAAATGCCTGGAGAATTATTATCTAATTTATCGAACTCTCGTGTGGTGTTCAATAGATTATTTTTTGACGTTACAATCAAAATCATTTTTAAGATTTTATATTTTTATTCCAACAACTTCTTGAAACTTTATGACAGACGCGTCAGATCAAGAAAATACGTTGTCATGTGGTTGTCACTATGTTCTGCTGCTTTAAGGCGGATTCTCATGCATCCGATATCCGACGATACGATGATCCGACGAACTTGTTATTGGTTAGAATGATTTGGCGCCTTTTTTCATCCGAAAATGTTATTGTTCGTACGACGTCGGATGATTGTTAAAATTATTTCAACTTTTGTCCGATATCGTATGTCTCCTAACCTCACTGTTCGTTTTTTGTGTAAAAGGTCGTTTGTCATGTCTGTGTTATTACATACTATGAAAATGAACCTTTATCAGCTCCAACAACGGAGAAAGCTAAATAATATATTACTTTTAACCATTTTACTGCTCAGAAGGAGACAGAGGCAACGAACAAGAAAAATTTGGGTTCGGGATATTTATAAAAACCGAATAAAACAAGGGGTCTGTCACAATTTGTTAAAGGAGATGAGATTATCGGATCCAGACAAATATTCTTTCGGGTCGTCGTAGCTTCGGATAAAAGTTTCTCTATCGGTCCGAACCATGAGGGCATGGAGACTACATATCTATAGCTCGTGCAGTAGAAAAACCGTTTTCCATGACGTCTGTCATAACATAACTGGACTATGTTGCCAAGCTCTTGAAATAGTATATCTAGTGCATGTCAAATGAAGTTTATCGAATATTCTCTTTTTTATTTGGTTATAGGTTAGTTTTAGCATTATCTAGCAATGGTTTTAGTTATTGTTTGCAAACAAACTTCAAACGTTGATGACATTATATTTGCACAATTTATTTACAGATAATCCATTTCACTTTAGAAATGTTACTGCTGCAATTGGAGGAAGAACAATTATTTAATGGAGAATGTTCCTAATCATAGTTTCCTAAAATATGATACACATCCACACAGTGGATTTTCAAGAAAAATAAACCACAAAATGAATTTGTTTTTATTAAAACGAATCTTGAATTTTTCAACTATTTCATACATACCTTTTTAGGCTCAATAGGTTTTAAAATAATAATTTCTTACTTAGTGCTGTACTTTTAACATACAAATAAAAGTTTTATACAGAAATAGGTTCAAGTTTGTTTACATACAGTAACTATCAAAAACTAAACATAACCTATAGCCAAATAAAAAGAAGAATATTTGATAACTTCATTTGACATTTACTAGATTCTCATACTATTTCAAGAGCTTGGCAACATAGCCCAGTTATGACAGAAGTCCCGTGCTGTGGTCCCGTGGGTTGATATTTATAAGTTACAAACTATATATGATTTCTATCGTCGAGATGATAATTGTTAAGTTAAAATTTGTCGACACATTTACCGTGCACATTTATTTCAAATTAACCTCGGAAACCTCCAAAAATGTTATTATTGTGGTGAGAATATTGATTGGATATGAAATTCAGGAGGGATTGAAAGTTATGTCATGCTACTAATTTGTACCAAAATCTTTTCACAGCATTTGCATAGAAATGAATGGCGTTGGAAAACTGACAAATAGTTTTGAAAACTTTCCCAATGCTGAAGGTTAAATCTGCATAGTCATAATCACATCTAGTAAACATTACCAAAACTCTTAATTGGACATACAAGTTATACAAGGTATTGATTAAAACATTTCCAATAGCGGAAACTTCGTCAAATATAACGGAGTGCTGTTACCAATTCTACCCAACCTATAATGCCTTTAGATCTTATTGTTGCGACGAGAATTGTAGTGTTACAAGATGGTCGGAGGCAACGTGAACCCGCAGGAACTATTAGTGTGAGCTTTTGTGGTGTGCCAAGTGTGTACCGGTGTTTTCAAAAGACTGACCTGATAACTGTTTTTTGGATGTCCGCAAATTTGCGGAATAGATCGAACAGTTACTGCGTTTTCGCTGCGATATCAACTCGAAAAAGTCAGTGATATGAATATAAGTGTGTTAATCGTCAGAAGTATTCATGCTCCTGGATATGGGTGCCGGCACATGAGGAGATTGTAGGTTATGAAATGGCGGACCTATTAGCTAAATAAGGGCGAGAACACAAAGAAAGCTGGTTTCTCGCGCTTGTCTATAAGCGCCGATAAGCTTTAAAAATGTATTCATGTTGATACATGCAACAGCGCACAAAAGAAACAGGTCCGAGCTTGTCGGCGCTAGTTAGGTTAGGTTTGTGGTGAGTGGGTCTATAAGGCCCTCCACTGTCGGCGCTAGTAATACACTCCGATAAGTTTATCGGAATTAGCAAAACATTATTTTCCAGCGTGACACATGCAGGGACCGCGCTTCATTCAGTCTGTTTACATACTTAGCGGCGTTTACCTACCTCTTGGACAAAAATGGTTGATGCAGAACTCTTAATTGCATGTGTTTTGAACGCCCTGCAGCATTATGGGACAAAAGACAAAAAGCCCAAGCAAATCGAAATATTACAGAAAAATACAGCTTCTATCGCGCTTGCAGCGTGCGAAAAAACAGCTTTCTTTGTGTTCTCGCTCTAAGGTTCTAATAGAGACGTCATAAGTCCGGAGCTGTTTTGTGGAATCACAAAGGATTACATAAGAGGAGAAATCAGGAACTGGCTAGCTAAGGAACGCCAACTTAAATGAAGGCTGGCACAAGGGTGGTCTTGTTAAAAGATGGTTATCGCCGTTATCGGTCCATTATAGGAACGCCGGCATCGAATTGGAAGATTATCTTTTGCTACCCGGCATGTAATGAGGACTGTGTTCTCAAATGAGTAACGCTTTTGCCTACCGAGTCAAACGGACATCGACAAGTATGGACCATACCTATAGACACGCTCCAGCTGGTATCAACGAGCGACTTCTATTTGGTGGTGAGTCGGTTATGATTTGGTGCCAATTTCTTCCCAAACACCTACAGAATTAGACTTCAGCGAGAATGGCTCCCCGACAGCTCACAGGTACATTACGTAAGTTCTATCAGATCATTTTATGCCGCTTATTATCACTATGAAAGATAATGCGGAGCTGCACGTAATTATAGTTTTCAGAGTATATACGAATGACGTTGTAATTAGGCGGATCATTGGCTAGCCCGCAGTCCAGACATGATACGTATACGAACACATACAGCAGCTCAAAAAACTTCCCAGGAGCTGAGAGAGTTGCTATTGCAAGAGTATGATAGTATCGAGAAGAATGTGATCGTTAACTCAATAATAGAAAACCACCTCTTCACTTCTTAGAAATCAGACAACATGGGACATGCCACAAGATGGTATGATGAAAAAGTATAACTTTTCAAAGAAATTCGTTACGGAATTAAGCAACAAGAAGGAATGGGATCCAAATACCATTACCAGACTTGGAAAGAATGCCATTCAATGGTACACAGACGGCTCAAAAGCAATAGAAGGAACTGGGATAGGAGTGTACGGGCCCGGCACCAAACACTCTGAAAGCTTGGGAAAAACCCCAAGTATCTTTCAAGCGGAAATTCACGCAATAAGAAAGTGTGCCCAGTTCAATATTGACAAAGGATATAGAAGGCAAAGGATTATCATAATGTCTGATAGTCAAGCAGCCATTAAAGCGCTGAGTTCCTGTGTAATCAGTTCCAAAATGGTGTGGGAATGCCTAGGCAAACTTAATGAACTAGGCGAGAACAATATAGTCACCTTACTGTGGATTCCAGGACACACTTGGAATAGAAGGAAACGAAATAGCAGTTGAACTAGCAAAGAGGGGGAGTGAAATACCCTTTTGGGGGCCGGAACCTTTTTGCGGAATCAGCTCCAATGTAATATTGGAAGAAATAGGTAAAGCCGAAGAAAAGAGAAGATCTGACAATTGGAAAGATCTAGTAGGGCTTAGGCAATCAAAGATTCTTCTGGGTGACTACAACCTGTTGAGATCAAATGAATGCATAAGTCAAAGCAAAACTGCACTAAGAGTTTTAACAGGAATCCTAACGGGACATTGTCGCCTGAATGGACACCTTAAAAAGCTCAAAATAGTGGAGGAAGAAGATTGTAGATTTTGTGGAATGGAAGAAGAAACCTCCATCCACATACTTGCGAACTGCACAGTATTTCAGAATCCTAGGGCACAGTACCTGGGAGACTACTGGATAGAAGAGGGACAGTTACCTAAGTTGAGGCCTGCAGATATCCTAAAATTCCTCCGGGAAATAGGACTAAAGGAGCTACTAGTATCTGAGACTCTCCTCAGAAACTAAGTAGAAGTAAGGGGGCACAATAGATCTTTTAGGTCTAAGTGAATGTTACCCCAAAATACATACATACATACATACATACAACTCAATAATTGAAAGTATGCCTCGTACTCTTCAAGCAGTATTCAATGCAAAGGAGAAATACACGTTATTAATAATTGTAGCTTATTAGTTTTTCCAGTTTTCTTTGTTCCATATTGCCGTTAATAACATAAATTCGAACATTGATTTCAATGTAAACTTGTTTTTTTAGTAAGTCATTGACACCAATAGGTATGCCCTCCGATTTATGTTTAGTTCACAAAATAGAGTGCAATTACAAAGAAAATACTCTGAAAAAAAGAAATTGTTTTTTACTATGATTTATTACGAATTTAACGCTAGAGTGTTAGTGCGAGTTTTTCATCAACTTTAAGTTCTAATGAATCTGTATTTAACGCTAAAATGTGTCCTCTAAAAGAAAATGTATGTCGCGCTAATATAAATATTTTGGAACGTGTTTCAAAACAAGCCGAATGCAAAGTTTTCAATAATTATACACCCTTGTAATCAAATTCAACATTTTGAACATCCTGTATTTAATTTTAGAGAACATGCAGAAAAGTGTAAAAAGTCCATTCGCTTTCTAAAAATTTTAATAAACAGAACGAACCATCCGTTAAAGAACGAAAAAAAGAACAGTTTTGTGGCTTACGTAGAGAAAGTGCTTTCAATGAGATTTTAATGCACTTTTTTCATCTTAAATATAAATAGAAATAGGTACACAATAGATCGAGCACTCGCAGTTAAGTCGAAAATATTGAAGTATCTAAACGGTGTTTTTAGTGCAATATGAAATTTGTGAGTATTTAATTTTTCAAATTGTTTTTAAAATGCACCATTTCTAGTTAAGCTGGAAGGCTGAAATTTTATATGCAAGTGTATTAAATTGGAAAAATTCATTAGATTTGGAGAAAAAAAAAACATTTTTGTTTTATTTCAAACGAATGTCATTTAAATTACGAGTGAAATAATAAAAATGTGAGACAATTACCTAGATGAAGATTATTATAAAGTTATAAAAAGTGAAGCTATGCAGCCTTTTGTAAAAAGACCAAAGTTCTACTGCTCTGTGTAATTTCTTCAGTTTTTTCAGTAATTGTTTAAATATTTAAGATATCTCCGCTTAAAAATAATTCTAATTATCATTGTTTAAATTTTAACAAATGTTTTTAACACAATTTATCATATTTCATCCATAATACAAATTCAATAGATACCTACTAAAGTTTCAAGTATTCATTCACACAAACATAGTAAGAATACCAAGTATTTATATTACTTTTTGCAATTAGTACATATATGGTATTTTTCACAAAACAAATTGTGTATAATTAAGTTATATTGATATAAAAACAATAATAAACATAAATAACACAAAGTAGCAGTCTTTTTATCAATTAATTTGTTTTATACGACATTTCATATCCACTTTTTTGAATTTTTAGAATTTTAAATTCACTCACTAGCATTTTCCAGTTACTCGGGCTTACATTTCGAACCCAATATTAAAAATATGACATTTGCTCCATAACTTCGCCAAACTACTTTTAAAACTATGTACTGGGTGCAGTCAATAAGGTTGTCCAAGCATGGATTCTTGGTCACTCCTGGGTAACTTCCTTTGCCAGGAAAGGAGGTCAGTCCCAGTATATATTAACAAAAATTTGACATTTGTTTCATAAGTACCACAAACTACTTCTAAACCGACAGTGTGTAATCAATAAAGTTATCCTGGTCACCCCTGGCAAACTAAAATTATCTAATTTGTGACTTGCCGTGCAAAACGACCACTGACATACGGTGTTCTTGTTAAGGAGCCAGTTCATTTCTCTGTCAAGAACGTGCTCGCGTATGTGCAGCCTACGTTGTTTTGATAGAGCCGTGTAGAGTCCGTTTCAATAAGGAAGAAGCCACCTGAAGTTGCAGTCGATGCGCGACCTTGATGTCAAAACCAGCGCCATATTTAAAAATTGATATTTCAATTTAAATCAGTAGCGTAACGTTTTCACATTTTGTAGGGTAACACAAAATTAGAAGTATTAGAACCATATAAATAACTGCTAAGTGCAGCAGACTATATGAATTATTACCAGAATTCAATTATTTTTGAAGTAATGTATACTCTTCCATATATTTTACAACAATCTGAATGCCATGAGTAATATATTGGATTATTATACTTTCTTATTTGACTTACCGATGATTTTTTAAAGGAATTTGGATTCCATGTTCAGCTTCAGACTCCATAAAAGTTGCAATGTTTTCAAGAATCTGTCGGTCTTCTCTGTGGATAACTTTTCTTTTAACACCAACCAGTTTTGTAGGAGGCATGGTTTTAGATCAAATAAAACACACAGCACTCACAAATAAACTAGCAGAACGTCTTAAAATATTCAAAAATGAAAAATATTCGACAGTAAATGATTGTTTCAAACACAACCTCAAATGTCAACAATTTAATTGCTGTCGGCATGAAACATCGCTTGTAACGCCAATGGCATGGAACGATCGCTCGACAGATTTTGACTTTTGCGCAGATCGGTACGCCAACTTCAGGTGGCTTCTTCCTTATTGAAAAGGACTCTACATCACTTTCTAGTTTTTAATCATGGATTTAAGATCGCGTTGAATGGTTTTGATGACAGTTAGTGAAAATAATAATAATGATCAAAGCTGTGGATAATAATTGTTTTTTATTTTCTATTATTGCAGCACATATGATATGTTTAATTCCTTCTTGGAGTTATTTGAATAAATGTTGAAATTTAGTTTCAGGCAAGTTTTTCTAAAAAAAAATCTCATATTTTCTAAGAAAACATAATGGGAGTAATATAGAGACTTCAAAGTTCGCTTAAATTAGGTAAATTTAGGCGGTTTTCGAAACTTACCAAAAATATCGCCGATAATTTTGAAAGTTTCGAAAACAGCCTATTATTATAAAAAATAACGAAAAAAAAAGGTTTTCCTAAAGAACACAGCAGGTACTAAATACTGATATCTAACTGCCTATTTTGTGAAATGTACATACGGTGTTTTTGTCTAGTAAAATGGCCGCGTTTTAGTCAACAACCAACCGTATGTATAAAAAAAATTCAGTATACGGCTTTTTTCCCTAGGAACGGAAAGTTCTTTCACTAGACGATATTCACGTATGTTAACAATTTTTGCTATACATAGAAAATTTAACATTTCCAAAATAGAATAGACATATCAACATATCTAGCTAAGTTATGGGTAATCTGGTAAAAAATTTGAAGTACTATTCCCTTCAATTCACCCAGGAGGACCATATATATTGCCCCAAATTTCAATCGCTGTTTTTACGAAATATGAATTCTTCCACATACGGTGTGTTGTTTCTTAGGACGAAAGAATAATAATAAAATAAGAAACAAGAACAACACCTTATCATGAGCATTGTAATCGAGTAGATAGAAACTGTCATTTTCATCTTATTTAACTTGATATCTGTCATTTTTAAATATTACATCCATGAACACTAGATTCTCCATGATTTTATCGCAAAAACTCGATAATTACAATATTATTATATTATAACCTCAATTATCTTTAGGCTTGAAGAAAAAATAATATATATATTACTTTGAGAAGGATTCATCATTCGTGTTTCGCTCGGATTATAAAGCCTTGGCTGACACCTCGGCAGTAAATTTCTGAGCTCAATACATGATAAGCGCCTTGTACTCCTAGTAATATATTATACCTATATATATATATATATATATATATATATATATATTTATGACAGTATTAGGAAAAATTTTATATTACACTGGAGTAAAGTACCTTTTTCTCCCTTGGTTGCTTCCTCTAAACCTCCCTGGTAGTACTAATAACTATTAGTTAATGTTATAAAATAAAAATATTTTAATAGTAACTCACTTTATGTCAATATACACAAATTTTAAAAAAGGTTCCTCGCCAGACGTAATAAGACTGTAACAGTTCTACATAAAATTTAAAAGTAAATAATATAAATTCATCGGATGAGTATAACTAAATCTGTTTCATAGATCCAATAATATGTATAAATAAAATATTTCAAGTTTAGTTATAATTCCGTATAATAAACACGTGTCAGATACTATTTTTAACATCTTTAGTGCATACACAAATAATGATTGGAAAAATAAGTAAGAGGTTTGTTTTTGATCGGTACCTACTTTAGTTTACACGGCAAGCTTGCTCTATACAGCGTGTTCACGGATGGAGTATCCTATAGGTGAAAAATGTTTAAATATTAGTTTTAGTGAAAAAGTTTTGCTTGTTCTGAAACCCCATAAAATGAAATAAAATTCAAGTTTTTCAAAACCCGTCTCATTTTATATCCAGTTTTATAAAAAAACCGTATGAATTTTTCTCTAAGTTCGAAAATAATGTATTAATCTAGTTTACGATGTACCAAGTAACTGTCAACTTTTATAAATAATTTTCAAATTGTCATTATTTAATGAATATTTGACGACACTGTCAACTATTTAAAAATTATAATGACTATCAAAAATATCAATACAGAATAATAATGTAAGAAACACTGAGTAAACAAAAAAACATATATTCAATACATCTTCCCACAACTTCAAAACATCTCTCAATTCTCTTTCTAAATTCTTTGTAAGTATTTCACAGCATTTCTGGGGTAAACCCGTTAACGGCATCAATGATAGCTCGTTTCAAGTCTTCAATATTGTGGTTTAAATTATTTGCAGAAACTTTTCGTTTTAAAATCTAAAATCCGCCTCGGAGGATCGAGGCGGAAAAAATATTGGTCCATAACGTCCCATCCATCGCCCAGGAAAATATTCATCCAGCCAGTCTCTAATTAGCAAAGTCGAATGTGACGAACATCCACCATGTTGAAAGTACATTTTACCTACGACCCCCCCTGTAATCAGTCAGCATCAATGTAATGACGTCTATTACGCACGGTAAAAAAAACGCACAGCTGTAAAGTAAATCGCACGGCTTCCCTAGCAACATCTTAGCAACTGTCAATAGACGTCGCCATTTTGTTCAAAAATATGGCATAAGCCGTCAAAACATCAAACTTAAGTAGGCCGCAATAGCGATTTGCGAACGAACTGTCAAGAAATTGTAAAAAAAAAATTTTTATTATCCTTATAACTTATAACTGGTTTGTGTATTTGTGTAAAGTTTTATTCCATTAAAAAATATATCAGGTGCAAGTAATAGAGATGAAAGTTTACCAAGCACCTCTAATGTAAATGTTGTTTCTTTTGCTTCAAGAAGCAAAGGAAGCGATTTACCATTTGTGTTCAATAACTGCATTGTTACTATAAACAATTATTATAATAATTAATAGGTATTATGGAATTAAATGTTATACAATAAAATTATTAAAAATGTTGATGTTGTTCAAGTATTATTAATAATAAGAGTATAAATACAAGTAGGTCGTACGTAACTCGTGTTGTAAAGCATTTTATCTACTCCTATTATATTATATACTAATTATTCAACTGCTTTTAAGCAGGTTATAGTATCTGTAAACGAACAGCGTGAGTTATAATAACTCACTGCTTATAACTCACTATAATAAATCGGAAATTCTTGAAGGTATTTACGAACCGAATATCAACGTGGCTCTGTACTCTGTACTTCTGTACAAGCACAAGCCGGATGGGAAGTAATGTCACTTGTGACACTTGATTAATTTTGACGTTTTCAAATTAAGTTAATACCGAATTCTTATTATTGTGAATTTTGTGCTGAAAAAGATGAATTCAGATAGTGAAGATGAATTATTATGTACACCGCCAGAAATAAGACAAATAGCTAATGTTACCATACAGAATTTATTGCCTGAAAAATCCCAAAACAAATATAGAGGTGTATACAAAAATTTTCAAGATTGGTGTAGCAGTAAGGACATTAGGTCAACGTTTACAGAAAACGTACTTTTGGCATATTTTACTGAACTTAGCACTAAATATAAAGCATCGTCTCTATGGACTTTCTACTCCATGCTAAGAAGCACACTCAACATAAATAATGGAATCAATATAGAGAATTATTTAAAATTACATGCGTTTCTTAAACGTCAATCAGAGAAACATGTAGCTAAAAAGGCAAAAACATTTACGCCAGAACAACTTAATAATTTCATAAATGAAGCTCCTGATGAGAAATATCTGGCGACAAAGGTAGATCGATTTCACAATAATTCAATCGTTTTTATCATTATATAATTTATTTTAGGTTGCTTTAATAATGGGCATTATGGGTGCTTGTCGTGCAGCAGAATTATACTCTATGCAAATTACAGATTTAGAAGATCATGGATCTATTTTTATGGTCAGTGTACCAAATACAAAAACAAAAATTGCCAGAAAATTCACTGTTACGGGAAACTTTTATACCGTAGTTAAGAAATATTTAAATCTTCGTCCTACCGATATATCGCAAACGATATTATTCTTTAAATATCAAAATGGAAAATATCATTCACAAAGAATTGGCATTAATAAATTTGGAGCAATGGGGAAAGACATTGCTACATTTTTAAAATTACCCGACTGTAATTTATATACAGGGCATTGTTTTCGCCGCTCATCGGCAACTTTATTAGTAGATGCTGGAGGGGATATAACGGCACTGAAACGACATGGCGGTTGGCGATCAACTACTGTGGCTGAGGGGTACGTTGATGATTCCGAAAAAAATAAGAAAGATACCGCAAATAGAATATACAGTTCTATAACACCTCAACCAGTACCTACATCATCAACATATATGCAACAAACACAAAAAGAAACAATAAACTTCCATAATTCGGTCCCAAATATTCAGTTCACTGGTTGTTCAAACTTTACTGTTAATTTTATTAATAAACAAGATGATTAATCACAACTAAAGTTTTTAAAGCAATGTTATAGGTACCTATTAAGATTTGTTAATAAAGTTTTTGTCTGTACTTGTGTCTTAGTATTTATTGTTATAGTCGTAGATAAAGTATAGTATTCAACGAGCGGTAATGGTCATAACTCACTTGATGAATTACAGCACTCGCCTGCGGCTCGTGCTGCAAACTTCATCTGCATCTGCTATGACCTACATTACCGCTCGTTAAATAATATACTATTACGCACTCACGTATGAGTTTCGTAATGAGATTTAAAGTAAAATATTAATTGGAATGAATGTGTCAAAGTTGACAGTTTGCAGAATGAGTGACAACCGAGACACATAAATCATCACGGACTTTTTTTGAACTGCACCAGTCTTCGATTCACTTATATTCTTTCTCGTATCTATTGCGGGATTTAGCGGGTACTAGGGTTTGTATTGTGTTATTTGTAGCAAGTTCTATATCAGAATCCACACTTTCATAGTCGGAACTCATGTTGATACAACTATACCAAACTGAAGTGAACGCGTCAAAATTGACAGTTCGCAAAATAAATCAACAATGAGCGCAACGCTTGCTTGTTACACGATTCGAATATCATTGATTTTAGGAATATTGACTAATTTTGAGTAAATAATTAACATTATTAGTAGTTGGTAAAATAATGTACTATATTCGTATCGTAAATTCATATTACGATATTCAATGGGTTATCAAACTCGGCCTAACGGCCTCCCTTGACAAATTTCCCATCTCATTTCGTAATATGAATCTTTAAGACTCTTATATCGTAAATATTTATTATACGCCTTTGCTCCAAGGGAATATTTTCTAATTAAGGTATTAGGTATTACTTTAGTCATGAGTTTTCTGAGGCTCGAGTGGAGCGAAATGGAACGAGTGCCTTATAAAACGAGCTACTATAGATGTTTTTGACACCAGGTGCTTACTATACTTTTTCTACGTCCCTAGGATCTTAATTATTATGTTATATTTTAATTGTATTCACAAGATGGCAGACATTAACTGACGTGTCATTGAAAATATTAAATATAAATTACAGAAGATACATTTGATTTTAAGAAACAAAAGATAACCGAGATGTGACTTTTCGCACTTTAAACACTAATGTTTAAAGTGACGTTTTGCGAATGTCAAACCCGTGTTTTAGATGCGGTTTTAGTCACGGAAAAAGAAAAAATTATATTATCTCCCTAATAATTCCAAATTACTAAAATAATTTTTGATTTTATTTTATTTTTTCAGACATTGGTATTAATATCTACCGTCTTCTTAATACTTTCAATGGTATCAGCACAACCAATAGATCCAGAAGATCAAGTACAAAATCCTGCTTCCGTCAGAGCACAAAGACAAGCTGGAGGCGGAAGTGATCACCATGATGTAGTCGATTTCGGAGCCCATACAGGAGACCATGGAGCGTTTGGGTGGTACGCCGACTTTCCAGTTCACGCATACTAATCAACTGAAATAAAGATTTTAGAAAAGGTTTCCAACCGTTTTGTATAAAAAAATTATCTATCCATAATTAGAGTTAAATCTATTTAAAACTCGGAACTTTTAAATTTGGTTCTGTATTTTTATAATTAAAATTGTATTGTACAAGGATGGATCGATATGATATTTATGTCAAACTTTACCTACCAATAAAATTATCATATAAATCCATACTTACGTCTGACTATTGATCAAGTGAAATGTGAACAAGATACAATTTAATGTATTTGATGCATTAAAAATATGTGATATTTATATATTTTATAGTTATCGTGTAAATGAGTGTTAGGTTTGTTAAGGCGGGTCCAGATCAAGCGCGCCAAACGTTTGCGAACGTTGCAGGCGCGTTCAATTTGGACCGGTTACCGCGCACAAACGCGCAATAACGTGCACGAACAAGCGTTCGCAAACATTATCCACTTGTTGTCGGTACATCAAAGAAATTTGCTTGTTCGCGCGCGTTTGATTTGGACGAATTTTTAGTTTACTTGGTGTGTTTGTCAAGAGCGAATGCAGTTGTAATAAAGTCCATTGCCTTATTTAAACTTGGAACCTTTCCGAACATAGCCAAACGTGCGCGCATTTGGTCTACCTAGACAATTCTCCGAACATACACGAATTTTGTTCGCAAACGTTCGCAAACGTTTGGCGCGGATCGGCGCGCTTGATCTGGACCCGCCTTTACAGAGTAAAGAGCTTATTTATTATAATAATTTAAATACGCTTTTTGCACATGAATTACTTTGGTAGTTTTCCTATCTTTTTCTAGCTTCTCTTCGACCTACTCTACTTCTACTTATACTTTGCATGTGTATCTATTACGTTTCCATTGTTACCTACACATTTTCCTTCTTTGCATGTAAACTAATCACTCTGTATTTCTTCTTACTTTTCCTCTATTTCCGGTATTCCACTAATGGTTTTCAGTAAACTTGCTCACTTCTATATTGCTTCAATTAAAATTATATTCCTAATATTTCTGTCTTCTTCCTTTTCACAAACCTCATTAATTTCCATTCAACTTTCCACAAACATTATAACAAAATAAACTAAGTTATTGAAAAAAACTGGCCGCAGTAACATGCGTTAACAGTTTTTCCAGCCAAAGTCATTCAGGCCAATATCTCTGTCTTCTTTTATGTTGAAGATAAAGGAGATAGACATGTTTGGGAAAACTTTCCTATTGACAGGTCAATACAAAACAACCAACATACCTATCAATCAGGAAACTCCTGTAAAACAGGCTTAGGACACCAGCTGTCGATAATAAAGACTGTTCTAAGGAATCAAGAATAGCACTTGGATTTTTCGTCGTGATTGTTTACTGTTTATCTCACACTACCTATTTTTTTCTTATTGCTCAACTTAAAACTACGTTATAAAAATATACACTACTTCCTTTTCTTTTCATTTCAACGTTTTTCTCAAAAAGTGTACTAAAAATGCATTAACATGAAGTAGATTACGAGCGTCTAGGTAACGAATGCTCAAGCGCGCCCACCGAACAATATAAATGGGAAAGAGAAAATTATTATCATTATATTCACCCTCTTCCCCATATCCAATATCCAATACTTAGTAACCTAACGCAACTTTCTGATTCGAATCGTTTTAACATAATAAATTATGCTCTAGACTGATGGTTGAAAAGTACAGAAAGGGCTCGCTTCGTTGAGCTTTTGTTACCTGTCCCGGTTAGACGCTTTTGTAAATAGATTGACATTTTCACTCAATCAAGTTAAACAATGCTTCTCAACTGCGTATAGATTTCACTTTCGTGTACCCCACACTATAGTGCCTTCTACACACTAACACTCAAAATCGTATTCCAACTAATACTATTATACACTCTTTCTTTTCTGTCTTCTTTCTATTTAACTCTTCCAAAAAAAAATTAAAAAGTTAAAAACTCACCAAAAAGAAAAATATGTACAAATTATTACAAACTCTCACGATTGCACATCAAATATGTACCTACATGTCTTATTGATAGAATCTGTGGAAAATAAAACTAAAATAATAAAAACGTTATTTTTAGTAATGTAATTAAAGGTATGGGTTAGTTTTTTTTGTGAAAGTACCTCGTATATTTTAATTTCAAACATTTTTTAAGATGGTTTAATGTTTGATTTAAAAAAAACGTTATAAGCTGACCGATACTTATTAAATATTTTGTTAAACAAAATTATTATAATTTCATTCACATCTACTACCAACTAGAGATAATTTTACTTTAATAGCCTCTTAATACAATTTTCTTTTAACTACAAACTTAATTTTGCTTCTGTCAAAATTATACTTTAATAATTCGGAGGTTGATTGTATTCAAATAAAAACATTTCAACGTAAAGTGATAATTTTTATAATATAAGTTAAATTAATATTCAATAAATAAACCTAAACACGTTAAATCAGTCTCTAGTCTCGTGACATTGAACAACAATCATATTGTATGTTAGGTAGGTAATCGTTGTTCGGTTGATTTTTGCAGGAATTTCCTTGAAATTCATTTATGTTTATTTGAAAACTATTAGAATTTAGAATTCATTTTTTATAACAGTAAATATTACGAAGAATCTCTAGAGTTTAGGGACAAAATATTGGCGTTTTAGCGTGAAATTTGATTTGGAATATAATATACCTGATTTTCAAGGCATTAGTTATTAGTATTAAAAAAATATATATAAATATTTGTAGCTATATTAGTTACTAATGCTCGATTTAAATATTCCCAATATTACTTACAATAACCAAAGAGTAATTTTATCACATTATTTTCCACACATATTCTCACTTGCATGATTTGCTTTTTATCTTCACCTATTTCAAAATCTGTAGCATTTTACTTTTATTTGTCTATTTTTCCAAAAGCAGCTGCTATCATTTAATTACTTTCACTATTTTATTCAACTATACCCGCCATTTCTTAATTTTCCATTTCATTTTCTTGTTTCTAAATCTTTTTGCTATCTCTGTACTATGTAATTAATGTCTTTAAAAAAATGAATAAAACAATATTTAAATTACTATCGTTTCATTTTCGTATACAATAATATAATATGTATACAGAGTATCTGTAATATGGAATATTTCCTAAACAAAAAATTCTTAAACAAGTCGATCTTCAATATAAACGCTCTAAATTTTACAACAAAATTTCATTATAGAGGGCGATACACATTAATGTGATAACGTCATCGGCATTTGTTTTAAATACAACACCCTGTATTTGGCGACATTTTTAGATCAGTAATAATGAACTATTTCCAAAAAGATATGATACTTGTGGTCTAACGGACAGAATTTCTTGAGAAATATTATTATTTATTTATGTTCTATTTTCTCTTCCGATTCTTCAGTATTTGTTGGTTTCGTTTTATACACATCAATTTTCACTTAAAATAATCCAAAGGATTGAAGTCTGGAGAACTCGCTGGCCATTCAATATATCTACCAATCCGTTCAGGTACCTTCGGACATCTACAGGATAATGCGTATGCGCACCATCCTGTTGAAGCCAAACACTTTCATCGAAACCTCCAAGATTAATTCTACTGAAATTGCATTGCATTCTTTAATAATTCTTTCTTTCAAAATGCCAATGCTATCTGGTGCCGTAGTATAAACCTTGGATTTCAAGTGCCCCCATAGAAAAAAATCTAATGGTGTCAGATCTGGTGACCGAGGTGGCCATTCTATAGGACCTCGCCGGCCGATCCATCTACCTCGATATTCTTCATCCAGGTAACGTCTTACTGCACCATAATAATGTGCAGGAGCACCATCTTGTTGAAATGTTATTTCCAGATGGCCGAATTCATCTGGATTATCTTCCAGAATTTGAATTTAGGAAAACAGGACCAACTATGTGGTTTCCCAAAATACCTGCCCAAACATTGACTTTTTCTGGAAATTGGGTATGTTGTTCACAAAAGGTGTGAGGATTTGTGTCACTCCAATACCTTACATTTTGTGTATTCACATTTCCATTGAGGCAAAAAGTACTTTCGTCACTAAAACAAATTGTTTTTGTGTAATGTGGGTTTTGACTAATTTTATTTGTCATACATTCACAGAATTCGAGTCTTCTGTCGGGGTCGTCATCCGAAAGGTGGTGCACCATTTTTGACTTGTATGGGTGAAATTTATTTTCAGCCAACACTCTCTGTACACTTTTACTTACTTCACAGATAGACGCAACTTTAGTTGAAGAGGAAGTAGGGTTTACTACCATTTCTGCAACTATATCAATTTTTTTATCATCACTAAATGTTGGTCGACCAGATCGTTTGGCATCTTAAACACTACCTGTTGCTTCAAACTTGTGAAGAAGCTCCCTCAAATAAGTTTTCGAGATAGGGCGGTCTGGGTATCTCTCATTAAATAAACGTTCCGCTTCATGGAGATTATTTCCAGATTCACCAATTATTAAGATAGCTGCTACTTTGTCGGCTTGAGTACGTACCATTTTGCCTATGTAAACTCTTAAACGTCTCGTTAAACAATAATAAAATTAAATATTTAACAACAAATACTATTAAATTAAAAACGTCAATTTTTTTGACTAACCAGAGGCGGACTGAAAAATCTTCAATAATTAAATGTGAAATAATAATTTTGGTATTTATTTAATTTATCCATCAAAATTAGTTTAAACCCAAACAAAATTAATATGGCTATGTAGCCAATGCCTTTCAAACGAGATATCACTTGCCATAAGCTCCTATTTAAGTGGCACTGTGACGTCATCTATTACTATTACGTCACCTGTTACCATTTGTAGAGAAGTTTACAACACTTTATTTTCACACTCCAAATTTTATTAATGATCTAAGAATATGTCACCATATACCAACGTGTACCAAGTATTACATTTAAAAGAATCGCCTATCAAGTCATCACATTAATGTGTATCACCCTGTATGATGTAAAATGTAGAGTATTCAAATCAAAAACCGACGTGTTCCACATTTTTGTAAAAAGGCCTTTCGTGTATTCCTTACTTTACTAACACACTATATATATTTAGAAACTGGGGTTGTAACCCAAAAATCCTGAGCTGGATGTACACTGCCATAGTGAGACCAATCATCACTTATGGAGCCATTCCGTGGAGTAGTAGAACTAGCCTCTTGACGACGAGAGAAAACTTCTCCAAAATTCAAAGACTAGCCTGTATATGCATAACAGGAGCAATGAGTACTTGCCCAACGGCAGCAATGGAAGTGATTCTCAACCTCACACCATTACATATGGTGGCGGAGAGTGTTGCAGAAAGAACAAGATACAGACTAAGTAGAGAGGGAATCATTAAAAAAACACCTCCCCACTTCTTAGAAATCAAAAAATCTGGGACATGCAACAAGATGGTATGATGACAAGGTATAACTTTTCAAAGAAATTCGTAACGGAATTAAGGAATAAGAAGGAATAGGCTCCAAATACCATTACCAGACTAGGAAAGAATGCCATTCAATGGAATTAAGCAACAAAAAGTAATGGGATCCAAATACCATTACCAGACTTGGAAAGAATGCCATTCAATGGTACACAGACGGTTCAAAAGCAATAGAAGGAACTGGGATAGGAGTGTACGGGCCAGGAACCAAACACTCTGAAAGCTTGGGAAAAACCCCAAGTATCTTTCAAGCGGAAATTCACGCAATAAGAAAGTGTGCCCAGTTTAATATTGACAAAGGATATAGAAGGCAAAGGATTATCATAATGTCTGATAGTCAAGCAGCCATTAAAGCGCGAGTTCTTGTGTAATCAGTTCCAAAATGGTGTGGGAATGCCCAGGCAAACTCAATGAACTAGGCGAGAACAATATAGTCACCTTACTGTGGATTCCAGGACACACTGGAATAGAAGGAAACGAAATAGCAGATGAACTAGCGAAGAGGGGGACTGAAATACCCTTTTGGGGGCCGGAACCCTTTTGCGGAATCAGCTCCAATGTAATATTGGAAGAAATAGGTAAAGCCGAAGAAAAGAGAAGATCTGACAATTGGAAAGATCTAGTAGGGCTTGGGCTATCAAAGATTCTTCTGGGTGACTACAACCTGTTGAGATCAAATGAATGCATAAGTCAAAGCAAAACTGCACTAAGAGTTTTAACAGGAATCCTAACGGGACATTGTCGCCTGAATGGGCACCTAAAAAAGCTCAAAATAGTGGAGGAAGAAGATTGTAGATTTTGTGGAATGGAAGAAGAAACCTCCATCCACATACTTGCAAACTGCACAGTAATTCAGAATCCTAGTTAATTGAGGCCTGCAGATATCCTAAAATTCCTCCGGGAAATAGGACTAAAGGAGCTACTAGTCTCCGAGACTCTCCTCAGAAACTAAGTAGAAGCAAGGGGGCATAATAGATCTTTTAGGTCTCAGTGAATGTTACCCCAAAATACATACATACCAACTACTTATGAAAGACAACAAATCAATATAACAACGCAATAAGAAAATAATGTATGTTTGTTTATAAAAATAATAAAATAAAATAGTGTTAAAATTATTTTTTCCATGATAAAATGCGCATGACACAATTCGGCACGCACCGAAAAAGCTTACAGCTTGCACTTCTACATCGGCGTGCGTGTCAGCACGAAATTGTGTTGAGGATACTTACGTTTAAACATCATTTTCCTAGTGCAAGCTGCAAGCTTTTTCGGTGCGTGCCGAATTGTGTGCGCATTTTATCATGGAAAAAATAATTTTAACACTATTTTATTTTATTATTTTCTTATTGCGTTAATAAATTGATTTGTTGTCTTTGATAAGTACTTGGTATCTAAGTATGGAGCGGTTAGGTTACAGTTTACAGGAAAATTCACAAGGTAAATTCTACATCCAAAATAATAAAATAGCATTAACAAAGAAAATGCGCATGTGCAATCTCATTCAGGCTGACTGAATTGACATGATTGAGGATGGGTATCCGTTTTGCAGCACGCGTGCCGAAGTGCCCCTTTGCTAGCAGATTGATTGAGGATGTAGCTTTACACTTACCTACTTGCTTATTGATGGAGCTGGGAGACTTGTGTTGATGTAATATCAAGAAGTAGTAGTTTTTATTTTATTTAGAAAATCAAATAGCAACTATTTCAAATTATTTTTAATGTAGGTAGTATAAGTTTCTAGTCCGAAAGGTAAACGAAGAGCGGCTCGACGTAACTTTCATCACCTTATATTTTTCACATATCTGCTCACTTTGCATTTGCATTCTTTATCTTCATCTATTTCAAAATATGTAACATCTTACTTTCATTCAGCTATTTTATTAAGTTGTAATTATCTCAATTACTCATACTAATTCATCCAACTATCCTTTTTCTTTTTACTTTCTTGGTTCTATATTCTTTTGCTATTTTTGTACTTTTTATTTAAAATAACAAAAGCAGATGAATTAAACAATGCTTAGTACTAATTTTATTTCATTTTAATTATGTCTATGAATACTATTTACAATATATAAAATTACACTGGATACGTATAGAGTATCATCAATTTTTATTGTTGCAAAGACCTAACCTCATAAAAAAATGTCAAGAGAAATATTCAACAAACCTTTAAATATTGTTTATAAATTAAGTCGGAATGCATCAACATATTGATATAAACATTTCACTTTAAAATTTGGATAATTTTACATAAAAACCTCTGAAAGGCCAATATTTTAAATATAATTTAATCAAATCGATCACAAAATGAAAATAATTCAAAAATTTATTCCGCTATAATTTCCACGGCTAGAATAGCCTGAAGTAGTAGGCGTTAACGCAAATATATCCAGGTCAGAGACACGCTAAGCTATTTCTGAAGACACCATTCAACAAACTGACAGTATATTTGTCAAATCGTTAAAAAACGAGATTACTGAGTGAGGAAGACGTGAAGAAAAAGAGTAATCTAAGGTAAAGAGTTACCAAAGAGGAACCATAACAAAACAAAGAGAACTTATCATAAGGTTGATCAGGAAATGTGGCGAAGTTTACATTCAAACCCCATTCCATACTTTTTCTGACATTGTAACGACGTGGGATAGCGATTAATATTCGTTGTATTCAAGATAGGTACTATTCGGTATTTACAGGGAGATACTATCTTTTTTTCTAGTTTCCGCTATTAGAAATGTTTTAGTCTATACATAGTCAATATTAGGATTTATATTTTATCGGGTATGGTGTCCAATTAAGAGTTTTCCGTGAATATTTTCAAGCTTATTATGCATATAGAATAGTAAATTAGTGTTATCAGAATGTCCAATTTTTAAACATTTAACATTTGCTTACATAATTGCACCTATAGTCAGTTAGTTTCAAACTTAGTAATTATTATTATTTCTCTTACTTCTTGTGTGAAAGTCATGGAAAATATGTGCGACTCCAGTGTATCTAAGCGAATAATCCCGTCCCAATTCTGCTGTTGCCAAAGAAATTATAGACAATGTCTATTCAAGCCTCATTGAAAGCGGTAATGTCAGTAAGCAAGCAACATTAGGAGAATCGGTCACATGAACAAAAATTTTGACAACTGTATGGAGAATTGTGAACATTCCTACTTCGGTGAGAAAAAAAAAGGCAGACATTTTCTCGAAGACAGATACATTCCCTCTTCATAATTTAGAGTTTCGAAAAATTGAAGAGCATTTTGTACTTAAAATCAATGTATGTTATGCACTCTGACTAAATGCTCAAATTTAATATCTCTTATATTATATCAATTTCAAACAACTAAGATAATTATAATTTATAATAAAATTAAGTTATACTACTGTCAGTATATTATATACAATCAAATATCAGATTATTACACTGTTTAATTGGAATTGATGAATGTGGATGATAATAATAAGTAAATATCAAAATTTGTGTATTTCCATATATAGAGTGAGTGATAAAATAAAAATACTTTACAATTTATAAAATCGAAGGCATCAATATCTACCTGATACTTTTGGGCATTTTTTTAGAGATGTAGACCTGTTAGAGCATAAATGACAGGGATCTAAGTACATAGTGAACAGAAAATGCCCACTGAAAGATCTATTTAGATGAAGGCAGAAGTGAAGAGATGATATGAGCATTAAATGTAGAGAATTTCAATATCAATGTTTGTAGGGAAGAAACCATGGAACAAATTGTAAGAATAGCAAGAGTTAAGTGCTACAAAAGTGCCAAATTTTTTTATGATTAATTGATTTTTTGTTTTAAAAAACATACCAAGCAAAATTTGGACACCAAAATACTGGATGTTTTAAATAAACTATTGTACATAAAAATCATTTTTTGCTCAATAAATATAACAAATTCACCCTATTGAAAGCAAATTTCAAATCAAGTTGTAATATACAACATAGTTGAGCAGTTTATTATGAAAAAAATTGTATTTTTTTGGAATAGCATAAGATGATAATTTTTACATCTTTGGGTTCCTGGAGATTAATTTAAAATATATTTAAAATATTAGTCATCGGCCCTTGCACTTTCCATAGCTTCCTTAAGTGTTT
The DNA here is from genome assembly GCA_949126875.1 of Lochmaea capreae. NCBI lineage: Eukaryota > Metazoa > Arthropoda > Insecta > Coleoptera > Chrysomelidae > Lochmaea > Lochmaea capreae. Next base: position 4,502,914 of record OX421409.1, read on the forward strand.
TTTCGAATAATTTTTTAGCATCAGAAAATCCTTGCTTTGTTTTTCCAAATGAGTTGGGACCAGAGGAAGTAGGAGTGTCTCTATAAATAAAAACAAAGTATATAATGAAACTTTGAAAGCTAAGAATGTTGAAGATTTATGCATAAAATATTGTTTTAAACATAGCTACCTTCCTATATTTCTCATTCTCATACGAGCATGAGCTGGCATTTCTTCAGGTTCACTGTCACTATCTTGATTAAAAACATTAGCTACACTCATTTTTGGTTTAGCAAGGTGCTCTTTCTTTACATCTCCTAATTTCATCTGTATTGTCATACTTTTCAATCTATTCTTAGGAGCTAAGCTGACGTTTTCAAATTGTTTTGTAGACTCAGTTTTATCCTTTGATTCTTCTTTAATTAAACCTTTATCTATTGATTCATCTTTGATTCTCCTTGGTGAACGAGACCGAGATCTGTCTCTCTTCACTGCATGAGAACCTAACAAACACTGATACATTTAAGGCAATTTAATATAAGAAAATTATATATATTCAAGTATAAATCAGTACTTTTTTCTAAGTATCTAACGTATTTCAAACAAAACGAAATTAATTGATAACCCAATAGAGGTGCATTACCATTTAAACTAAAGTCTTGTTTTCTGCTACTCATATTTCGTGTGTATTGGGTAAATTTGATTTAAAGTTAAAATTATTTAATATTAATAGGAATGAGCCCTATATATTCAACCATGAACTAAAGCAAATGACAGATGAATCTAGATCTGACAATCCGATTGACTAGTGACGTAATCACAAATCATACTACCACCAGAGAGTGTCTCTGCTACCACTACCACTGTGTCGCTATCATATGTCAAGCAGTCAAGCTGAAAATATGGATGCTTAATCAATTAATCATAGATTGTATGAACGGAATAAGGTTGGGATATGCCTTTTTTCGTAATAAGTATGTGATTATATTGTATCCAAAATTAGTTACCGCAGGTTTGAATAATTTAATTTTAAATATAACTGGTATACTCAATGGTAACAGATTTGAGTAAAGAAGAATAATGCAACTCATTTCCGTTTGCAGTACCAACTATCGTAAAATCCCTAAGTAAAATCTTTATTTCCGTTTGACAGTCCTGTTAGGCTGGAGCAATGGTGAGTAAAGCTTTTTTAAACGTTTTACTATAAATTAAATAATATAAAATGTTAAATAACATATTTTAACAGTTCATGATATGTATTGTTTTATTTGATCATCAATTTGTTCTCAGATTTACTTTACATTAATTTTTTGCTACCTAACCTATTAGCTATTGTAACACATGGCATTATTTAGCCAATTGATGTTTTATTTATTTTTAAGACCTGTAAGAGGCGGAATGGAGGACGCTCCAAACACGGACGTGGCCACGTAAAGCCTGTAAGATGTACTAATTGTGCTAGATGTGTCCCTAAGGATAAGGCCATCAAGAAATTCGTTATTCGAAATATTGTAGAAGCTGCTGCTGTAAGAGATATCACTGAGGCATCAGTATATCAAGGTAACCAGTTTTCTGTCTCAACATTTTATAATCAGTACTAACATAAAATTATACAAACTACTTTTGTTCAGTGTAGTAAATTTGATGGGAGAAGTAATTTATTTTAAATTTTAAATGGCAATCGGGTTCCAACTGAAATATTTTTCTAACAATAACTTTCCTTACCACTTAACACCCCTTATCTTTTAATTAATAGTTATCATTCTTTCAGACAAGTAAAGGTACATATTTTAAATATTAAGTTATCCAAATGAACTCCAGTAATTTGTTTAATAATATTGAGAAATAATAATATGGTTATTCATTAAAAAAAACTATATAACATGTTTAAATAATTTCCAATTTTAATTGAGGGAATAAACAAAAAGATGAGCCCATTTATGCCCCTTAAGGTATCGCATGAGCAATATTTTCTGGTTCATTTTTAATATTGAATTAGTTTAACATAAAATATAAATAGTCATTATTTTTTAATTTTCAGTGAATGTTATTTGGATTCTAGAGATTATAGTTCTTGTTCTTTTATACTGGTGGAGGTTTTGCATTTCAATTTATATATTACATTTATGTTTTGTGATGGGAAACAGAGTTTGTTGAATTCCTTCAATTGTACTTTAGTCCACCATCCATAGGTTATTAATATTTATTATTTACATCGTTTTTTGTCTGCAGCATACGTTCTCCCTAAGCTCTATGCGAAGCTCCACTACTGTGTGTCATGCGCTATTCACAGTAAAGTTGTACGTAATAGAAGCAAGAAGGACAGAAGAATCAGAACTCCACCACAAAGGAACTTCCCTGGTAGAGATAACAACAGGGTTCAACAGCAACAACAACAAAGAAAGTAAAATTTTATGTTAGTTTTACAATAAAACAAAAAAAGGATTTTTGTTTTTTTTTCTCATTTGACTCCTTTGAAAAAATCAAAAGTTCAATAAAATAAGATGACCCATTGGTAGAAGTATTTAATTCTCTTATAATATGGTGTAATAAGAGCATGTTATTATTTCATTCAAGCTGAGTGCCAATTGTTGGTAACAAGCAGCCACTGGGTGCAATATTGGACATGATACAGCTATTAGATATTGTGTAGTTGGGTTGACAAGTAGTCTTGAAGGATTTAGTGGGTCACCTCTATCTACACCAGTTTAAGATTCAAATGGAATAATCTAAGAACAAATTAACACTTCCAGTTACAAACAAAATGTTAAACTGTCTGGTTCCCAGCAAACAGGTGAGTTTTTTTAACTTCCCTCTGGAAATGATACTTGCTGATGAGGAAGTGTTTCATGATTAAAGTCCAAAAAGTTATCATGTACCAAAGCTATCTGTTTTGTGGAAAGCACAATGGGTTTTTATTCCTACTTCTAGATGGTGAAGTGTAAAGTCACTGAACATATCGTTACCCTAATTCGCAAACCTCGTATCTCCAAAATCTAAAATTTCACAGGAGATAAGAAAAACTGTTTTTTGTTTGAAATCTTAGGAATATTTTTTTATACATTTATTCTATAATGTCTGTTGATATTGTAATAATAATGTTCTGAGCTCGTAATACTTTTACTGAGATTTCAACGGAGATACGTGGTGAGTTACGAGGCAAACAAACTTTATTTCAAATAATAAAATATCAAGTTATTCACTAAAAAAAACTAAATTTTACCCTGCTTTAAATAACGGCAAAGTGAAGAATAAAGAGAACCTAACTAATTTTTGTTCTATAAATATAAAAACTTGTATTTTATATTATTATTCATATGGTGGGAATCATAGAAGGAATGACAGTATTTTTCCAAGCAACTTTTTAGTTGCTGTAACTTATCTTTTGACATTTTTCAATAACCAGGCACTAATTAACAACAGAAAACACACATTCTGATTATTTGACAATAAATATACACCGGAGTTACGAGATTTGCTTTCATATTATGATGTTTTTTGGAGATACGAGGTTTGTGTTTTCTTTCGCTTTTCGTAGTTACAAGGTTTTCTAAGTACCGTTACCGTGGTCGGAGTTAGGAGCTTTTCTATTTCTGGAATTAATGTTTTAAAAATAGAATTGGAATTATGAGATTTTCCAATAGCGTTCGCTCAGTGCCATGCTGGTAGATGGCGCAAAAAACAGGATCTCGATAAATTCGGAGTTACGTGATTTGCGAATTAGGGTAACAATATGTTGACGAACTAACGAGAGTTGTTGCGTTTTAGATAAATTATCTAATGGTCTATAATTCGTTTATTCAATATATATTATAACAAAATTTGGGTGCTAACTTTTAAGACCTTTCTGGATTCTGCTCCTTCGAATTTGAATAATTGGAATTTGATTTCTGGATATTGATTTTAGTGCGCATAATTGTAAAAAATAAATGTAACAACAAACAGAATCTGACAACTTTTGTTTTATATTGTGGAAACTGAATTTAAATTAGGTACACTGGTGAGAAGTGTGAACATTTGCAAAATACTTACACATCATATGGGACTCCTTCATTAACTGTTTTTGATTTATTTTCAGAACACCCATGAATTCTATTGATTTTAGATGAATAGAGGTTTTTTTCCAACAGTTTAGGATAAATGAAATAAAACAATAATTTATGTTCATTTTATTTTTTGTAATTTACAAAAGTAAGTAGGTCCATAGTTTTGATTCATAGATGGTACAACAAGATGACCATATCTCAATATATTTGCATTAGCATACTCATAGACCCTTTTGGTTTGCAGCAATGCAGGTGACAGATCTCTAAAAAAAAAAACTTTAAATCATCGAGGGATTTAAAAAAAAATACGAGTGGGAATCTAGCCCGGTACATCTGCGACAATCGTCAGAGCCGGCAACAGCATGTCCGTTTATCATGGTCGCCTTGTGGCTCGAGCAAATCGACCTGTCAAACTGATTTTTACTAACTGATAAATACATACACATTTTGTATCATTTAGTTAATTACAGTTTCCTGTAACAATTGTCATATTTAAGTAAATCGTGTTATCAATAGACGTCAAGATAATAGTATCATACTATTATAACGCCTTACAAATTTGAAAATTAATTTTCAAAGACTAGATCGTTCACTAGGAAGCAGTATGTATATCTCGGGGTATAGGCCCCGACGGATATTGAATTACACTTCCAAGTTAAACGGGGTTGGTATATCTGCAAGATATGATTGGTCAACAAATTTGGCATTGCTGTTCTCTGTTTCATGCTCTCTCCTTTATGTTCCAGAATACGTGATAATGATCTTGAGAGAACAGCAGTAAAGGAGAATAGAGGAATGATCCCCAGGGAACGTTGTATTGCTGTCAAGAATTGGTGCCCAAAACCGGTGTTTCGGAATTCGGTCCGGGTACCTAGCAAAAGGGCTACCTGCTCACAGGGACCTTGTCCAAATCCGAAAGGGTGATTTCGTAATTCGGTCCGCTGTCGAAGCAGGTAGATTTCATGTGGGTATTAAAAGATTATTTTTAGCAATTGTTCTTCTGAAGTGCAGAGTGTAAGACGTGTTTATTTGTGTCCGTTATTGTGATTTTGTTTGTTTGTTTGACATGGAAAATATTAATTTCACCTCTATGACGAGTGAAAAGGGTAAGCGTTTATTAATAATAGATGGGTTTAAATTTTGTTTTCAAAAATCATTATCTCAAAAATACGAAGGAGGTTTGGTAGGGGTAGGTTTAGTTGGGTTATTATTGAAAATTATTATAATTCATTCTACAAAAAAATTGACTCAAAATACGAAGGTGGTTTGGTAGGGGTAGGTTTGGTTGGGTTATTATTTCACGTACTGTTTTTATTTTTGACGATACGCATTTAGCGTAAATTTTTAAACATGCCAGTACAACAACAATAAGTGTGTACTGTTGGTCCTAAGCCCAAAAAAATGTGAAGGAAAATAAAAGTCAAATTAAACAAATAGTAGGTACATGGGACCCAATTCCGAAATCGCATTTTCGCTGGTGTGACCACACTTCGAATTTAATCCTTTACAGGTAGTCCCTTCCGCAGGTAGCGGGACCGAATTCCGGTGCGTCCCCCAAAACACATAACCGTTAGGGATTATTTTGTTAGGCACGTTGTAGCAGATAAGTATTTAAATACTGAGAAGAGATTAGGATTAGGATTAGTTGAAATTTGAACTTACTTTTCTAAGTGGGTTGAAATGAATATTTTGTCCTAGTGGGGATCATTTGTAATAGTATGGTTCAAATGTTCAAAATATTGTAGGCTTTATACTGAGTACTATTTATTTGAGGTCAGCGCCTTTAGTGTAGTTGTACGGTACTCACAATCCACATTGTGAGTGTACCTGCTAATTTATATATGTCAGTTTTTATTCCGTCAAATGTTGTTTAAAAAGACTCAGCTGGATAACATTAAAAAAAAAAGTGGAACAGCTTACCAGTGTATTTTGAAAAAACTACCAGCTTTCAAAGAGAAGGCAAGACAATATTCACTATTCAGAAAAATGGGGAACAGCTTATTAGCTTACATTTGACTTTAGGAAAAAGTACCTACTAGTAAAAGAAAGGCTGGATAAAGATATATCAGCGCTAAGTTTTAAATATTATGATCAATATACATCGGAGAAGTAGAAAAGAAGCTACTTGTAGCACTGGACTCGTCGAAAATAGTATAACTTGAGCGGTAAATTCAAAATGGACAGAGAATAACCGCAAATGTAGATATGCACACTTGTCCAGTATGTCATCAACTTTTGTTTGCATGTATTTGTTTTTTGACGTGCCGTGCCTGACAAGTGAACGTTAACCTTAATACGCCATAATTTTTGTCACACAATGTACACATATCATTCTCATAATATGTAGGTACATCTACACAAATACTATAAACAGTTTCCATAAGTTGCAATCCGGCAACGATACTCGTACCAACTCTCTGTTCTTCCAATTTACCGCTCGAGTCCAGTACTGCAAGATGTTTCTGTACGATTTCATAATTTCTTAAATTTTTCAGTGTAATATCTTGAGAATGAAACGGTCAATAATTTTTCTTTATATTTAAACGCAGAATAAATGAATCAATTAACAGTTAGTTTTCGGAAAAATTCCGATTATATTTTCTCTGGAATTGAAAACTGGTTAAAAGAACAAATGCTCAATTGCTCTCCATGTTGATATTATAAACTTTAACTGTGTTTATGACGAGTTAAAGACGGTAAATCGACTTGAAATTGTAATGGTAATTGTATCATAATATCCTTAATAAATATATGAAAACAACAACTACCTTAAACTGGTCTAAACCATTACTATCAATAATTAATTAAATTCCAACCTGCTTGCCATATTCAAACTATAAAAGTACAAAATAAATTTTTCAGACATGCTTACTTGACAACAATTTCCATATTGGTTTCCTCCCACACTTGCTTTAAAGCCATGTGTACAACCCCATCATTTTGGATAGGGCTCAAAGAACAAGTTGAATATACAACAATGCCTCCTATTCTAACCAATTTTATAGCATGAAAAAGAAGTTGTCTTTGTAGCTCTGGTAACTGGAGTCTTTCTTTTATTCTTGACGGTTTAAAAATATTATTTTCATTTTCATGAAGTGAATGTCTATCTGTTGTACAAGGGACATCGACCTAAGGAATATAAAATGAGAACAGAAATGTATACTTTCTCCAAAAACGAAAATTGCTTACCAATATTCTATCGAAATTATCTTCTTCTATCATTCTAGCATCAATATTGGTCAACCTAATTTTTCCAGTTCGAAGCCATTTTTCATCAAAATCAAATAAAAACTGCTTATAGACACTATCAATCCTATTAACTCTAGAATTTGAAACATCATTCGACCAAATACTGGCAGGATACAGAGTTTGTAGAGCTAGTAAACTTTTACCACCAGGAGCAGCGCACATGTCCAAGATTTTGTTACCAGGTTTAATGTCCAGTGCTAATATGGGTAGAACAGAGCCACCATCCATTAAATAATAGTTATATACATCTTAAACAATAGCAATATTTGAATTTATTAGCAATAAATGACCATTGAGTTAGTATATAAAAGGAGACGCGTTGTCGTACACGAGTTTGCATTAATAACGGGATCACTAGTCAGAGCTTATTCCAGAACCAATATGTATTGACGAATAAAGTGCAGTCAGTGAAAGTATAGTTGAGATTTATAATAAATCATCACATAACAGAAAAAAATCTCTACTTTACACTGTAGACACAGAAAATTTGTTCAATATTATGATTACAGGGATTTCGTGGAAGTGTGAGGAAAGTAATAAAATAACTGTGATTTCACTGGAGGAAAACAAATTTGCTTATGGAAAAGGCCGAAGTTCAGCACCTCAATAGAAACTTTTTTTAAACTGTCCACTAATTTATATGGATGAGACATATATCCACTTATCGCATACACACTCAATAAACTGTAGTGACAATACTAACAAAGGCTATCATAAGCCTGTGTTGAAATGACAGATTAATTATTATAGTGTACGCAATGAGTGAAAATAGTGTGACCACATCATCAACTGAGCATGTCCAAATGATACAGTAATAGTGTACAAATTTGTACATTAGTAAAATTAAGCAAAATACCTGTCACCCAGTTTTGAGACTTCCTCCATATCATATTGATATCAGCCCAATTTAACTAGTATGGGCATCATTGAAATTATATGGGGTAAAAATGTATGTAAATTTCATGTTTAAAACCATTGAGAAGCTCAGATTTAATTTTTTTCTTCATTTAGCAGACGAATTATGTGAAAACAACAAGTGCACAACAAATTTCACATAGAACCAACATTAGATTGAATAGTTGATGAAATAATAATAAACATAAGTGGTAATAGTGATTCTGTATAAGTACCTATAACTTTTTAAAGAAATTCAGTATTAAATTGAGCAACAAGAAGGAAAGGGATCAAAATACATTCAATGGTACACAGACAGTTCAGAAGTAACTGGGATAGGAACCAAACACTCTGAAAGCAGTTCAATATTGTTAAAGGATATAGGAGGCAAGGGATTATCATGTCGGTTAGTTATGAACTGAGTTCTTATGTAATAAGTTCCAAAAATGGTATGGGAATACCTAGGCAAACTCAATAAACTAGACAAAGACATTTTAGTCATCTTACTGTGGATTCCAAGACACACTGGAATAGAAAGAAATGAAATAGCCTCTGTACTAGCAAAGAGGGGTACTGAAACACCCCTTGGGGGGGTCTGAAACCCCTTTGAGGTATCAGCTCCAATGTAATATTGGAAGAAATAGGCAAAGCCAAAAAAAGATCTAACTGTTGGCAGGATCTAGTAGGGTTTATAGACAATCAAAGATACTTCTGGGTGACTAAAACCTGTTGAGATCAAATGAATGCCTAAGTCAAAGTAAAACTGCACTAAGAGTTTCAACAGGGATCCTAATGGGACGTTGCCGCCTGAATGGGCAGCTGAAAAAGCTCAAAATAGTGGAGGAAGAAGAATGTAGATTATTTGGTATGGAAGGAGAAACCTGCATATTGCACACCAATTCAAAATCCTAGGACACAACACCTAGGGACATTAATGTAAGTTAGGTCTAAATCAGCTACTAGTCTCTGAGACTAATTAAAAGTAAGGGGGCACAATAGTGTAGTAACGGTTTAATGTAGGAAATTAAATAAGTCAACCCAATCTATCAAGTTTATTCTACTCCATATATCAATCTAAACTCAAAATGCTGATTGAACCAACCATTCATCTTTTGTTTAAAAAACAATAACTAAAATTACCAGATATAGGTGTAACCCACTTTGTTATTGAATTAATAACAATATTATAATAATATTCATGTCCCTATATGTTTATTAAATATAATTACAATTCCCAACTCTCTGTATTCTCAACAGTTAGCATCAGACAGACAGACAGAAAACAGCAGTCAATAGCCAAGACTACTGTTCAAGCTCATAGCTCTCCAAAATAAAATCAATTCATATAAAAATCAGAATGTACACCCTTGATGATTGCTTTTTATTGGGTTTTTTGAAAACATTAATCGTTAAAGGGAATTTAACAATTAGGTAAACAACATAAAACATAAGCATATTGTTTCAATAAAAACTCTCATCAAAAAACACTTCAATATTAAGTAGATCACAAAATCGCTCATAGCTAACAAATATTGGAAGGTGAACAGGCTTACAGTGGTTCTGAATCCAGCTGTCTAGCTAAATACTTTAAATTCATTGAAGTAAATTTATAGAAATGTTTTGTGGTGGACTATTTAGATTGGAGAATACATTAAACAGCTATGATCTGTTGCCCATTGCATGTTTGTACTGTATATCCAGGTATATTGCAATAAACTTGAAGTATAAAAACTCTGATGCAGAAAAGTCTATCTCCCTTCCAAATAATTTTACTTTTTCCTTTGTACATAAGCTGTACTTGAAACATTGGAAACAAACATTTGAAGTTCAGTCCCAAATGTTATTCATACTAACCCAGAAAATTGTATTCCCTATTATTTCTCATTTTCTACATGATGCCTGCTGTAGTAACAATTATTGAAAACCAGCAGAAGTATGATGGGCCTGATACTGCTTTTGGTCATGTGGTTACCTCCTTCATACACTAGCTCAATGTAAATGACACACCATGCAATGCATGGTCTATTCAACAAACTAATATTTATTGTTGAGTACTCACCTGTTGTTGACTTCTTGGGTGCTGGAAAATTATTTTTGTTTCCTTCTTCAAAACAATATATATCTAAATGATCAGGAAAATGAAAATCAAAGTCTTTTTGGATGTTAACACCAAATTGTGTATTTTGATCATATAATTTGTAATGACTTGATTCCAGATAAAAATCATCCTTTCCTTTAATTTTGGTAGTGGGAATGAATTCATGTAAAATCTCAGTGGAAAGTGCATCTTGAACATTCACTAGTCGTCTAGTATCATATTCTGCCTTGGCAAGACTGCTTTTTAATGATAAATCTTTGGCTTCTAACTTTTGTGGTTCAATCTCTATTTCTTCATTTTCAACTTTCTGTTCCAATTCCTTGTCAGCTTGAAATACCTCTTCCAACATTATATTACGTTTATTACTTTCAATTTCTTCCTTGATATAACCTTTCTCCAAGTTGAATAACACACGCATATTCAAAGCTCCTTTGAGTTCCAAATCGTATTTAGTGTCTTGAATATCACCATAATAGTTAAGCACAGCTACATGCTTATTTTTATATAATAATGCTTTACGAATTGTTAACCACTTTTTGCCAAATACTTGCTCATAGAAATCATCAAAATGGTTTAGAGCTTTATCTACGGGATGTATTTTCTTCCGAACAACAGACTACAAAATGAAACATTTTTTGTTTGAAAAAATTATTATATTTAGAGAATATAATTACCTACCCAATGGTTTACTGGATGTTTATATCTAACTAATTTTTTCGTTTCTGTCCTTATATGTTTTAAAATACTATAAGAATACATTTTTAAATTATTGTTATTCTCGCTTCAAGTTTTAGTTTCAGCCTGCAGCCTGCATCAGCATCAAAGAATACACCATAGAGAAATAATATATAATTTTGTCTATGGAATACACCGTTGGTGTATTCTGTGGCCTGCATAACCCAATATTTCCTTCATTTTTAAAAGCAGTTTAGCCACAGAGCCCACAGACCACTTATGGTCTGTGAGTTTAGCTATGGCTACTCTTCTTTTTTTAAAAATCGGACTAGCAATGGTGGAGACAATGATGGAAATCTGTGATGGAAATCATGGTGGTTAAAATAAATTTAGGGTGGCAATAAGTAAATATAATATATATTAAAACACAGGCAGTACTTAAGAATAAAAAAACAAAGAGTAGAAGATACTCCAATGAATATAAGCAGTTCGCTTTGTCATTGAATTATTTAGGTCCTAGAGCTTATGCTTCTATGCAGAAAATTCTTTATTTGCTATCACAACAAATCCTTCAAAAAATGACCGAACATTTCTCATGCAAACCTGGGCTAAAAAATCCTCAAATATATGAAGCTCTTCAAGTAAAGGTGATGAGGACAAACATTGTGGTATATGCATTGACGAGATGTCTCTTAAGAGTAATTTGTGTTTTGATACAGGGCGTGATGAGATTGTTTGCCTATATGTAATGTAGGAGATGAAAAAAAATATGCAATGGTAGCTGAGAATGCTCTTGTAATTATGGCTAGAGGATTATATTCAAATTGGAAGCAACCTCTAGCTTATTTCTTTGTGCATACAAGTTTTGAAGCAGAAATACTGGTGCACTGTATACACAACTAATTCTAATTATTTAAATTAATATTTGCAGTAAAATGAGGACAATTATATAAATCACTAATTATAACATTGGGTAATTTGTCTATTTTTAAAGTAACTTGGTTATAAGACAGTAATTGGGATGTTAAATTTGAAGTTGAAGGTGTAACAATATCTATGAAATCGTTTGATTTGGGCTGCGAGATTGACAAATTTTCTGCCAGGGGCATTTCTTCAGAACTTTGATTTTCGGTTCCGAAATTTTTTTTGTAGTTTCTTTTTTATTTTGTAATGAATTTTCAATATAATTATATTTTTCACTAAGTCTGACACTTCTGTCAAATTTACTGACAGCACAAAAGTTTATACAACAAACGACTAAATTGAAGACAACTAGATAATTACGTAGCTAAAAAAGAGTGTTAAAATGAAAACCCCATTTTAAAAGCATTGGTCATTTACGCACGCTTTTGGGTGTTATAATGAAAGTCCCATAGAAAAAGCGTTGTTCATTTACGCACGCTTTTTAACGTAGGTATAATTTATGATTTCACACATTTTTTTTGGTTCGTAAATGCCTAATTCTATAGTCCTAACTGGGAGGGATGTTCATCAACACTACTATATTTCTTAGTGTAGTTATGGTTTTACTTCGAATCAATACTCTTGTTACTTTTCTCAGTGTGTCAGGTAGTTTATGTTTAAATGCCTCGACGTATTTCCGCTCAATATCGTGTAAGTCCGACTTCAGAGGAACCGACAAAGCTTTCGTCTCTTGTTAGATTGATTGGATCAGCACACCAGTCAAAGGATTGAAGTCATCGGCACATCAGCCTTAAGTCTTTTTGTGCTCTTGGTTATGCCGTTTATGTGAAGAGACCAGCCCTCAGCAGACTTTTCACTAGGTTCTTCTTGGAAAAATCCTCCCTTGGATGTTCTAGTCCTAGGAGTCTGTCTCCAGTGAGATAATGCTTCACAATCGAAGATAATGTGAGAGGATGTTTCCTCCTCTTCCATGCACAACCGACAGATGGGTTCCTCCCTACATATGCTGATTGTATACATGTGCTTCCTTAGGGTACAGTGACCGGTGAGTAAACCCGTCACTATCCTTATTTGGCCCCTGCTAAGGTTTAGGATTCCATTGGTCAGCGTCTCCGAGGGTTTTTTGACCAGGAGTTTGCTGTGTTCCTGTTATGGCACGTGTCTCCAGTACGACTGGTGTTTAGTTTGAGTCCACCGAGATATACAACCACGTGCAGCAGTTTTAGATATCCCAAATACTTAGGCCCGCCGCTAGCTGTTTAGTAGTATAACGACTACTTACGCTGAGTTTTGTCAAAAAAGGCTATTTAATGTTATCTCATTATGGTGGGAAAAAAGAAAAGAATCACAACGAAGATAAAACATTTATTTTGATTAGGTACATAGTATCTACCAAAATTTACCTCTTCTTGCCTTTATATTTGCGCAATCTTGAATCACTTTTCTTGTATCCAAGCTCTAAGAGTTCATGTTCAATAATTGAAACTATAGCTAAATTACTTAGTCTCTTCTGGAGCATTGTTGATCTTAAATAGTTTTTAATAATTTTCAATTTTGAAAAGGATCTTTCACCAGATGCAACTGAAACTGGCAGTGTAAGTAATATTCTTAGCGCTACTGCTGTGTTCGGAAATGTTGAAATTAAGTCATTAGTAAAAAGATATTGTGGATCATTAGACTGGTTTTCTGCAAAATGCAACTTTAATGCAATGATTTCATTAAACAAATCAATACCGTCAATATATGATTCACCACTTGAATCATCTTTAAGCCTCAGATTTAAATATTTACAATGTTTAATCAACTCATCATTGGAGTAATTCTCTGCCTACTATTGATTTCCCATTATCCTTCCCATTTTCCAATTATTAAGTTAAGAATTAAAACGAGATTTTACCCTAAATAGAATAATTTTTCGAAAATTTCCTCACAGGTCCCGTCTTTTCAAATCTTAGGTTAGACGGTCCGGAGCACCGGGGTGTACCACCTGGCCTACGATAGCTACGTACCGATTAAAACTTTACGAAATGATCAAGTGCGTATTCACCATTAGGTTGAACCTCCATATGTCGATAGGGATTAAATAAATTCAAAGTCATTGCAGTGAAATAGTTATTCTATTGTAAATATATACTTAACGGTATTATATACAATTAAACAAAAAAAATATTGCAAGGATACCGAACAATTACACGGAATATTTGATTTTTTTTAAATGTTATACAAAATACGATTCACATGATCAAAATTATATATACATGGCATTTTCCTCTAAAAGCTTTTACCCTTATTACTGGATTTCGATAATATTTAAATATTTGACGTTGTGATGTTACTAACGAAGTTTGGTCGCGTTTATCCCAACAAAGTTGATCAGGTAGCGATTTTTAGAGTGATTCTTCTGAACGTGCTTATCCATAACCCAATTTTATTTGATATATGAGTTCAAAAATTATTCATTCATTTTCGATTTCAATTCAGTCAAATACACACAACAAGAAGCAGTGGCGGCTAGTACATACTGTATAGCTCCCAAAAAATCTTCTAATTAAATAAAATATTTCCTTTTATCAAATATAAAATTTATAATATATTTTGTAAGGCATTCGCATTGTCAAACTACTAGCGCAAGCCACAGCTTAAATAACAAATCAAATGCAGGCTAAGCGTAAGTAAAGTCCACCAGTGGAATAACGAACCTATTTCGCGCGATCGTTGAAATTTTATATAGCCACAAGAAAAAGGCCCACATGTGATGGCATGACATATGACGGCTAATTAAAAACATGGCGTCTGTGGCCACAGTTTTATGCGAAGTTTCTCTTCTTGTTGTTGGTGTATTATTTGATTCAGTTTAATGATTCCTACTAGTGTATATTCATTTTTAAGATACAAATGTCTAAAATATCTTTAAACCAAAATGTGTGATGTCATTTCATATGTTTATTAACATAATATTTGGCATAATGCCCGAGCTAGACAAGTCACTACGCATTGTTTTTCTAACCGCAAATGCGTATTTTGAAAGTGACAAACTGATCAAATTGAGAACCGACTTTTATTTAAAGTTTATACAATTGTACGTTAGGAGAAATGTCTGTTTCCGAACTCATTTTTTTATGAATGCAGTTTATGTTCACAACGGACGTGTGGTTGCCTTTGACACTGCAATCGTTCTGTCATAAAGTTTTCACGCATGTCGACAGCACTAGCATATTCCAAGCCAGGACGGTCAATCAAGACAGTCACAAGTATCTAGCCTGAAAAACTAGCCTCGTGTAATCATTTATGGGTAGCGTAGCGTATTTAAATTCTGATGAAAAGAATGGCGACTGCTACCACAGCCCTAACATCTGATAAGTTGACAAAACATGAGCAGGAAATTGCTGATTGCTCCGGTAGCGCTACGTTGGGATGAACGCGATCAATATAAAGGTTTTTTTTTGTTCACTGGGATAGTATAAGAATGAATTAATCACAGTATTGTAGCATTTTCTTTTCGTTAACGGTTAGCGTTTTAATAAAAACAACTATTTGAATATTACACATCCCTTGGGAAAACACTTGATTCTAGCACTGAAAGAAAAGTATTTTCTGTAAACAACCACGGTGTGAAGGACATGAACACATAAAAAAATAAAAAAAAAATGTACAAATATTGACACAAAAATAAAAGCTCTAATAAATAGTTCACTAAATATCATCCTCGTGTGACTACTCCACTTAACACAGTTCTTTAAAGAATAGACACTTGCAGAATGACATCTTCTTACACTGTTGACATAATCGTTTTAAAAAATATCTTTTTTTAGTAAATTCAAAGCTCTTTCATAGGGTTTCAACAAAGTTTGTTAGGCCGATTAGTTACAACACGGCCTTTATCATTGTTAAATCTAATTGCATAAAAATAATGATCGTGAAGAAATTCATAAATACAAAAGATATATTGAAAAAAATAGGGGAAAAATATGAAAGTTCATTTAATAGCCAGAAGAACAGAAAAGTAGCAGAGGAAATGAAGAAGGTGCATAGGAAAAGTAAGAAATTGAAAAAAAAGTTGTGAAGATATAAGATGAGATCCAACATTAAAATTCATAAAGAAGACACAAATTGATCAGCGAGGACATTTATACTGAATAATAGAAATGTAAAAAAGCCGAAATTCTGAAAAATCAGAAAGAATTCGTGAAAAAAACAATTTTCTCTATCTATCGATTATTTAAACATTTCCCTGTCCATATTCAGTCTTTACATGAGGAATAAATATAAAGCAATTATTTTTTAAATATATATCCTTTTTTTCATAACATACACGATAACTGCCACCAATTTGCGATAAAAGAAATTTCAGAGAATTGATTGCCAATCCAACTTAAAAATTGCAAAATAAAACGATTGTAAAATTTCAAACTTCTAAAAATTATAATATGTACATATTTAAAGAAAGAAAAAAAAAACAGTAAGAAGATGCAAGTTCTGATTCTTAAAATTCTAGTTGCAAACAACTTGTATAACTGTAGTGAGCCTTTTTCTAGAGAGCGTTTCGATGAGGCACCCAAGTTTTTTCCGTGTGATCGAAACGATGCGCCAACCATTGTTGTTCCAACAGTTTGTATCGAGCTGTACTCAAGTATAACGGTTTTCCTCGCCTGAAACAGAAACATCAATTCTGTTTCAACAAATAACGATGCATTATCAACAATATAAATTAATTATTTCAACCCTAACTACGTGGATCTTTCAATACCTATCAAAAAAAAGAGCCACAATAGACTCTTGCGAGTCGCAGTGGAGGGCCTTATAGACCCACTCACCATAAACCTAACCTATCAAAAAAATCAATAAATAACAAATTCTACTACTGAAATATAACATATACAAGTAGATTCTTAGAAAGGGCCTCACCATATATCTTCTTCTACCTGTGATATTACAAAATTATGACATTCTGCATTTTCTGTCTTCAGTTAATGTCAACGTTCTGTTTGCTATTGAGATTATTGAAACTATTCGTATAGCTAAAACTTTAGATCGTAATGTTTCTTTTTATCATCGAAAATGGCTTTAATTATTTCGTATGCAAAATATTCTTCATTTAGTTTAGCATCAAGTATTTTGCGAATATCATATTCGTAGAAACTGAATCTATTAACGACTTTTTCACGCATCAAAAATCGTTGATCACGTAGTGGTGGGCAATGTGTAGCTTACAAAGTTCCTAACCGGTGAATTAATACGCTTCAAGGGTTCCGAAATGGAAATATATAAAAAGTGGAGTCTGAAAAATCTTCACAGCCACTTTTGAAACATAAAATGTACTAAGCGGTAGAACAATATTGAAACAGTACCAAGAGAAGATGCAAAAATAAATGGATTTGAGTCTATTCCGGAGGGTGTTTGAGAAGATAATCGCAGAATCAAATGTTTTGGACAGATATTGATTCTCCGTTGGCTGAATAAAATATTTGATATGCCATATGAAGTAATGCATAATATAAATTAGTTTTGCACAAGAATTAAAGCTCTATAACGTTTCCCACATTTGGTATGCATGATACAATTCACACGGCACCTCAACTGTAGAGTAGGGAATAGATGCAGGAACACAGTACATTTGTGATGGGGAGTTTATAAAAAATCTTTAGTTTCTTCTCAGCTCTAGGTATAACGTGTCATAAATAGACTACATTCTCGGTGAAAAAAGTACAGAATCAATAAGAACCGATTCTAAAGTGCCAGTAGCCTGTAGTAGTTATTCCTTCTATATTTTATACCTAGAATTATAACAAGAATAAAAGGTTTTCGGTTTTACAATGGATTTTTATGACAGGTACAGTGTTATTTCGAGAATGTCCCGCTGGTAGTTCCAATCAACCAACGTTTTGATATTTTATTCCATAACTCAATTCTCTTAGATTGTTTTGTTATATTAGCGAGTGGAAGACAATTATCTGAATCATAGGTACATGCGAGATGCCTCCCCTACTTCCTACACACATACTTTGCTTCTGTGAGAACTTAGAAGGACTCAGACACTTTGGAGAATATATAATACAACCTTCTCAAGTACTGAAAATCTCTCCAGATACACTGGTTGCCTATATAGAAGATACGAAGCTTCCGGAATGGAAGTAAATAACAAGGGTAATGGTACAAAGATTCAGCTCAAGTGCCTTGGCTGTTGAGCACAACCCAAACGTATGAATGGATGTCTCCCCCACTTCTCTAGAACCGCAGCATTTAAATCTCCCATGGCCCGGGACTAAAAAATGGAGGGGCCACTTAAGGAATTCTAGATCCCGGAAAAACTCGGGTGGTAGTTAAATTTTTAGACAGTTTCGGTGAATAATTTTGGAAAATATCTCAAGTCACCAGATATGACGATACAGGCTCTCCGCCGATAATGCTATAAACCCCCCAAGCCACTAGCTAAATACGGCTCTGACCCCAGCAATTTACTTTCATAGTTTATGCGAAAGTTTTGTATGTCAGTAGGAGTTCCTGTGTGTATAACATACATTCTGCACAATGCAGATATCAGGCGTCCAGTTTTCTAATTAGTCCATGGAAAGAACCCAATATGCTTTGAAAAAGTATGTACAACCAGACCCAGTATACGTCGCTTGGGATATTACGTGTACGCGACCTACTTGAACTAATGCCTAATTTCTGCACACACATTTGTCGCGTAACGTCGTAAAGCATAGCATCGCGTGGATGGTGTCTAGTGGGTTTCGAAGTAAAATCTTGATGCTGATTGGCTATTTGAAAAGAGTCGGACTGTAGAAGGTAATCTAGATTCAGAGGACCACAATAGGTCTGAAAATATTGCAGTGGAATTAGCCGATTAGCCACTTCATCAAATCTAATCTGTTATTTACTTAACTACCGTTTAATTTATTTAAAAATGTGTGCTATGGAAATGATATGTTTCAATATATACAAATATTTTGACACTTCTTGCTGGAGTAAATATAAGTAATAATACAAAACAATTAATGTTAATATTCATCCTAAATAATATAAGTACTTATGTATTTGTTGGTATTCAATAAAAAATAATCCTTGTCTTTGTAGTATTTTGGAAATGTCAAATTTGGAAGTGACGTTTGGTTTCGCAGCCGTTGCTATGGGTATATACATCGGGTTTTTATATTATCAATAACCCAATTACCATTTTACAATGGTAAAATTGTAAAATGGTACATACGCATTACTTTATATCGCAAATCAACTATTTTATTCTGACAACGTGTTTTGAATATCGAGAGGTTTGTTCCTTCCCTTTTTACGGTAATAAGAACAAAAATCGAGAACGAAGAATAAAACTCCGCCCAAAGCGTCAGATTATGCGATCATCCTCAGAAATAGACCCGATTCGACTATAATCAATGTAATTTCACCCACCACAGCGTATTCAACGTTTTTAGATGCGCGAAAAAGTCGTTAATGGATTGTTTGTATGTTCTGGGTACTTGGCAAGTTGCGCAGGCAAAAGTGTGTTAAAATTGTATGGATAATATTTTGCAACCTAATAAAGCCATTTTCGTTGACAAATAGACACAGGACAACCTAAAACTTCGTTCCAGTGATCTATATGCTAGGTGAAGATTAAACCAAAAATCGATATTAACTTAAGACAGAAATTGCAGAATCTCATAATGTTATATAATAGAAGATCTATGATGAGATAATGACCCTTTCTAACAAAAATCATTAACTTTTTGCGTTCGATGTGTAATATTATATACTTACTTTAAATCCCTATCTTCTTCTTCAAAATCATCTAAATATAAAGATCCCCACAGGCAAGCCCTGTGCCCTCTAATGACTATAATATAAGTTGAAGTAACGACTAGAAATATGCCGGTACCGGCTCCGCATTCAGCAGCATGCGCGACCGCTTCACAAATGTTCTGTTGTTTGCAACAGTTTTGCTTCAAACAAACTATAGTGCCGCACAACAGACAGATGCTAGTTTCTTGAGCTACCGATTGGCATTGCCTACAAGGTCGTTCGTGGTAATACTGAAATAAAAACAGATTATTAGATAAAAACAAAACTTTCGTTTGCTTTGAAAATATGTATTATTGTATCAAAAAAAGGTGATGAAATATCAATACTACTACCCTGAAAATAAACGACGTGTACCCTGATGTGAAAATGCTATATTTGTATGGTCAGTCGAAATGTCACTTAGGAACACATAATTTCTGCATGAGTGTATTTTCGGGATAAGTATGAAAATTCTATTTCCACTTTTGTGTTGATATGTTTTTAACAGTTCTCTAATCTCACATCATTATAATAACTATACCTTGTTTTTGAACTAAGAAGAACGATTTGAATTTAAGTTGACATTTCTGCTGCCTAGTGATTGTACAGATTGCCCCCCGTTTCACACAGCTCTTTTGATACAACTGACAACCACATTTGTCAGTTTGTATTAATTTATATAAAAATATTAATTAGTTTAAACCTTAGAGTAATACAACAAATAGAGTCCGCGAGTAATTCATAAAACTATCCGAAAAGACGGCTAACATTCCATCGCCATACATATGTTTTCATCAATGATTTTTAACTATGACAAAGCTAAAGTGCTAAGTATGTAGTGATAATAATTAGAAAATGGACTTTTTATTATTAACAATATGATTAAACGTTAATTCTTTAATGTGCTTGTTTCCTTGGATTTGGTATAACATTATTTTTTCAATTTATGAATATTAAAAGATGAACACTTTCAAGCTCTGGCAGCGTTGTGCGAAAACCATAATTTTCACGCCCTCCGAACTAACTCAATTGGTGAAATTTATCGAAAGGCTTTCGCAGCCAGCTGACTTTCTATTGGCAAGCGCGTGCGTGCGTTCCTCCCTCTCACTTCGTCAATTGACTGATATTGACTATCCAGTGGCGTTGGTATTGTCAGTGTTTTGTGCGGATTTTGAACTGTTCCGTATCCATATTGAATTCAAGTACGATTCTTAACATTATTAATTTTTAACAAATACCTACCGTGTTTTGAAAAATACCTTATAAAGGCAAAGCAAAAATCAGTTTCTATATATAATTATTACATCATAATTATTATTTTTAATACTATTATAAAATAGGTACCGTACGCCATTGGTACGTTTATGACAGATATCCGCCATGTTTCCTCGCCCCTTACCGATGCCGCGTAGCTTCAGATAAACTTGCCAAACTATACGCACACACACAAATATCAGTTGGAAAGACGAAAACAAGAGCTTCAATAAACTAGGAACTTCGTAGTAAAATCAGGTAAAATTGATAGTAAAACGGTTTCCGCCCTTTTCTCGGTGCTGCCATATTTCAGTATAATGTAGATATGCCGTCTTTCGGAGGAGACGTGAAACCGAGGTCCCGAGTCCATGGATGTTGGGCTCGATAAAGAACCCTACCACTGGTTGGAACACCAGTGGGTTCGGCAAAATTTCCGGTTAGGGGTAGAGTGCTCCCGGCGTCGGTGATTAGCCTCAGTTGCAGATATAGACCCACGTTAAATAACGAAATAAAAAAAACATTATTAACCAAACTGTTTTTTTTTGTTCTTTCCATATTGTCTTTTATTGTCATCCAATTCTGAATTATGTTAACCTTTATCCGCGGTATGAACATCCAAAAAAGCGGCGTTGCTTTTTGTAAGATAATCACCATTTCCCCTAAGTTTAGGAAATTTTAGGTTTAGAATGGGCGCTGTCGCTTACATAAAATGAGATGGATGATGTTCTGAGGCTCTTATTATACAATATACTTTGTTATCCATTTTAAAAATACCGAAACTTACCGTGAATATTCTTTCATATTCCCTGGGTAACTGTAACAACCTTGGCGGATACCATAGAATATGTTGTTCGGCTAAAAATCCTTTGGCGGCCAACTGGCTTTTCCCAATGAATATTCCTAATTGTTCGCACCAAGCTCGTGGAGTTTTCGTTTCTAGACCCAAATCCATGGTCCACGTCAAAGCTACGGAAGCGTTAAACCAGCCCCAATCCATTGATTCGGTTACGAGTTCTAGATAGTAAACTAGTCGAACGAATTCGTTGTTTGGCTCATAAATATCCGGAAGCGGTTGTTGATAAAGATGATGTTTCAACAAAGCTGCAATTCGAAGAAAGGGGAGACATAGTTTTTGAACCTGGAATTAAAATTACATGTTATAGAATAAATCTAAGATTGTTGAAGAGCATATATGGTAAAAAGAACATTTTGTAATTTATACTTCAGTACATAATACTCATTATTTAATTTCTTGACAAACTTTTGTAGTTGCTCGTTCACTGCTAATAGATCAGTAATTTCACTTTTGAACTGTTCTGTGCTATTTCTTTTGATCAGAATGTTTAATCAATGAGGGGTACAGACAAAAAGACATTGCACAGAGAATCAATCGACTGTTTCTCGCGTACTAAAACGTTACAATGAGACTGGAGGATACAAAAGGTCAAGGACGTAAAAGATGTACAACGCCAAGGGATGAGCAATGCTCTTGATCGCAAAGGACAGTTATTATTTGGCCAACGGCAGGGAAACGCTGAATTATATAGCAAACACCCAGCTAAGATCCTGTCCAAACTGGTGCAGGGAACAAAGGTGCTGGACTGGGTGCTATGAGAAAGCACGAGCAAAAATACAATAAGCCATTAGGCTGCAGTGTTATCGGAGAAAAAAGTCAATTGTTTCAACCCTTACTACGTGGAATCTTTCCATAATTATTAAATAAAATCCATAAATGTCTAATTCCGTAACAGAAATATAACATATATTTTCTCCTGAAGATGCAAGTGTAATTTGTGAAACTGGTCGAGTAATATAGTGTTTAGTTTATTCAACAAATGTATGTTTTCAAGAAAAATTCAAAAAAAGGTCCACTATTAGAAAAAAAAATTACCGATTGTTCCAAATAGTAACACAAATTTGCAAAATCCTATGTAACGATTATTATTAGTGGACGCCGTGTGTGATTAAAATTTTGTCCTGAATAAATCATAAAAGGTGTATTATAAAAAATAATAGTTTATTTGCTCACCTGTAGTTCTAACCCAACCATATTAACTTTAACAGACTTATCGTTACCACTTTCGCTATCGTCATTATCGTCCATATAAAGATCGGTCTGTCCTAAGCATTCGTTGATAAGTCCCAAAGCGTCTGTCAGATTATTAATGTGTTCTTTATTCGCACCAGCAGCTGCTTTTGCTCTTTCAAATCCAGTCAAACCGCAAGACATTTGAGCTACTACTTGGTAGTACAATAAATTGTATACCATTTGAACGGTTGTTGTAAAATATGCTGAAATTATATGTTTGGAATGAATAACGAGTTAACCTAAAAATTGTAAACTTACTTTGATCTAAAGGCATGGGTAATAGCAACACATACTGCAATAACAAAGCTATAGGATCTCGTAATAATAGAGGCACTTCCCTTTCGATTGGCGCTAAAGTTGTTACCGATACTTTAGCAGACATTCCACATAATTGTTGAAAACTCATCCACGCTGGCCACATCGCCAATACACGCGCTACTCTAGCATGAACAGCTAGTACGTGAAGAAGAGGAACTAAAATTGATAAAAATATATTAAAGTAACACTGACAATTGATAGCAGATGAAAAAAGTTGTCTTAATTCATTTGGTGAGCAAACGGTAAAATTGAGTGCTCGAATGAACTAACTTTGACATTGTTTTAAAAGTGTATGGCCAAATTTTATTTAATGCTCGGGAATAAATACCTATGCAATCCCTTTTTGGTAAGAGAGTGGAATTGTTGGGAAACTGGACTAGTGATCCACCTCTTTGGATAAGTTCTACTTCCAGATTGGTTCTTGCTATCGAAGTAACGAAAAGAAGCAAACTTTGTAGTATTATTGGTTTTTCGTTTTTAAGTTTAAACCTTGCTTTTAACTGTGTACTATTGGACATATCTTCCATTGCCTTTCCTATGGCTTCCAACATTTTCATGGTATTCTAAAAAATATGCTTTCAAAAAAAATTCATACACCTCAACATCATTCAATTTTGTTAGGAGTTAGTTAGGAACATACTTACAGGTTTTCTATCGTTTTCTCTTAAGAAATTACTGAGTTCTTCTAAAGTATGCGACATATTTCCGGAAGGTCTTGATCGCACCATTTGCGTTTTATCTCCCAATTGTGAGGATAAAGGTAAAAATGAATTTGCCAGTTGCCTGCACAAAGGACACAAGTATTCGCCCCTAGAAACATAGTTGGTAAAATAGATATATTATGTGATCTTAATGTGCAAAAAAACAATACAGAAATGTGAAAAGTTCAGCATACAAAATTGGAGGCCGACTGCGGCAATGGAAGCCATTCCCAAGCTTCCGCCTCTTGTTCTGCATGTTAAGACGGAAGCTAGAATCGCTGCATGGGCTGGAATTCAACAGGAATTGGCACGAAGAGCTGTCTCATTGGAGATATAGACTCCTAGGACAATACATTGTTTTTGAACTAAGAGAAGCGGTTTAAATTTAAGTTAGCATTTCTGCTTCCTAGTTATTGGTTAGATTGCCGCCCGTTTCACACAGCGCTTTTAATACAACCACATTTGTCAGTTTTGTATTTATATAAAAAATATTCATTAGTCATCAATCATCAACACCTATTTTTTGCATTTGTTGTTTTATTTTCAAAAAAGTATTATATTCCAACCAAGTTAATAGCTATTTTAATTATTTAAAAACTGTTAAGACAAAATCTATACTACATGCTTGTTATTTTATGTTAATAATACAAGTTTTTAAGTCAAATCTTTTTTTTGTGTGAATACTTTCACATCAAGATCTACGTACATTACAGTACAATATTATGGTATTTTTCGATATCAAAATTTGTTTAATTTTAGTTTGTGTTATTATGACCGTACATTTTTTCATAATAATGTGACATTTGATTACTAAACTACTTTCGCCATAGCCTGTGACCAATGATGATTCGATATTTGTCTTAATATATCATTGGGCACGACAACTACGAACAGTACAATACGTATTTCATAAAACTGTCAGTTAATTCAAAAAGTCTGAACACGACCCTTTCGGAACACACTCCCAATCTAGTAACTTTTGGTGGTCTGTTTGAGGTTTCTTAAAATGCTCCTAATAGTTTAAAAACAAGGTATAGAGTACCCAAGGGAGGATATCTCCAAGAAGGACCTAATGAAAATACTGTTGAGCCTGATAAAGGCTACTGGTCTCTTCACATAAACGGTATAACCAAGAACACAACAAGCCTAAAGGCTGAGGGGCCGAAATCTCGAAGCCTCTGACTGGTGGTGCCGAACCAAACAATCAATCAACCCAATAACAAATTTCATTATTATAATGCTTGTCAAACATAGGAAGAGACGTGGAAATATAACACCAACGTCCTCTTACTTTTAGAACTTATTTGCAAGCAAAATGGTGTTCGTGCTTCTTTTCTAATCTCGTTACATTTATTAAATAAAGATGTACTTACTTTTCGGGAGAAAGAGTTAATTGCCTTTGTTGCGTCCGCAAAGATGATAAGTAAGAATCTAAGCAATCTAAGTGAAGATGGTGACCACATGTTTGAACATGTACTCCTCCATCCCAACCTTGATTTAAAGATAAAAACCAAGATTCCTTGAAAAAAAAATTAAAATAAATCATTATTATATTAACCAATATAAAATTACTATTAATAAGTTCTGTGAATATGCAAGAGCGCTGATTAAAGACTTGGTCGACGTAACAGCATGAACTTTGTTAGTTTCATGGACTCAGAAGCTTAGCAGATAACAGAAGAACAAAGTCTAACTTCTTTTAATTTGAATTGCTCCTTCATACTAGCAGAACGACTATACTGTAACTATGTTCTGTGATAATGTGATGCATATTTTATTTACAGCCATATATGGACAAACGTCAATTTTCTCTGATTTCAAATTTGGAAAATATACAAATGTTGTATCTTCGGCCTAACAATATTAATTTTCAGGGGATTACTGCGCTTGACAAAGTCAATAGGATCAACAGAGAAATGATCCATGTCTCCAACTGTTACACTAAGAGCTGTCGGCTGCGGAGGTACTATAATAGTACCTTCGGCCGAAACTTTGAGAAGTGGTTGGGAAGTGTCATCTGCAAGTTTTTAGCTCTAAACCTCTGCATAACATACTTCAGACGATTCAAAAATGAAAAAAAAAAAAAACATTCATATAATATTTTCCGCTGAAGGTTTTAATTTGTACTTAGAATGGTCCCTGTTGCATTAGGTTAAAACGTCAGATGGGAGTATGAATAAAAAAATAAAAATTTGAGAGCGTTTGATACTCCTTTGACAGCAACCTAGACGTCTGGCAATTTACAAACATCATCAGTGAATTTAAAAAAAAAAAAATTACGCAGTACCTTGTTAGTAATGTAGCTTCAGAAGTTATAATAAACGAGAAAAATTTAATGAAAATTGATTTGAAGGTACTTACAGGATCAAAATGCCTATCGAGTTCATCTATTCTTCGATCATATTCCGCTGCCAGCGTATCGTCTTTTTTCAGTAACTCCTGTTCCTCTTCACACGTTGGCAGCACGGAACGTTCCGGTTGATCGTGCCGTCGCATATGACCGATTGTACTTGTTGCCTATAATAATTGTTAGTCCACATTGTTTAAACATTTCCTACAAAGTAGCTTGTAATTTAATACGAAAATCTTTTTACATAAAAGATGTGTCGAGTTCTATAACCAAAGGAGGAATTAAAATCTGATCGATGGAAACTTTCTCATTCTGTCATTTTTGGAGATTTTTAAGTTGTTTACTAAATGACCCGAGTCCAAATTTTTCTAATTCTTACCTGAATTAAAACTACCAATCCCATAGGATGTTCGTCAGTACTAGGCGAACTTTGATTGCAAATCACACAATCATATTCCTGTTGTTTAACTACTTTTTCCTCCTCTTCTTCTTCTTCGTCATCATCAACTACATCGTCGCATTCCATAGCTTTTTCCATAAATTGTTTTTGTTTATTGGCAAATTCTTGCATCAGTTTCTGTTGACGTTCTTTAGCGCGTCTGCGACGTTCTTCGCGTTCGCGACTTTCTCGCTGTTTCTTCGCCTCCTCTCGTTCTTCTTTAGACGGCCAGAGCTTCATTCTAGCATCCTTAAAATACAAATACAATACTGTACGCGTGATTTTCTCTCAACAAAATATACTTAATTTATTTAAACTAAGCATGAAACAACATACCTGTATGTAATTTCGACAATTTTCGTCCAGTGACGAAATTCGTTGTAACAATCTACCGATATAAAAAACACCATCGCCGACTGAAGATTCTTCCGTTTCTACGGAAGCCGAGGAACGATCTACCTCATCTGGATTATAACTATCAGGTACACCGGAAAGCTGAGAATGTAATCTTAACAACAGGGAAATTATACTTTCGTTTACTTTTATTACAGGTGGGTAATTCGTTGATCCCTAAAGAGAAAAGAAATATTCAAAAATAATAATAATTTTGAATGACAAAAAAGTAGCACATTGATAATATTTTTTTTGCTTGTTGTATTCGAAAAACAGAGCCGATTGATAATTTCAATAATATAGCAGAATATTTACCTAAAAACGTTTAGCTTACAATTTAAATAACCCGATGATTCCACAATTTAAAATTTAATCTCTCTCTTACCCTTAGCGGTGTATTCGATCGCGACTTCCTATGTCCTTGGGAAGTCGTAGGAACTAATTCTCTACTAGTGCTCGACACACTAGTCGTTTTTGTGGGTTTTCTAACAGTTCTACCAACTTCACTACCAGCCATTAATGCTGGTCTTACAACGGGCGGAGGTAAGGCAGGAGTTTCAGTCGGACTAGGAGTACCTGAAAATTATTTTAAAAGTTAGTAAGATAAAAATGTACAAAGAAAAAAATTGGGATCAGACGCAATTTATTTATGTTTAATGCATATAGTGTGACGCATTAAAGATGAAGAATTGCAGATTCGGATTTTTGTAGAATCATTCAGATTGATGGGTCACATTTTTTGAAATAATCAACTGAAATCTCAACTTTAAACTCAGCCTACTACGATTTTACAAACAGGTCCAGGTTCAAATTTATTGAAAAAAAGTCGTTCACAATATTTTGGGTTAAGGGTTCATATCAAGTGTTTTTCTAGTTACCATATGGACAATTCTTAACGAAACACCTTGTATGATTAGTTAAATCGATTTCTGGGACAATACAAATAAACTATCCAAAAAGTTCTCAACAAAAGTTGTTACACTGAAAATAATCTTATCAACTTACCAATTTCTGTAATCGATGCTACAGAATCCGGCAAAGCCAAATTCATTATTCTATCTACTTCCATCGGTACGGAAGTTGCTGAAGGAAGCGCAAAAATGTGTCCTCTTGAAGTTGCAGGTGGAGTTTCAACTATAGGAGACGCCGTTTCATCGGCTGGCGGTCGAAATACCATTACCTAAGAATACAGATCGAATTTTCTGTTTGAATCCTTTCTTTTTGTTTAACCTACTCATATTAATCTTATACTTGCGTGAATTATGAGTTCATAATTCACTTTAGTAGATATATGGGTCCCATACCTTTTGTTACGAGGTTAAATAGTCGTGGACAAAGTAATTTTCATATTAAATCAAGAAATAAAAAAATGCTTACGGGTATACTATAAATAAATGGCAATAAAAACCTTATTACCTCACGACTTTCGGACTGTTGCTGTGTCTCATTATCCCACATATTCGAAGACGCTTGATCCAGCATCAACAGTGGATCGATATCTGCCATATCAGCATCTATTTCTGCACTATCCCATTCAATATCACCTAAAAAAAGAATATAATGTTTTAAACAATAAACAAACACCGTGGAACTTAATTCATGTAATTTTATTAGAGTAGGAAATATAAGCAAAATATTTTTTTCTACGATACTTACTATCTGAACTGTATGTTATGGGCGAAAAATCTGGTTCTGGATGAATAACAATTTGACCTACCAATGTTTTCAAATTATCAAATACAGAATCGGCGGCGTACCAACTTGAAAGATCCATATCACTCAACTGTGCCACTGGAGGCGCCTTTGAACACATTTTTGAATCCTACAAATAAATTTTAAGTGTTTGTTAATAATATCAGGGGACCTTTTACTCGTTTTGGGAGACCCATACATATTAGGGCTCAACCAAGATGAATCAGTTGCTTTATACGGCGTTTGAGCCCTATAACACGATTTTAATGTCAGAAAATAAGTACTTTAGAAAAAAAAAATTAAAAAATGTATTGAAGTGTGTACTTGTAAGGAAGCGGAGAAAGGAAATGCAACATTTCATTTTAATAATTTTGCAGTTTAAACTCTAAATTTTCAGTTTAAATTGAGAACTAACAGAATTTACAAATGTATGGAATTTCAGTTTAATTTTGTTAATTTTTAAGTTTAAATTATGTTAGTTTTGGTTGAATTTTTGATTTAAATGATAAATTTCATTAAATTTACAAACATAACTGAAAACTTTTTTAAAATAACGAATTTAATTGAAAATTGTGATACATTCCAAATTAAAGTGAATTTGGTCAAATTCCTAGTTAAAACACGGTAAAATTTATAAAATCCCAAATAAAACTATGATTTTTTGTAAATTTCCAGTTTAAACTAAATAGTAAATTTTCCTGAAAACCAAATCAAAACTGTATTTTTTTGTGAATTGCCAACTTAACTGTAAATTTGATTAAATCTATCTAATTTTTTTTTGTGTATCATAAATTTAAGGTAAATTTAGTTGAATTCCCAAATTAAACTGAAAATTTCTCTCAAGTCCGAGTATAAATAGTAAATTTTCCTCGATTAAAGCTGCAATTTTGTTGAAATTTTTAGTTGAAATGGTAAATTTTGTTAAACCTCCAAATAAAACATTTTTTTTTGTGAATTACCAATTTAACCGTAAATTTGATGAAATTTTTAGTTTAAAAGGTAAATTTATTTGTATATCCAAATAAAACTGTAATTTTTTGTGAACTACTAATTTCTCTTCCAAATTAATGAAATTTTTAGTTTAAACGGTAAATATCGATATATTTATATCCAAATAAAACCGTAATTTCAAACGGACCAAAAATTTAAGGTGAATTTAGGTAAATTACTATATACAAATAAGAATTTTTTATTATTTCCGGTTTAAACAGTAAATTTCACTAGTAAATTTATTAAAACTGCAATTTTTATGAAATTTTTAGTAAACCTACTTTCCTAAAATCGCCACATAATTTGTGAACCACTAATTTAAGATAAATTCAGTTGAAATTGTAAATTACTTGTTCAACAGTATGTAAATTTCCCATTTAAGCTGTAAATTTTAACAGATCTTCACTTTGTGATTTAACATAAATTAACTTGAGAATTTACAGTAATAAAAATATTTTAAACTGGTAATTATAAAAATAAAATATTGCATATTCTTCCAACGCTTTCGTGGGAATTACACTTATGTGAAATGAAGTGTCAAACGACACGATATTTTTTTGAACGATCAACAAATAATGAAACTATTAAATTAATCCCTAAACCGAACTAAGTATATGAATAAATTCAACATACGAAGAATTTTGACAATACTTAAGCTGTAAATGATTAATTAGTTCATCGATGCAATATTACGTGAAAAATTGTTGAGCTTCACGATAAAATGTCGATATAAATAGCTTAGTACCTCCTTACTCTCATCCCGCGCTGCAATCAAAACTGCTTGTTCTAGTAGAAACACCACCAAAGCCATAACATGCTCGGATACAAGTCCTCTAACAGCTTTAAACAAAATAATCAAAGCTGCTGCATGAAACACTCTGGATTTTAGTATCTGACGAGGATCTTCATAAGCGTTCGAAACTTCTGTCGGAGTTCTAAATGGTGGCCAAAGGCTACAGCCTGGTTTCAGTTTATTGGTGTGTCTTGCGCTGAAACAAAAAAAAAAATCTTCAAAAAATCCGATTTTTTATTGCAATACACTTACTATTCTGTATATCTATCCATGGACGTTTGAAAGTCGCGTCGATGTACGGCCCTTAAAAGTACATGTATAGGATCGTATTGTTTTTCCCAAATTTCCGGTTTAGGCACATACATTCCTTGTTGCATGTTACCGCTCGTTTCTAGAGCGGGCGCTCGATAAAAAGCCACTTCTGCCAAAAGTGATTCGAAATCTCTCGATTCGGACATTCCGCATCGTTCAGGCATCAGTTCCATCAACTGAGAATGAGTTTTGTCGCCCATACAGAGTAACGTTACCATTTCTAATCGATTGAGAGACGTTTCTAATAAGCCTGTAAAATAAAAACAATATTTACATAAAAAACAATATTTCCATAACTAAAAATTTTTAGTAAGTACTCAGTCATGTCCTAACCTGTCACCAGTCACGTTGAGCGATTTTTGGATTATGAGTTGGTGACGTCACGCTCGTCGCATGATACACTTTTTAAAGAGGTGTAATTTGTTTGAATCGATTATTTGTTGAAGGACCGAACTGATATTTCCAAGATTGGAAAAACATCTAATAAATATTTTGTTCGTAACTCTTGAGTTATATATATTTTTAATATAGTATGGTTCAGTTAAAGTAATACAATGTGCTAGTTTTTGTGGAGGAACTCACCAGGACAGAGGTAAGCGAAACAGTTCATATTAGAACACTCGCCAAAATTTACAGCAGATCTGTTGGCCAAAGACAGGAAAACTGTTAAAGCTGTAGTGGGTCTGTTAACGGGGCACTGTAAGCTCAATAGGCATTTAAAGCTGATGGGATTGACAAAAGAAGATATGTGCAGGTTTTGTCACCTAGAAGAAGAAACGGCAGAACACATTCTAAGTCAGTGCGATAGCCTGGCAAATGTGCGGTTTTTTGCATTAGGCGAAGAAAAGCCATTGGCAGAGAGCTATATGAAAGGTTCAGTCTCCACGCTAATAGACTTTTTAAAAAGAGTCAGGCTGGAGAATGTAATCTAGAGTTTAGAGGACCACAATAGATCTGAAAAGGTCGCAGTGGAATAGGCCAAAAGCCACCTCATAAAATCTAATCTAATCTAATCTAGGTCCTTTCTGCACGAAACAATAAAGTTTGACACAATAATTGATTTTTCACAATAAAATTAATATGGCCGAAATAGCAATATATTGCTGAAAATAAGATTAAGACCCTTCTATGGGCCGCTAAAAGTCCAGATCTTAAAACAATAGAGAATGTTTGGGGGCTTGTAGTAAAAAAATTGAAAAATTTAAATGTAATTCCAAAAAACCAAGAACACTTATGAACCCTATTAGAAGAAACCTGGGAAAGCTTACAAAAGATGAAAATTTAACGAAAAGTTCAATTGACTCAATACCTACAAGATTACAAGAAGTTATCAATAATAATGGAGCTATAACATGTTATTAATTATTGAAAGTAAACTGTCATGGTCAGAATTTTTATTTTTTTGTTCTTATTTGACGTCGGTCTGTTTCTGCTACCATGACCTATAATCTATTTGTTGGTTTATTTATTTGAACTGCTTTACTTTTGAATTACGTGGAGCTCGTGTCAAATTTTTTTTCAATTGTAAACTTTTTTCTTTTTTTATTGACTTTTCGTTGCTATTTTTGAAATATTATGGCTACACATGCACAATTCTGTAAATCAGTTTTCTAATTCTTCTTAATGCTTTTGTTACTGAAGCATTAAGGTTTACTTTAACTTTAAAGGGATTTTACTTTAAATAATCAGTTAAAGCTTTGTCTAGCTCTATTCTAGTTGAAACTTGTCTTTCTTTCCCCTTCCTATCACGGCCCTAGAAAGTATACCATAAACAATTAGATTAGCATTAACACATTTTGAAAGATCCATTTACACAACTAGAAACGCACTATTTCGATTATTATAGTAGTACCAGTTTTATATGACGCGCTCTGTACAATGAAAATTTTAAAGGAAGTTCATTTATTTGTGAAAAAGTCCACAAGTATTTCAATAAGGAGATGGGGCATAGATAGCGACCGGGCAGTATTCCAACAAATCAATGTTATTTTTAAAGTAACATGTGTTTAAGTATCACCAACCTCTGTAACTTCCGCAAATTTTAAATTCTATACTAAAATATCTATACAAATTTCATATGTTCACATGAAGCAGAGATTCCAACTAATTTGACTGGTTTCTTCTGTAGATCCAACCGAATTTAATATTATTAATAATAAAAATATCAAGACTTTTAATTGATAACTTACCTAAATTTGTTCTAACGCTAATAAGAGTAGCTAAAAATGTGAGAAAGCTTTCTAGCATCGGAGTATCATGTTCTCCTTCTAAATAGGCACCATGATTTCCCTGGAAAGGTGCTAAGCTCATCCATTTTTTAACATGAAATCTAAAAGTATATAAAAATTTGTGTCCTTTGTTATAATTAAAAAATACATATATTTTATCATCATTACAAGATAACTCCGTTAAATATTTGGAATAAACACAAATAGTCCGGTCTATTTAGACATGAAAATAGTGGTCAAATAACAAAAATTCCCGGAAAGCCAAATATTGGTGGAGAGCTGGGGTTTACCATTACAAATAAAGTCTTAAACATCCCCATCGATCCTACGTGTGCTACAAAAGTTATTCAGGGTCAAATGTCAAAATTTGAGGTTTTCATTTGATTCTTTTCCTAAGATTTCCTGAGATATCGCGGTTCTAAGAGTCACATTATACATAATATGCACATATAAGCCACGTATATACATAATCAGGCACTTAAGACTAACTGCGCTGAAGTATTTACAGAAATTGATTCCACACCTCAAACAATAATTACGGAAGAAATTCGTTTTCTTCTTGCGGTTTATGGAGCTCCAAAAAAATTACTTGCATTGATAAATACCGATACTTAACATTTGTAAAAAAGACGCGAAACAAGAAACATGTTCAACTATCCTTCCTCCAACATCGGCATCTGCTATTTAACACTTGTATCGAGTATGCTATCAAGTTCAAACATGGCTAGGCAATCAACTGAACCCAAAAGACTGAGGTTGGATATTGATAGATAATACTCTGGAACCGATTCAAACTTTACTCTCACCAGCTCCAGAAAAACTCCTCAACACTATTTTTTGCAATTGCAAAAATGTTGTAGTGCCAAATATGGCTGTAAAAGTGTCGGGTTGTTGTGTTCTCCAGCGTGTACTAATTGCCAAGGTCAGTCTTGCTCAAATGTCCAATTGAGTACAATAGAGGAAGATTCCTGTGATTTTAATGAAGAGACCAATGACTCAGACACATTTGAACAATTTATGGACATCTAACAAGAGGAAGGGGAAGATGAAGAAATCGAAGACATTACTGTTGAAGTAGACTATCAATCTGATTGAAGTATCTAAAGAAATCAAAACAATAGTTACCACAATAATCAATAGCAATATCAATAATAAGGTAATATCTAGAACTTAATGGGTATCGTTCTCTTCAATTATCATAAAATTGTCATGACAGTTAGTGGAGTAGGCCTACAGGGGAAACCACGGTAAAAAAACCGCGCCAAGTACACTATCTCACAGGTAGCCTGGAAATGTGTGCATATCATGTACAATCTGACTCTTAGATATCTCAGGAATGGTAACTCTTAGGAAAAAAATCATGAAGCCAATTTGAATTTTAAGATCTACAAATTTGGTTGGAAACTCACCGTTTTCGAGAAAAATCTAAAAAATCTCAAATTTTGCCCTTCGACCCCGAATAAATTTTGTAGCACACGTAGGATCGATGAGGATTTTTAAAACTTTATTTGTAATGGTAAACCCCAGCTCTCCACCTATATTTGGCTTTCCGGGATTTTTGTTATTTCAAATATCTATATTGACCGGAATAAAAGCTTAAGTGTCTGAATGAATTATGAATCACATGTAGAACCAATTTAAAAAAAAATAAACATATAAAAGTTGCACATACTTTTCTATAACAATATTTAAAAATTTCTCCGAAGGTAATCTGGTACAACATATTTGTAGTAAATAGAGATCAGCATCAACCATGGAATTACAAAAATTACACTGGATGTACGTCATGGCTTGTCCTTTAATTTGAAGACCGTTCCTTAGCCATAAACCGTTTAAAATTTCATAAAAGGCTACCTACAATATTATTAATTATTCAATTTAAAAGTATAACCCTTCTTACATAATATATTTCGTACTAACCTGTACACGTAGAGGATGCATCATTAGAAGATCTAGGAAAAAATCACTGGTTCCTAAAACTTCATCAACTGTTACACCTTGTATGGCAACGGCTTGACTTAGGAAAACGGCTAGGTATCGATGAAGTGGCAGATGAAAAGATACTTGAAGACTATCAGTCTGAAAATATACAAATAGGAAATATACTTTTTACGTTAATTTATTGGGAAATTGGACAAAATTGTGAGTTGATTGTCCCACAGCAGTCTTTACGATAAGGACGTCAGCATCATCAGTTACCTAAAAAGTCTGTATCCCGTTCTCACAAACCCAATACAGACTGAGAAGGTCAGATGACATCAATTTGACATGTTTAGCTAGATTTTTGCCCAATCTTACCAACAAAAGTAACTTCGTCTCCTCACTACAGACAAAGACTTGGGAAACATACTGAGAGTAAAGATGTTATGGACAACCCTTGCCGGGACCCTCACGTACAGAGGACGAAAACTTGGTCACACATATTATTAGACGAACGAACAAAAGTTGTGGGTCAAGAATATGATAAAAACAATTTTTTCTGAAGATTACCAAATGTTATGAAACAATTTAGAATAGCCATGAATTTTCTTTAAAAAGTCATGTACGAGAAAAATGTCCTTATCGCCTATATGCAAAATCCTTCAGACTAATTAACCCAACATATTTTTGCTGAAAATGATGGAGAAAGCTATTGATAATTAATTATATTAGAACTGAGATCCTAGAGAAAGTATTTCTCCACCCAGATCGGCATGCTTTCCCAGCAGGCAGACGTACCACTGGCGGGGATATACGAAGTGCGTTAGATAACCAAGAAACTGAAGTATGTGCGTTTTTGGACATAGAAGGAGCATTTGACAATACTTCACATGAGGCTCTCAGAAGAGGTGCAGACATCACGTCGGAGCTGCTCATCACTAGAAGTATAGAAGAGGATGAGTAAAGGTATCTCTATCTGCTCAACCAGGGGATGCCCACAAGGACAGTATTTGGAATATAGTAAGACAATCTGAGACAAATAATCCACTTACAGCATAATTGCAAAGAAATATTAACTGCATAAAAGGTATTGACAGACATAAAATATCCCGACTTACTAGTCTGAAATCCTGTTTTATATGTCTTCAGCTGAAATGTCACCAATAAAATGATGGATTAAAAAAATAAAAACTCACCACCATGTAGTTTAAGAAGGCAATGGCTTGGAACCAATCCTTGAGTTCGTTGAGGCATGCATTTAAAACTCTTTTCGTTAAATGTGCCGTAGACGCGTCAGTTAAATGTGAAATAAGAGCCCACATAGGGTAAGCACTAGCTTCCAATTCTGCGCTGAACGCTGCGTAGTAAGTGTTCGGTTCAAATTCTATGTGTTGATTAAGTTCTCTCTGGTTTACATTCATACCTGAAAAGTAGATATAATGGAAATGAGAAAATAATGAAAAAATATATGTAATTTTAAATGAGAAATGTCCAGGATGTGGTTTTAAGAGTCATTACTAACGTGGGAATAAAATACTTTCTTTCAAGCCCCCCAGAGAACCGTAAGTAGCTGTGAAACCTGGTAAGCTTGTCGCAAAAACTTGAAGGAAATATATTCAATCAGAGGTTGAGGTGGATAAAGAGACAGCTTCATTACCGGGGAGAAGGTACCTCTTTTTCCCACTGAAGGAAGTAGTCGAATAAAAATTCTCCACATGTTCGTGCAGCGTCGTTTATTGGTCACAGGCAGAACTAAATTTTTTTCCAAACAAATGTTTCATTTTAGAACAAAATTATATTTCCGGTTATTTTATTTTAAAAAATTTTAATTTCTGTAATTTACTTAAAAAATTTTCAGCTAAGTAAAGCTGTAAAACATTTTCAGTTTATCCCAAACATTTTTATCTACTAATTGGTTAAAATAAAACCACAGATGTCGAAGAATAATTATTTTTATTCTAACGCTTTATACATTTTTGAAAAATAATATTTTTCAAAAACAGTGATCCATCGTTTCTCGATTCTTCTGAACGTGCTTATCTTAGTATACCACCATAACCTAACTTTATTTGATATATTACTTCAAAAATTATTCATTCATTTTTGATTTCAATTCAGTTTAATAGTTCCTACTGGTGTTCATTCATTTTTAAGATACAAATGTCTAAAATATCTTCAAACCCAAATTTATCATCTCATTTTATATGATTATTAACATAATATTTGGCATAAACGATAGTTAATGCATCATGTATCGGTAGCGTAGCGTATTTCAATTCTGATGGAAAAAATGGCGACTGCTACCACAGCGCTCACATCTTATCAATTGACAAAACTCGTGTTCAGCAGGAAATTGCTGATCGCTCCGGTAGCGCTCCGTTGGGATGAAGGCGACCATTGTTAAATTGTCTCACTTCTAATCTATAGAAAACTTGCTTAGAGCTGGTAGGTAGGGTATGTATTTGAGGTTACCTGGTACTCTGGTCAAGGAACCGTGGAGCAAGCAACGTAAAAAAATCGTGTTAAGGGTGTTCTTTAAGCAGGTCATTTGAAGTAGACGTGGCAGTGTGATTTTTTAAAATGGAAAAAGTTGAAAATTATTCAGTAAAAAGGGTTTAATGTCAACAGAAATTCATGTAGACATGGTAAATGTGTTAAAATGTTCTTGCTCTTGCTCATGCGATATAGTGAAACGCTGTCAAAAATAGATACCAAAATGTATACAAACGATATAATGTGTAAGAAAAAAATAAGAAGTTTAAATAATATACTGTTTTTGTCTTACCTTGAAACATGGCTAGAAAAGCGAACCACATTTCTAACAGACCATCATCAGACATAAACTTCAACGCTACCGGTCTGTGAGATAATACGTTTTTCAAGTCGGACACCAGAGGCCAGTAGCAGTGATCTTTCATGACCGGTTTCGCACAATCGACAACGTAATGAAAGTTTTCCTTTCGATCTGTAAATAATAATTTTTGATTAATATAATAACAATCAAACGATCAAATCTAAATATATAATCACCATGCAATGTATTTTTGATTAAAATCTTGCTCATCATATATTTAAGGCTGACTACCATGACGTGGAGGAGATTGAGTTGTTCGGTCATTTTCAAAGCTAGATTTTGGTTAGAAAATAGCTGAACACTGACGTGTACAACTCTGTTACTTAGCGTGTCGGGATCTGCAGATCTTTCCAACATCATTGAAATGCGGCTGTAATGCAATACCACCGCCCGCGTCAATGCTTCCTGTAAAAAAAATAAATGGGGTGTTTGTCATATGAACTATTCCGAATCTGCTAAAGAAATTATTAAATACTCCTCAGTTGTATTCCCTGTTCTAGAACCTAAAAAAATTTAGAGTAGTTGAGCACCTTTCTCAAACTTCTTTTGTAATGAGTAATGACCATATCGAACGATGACTTTCTAAACGGTTTTTTTAACAAGATATGACTAGAAACACATTTAATAACATTCTAGAAGGTTTTGATATTTCCGAAACAATTTGCTTTACGAAATTTAGCATACGGCGAGGACGAGTTCGGTTGATTTTATTAAGCAACAATAAGAGCAAAAATAATTAAAAATTTCAAATGCATTTAATATCTCACATAGCCCCGAAAGCATAATTTTCGGAACAATAATGAAACTTTTTGTTCACAGATTTGAGTAGAAGAAGAAAATGCTAGTTTAATTTAAAAAATTAAGACATTTATCATTGTTGATGTTCCGGTATTGTTTAAATATAAATTTTATATAGTTCAAAATATTTTAAATATTTTAAAAAACTAAAATAACCTAGGGGACTTGAATATTTACGTGTTTGCTGCATGGACGAAAGCTGTCAATTCAATGCCACTTGTTTTTGGTTATACTCGCTTAACAATTTTTCAGTAAATGACATAAAAACATTAAAACGTATATCAACAAAGGCTTACCTTGTAATCAGAATCGGGCAACATATTCAACAATAAACAAACGATTTTCTGTGGAAATTCGAACTTGACTGTCCAAAAAACTAATTCTTCTAGGAACGTCTTATGTACAAGATTCTGTTGTAAGGACGGAACCTCTTTATAGTCTTCGATCGGTTCGGGATTTGGTAGAGATTGAAGAGCCTCGTCATAACGTCTACGAGAATCTGCTTGATATTGTTCATACTCGGTGGTGGGATTTTCAGGAACTTCGTTCAGTACACGATATTTCTGAAAAAAAAAAAATAATTTGTATTTACACAGTTACATTTTAAATATCCACATAAATAGACTCAAGTACTTCTTGTAGCCGAGATTTACACAGCTTTCACTTGGTATGGGAAATATGGGAAGGAAAGAACTAGGTAAAGAAGAAATAGAATAAGCAATAACAGAACTTAAAAATGGAACAACGCCTGGATATGACCAAATCACATAAGAAATTATTAAAAACGTTAGAAAAAATGGAAAAGATATGACGTTACATATTTTCAATAAAATTCAACAAGAAGAAACAGTACTAAGAGACTGGCAAAAAGCACTAATTGTACCAATTTTTAAGAAAGGCGGTGTGAAACACTGCAATAACTATCATGGAATAACATTAATTAGCACCGTGATGAAAATGTTGGAGAAAAGAATCATGTCGACAATAGAAAATACACTGGAGGATTCACAGAGTGGAAAAAGCACCCAAGGCCACATATTTACTATTAAACAGTTGACAGTAAAATCAGTACAAGAAAAAAATAAACTGAATCTATGAGATATAAGAAATAATAATATAACAGAAAATTTCACTACAAATATGGGACTAAGACGAGAAAGGAGCTTATGCCATTTGTTATTTATTATTTACATGGATGAGATCATTAAGAAATTGACCAAACTAAGTAAAAAAATATGTGTGAGACATTTGTAATTGTACAGGGTGAACATCAGCAAAGGAGCATTAGCAGACGATGTTATATTAATAGCAAAAAATTAAAAAAAGCTACAAGAAAACATAAATGGAATGCAGTAAAGGTAAACATGGAAATGAAAATAAACAAAAACAAAACAAAAGTTATTGTCATTGGAAACGACAAAGAGGAAGTAAATGTAAGAATGCATAGTCAGAATGCAAGTTAAACATTTCCAGTACCTTGGAACAATAATAGACGAAAACGGAACTCACGAAGCAGATTGATTGTCCTTTTGGTGGACAAATTAAATTATTGTGGTTTGGACTTTGAGTTTTATTGAACCCTCTTATTCAGATATTAATAATAGAATAATTAAAACTAACAAACTATACTATGAACAACAAATTTATAAACAAAAAAAGAAATATCTGAAGATACAAATTCAAAAGTATTTAAAACAATATATCGACCAATACTTACATATGGATGCGAAAATTGGGTGTTAACAGGACAACAAAAAAGTAAAATACAGGCGACAGAGATGAAATATTTAAAAAGAGTGAGATGTGTAACAAAAGAGGATAGAATGAAAAACATAGATATAATTAAAGACCTAGGAATACAATAGACCTTAGACTTCATACAAGAAAGACAACTAGAAGAAAAACTTAGGATAAGGTAATAGCTGGATTTCTGTATAAAAGAGAAAGACGCAAAAAAAATAGGAAAGGATGGAAAAAATTCGAGAAGGAAGAGTAACTGCAGCACGCCCTACACCACTAAGTGGTAGAAGGGCTTCAAGACATACATATAATTAGCACAAATATTTGGGTCCTGGTTTGGCTTGGTTGCTCTGGCAAATTTTATCGAAGTATATAAAATTGATAGGAGAAGATTAGTAGAATGAGCAAACTAAAAGTTTTGATTTACTAAATTAATCCTTCTGGAATTAAGGCATAGGTAACAGACAAAATTAGGTATCTTAGTTAAATGTTTATTTATGCCAATTTCTATAATTTGTTCATGACTTGGTAAATATTTTTTGTGAAATGGGTCGATTAATATATGTTGGGTATAATTCCAGGTAGTAGAAGTTGAAACAATTAATTCATAGGGAAAGATGTCTGGCAAT
The DNA here is from genome assembly GCA_949126875.1 of Lochmaea capreae. Lineage (NCBI taxonomy): Eukaryota > Metazoa > Arthropoda > Insecta > Coleoptera > Chrysomelidae > Lochmaea > Lochmaea capreae. Next base: position 4,544,055 of record OX421409.1, read on the forward strand.
GATGTGCAATGACAGACAGAAAGGCAGGAGAACAAAGTCAGTATGAACATAATATAAATTGTATACAACCAACAGTCAGATTCATTTATGACTTCATTTTTGTATTGTGAAATTATTTAGATAAATGTATAAAAAGCTATTTATTCAATCTTTCACGTTAAAAATTACCTGTGGATTAGTTAAAGCGGAAGTAATGACTCTTCTCATTAAACCTCCCATATTATTAAAATCCAACAGCATAGTTATAAAAGCATCTGCGTCCTGAATAGCCCCTTTGTACGCATCTGCTGAACCCATACGACTATATTCTCTAAGATGTTGAATAAGGCGTAGAATGATCCTAGGCATCATGGCTTCCGCGACGCACATTAGTTCAGTGGGAGCGTTTCCTTTGGCCGATCTTTTATTTGGACCGTGTCGTTCACAAAACCTAAAAAAATATTTATATAAATAAACGTTAAAAAATATTTAATAGTGACAAATAAAATTAAATGAAAAAAGTTAAATAAACCATAGTTGTCCACCATACCTAAAATGTATGAGCACAAAATATGGACAATTCTTATATGGACGATGAAATACAAGTTACTGGAAATATAACCATTATTGCTCGACGTCATGCGCAGAGCGTGCACAATTTGAGTCAGCATACCGTGTATTTCTTCTTCAAAATTCATGGCGTTATTAATTTTCCACCCTTGGAATGCTAAACAATACTTTCCGCCTTATTTTTGGTGGTCATATGATTGGTTTTCCGGTAAGGTAGACGAAAAACAATATATAATAACTAGTTCCGCCTTCTAGTGATTTATGCCAAGTTATAACTTAAATATTGGTGTGGCGACCATTTTATTTTCCACTATTTTGAATGATTTTCACCATCACTACAATTTTCCTATGGTATAGGTTGTTATTAGTATCCGCACTAAGTTTTACTGTACAGAGCAGTAGTACACCATCTCCTCTAAGGGTTAGATGCAGACATCAGTTTATTTGTATTTTCTCAGCAAACCCGTTAATTTGATACCCATATCATGGAAGTGTTTAAAAATAAATAGTCCTCCATCTTGGATTTAGAGTTAAGTCTTTCCATCTTTCTTGTTTTTCTTAGCAAACTCTTTCATTTGACACTTAGCTAACCATACATTGTCATCCAAACTAAATGCGAATGTAAAATATTTCAATTGGTTGGGGATAACTGCTTCAAAATTCAGTTGCAAGGTTTGACCCGAACTCGAACTTGATAAAGAAAAATACTTTTGGTTAAAAAAATCGGTTTCAATGAATATGGTTATTAAATCTAAAGATACAAAAAACATTCCCAAACAACAAAAACTGATTCATAATCACATCAGGACGATTGATTCTAAAAATATAGTTTTTAAGTTTAAATCACGAAATATAGTTATTCCGAACACATTGTTTTCGCATATAAAGATAAAATTCATGTGAGTTGATTTGTAATTACTTTGCGATTTTGCTAAAAATTCTCACAAGCGAATAGCTAAGTGATTCATGAGTGATGCGTTTCAACCTATCTTTTCGTATAAAAGAATACAATGCACAATGCGTGATTAGTAGTGGACTGAAAAAGGGGCAAAAAGGTTTAAATTTTTTTTTGAAGGTACAACCACTTGTGGAATTTACAAAATGATAGAGTAGGTCCCTGGTCATCTGAAATCGGCAATTACAACATTTTTTAATAGGGACAACACTTTTCATTGCGAAATTTGTCAAAATTATGTTTTATTACTTTTTCACACATACCTCGCGATATCTCCGGAACTAATCAAGATATTTTCAACTTTTTTTTTTAATCGGCAGAAGAAACGTAAGCGGAGACTACTGCGTTAGTTTCATTAGTATAGAAAACCTAGTTTTTTTGTAAAGCTAGACAAAACTTTAATCTTTACTTTTTTTTCAGCACTATTTTCAGTAATCGAGAAACGTTTTTAAAACATGAATCACTATTCTAAGTATCATAGTTTTTGAGAAATAAATACGCAGACATCTCTCCGCTTCCCGCATACGCATAATGCGACCTGTCTATATCTGACAAATTTGGCCGATAACTTGATTCAGTTGCTTTGTTTTAACTGCGATTAGGTAGATATTATTTTGGATGTGTGTGTGTCTATTGAGATTTTTTGTGTAAACGATGGAGTGTTTATTTTGTGGTCAGACTTAGCAAGAAAAAGACAAACTTGTGACGCAAAATCCGAGATTGAAAGGATTAAATACAATTATATGTGCTGCAGAAAAAAGGAAAGACACTTGTGCTCAAAAGATTTTGCATCAAAAGGAAGATATTCTAGGAGGGAAGGTTAAAGTAAAATTCAATAAAACTTGCAGACAAACATTTATTAGTTCACAAAATATTGGATATGTTTCCCAAAGCAGTGAAACCTAAAACGCTTCATCGCCTCGGACAAGATATCCTAAAGACGGATTTAATATTCGGCAAATGTATCTAATATGTAACAGATCTGGAAAGAAAGGCCAACAGCGCTTAACATCTGAGCAGATAGTTAAGTTAATCTTTTTTTTAATATTGTAAAAATATAATGATTAATAACTGTAAAAGTTAAGTTACGTTCGTTTAAAAAATCTTGCTTCACATTTTTAATAGGAAATTATTTACTAAACTGAAAAATACTGATTTAGGTAAAAAGCTTTTTTCTTCGCAATATATTTTTCTCATTAACAGTTATAACCGTTAGATATCTAGTATTATGCTGTTCAGTTTTTTTTTTTCGTATTTAGGGACCGGCAAAAATATGTACTCCAAGATAATCAAAGCTGCACAAGAACGACAAGATATTGACATGGTTTCTAAATTAGCTGGTTATGAGGACCTCTTTGCCTATGATGCTAAATATCACAAAAGCTGTTATTGTCAGTACATTGGTAAACGAAACATCACAGCTTGTCAAAATAAATCTTATAGTACCACGACTTTGCAACCATTAAGAGATGAAAGTGTATTATCCGACTCAACCAGCTCTTACAAAATCAACGCGAACGAAGATTTCCAGGTTATCGAAGAGAACGAAATCCTTATTTTACATAAAGCGGCAGGTATTTTAAAGAAAAAAATTAGAGAATTTGATATCCCACAAAGCGGTGGCTCATGGAGGTGCGGAACCTTTTAACTTCAAGTAACTACTGCTTGAAAACTATGATACTTAGAATAGTGATTCTTATTTTAAACACTTCCTTGAAGCTTTAGCTTTATTTGGTACGCAGATAGTTTGGTGAAATGTTGAAAAATAAAAAAGTTTCTCGATTACTGAAAATAGTGCTGCAAAAAAAGTAAAGATTAAAGTTTTGTCTGGCTTTACAAAAAAACTAGGTTTTTTATACTAATGAAACTAGCGCAGTAGTCTCCGCTTACGTTTCTTCTTGAGGAGACTCTCCTCAGAGACTAGTAGCTCCTTTAGTCCTATTTCCCGGAGGAATTTTAGGATATCTGCAGGCCTCAACTTTGGCAAATGTCCCTCTTCTATCCAGTAGTCTCCCAGGTACTGTGCCCTAGGATTCTGAATTGCTATGCAGTTCGCAAGTATGTGGATGGAGGTTTCTTCTACAGCTTAGATAATGTGTTTCTGCGTTCCTTAGTTTAGCCTAAAATATAAAAAAATACTGCTTACCCAGCCTCTTTCATGACAGAAGAATCTCCGCAATCGCACGCACCTCCAGCTTGACTTAAAAACATGTTGAAATCATGTCGTGCGTGGTTTCCTTTTTTGAAACATTCTGTACACAGTGACATACACGGTGATATGCCGCAGGTACGACATCTGTAAGCTACGAAATTCGGTGTCCACACCAATCCACAAGTTGTGGCATTGTCGTAGGCTCGAACTAAGAAAAAAAGAAATTTTTATTAATATAATTTCAAATTTAATCAATTATTTGTTAATATTGTAATGGATTAATTGTTTCAACTCTTACAACGTGGAATATTGGTATCTACTATACGGTAATTTCTACGAAGTTAATTAATTTAGAGAAAATAAGCCACTTAGCTTTTTTAAGATTCACTAACCGCATTGTAAAATTGTAAACACTTTTCCTGAGACACAGGGTGATTTGTTAAAATCCTCTAAAATTAATTCCTTTCAGCTTGAAAGGTTTTAATTTTAGGAAAACGGTCTTGAAATAAAACCTTTGTATTTTTTGCACACAATTTATGTCAAATATTATAGAACCTAACCCAAAATTTTGCTTGGTATTTACTATATTTGGTTTAAATCACGAGAGCAGTGAGACGAGACGACAGCACTAGATACCTTATTTTGCTATGTAACCTAGGATATGTCATATTGAGATATTTCATGATCTACATGGTCAGCCAAGTCGGGTTAGCTCAAAAAAGGGACAAACCCAGCAAAAATTGTGAGTAGCAAATTCCTGGGGTTGGCAGACTAAATTTTGTTTTGCGTGGTACCTACTAGATCTGTTGAGACATCCGCCATCTTAAATTTAAGGGTAAATTTTTGTTTATTGAATAACTCGTTTATTTTCAATTTTACACACAAAAAATGGTAATCACAAAAGATGCTTAGAATTAAATGACCTACAATATTGATTCCCATCAATTTTTTCCCAGGAATGATATTTTCCGATTTATACCCTAAAAGAGGGGGTGAATGTTTGTTTGATTAACAACTCGTTTATAGACAATTTTACATAAAAAACTGTTATAGGCAATGTTGTTTTAAATTAAATTGTCTAAAATTTTGTTTCTCACAAAATTATTCATGTTAATACGTGCAATCGCGCACAAAAGAAGCTTATCGGCGCTGGTAATACGCTCCAATAGGCTTATCGGAATTAGCAAAACATTATTTTCCAGCGCGACACGTGCAGCGACCACGCTTCATTCAGTCTGTATACATACTTTGCGGCAAATTACCAATCTTTCCTCTGGTAAAATCGGTTGTTGGTGCCAGTTGCACCATGTTTTTATTAGGCGGTGCTCAATTTTTTCAGAATATATTCAAACGTCTCTAATTTCATTCTTACATACTTATAAAATCTATTTGGATGGGTTTTTAACTGCACAAATGGATGAAGATACTCTCCATACTCTTTTCTATAGTTCTTCCAAAGTTAATGTGATGACCCATATTTTTAATACCTTTGAAGGAAAAAGCCGCCCAATGGCGTGCATATAAATTTTTTATAAATTCGAATATTGTGAAATAATGTTAATCTACTACATCAATTTGAATGAAAAAAATTAACCTGCATACAAAATTTATAAAATTTGTAATACAATAATAACGCGTTTTCCTCTAGAACACGTAGTATCTAGAGAACAGTTTTTTGTATCGTCAACCCAACCATATTTTAAAGGTGGGTGTATATTCTCGTACAGTTTTAATTATAATATAATTATCATTACTACTATTTTCTTACATATTAAGTTAAAATGTATTTTATTTTATATATTTATTCATATAATAAAACCGTAAGGATTGTTTGAATAACAAATAAATGAATAAACACTTGACAACATCATGTGTGTATCAAACCAAGTTTCGTCTAAATAAATTATAGTTCTATTTGAATCACGGTACCCTTTTATATTGCGCAAATACTCCTGTCTAAGTTCAGCGATACGCCGAGATTCCATTATTACCATTCGATTATCTAACTTCTTATATTTAAATCCACAATTCAATAATCCCGCGCATCATTTTGGACTGCTGTTTCAAATGGTCTCCAAAATGCCATTCTAATTAGTTATATTATAAAACTCACCCCAATGTCTACGAACAAATGAATATTATATTAATATCAATTAACTGACGCGACCTAAACCCTACACCATCAAAAAGGTATTATATTAATGATACCTTTCTACACTAGATCACCTACACTTTCCTATAAATACCTATAACAATTCACTAAACTCACTCAACCAAGAAATAAATATTATATTAAATATTTCTTTAAAACAAAATTCACACCCGACACTGAATGATACTAATGGATTATAAGCCGAACCACAACACAACCCCCCCGAACACCCTCAAGACCGTAGAATTGTTTCTGCGAAAATCGTCAAACGGAATATACTTCGGTTATTTCGTTATATTTCGATGAATACTGCAGTTGATGATTGGTTGTTTCGAAGTCTTGACTGCACGTGCAACACGTTGCCATCTCTTCAAAATTTTCTTAAATATAGTAACATATAAAAAGTGGTTTTAATTAATTTGTCTTTTTTCAGTATTTTCAAGCGACTTATTTTAATGTTTACTAATAAATTTACATTAGGTATGTATTTTTTTAAAAATATTTCCAAACTAGCTTTCTTATAACATCACGAACTAACAGTTTACTGAAGTAAGAGGAACATTTGTGTAGCGAGCCTAACAATTTTAGAAAATATATCTGACAACATTGCTTTATTTTATGGTCATCACACGGACAATAGTTAGAGTATACCACGATTTATATGATGAGCACCAGCTTTTCTTTCCATTTTTGAAAAAACATTTTCCACCAAACAAATTTTGTCACTTGAGGTACTCGACATTTTGAAATATAATGAACGAAACTAGCCGACTTCCAGCTTTCTTTATGTTCAACAATCGGCTTCTACCGCGCTTGCAATTCGCACTGGTAACCAGCGTGCGAGAAACCAGCTTTCTTTGTGTTCTCGCCCCTAGAGAGGTTGAAATTTATGCCCTAGGTCTGCGCTCCGCGCTTCGCTCTGTATAAGCCTGTATTCGTGCATTTAGAAATATGCGCAATTCTGTATGTTGTCCATCTCGCCTCCCTTTCCAGAAATATGCGGAGAGCATCAGGTAGGTCCAAAAGGATTTCCATGGCTGCTGACGATGTGGTATTGATAACACCAGTAATTGCCAGACAATCCTGTCTCTGTAAACCAGAGAGCTTTGCTTGGGCCGTTCGCTGTAAATGTGATCATTTGTTTAACAATCATCACATATATCCAACATATTTGTTTGGGTCCCAAGCCACAAGACGTTCCACAGATCCTGCGACATGTCCACAAAGATAGTCTGGCCTTATGAAGTTAATATACAATGATTACTAAATGACCCTATTGATGGAAAAGCTATTCCCAAATTTTTTTTGTAATAATTTTCAATAACTTATTAGGTACGTAATTAGTATTATTACATTCAAATAAATTATCTTGATAACAATTTTCGATTTGGTCAAAAAAAAAGGTACTTAACTATTGGGTAAAATTTGTATTTTCTTATATATACCTCGTACAGCCATGCAGAACTACTTTTTATGAAGACTGTTTTTTCCCATATGCTGTGAACTTTTAAAATGTAATTTTTTTTAATAAACATCCTACCTGCAAATATGCAAATATAATAAACAATTTGTTCTGTAATTTATTTATTTACATTGTTTCCTTCCAATTACCAACCTCTCAATTGGAATTTTTAATATAAGAAAAATTGAACAAGCGTAGTTATAACAAGTATAATAGAAATCAATTATTATATATTTTTATCGCAAAAAAAAATGGGATCACCTTGAATTGGAATAATCTTTTAACCTTTCAATGCACATTAATGAACTTCACAAACGTTTTCATTGATATACGTGGTGCGGTATATTCGAATTAATCAGAGCGTTCAAAGTGGGCATTACTATATTATATTGTCATCTGGTATCTGTAGAGTAGGGAGGGTGGGTTAGGTTAGCTAAATCTCGATGGCACTCTAATACTAGCCCTGATGTAACAGTTGTCTGTTCATGGTTAATAGAGCTTGTCTGCTATCAGTGCAGATTATTATGTTTTTGCAAGAAAATTCTTTTCTGGTTAGTTCCTTTGTGGCAATTGAAATACCAGCCAGTTCTGTTTGAACCACGCTGGTGTTTTTCCCCATTCCCCACTTAATCCTTAGGCTTCGTGATCTGGAGTAAATTCCACATCCTGGGCCTTCTTTGGTTATTGAGCCGTCTGTATATATGCGTATTGCATTTGCAGCATCTGACTCTGTGTTCTGTTTTATATTATATTGTCATCGATCCTTGACAAATGTACAAAGTTTGAATCAAATCTGTTCATTTAGAGTGAGAAAATATCGAGTTAAAAGTTGCGTTATAAATGGAACACCCTATAATTTACTACTATATTGTATTGTCATCGATCCTTGACAAGTGTACAAAGTTTGAGTTAAATCTGTTCATTTAGAGTGAGTAAATATCGAGTTTAAAAGTTGCGTTATAAATGGAACACCCTATACTTTACTACTATATTGTATTGTCAAAAAAATTCAAATTTATCTGAGCGTGTGAAGTGGGCAATAATCGAGTTTAACGGTTGCGTTATAAATGGAACACCCTATATTTTATGACTATGTTGTATTGTCATCGGTCCTTGTCAAGTGTACAAAGTTTAAATTAAATCTGTTCGTTTAAAGTGGGTCAAAATCGAGTCGAAAGGAGTCGGTTACAAACATACAAACATACATACAGGTGAAGCTAATAAAAGCGTGTTAAAAATAAAACATCAGCTATAGGCAAGTCCCCATGCCCTGAGGAATCTGACATCGAATATACAACATCTGATGATAAACAATCGTTCTTTGCTCAACACGTAGTTCTTAATAGTTATTTGATTTTGAATTAGTGCTTTTTTCGACGTTGTTTTGATCGCTTAGGTATTTTAAAAGATATATATATGACTGTTTATAATAAAAGGATCATTAATCAATACAAAACCAAATTATAAATCTAAAATCTAACCAAATAATTGTTTTCCCTCAGGGGTATTGTCAATTGTCAGTTGATGGACTTGCTCTATACTTTAGTTATTCAGTTAGTTGATTTTTTTAAGAGGCACCAGAGGATACGGGCCCTCACTCTCCGTGTGTTAGGTTGAATAATAACTTGTAGAATGTAAATATGCGTTTACATTTGTTATTTTGTAATATTTGTGTATTTTCAATTATTCACGTATTTATCATAAATTGTATGTACTTTGTATTTCTATTTTATACTGAAATTGGACTCTGTACGTTAATAAATAAATAATACAATTTTTACGTCAAAATATTTACGGTAAAAATGACAACAATCGATTAATACGATGTTTTTACACAAAACTGTATAAACTTTCAACTATTTTCTTTCGTTAAATTCCATAACATTAAAAATTAATGTGTTTGTTACTTTCGAAGAAGATTTTCTCTCAAGTGAAATTATGTCGGATGCATCGCATTTATGGAAAGTTATTATCTATATTTTATAATGCCCGATCGAGTGTTTTCCTCGATCATTTTCAACAAGCCCTAACGGGCGGATGATATTAATGATGTTTAGCGTCAAGTGTGCCGGGGCATCGTAAGTATTCCGTGGATAGAATTTTTGGCAAGTTCGTCGACCTTGCGATATACAATCCTGGGTCACGTCGACCTGTAGAGCCTTCTCGTAAAACTTAACTTCTACTTCTTTACGAGTAGTCCTTGTGTAGACAAGTTTGATATTTATTGAGATTAATCTGGTTTTTATTATTTCACACAAGTGTACGTTATTTGATTAAAAACAAATAAAATGTTCAACACAAAAGTTCGTTTACGTTACATATTTTTTTAATATATTAAAAATATACAGAGCGGTCAGACAATAAATGAGGCGTCGAGCTTTAGCTCTCAGTCTTTTGAATTCAAAGGTTTGTTCGAACCAGACATACAAACGATTAGTTAACCAGTAGTGGGTATATTGTATCAAAAGAGCAGAAAATGAACTTTGGCAGCTCAAGACTATTAGATGCACGAGCGAGTGTAGCGAATCGTGGGCAGTTAAAAGTTAGGTTAGGTTCTATGTGAGTGGGATCTTCTCGCCACCTCCACTGCGACCCCCGTTGGGTCTATTGTGGCTCACCCCTAGGGATTACAATTCACCCCACAAGCCTGTGCTTCTGACGAAGTCCATGCTTGTATTTGGTGATACTTTTTAGAAGTCGTTCGGCTCTAAGGTACTAAAACCGAATATGTTATATTTTACCCTGCCCAAAGATGGGCTGGGCCAAATTACAGAACCGAAATATTTTACCGGTCCTTGGAGTAAATTCAGTTGAGAAACACTAGGCTAAACGAAACTTGAGCCGAGACATCTCCAGTCGCTGTAAACCTATTAGAACCGAACCTAGATACAAATTTGAGTGAAACGAACACCCAAAAAAAGAATGTAGAGCATGTTAATATAACAATGGAAAGGTCGAATTTTTGATGGTACCCACCTTTCTACCTTAATGTACATACCTATATTCCACCTGTTATGTATATTAAGCAGATGTAATGCATTTATATTTATCATTGTATACGTATAATAAGTATAAATTGCTTGATTCAAATCCAATTAATTTTTTTTCTCCTTTTTTATATTGAGTCAAACTATAGGAAATACAAAATTATGTATGACTAAATTCTTCTTTTCTTTAAATATGATTTTAAAAACAAATTTCATCACGCCTCAAATTAAAGAAACCACAAAAGATCTATATTAATATTATAAAAAGAAAATACTTGTGTTTGATTGTAATGGATAAACTCAAAAACTACTCAACTGATTTTAAAAATTTGTTTCCAAGGTAGTCTGAAATATTCTACTCCAAAGGCAACTGAGAATAAACATGTTTTCTTATTAATTTTGGAGACCAGTAACGTCACCAAGAAAAATTATGGTCAAAATAAATTTCACTTACAGTCAGAGCAGAGAAAATTAAAATTGAATGACCAACAATAATTCAGATCACTTATATACTTTTCGATTGAAATGTCTCGTCATAATCCTTTTACGATTATTATTTATCTCATCTGTCAAAATGTATTCGCTAATAATTCAGCCTACTTCCTTGGCGAATAAAATCACATTGTATCGACTAACAGAACCTAAATATAGGCAAAACTTTATACATAGTATTATATACAGTGCTATTCAAAAGTCCCCTCCCCCCCTCGTATCTTTTGAACGGCTACTCTTACATTAATAAAATTTGGAGGGTGCAAATAAAGTGTTGTAAACTTCTCTACGAATGGTAACAGGTGACGTAATAGTAATAGATGACGTCACAGTGCCACTCTGGCCAATAATTTTAAATAGGACCTTATGGCAAGTGATATCTCGTTTGAAAGGCATTGACATTGGCTACATAGCCATATTAATTTTGTTTGGGTTTAAACTAATTTTGACGGATAAGTTAAATAAATACCAAAATTATTATTTCACATTTAAATATTGAAGATTTTTCAGTCCGCCTCTGGTTAGTTGTCAAAAAAATTGACGTTTTTAATTTAATAGTATTTGTTGCTTTGCAAAGTTTTTCTAAATATAGCTTAAATATTTAATTTTATTATTGTTTAACGAGACGTTTAAGAGTTTACATAGGCAAAATAGTACGTACTCAAGCCGACAAAGTAGCAGCTATCTTAATAATTGGTGAATCTGGAAAGAATCTCCATGAAGCGGAACGTCTATTTAATGAGAGATACCCAGATCGCCCTATCTCGAGAACCTATTTGAGGGAGCTTCTTCACAAGTTTGAAGCAACAGGTAGTGTTCAAGATGCCAAACGATCTGGTCGGCCAACATTTAGTGATGATAAAAAAATTGATATAGTTGCTGAAATGGTAGTAAACCCTACTTCCTCTTCAATTAAAGTTGCGTCTATCTGTGAAGTAAGTAAAAGTACAGTACAGAGAGTGTTTGCTAAAAATAAATTTCATCCATACAAGTTAAAAATGGTGCACCACCTTTCGGATGACGACCCCGACAGAAGACTCGAATTCTGTGAATGTATGACAAATAAAATTAGTTAAAACCCACATTACACAAAAACAATTTGTTTTAGTGACGAAAGTACTTTTTGCCTCAATGGAAATGTGAATACACAAAATGTAAGGTATTGGAGTGGCACAAATCCTCACACCTTTCGTGAACAACATACCCAATTTCCAGAAAAAGTCAATGTTTGGCCAGGTATTTTGGGAAACCACATAGTTGGTCCTGTTTTCCTAAATTCAAATTTAAGCGGTGAAGTATATCTGTAGATGTTACAAAATGCAATTGAGCCGTAAATTCTTGAAACTCTGGAAGATAATCCAGATGAATTCGGCCATCTGGAAATAACATTTCAACAAGATGATGCTCCTGCACATTATTATGGTGCAGTAAGACGTTACCTGGATGAAGAATATCGAGGTAGATGAATCGGCCGGCGAGGTCCTATAGAATGGCCACCAGATCTGACACCATTAGATTTTTTTTCTATGGGGGTACTTGAAATCCAAGGTTTATACTACGGCACCAGATAGCATTGGCGTTTTGAAAGAAGAATTATTATTGAAGAATGCAATGCAATTTCAGCTGACACATTCGAACGAGTACGACAAGAGTTTACTAATAGGATGTATTACTGTCAGGAAGTAGACGGAGCACATTTCGAACACTTGCTATAAGAATCCATTGTTGATATTTGCTTAATTAAATTTAAAAAAATAATTTTGGTATTTATTTAATTTATTCGTCAAAATTAGTTTAAACCCAAACAAAATTAATATGGCTACGTAGCCAATGTCAATGCCTTTCAAACGAGATATCACTTGCCATAAGGTCCTATTTAAAATTATTGACCAGAGTTGCACTGTGACGTCATCTATTACTATTACGTTTCCTGTTACCATTCGTAGAGAAGTTTACAATACTTTATTTTCACACTCCAACTGCGATTCGGCCGGAATAGAAATATCCGGCGGCGTTTACGTTTAAGGTCGATTCAAACACATCAGTCCCGTCACGTCACAGTTCCGGCGCCGAACCGAACAATCCGTCATAAAAAATATTCTTTAATAGAAATATCCGGCGGCGCTCACATTTATCCGTTGCCGGACAGTTTCCAAGCAGTCAGGCTTCGACCCGGTTCACGTCCGGCCGATTTTTGAATCTCGGTACCGGTTCGGCATCGGAACTGTGGCGTGACTGATGTGTTTGAATCGACCTTTAGTGGTACCGCCGGAATTCCGGTACATATCTAGTTGTAATCCCGTTACGCACTCGTGAAATTTACTGAAACCTTTTCACTTCGTGCATAATGAGTTACTTACAACTCTTGTTACGTAACATACTATTATATCCCCCAAACCATAAAAGTGTAGTCTGGCAAAAAATTTTTAAAAGTATTGGTATGTCAGTAATTCTGTGTCCTTCTTGTAGATGTGGTTCTATCACATCAATTAACATTCTTGACAAAAAGACTCAAATAAATTAGTTGGTATTTGAAAGGGATCACTTTCCCTAAGACTTCTTTGGTGTAATATAAATTCTGCCCTAGAATAATATATATTGAATTTAAACAATTTCAAATATAACCTGAAATTTTTTTTCAATTTTCTTGGTTGGCAATAAATTCCTCAATCAAAGCTTCACCAGCAACATCTTCATACGCTATTCCTTTAGAAATAATAGGATACCGATCTCATTTTAGCGCCGGTTAAATTTTTAACAGCCTTTAAATTTTAGAGGAAGAATAGTAGCAAATTATCAATATTTTTGGAGAGAGGAAATAGTATATTACACTCCAAGGGCCGAAGGTTGAAGCAGGCAGGCAGGGCCGAAATTCGCCGAGGGCATCATGACGCGCAGGACCGAGATTTCAACTTTCGGCCCGTGGAGTGTATACTATTTTTCTTCATAGCCGGTCGGAAACGAGTGCCGCTGGTCGTAGTTACGAGTATAAATACGCATGAGAAACTCTTTCCTCCTGCTGTTATAGAGGAAATGCGTGTACTTTTCACAGGGAGTAAATGTTGAACTATCGTCCCTGCTATGAGGGACGAAAGTGCGTACTTTCGACCGAGGTATGAAGAAAAATAAGTTTTTCTGTTAGGTAATCATTCGACCATGGTGACGGCAGTATACCCAACGCTGAAGTCATAATAATGTTACACGTTCTCTAAATAATGCAGCTCACAATTCCATTCATCGTCCTAGAATTTTATCCGGTTCAAAGATGATTCCTTGGTGCGATACATACTTTCTCACAACTCCATTTTTATAAGTAAAGAACGTCCTTGGTGTTATACATACATACTGTATATTGTAAGACCCACAACGACTTCCCATCGTGAATTATACCAGAGTGAAAGTTTAATTTTTATTGTAATTCACTGAATGTCCTCAATATCCGCGCATTTCACCTACTTTATATACACGCATGGACAAAATTATCGAATATTTTATGTAATCACTATTATTTCAAATTTTAAAACATCACCATAAAAACATTTTACACTTCTTATGGACGCCGACAGATTTTTTAAAAAATTGCTGTATGTTGTGTTGGAAATCAAAATAAGCATTTTCTTCCATTGCACCGACCTTGTAGCCATACAGGGTGATACTAAAAAATAGGTCAAATATTCTTAAAAGTTTTTTTGTTATTATTATAATTTACCTTTGACTGGTGAAAACAAACATTTTTTTGAAATAAAAACAATATATATCCCATAAAAGTGAGATTATTTTCTTTTCTAGCATTCAACGAACGAACACTTGATATGATATTTGATATGGTTATTGCAAGACTAAAATTTTGACTTGATTTTAAATAATCATCAGATAGTTTCATTAAAAAGGTCCTTAGTTGTCTTTTTTTCGTTTGTGTTCTCAATTTATTATACACCTCTACAGGTTCGCAGTAATTAAAAATTGCTGATTCGATGTAAGGTTACGAAAATCATTATCGCTAAAGTTTTCCCCAAGTTAGAATTTTTTGTCGTAGTAGGCGTTTTTTTTTTCAAACAAGTGGTGTCGCTTTGACAATTTGACATTCTTTATTTTTACGACACGTTGACGATGACGAAATAAAAGCAATAATTTCTGAACTGAAACTCAGGAATTGATCACCTGGCGTCGGAAACCATTAAACAGGTGGCTGAAATAATTGCAGCACCACTAGCTGATGTAATCAATAAGTGTATTCAACAATTGTATTTCCCATATACAAAAGTGGCGACAGAGAAGAAATTATCAACCACAGACCAATCTCAGTTATAACAAACTTTTCAAAGATATTCGAAAAGATATTGAAAAAGCAGTTGGTTTCGTTTCTCGATAAATATGGAATCATTTCAGATAAACAACATGGTTTCAGAAACGGTGTTTCCACCCAAGACGCCATACTGAAATTAACTTCAGAAATGTATTCAACATTAGACAACAGTCAGCCTGCCCTCTTGACTTGTCGAAAGCGTTGGATATAGTCAGTCACAACCTACTTATTGAATCGCTTGACAATTCTGGCATCAGAGGAAAAGCTCTAGACTTGTTCAGAAGCTATCTTTCGAATAGACCGCAAAAAGTTAAACTGAAAAATGTCTATAGCGAATTCGAAACAGTATAGTATGGAGTACCGCAAGGAACCGTATTAGGACTAATCCTGTTAAATGTTTATTTAAATGGTTTATTTGAGGTCAACACCGAAGGCAAAATAATAACGTATGCAGACGATACAGCAATCTTCTACTCAGCTCAAAAATGCAACTCTTTAAAAGAACTAGTAGAAAAAGACATTAAGATGATCAAATCATGGTTTCATAGTCGATTGCTAACCATAAACCCCAGTAAAACGTTGTTTCTTCCACTTTCCACTAATAAGTCTACTTTACCGTCTTTCAGTACCCTACAAATTTCTGATGATTTCTCAATAGAGTCCACACTGGAATTCAAGTACCTTGGTGTGATAATTGACAGTCATCTCGAGTGGAGTAAACATGTGGGACATGTTATTAATAAACTATACTTCTTAATTTACAGACTGAAAAACCTCAGATATATTCTAAATAAAACTCAACTTAAAACAGTATATCATGCATTGGTAGAGTCGCATATAACTTATGGCATAGTTGCTTGGGGAGCAGTCGGAAAAACCATACTCCATAGTTTAATGATAGTTCAGAAAAAACTGATCAAAACCCTATTTTGTAAATCAACCCGATACTCTTCAGATCTTCTTTACTCTGAAACTGGGATCTTGGACCCAAGACAGTTATTTTTCCTGAACCTGAATGTCGAACAGCATAAAACTAAATCCACTTTGATAATGAATTGAACACCAATATGATACAAGACTGAAACATACCACTTACTTACCTCGACCAGCTTCGAAATCTATTGGGCAGAAAATTTTTAAATTTTTAGGCCCGAAACTTTACGGCCGCCTTCCCCCCAACACATCTCAGAATTGAATAATATCAACCAATTCAAAAATAAATTAAAAGACTATATCAAATCAACTTCGCGATATGACATACATGAACGAAAGAGGAATAAAATAAGCTTTACAAAATTAAAACCCGACAACTGGGTGCAGAGGAACACTAATAATGTCTTGACAAATGGAAAAGTTTGGTGGAGATGTACAAAAAAAGCGCGTGGTGCAAAAATATACACAAATGTGATTGACGCTAGTATTTTAAAGGAAGAAAGTGATTTGCGTCATAACCATATTGTGGATCTTGATCTTCCTAGGCAGATAATTAACAATTCAGTTAAATGGAAAGCATTTGAAGAATTGACGGAAAGACCAGCAAAAATTTTACGTGCCGAGTTAAAAAACAGTAAGAATTTATTAAATTTATTACAAACATAAGCAACAACCTTATAACAACAAAAGATATAAACTATACACGACACATTATGTACGTTTCAAGAATTATTTTGCCTAAAGTACCAAAAAATAATGCAGAAGTATTTCAAATTATGAGGACAATGGATGTAGAAACTAATAGAGAAGACTTTTTACAAGGTGTCGATGAAGAGAATAAAATTATTATATTGTAATAGATTTTGAATTAAGTATTCATAAAGAAGTAAAATAAATCTGGTATCATGCGTATATTCTAGGATGTCGATTTCATTTAGAGCATGGTACCGAAATATTCAAAAACTTGGATTGAGTTCTGAATATAATAATAACTCATCATATTATATTGGTCAATATCTATTTGAAATTATCTTTCGGCATGCCATTATCAAATCCAGAAGAGGTAGGCATTTGTTTCGCCGAATATTTGTTTGAAATTCCACCTAATTATACAAAGGTTCAATATTTTAATGATTATACAGTTGAAACTTATATTGATGATTACGCTCTTTTCCACCCAGAATTTGGGAATCACAAGATAACATTCTTTGCAGAACGACTAATGCATGCGAGTCGTTCCACTCAAAATTTTAAAATAACTTTTTTCTACAGTAAAAGTATAATTTTTAACACATGCTGTCAGTGTCTAAAGTGCAAAGTACTTTACTTTTAACACTAGTGCTAAAAGTTATTTATTTTTATGAGAAAATATAAAAATGAAGTGTTTATTCAATTAAACGCACAATTAGTGAAACTACAATTATTATAATAAGAAACTCCATGGCAGCTTTTTCAATTTCCGGCGGTAGAAATTCATTCACTTTCCATCGAAAAACGAAGAAACGAGAAAGAATAATTCATTATTTATTGACGTTAGTTGTCAACGAAGACAAATCAACAAATTCGGTTTTTGTATACCTTGGCAACAAAACTGATAATCTCGAAGCTATTATTTTATCAATTAACTAATGTAATTTATGCCTTAATTTGGACTTTTAGGACACCAGTCAGTTCCTCGCATCTACCTGAGTTAATCCCTTTTCGAACGGAGGGTAGGATTAAGACAGGTCTGCAGTTCCTCACATTCGTGAGTTTTCAATAATAACCCAACCAAAACCACCCTACCTTACCCCCTACCCTAATCCGAATCGAAAAATTGAATTGTGTAATTGACAGATTATTATAATAATTTTCAATAATAACCCAACCAAAACCACCCTACCTTACCCCCTACCCTAATCCGAATCGAAAAATTGAATTGTGTAATTGACAGATTATTATGATAATTTTCAATAATAACCCAACCAAAACCACCCTACCTTACCCCCTACCCTAATCCGAATCGAAAAATTCTTCGTATTTTTAGTCAATTTTTGAAAAAAACAATAAGAAAATAAAAATAAAAATATCTGTCATTGTGGACCTTGCTACCTGATACCTAATCCCTTACCCTTCGTATGCTGCGAGGAACTGAACACAAATTTTGTACCTACCTGTTAATGTGCGAGGAACTAGATAACTCCGGACTTTTAATGGTGTTTTTAGAAAAAATAGTGTATGATATACCTGCTAAAAGTGATTTTATTTTGTTGAAGCGATGAAACACTCAGACTTCGGCGTCGTGTCTCAAACTTCCCTTCTCACAAAATAATATATCACTTTTAGCACTTATATTATAAATAACTATTATAGTGCTCATCCGAATTTACATTTGTTTTTAAACCACGTATAACTAACATAAATGTATTACCATAATTAATAAATGTACTAATATTGATTTGATAAAAATAGTTTCTTGTCGTCGGTAGTCGACCCACCTTTCCCCTACAAAACTCATCTCAGTGCCAGACACGTGCGTGTTTACCATGTTTCACTGTTAAGTTACAGTCATTTTTGAAGAAAACAATAAAACTTTTTGTCAATTTTTTAAGGTTAATACTTAAATGATTTTTAAAATTTAAACAGTTTTGAATTCCGAAAATTAATGTCTATGCTTTGATGGGATTGAATTTTTTTGAATTCATATTTTTCAAGTTTTTGTTTTAACTGATTCGAATTTTAAAAATCGAACACCATCAAGGCATAGGTATTATATCTGTGAATTCAAAAGTGTTTCAATTTTTGGAATCGGTTGAAAATTAAGCCCAAAAAATGTTCAGCAAGTTTTAGTAGTTCCAGATATTATTCGAGAATCCCAGAAATTTGTTTTGTCTGCATTGGATATAGGAATATTATGTAAATACAAATTTAAATCTATTTCACACTTACTTTTACTGAAAATTCTACTTCTAGTGTGTTTTTTCAGTGGAGAAAGAAAATCCAGTTTGAAGAGTCCAATTTTCTAATGCATTCAAAGCATTTTGAAGAAGTTGCTGGGTTACAGCAATATTTTTACTTTTAGTATAAACAACAAGATCATCTGCATAAAGACTTACTTTAACAGGGCTCCTTAATTTATTTACAACGCTGTTTATTGCGATTAAAAACAGAGTGGGGGCTTAAAGTGGAACCTTGAGGTGTTCCGTTTTCGAGCAATCGTGTAGATATCTTAAGATTATTTAAAAAAAAAAAACAATTTATATGTGTCAAGACGCACAGTAGTCTCAACCTGTAGGTATATCTCGTTTTTTATTAATTGAGGGTCATTGTCAAAAAAGTACGATGTCATTTATTAATAAAAACCGTATTTTTTTTAAATAAAAAGGGCTTTGTTTTTATTACCATTTTATAAGATATTTAGTTTGCCCAGATCAATGACTTGTTTACTTATTCTCTGTTCAGTAAAAACCAAAATAAAAGTAGTTTCGACTATTAGACGACGTCACTGACTAAAATATCGTTTCGCATATATCAACTAATAAACTATGCAAATTGGCAAGCAATGCTCCAAAACGAATTATGATGTCACGGGAAATAACAGTGTGATAATTTTTATAATATGGTCAATATTAATTTTTTCCAATTTAATATTATTATTGTATTTTTCCGTTTACCTAATTTTTTAGAAACAAAACAGAAAAAATATTGTCAATAAGCCGATTTCATTTTTTTTCAAATACATCTGTTATTTTTTCTCAATTTCTTATACAGCATTTTTCGCATATATTTATAGTGTGTACGGTTAGGAATGAGGAGCTACATTCTCATAATACTAGGTTAAAAACGGATCTCCATCGGGCCTTCTCAAGGCTACAAATTGGGCAAAATTCACCTGATTATATAGGCATCAAGTTATATAATAAAATTCAAACAATAATAGGAAAGGATAGCTTGACATCGACATTGGCATTTACATCCAATGTAAAAAAGTTTTTAATTGACCAGGCATTTTACTCAGTGACTGAGTTTCTTAATTATTATAAATAAGTCTTAAATTATTTTATTTTGAAGATCAAATATTTATATTTTCTTAGGGGATTTTTATTTACAATTGTATTTTGTATTATGATTATTGTAACGGAAATTCGTTGAAAATAAATTACGAAAAGACAAAATGGATGTTAATTGGGGGTAGTGGAAATTTAAGAAAATTAAATATAGCAGCACAGAGTGTTTCTGTTGACGAAATAAAGCTTCAGAGAGTTGAAAAAATTAAATATCTAGGGGTGATGTAAATGTACTTCAGTGGTTGTCTGTTAAAAAATATTTACTTTTTTATTCCGTGCTATTTGTATTTAAGATTAAATTAGGAATCTCCCCAGTATATTTACAAAATATTTCAAGTTATAACCAGGATGTTCATGAACACAATACTAGATACAGTTGGTTCGGTGAATCTTTTCCCATGTATGAAATTATTCACATACTACTTTTTATAGTACGTTTCGTTTCTACTCACAGAATCTAAACCCTCGAAATGAAACCGTTTGTTCCATTACAACATAATATAACAAACAAAGATAGCCATATGATGAATGTCGGCGATAGAAGATAGACAGAAGTTCTGTGGTTTAAACTTGAATTTGTACATTGACAAACAAAAGACTTTGATTACATTTTTAATCTACATTTTTGTCCATTTTTTTGCCCCTTGTATATAAATTTATTTCAAAAACAGTTGTTATAATGACTAACATATACCTGAGTGTTCGAATTATTGTGGTAAGTAAATATTATTACACCAGCTTCAATACAATAATAACTAACGTTCACTGTCATTTTAGCCACATTCTAACCTAACCATCAATCTATGAACTACGTGTTACTGAATGTATTGCGTTTGTATATGAATGATGACGCATGGGAAAAGATCCACCCAACCAACTGTATAAGCAAAATTTTAGAGTTCATAGGGCCACGAAAAAATGTACACAAAATTAATTTTTTTTTAAACGTGTACAGGCTTTTAATAATTTGCCTGAAGATATTAAATGCTGTACAAGCATAATAATATTTAAGAGAAAATTGATGAACTAGTTGATGTTTTTTTGTGTTATGTTTTGTAAAATTGACTTTCGTTTTATCATTTTAAATATATTTTGAATATATACTTATGTATTTTTAATATTAAATGTGAATGTATTATCATATAATTTTCTATGTAAAATTAGTTATTTTTTGACTAAATAAACGAGTTAAGTATATGTATTTGTATTGTATCTGTATTTTGTATTATCTGTATTTTATATTTTGTATTATTTGACTGGTCTTATAAGTTTTATATATTGTGTATTTAATATGTAACATTTTAATGATGTAATAATAAATCAAAAAGAAAAAAAAAGATATATAGTTTTTTATTTTTACAAATTGTTTTCTATTGGTTAGATAGCTATGCAACCAAGTCAAAAGTCATGATGGAAATTCCATTTTACCCAATTTGTATATAAGAATGCCTTGACATACTCTATCAAAGGCCTTGCTGAAATCTGTATAAATAGAGTCAATCTGCATCCCTGACTCCATATTACTACTATTATTCCAGTCAACAGTAGTTGAAAGATTCGCCCTGTATACCATATGCATACTGTGGACAAGTCATCTTAATTTCCAACTTATTACTATGAAATATATTGAAGTTTTTATTGAGAAATCATGGACAAAAGATGTGTGAATAGAGTTGGCTACTTAATACTGCAAGTAGTTGCAAGGGTGAGTATGACATGTAGAGGTTGTTTTTGGAATTTTTCGATAAAGCCACCTTAAAGCAACAAAATAGTAACAAAACATGCCGCCTGGTTCGTCTCGCTGCCAAGATATCGCAGTTGGCTAGCATAACTTAATACTGAAAGTAGTCACAGGGGTGACATATAGGAGTGGTTTTTGGAATTTCCTTGATAAAACAACAAAATATGCCACCAGGTTCCTATCACTAGCTCCCTATGTTATGGAGATATTGCACTTGGCTACCCTAACTTAATATGATGATAACAAATTAGCAACAAATTATGAGCAGGATTCAGAACATGCCCTCCAAAATGGCCCTTGTAGCTTAATATACCTTCTTAAATGGGCATAATTTGGTGTAGCTGTCATTTTATAATCCTGAATAAGTAAACAAATATTCATAAAATGAAATTATAATCTAAACAATAAGAATCATATAAAGTTGAAACAATTAATATAAATCCTTATTTGACATCTTTCACTAGGTATCTTATCTAGGTATGCATAAATAAGAGTACATATATTTTCCAAAATAGTATTAAATAGACATTAAAAATTTAGAATTAGTAAAAAACTTTCATTACAATATTTGACAGTTTCCAGTAGTGAACTTCATGATTCTTTATGAGGGTAATGAACTTTATAGGTCTTGTGATTATTCTCATGCAATTCAAAATATTTAAATTTGATATATACTGTCTGGTTTATTCAATCTAAATAGTTATTTTACATACATATACAAAGGTTTTACTTTGTCGAACAAATTAAATTCAAAAGGTTAATTAACTTTCAGATAGCAGTTATGTGCAATGGCTCAGTATTAGTGCTTCCAGATTTCATATTTTAATTTATTTTAATCAGTTTATTTATGAAAATTTTTGAAATAAATACATGAAAAATAAAAAATAACTTGGATGACGAATTCAAAGACAACTTGCAAGGCCATTGGCAAGGTAACAATGTCCTGAAATGTCATTCAGTTATTCTCACCTGTGCTAGCGAATTCATCTGGGGTTCTGCCCCCTGCCATAAGCCACTTACACCAATCTATAGTTTCCCATTCTTCTATAGATTTTTGAGGATTTAATAAATTATCCATAACTTCATTTAGGTGCTGGGGATTTCTTTCATTTGAACAATCGGCATGAATGTATGTTGCTGTGGCCCTTTTTCCCTTTGCCATCAACACTTTCGGGTCACAATTCGATGTTGAGGCCATTATGAGCACTAGAAAGTCATGTCATATGAGAATTTCACTGAAAATCTATCAAAATTACGCACGAAACAAAAAACTTTCCCGTTCTCGTATCCCATTAAACAACACTCTCCCTCGTCACCGATCAAATACAGTTATGACAGTTCAGGTAACTTAAAGACAAATTTACCAGTTGTGAATTTTGACAGGCAGGACAACCAACAGTAAGATTGTAAGAAAAATACAACAATGGCTCTTTTTTTGTACTAGTTATAATTACAGGATTAGCCAACAAAAACATACAAAGAACAATTTAAAATTTAGTGAAGAAAAATGTATATGGATTGTTATGTTCGTATTTAAAAATATTGACTAGTGACAGCTTTGGCAGATAAATTGAACCACAGAATAAATAGTATGTTCCGAGAATAAAAGCGATACCATAAATCCTTGTTTCAATATTTCCGTAGGTTTATTTCCATTTTCCATATTTATTTAGGTTGAAGGGTTGAGGATAAAAACTTAAAAATAAATTACTCCAATCCAATTGTTATATCATAGCGATAATCTAGTTTCAAGTTATACACAAGCGTCACAAGCTACTGTGGAGTTTCCTTCTTTTTTCTTTTATCATATCAATAATCATGGAACACCTCTACCACAGTATATATCCCAGATCTCTGATAATTTGTTAGTTTTTTTAGTTTCAACTGAAATAATGTTGTGGTTGTCCAGCTTATAATAGATAACATAGAAGCTATTAAAAACAGAAGAATATTTTTTGTCATTCAGGATTTTTAGTACAGAGACAAATTTCAGTTTAAAAAAAATACTTCAAGTTGAAGGATTTTATGGTTTTATTTTCAGTAAAGATTTGTGAGAATGAAAAGTAATAATATATTACCTATACAACTTATTTGAAATATATAACCAATCTATAATAATCGTAAATTAAGTGTCTGCAATCGGTATGTAAATATGTTTTTAATTTTTATTTATAAACTAAAGCGCATGTTCTGAATTGCAAGTATTTTAAAATTTTTTAGTTTTCAAAATATAACAATCACCTGTGTTCTATATGATTATTTACGAAAATATTTTGTATTCCTTAGGTACGTACATCTTCGTAAACTGTGTCAGTAGGGTTTGGATTCAATGTCATGGTCGAAAGGTCATTTAACTTGTAATTCCAGGACAAAGTGAAATTTTTTAAATCAGTTGCATTCCAAGCATGAAGATGTCCAGTTCCTAAATGTAAGTACATCTTTATTTTTAATATAATGATAGATTTTGCAGTAATTAAAAGTAATTTACTTACTACAATTGTAGCAATTATTTAGGCATTATTAATAAGTATGTGGGATTTTATTTATTCGCACAAATTATCGACATTGAAACACATAAATAAATTTGTTTGGTTGACGAGTAAACAACAATTTACTTCACTTATAGTAAATTTTTTCATTCATAAACTCTAAAAGTGGAGCAGACGATTATTAGACATATTTATCCTCATATTTATCATCTTCAACTACCTACTCATATACTTTTGCAAGTACGGATTAACAATTAATTAAGAAATTAACTTACATAAATTAGTCTAGAAGGCATATTTAAATTACAAGAGAAAGTTGGTTGAGTTGAAAACATTGAAAATTTCTAAATTTCTTCATCCAGTTTAAACTATTCCATATAAATGTTGAAAGGTATGTGCCCATTCAGCCAAACTGGCCTTGAACAATATTATCACCAATTTTAAGTCTTTATAAAATATCATCATGAAGTGTGGAAACCTTTTTGTTGTGGCTTAAAAGTTATTCTTGATGTAATGTAAAAGTAGACCAAATGTGTTGATCATGATCAATTTTGTTCTTCTTTTCAATTGTTTGTTACTTTACTCCATACCGAGCTCCATACATTGTTAATTATTTTGTCTATGACTATTTGATAATGTTTACATTTTATTTGTGCTTCTTCAAGTATAAATGATGTACATTATTCACCAGTGAATAATGGGTGTGAATAATAGGTGTGGATAATAAACAGGTCATAGGAAATGGATAAATAGAACCTATATTGAAGATTATTTATATAGAAATATTGCAGTACGATAAATAAAAATTATCACTGCAACTAGGATTCAAACCCTATGCATACATTTCTTCATATAACACAGCTAGATCTCTAAACCATTGCACTATGGCAACATATTTATCAAGCTATTGTATATAGAGCATATGATAAAAAATAACACTTCAAATAATTTATAGTCGATTGTAAGAATCTTAATTATTATTATACTGAATTTAAATTGAAATTACTAGAAATAGGGCACTGAAATGAATGTTACCCCACCACAAATAAAAGAAGCATACCTTTTAAATAGTATCCTTAAATTTAAAGCCAGAAAGGTTGAAAAAATTATAGGTATATGAAACCTTAAACCTAAAAACGTAAATTGGAGAAAAGAGAAAAAAATAAATTCATTTATAAACATAAATAAATAGTGGTGGACAAAATATAGTATTCTACTCACATATAATGTCTAATATTCTCTTAGGTGTTTATGCGGCTTGCAACATAAACGCACCTTCGTGAGTAATAGCCATCATTATATGCTTGTTGAATAATATACTATTAATGTTACATTTGAGATGTATTTGTACAAACAAGTGTTAACTCACTTAGGTATATATAATTTATAATTATTTAAAAATTATAAAAGTGTTTGTGAATTATTGTAATTATAATTTTGAATTGATTTGAAATTTGAAATAAATAAATCTGTATTATTTCTTTCATTATCACATTCACTTTGATTACCGCATTACAATGAAACAGTAAGTTTGTTCAATTCTTTTTTATTATAAATGCCTACATAGCTTTACCTGAGCCTTTAGCTTGTAATACCAACCTATAAAATATCTAGCTTCCTTTTTTATATGATTATTTGTCTGCAAACACTTGATTATTTTCTTGGTTTTAATCAAGGTTTCAATGTGAATACATTGAAATTCCAGAGACATAAACTGAAATAGCATTTTCGGTTATGTGAAATTCAAATGATACCTTCTTAGGATTACCAAGTGTCTTGCATGTTAAGTATCGATATTATATTGATTTCTCTTCACTGCGTTCATTGAAGAATATTACTTGCAATTACTTGTAAAGTTTCAGTAATTTGTTATTATTGTAAATAATTAAGTAATAAGTAAATAGTTTACCCTTGCAAGAAGAGAATGGCAGAATTCTTAGGTCCATTGTTATGTAAAATATTAACAATTGGGCCCATTACTTATGGCTCACCCTGTATAATCAATGTAGTGTTTATGATTATTAAAAAAATATGCCCCGAGCTAGTGCTTTTATAAAAAATATTGGTTAAGTGCTTAGTTTATTTTAAAAAAGTACCCCTATAAAGTTAGCAGAGCCACTTGCAAATAAATCGATGAAACCTATTCCAATAATTGTCGAATAATTGTCGAGAATTTGTCGTGAACGTAAAAAATTTGTCGCGCTCTTAGTTTTTTTTATAAGGGGTGGCTCTGCTAACTTAATATTAAGTTAGCAGTGCCACCCATAAATAAATATTAAAATGCATCAAAATTATTACGAATAATTGTCGAGTAATTGTCGAAATCCATCTGACGTAAAAAAACGCAAAAAATCTATTCCGTCTAGCATATATATACGTTTTTCTTGGAAATTCCTGGTTTTTGTAGGAATTTCGTATTTTTGGCAACAGCGCATGAGTATATTGATATTTTACGTGTTTTCCATATCATTATTGACGATTATAAATTTTTTTAAGCAGCTTCCTATTTTCCAGAAGCAAAAAAATTATGTTTCAAAGCTGAATGATAGAACATTAAGTAGTACACTTATGTAACTTTGTTGATTTATTATTTTTTCAATAACAATTTATCTGAACAATTGTCAAATGACCAAAACGTGTTTGTCGTGGGGTTTTAACGAGGGTTTTCTCCTATATATGCACCGTGTGATGTAATGAAAGAAATTTTCCGATTTCTCAGTAATACCCACTTGTAATTTGGTTAAATATGATTTTTTCCATCCAGAATTGTACTGAACAATTGTCGAATGACCTAAATGTAATTGTCGTGAGCACAGAACAAATGTCGCGCTCTTAATTTTTTTTATAGGGGGTGGCTCTGCTAACTTAATATTAAGTTAGCAGTGCCACCCATAAATAAATATAAAAATGCATCAAAATTATTACGAATAATAATTGTCGAGTAATTAAAATCTGACGTAAAAAAAACGCAAAAAATCTATTCCGTCTAGCATATATATACAGTGTTTCCGCGTAAGTTGGCTACATATGGAAAACTTTTTTATTATTGGTTTTAGGAAAAAAAGTTATTCTTCATAAAAAGCTCTGCATTATCTAAAACCTGAAATGCAATCATTAGATATTTCTTATTTTGAGCCGTATACGAGGTTTGTCAAAAAATATTAATCTAAATTGGAAGTTATATCCAAATATGCAATTACAGCTATTTAACATGAAAATTAAGATTTGGTGATTATTTAAGTTTTACATTATAAAGTATTATTTGTAATCGTAAGTAATCACCAAATCTTAATTTTTATGCTAAATAGCTGTAATTGCATATTTGGATATAACTTCCAATTTTAAACAACTTTACTTCTTACAATTTTTCTGTATTGTGAAAAACAAAGGTACTTTACTCTTGAGTGAGATTAATATTTTTTGACAAACCTCGTATACGGTTCAAAATAAGAAATATCTAATGATTGCATTTTAGATAATGCAGAGCTTTTTATGAGGAATAACTTTTTTTCCTAAAACCAATAATAAAAAAGTTTTCCATATGTAGCCAACTTACGCGGACAAACTGTATATACCTTTTTCTTGGAAATTCCATATCATTATCGACAAATACAATTTTTTTTCAAGCAACTTCCTATTTTTCAAAAGCAAAAAAATTATGTTTCAAAGCTGAATGATAGAACACACTTATGTAACTTTGTTGATTTATTTTTTTTCAATAAGAATTTATCTGAAAAATTGTCAAATGACCAAAACGTGTTTGTCGTGGGGTATTTGAATTTTTTGAAGCAAAAAACTAAGTAATTGGTGAAATTGGATGAAAAAAATATTCCGATTTCTCAATAATATACCCAGGAAACTTGGTTAATTATTGTTTTTCCCACGAGCGTGCGATTTAAACTTTCCCGCACGCATTTTATTTTTGAAAGTGTCACTCTCCCGCACTAGTGCGAGAAAGTAAAATTATGCAAATTTTGACCTTATTAGATAGATTTTTACTTCCGAAGTTATAATCAAAACTGTGGAGATTCGCCGATATTCATCAGTGATGTAGATATTTGAATAGAAACCCTGGATAAAACTTGTTTTATTTATATTTTACAAAATATAAGAATTTCTGGATAGACTTTTCTATTTGGTGGGCAACTTTCTCCTTTTTCTTTGAGGTCATCATATTGGATCCAACACGTTCCCCTTCGGCAGAACGCCGTATAATGACCTGGAATAGGAGTCCTAGTTTGTATCTTGGATCCAGTAAAATTTATCAATCCTATAAGTTCGTATTTTTCCTTTGTTTTTCCATCCGTGAATGAATTTGTTATCGAATCTATAGTTATTGGTTCCTCTTGTCCATATATTTCGAACAAAACGATATTTCCCGAAATATAACATTAACAAAATGATGTATTCCAAACGGCTGAATAAATAAACAAAAAATTTGAATTCAAAAGAGGGTGGGGACTTTCTGAAGCTTACTTCTTGCTTGCATTGGCCCTGAAAATTGTTAATATCTGTCACCAGCGAAAATGTTCGAATATCATGAATTTTTTTGTCCCGTCTTTTTTTATGTAGGCAAGTATCTTTATCTTTTCTAAACAAGAAATCTTATTTCGTGAAATGAAAAACGTCAGATTAATGACATTGTCATAGCTTCGGTTTCCGGAAATTATCACAGGAACGAAAGAAATATGACTGAACTTTTTCAGTTGGGATGAATAAACGGTACAAAAACACCGCACCACTTTGTGGCCTCACTCAGCCCGGTATTTTTTTAAGCAAGTCATAACTATTTTCGAACTAGATATAGTTAATTTCATCAAAATTTTAGAAAAAGAGTTTGGATAATTTTTAACAAGTATGTTTCCCTATTTTTGTTTAATTGCAGTGGTAGAAGTGAGGTCTGATAGATATATTCATGAAGGGACCTTGAATGCAAAATTTCAAGTTTTTAAAGTCATTATTGCAAAACAAATCAATTCATATCAAAATTTCGAGTAAGCTTTTGGAATAATTTCTTATCAAACTTAATTGCTCTAAAGTGGAAAAAAGTTGATTAACTAACCTATATCCAATGAAACTGATTCTGATGTTTCGTGGTGGTTTCTACATTTTTTGTCGTTGGTTATGATTCCTTCTATAAAGCTTCCTAAGTTCTCCTTTGATAATTTCGCATGCAAGCCGTAAGTTGGGTATTCAATTCTTCGAAAACACCCATTTTTACAGTTTCGGATTTCCACAAAACTGGGAAACTGTTTGAAAATTTTTGCTGCAAGAGAACACGCTGGTGGTACAGTTAATTTCTCGTGTTGGTGTATTTTCTTTGAAATCTTCCCCAAATAATATACATATTATTTCGGCCCTTTTCTTATATGTCGTTTGTCTGACACCGTTCTCCATTGTATCACACACAAGGTGAAAAAAATTATTTTCATTTTTATTTAAATTGATGAAATTTCTTATGTTTCTATTATCGCCAAATGCCGCTAGTAATATTTGGAAAATACTGTCGAACGCACAAGTATTTGTGAGCGACACTTCTGATTTTCCCAATTTAATTAGTCGTAAAGATGACACGGTTCCATTTTTGAAACATGGCAATTTACCGTATCTTTTGTACGACATTGCATCGAGAAACTCCACAGTATTTTTATTCAAATATCTGGATTTTTTAGAAATTTTCGGTGAGCCACCCTTTCCTCTCCAATTATCAATTTTTGGAGTTGCGAGTCTGTCGTCTTTCCTTGAGTTGTAAAAGCATTCGGGGCATAATATTATTTTATCTTCCTCTTCTTTATTATATTTTGTACAATTTAAACAAATTGCAGCTTTACAAATTGCACACACTCGAGCATTGTAGGAGTTTCCTTTGCAATATTCGCAAACAAATACTCGTTTGAATACATTTACTTCTGACGACAAGTCCTGAAAAGGTTGTCTCTCCGTAGATTCGTCTTCTATTTCCCTTTTATTATTGGAATCAGATGTTTTTTTGTCGAAACTTTCATCATAAATTTCATTTTTTGTGGAAGAAATGGGGGGGGGACAAATGATCATGATCATCAAATATATCGGACAGTCGACTGTCATTAAATGTTTGGACAATTTCAGAAGCAGTTGTGGTGTTAACTGAACTGACGGAAAAATCTGCGGAAAATTCCTTCTCGATTTCAAAACGATTCAGAGAGACGTCACTTGAAACATCAATTTTCATTTTCCTTTGTGATTTTTTCAATATTGGTTTTATATCTATAATATTCGTAGCTGAATGTACATTTTCATTCGATTTAGTTTCGAATATTTTCAACTTTCCGTCATTGTATTCGAGAAATGTTCTCACTGCGACATCTACTCGTAATATGCGATTGCAGAGAACATGATTCTTTATTATGTTGAATTCAGCTTCCACAGGAGCACTACTGGCAGGTATTCGCCCATAGCCAAAATCATCCCTACAAATGCAACTCCAAAGGGGTATTGTTGCCATTTTTTTTATTAGACGATCGGCGAAGACGGGAAAATATCTGGGGTTGAAATCATCTCCGTCTTCGCACTCCAGTTTTCTCTCAACTCCTTTCCTTATATCAATACCCCATTGTTGCCATAGGTTCCCAACCAGATCTGATTTTTCGTTTCCTTCCTCATCATTTTCTTCTTCATCTGTTGATTCTTCGAAATTCACTTCTTTTTCGGAGTCTTCGATTGTTTTATCTATGATTTCCCCAACTTCTTCTTGGCAAGTATTGCTATTCATCAGAGAAACAATAACATCAAGAGATTCCTTCAAAGAAATTGCACCTACACCCGCTTTTTCAAACAAAGAAATTGTCAATAGTGCGGTAATAACACGCTTGGCAGAGTCTCTGTCACGACATAAAATGAGTTGTGCAATCGCACACAAGTAGAATTTTTTTTTCCATTTTTCTTTGCATTCTTTCTTGAAGAAATTTACCCAGCTCTTGATAAAATGTGCTACATCTGTTCTTATGTAAGTTTTTGGGACGTCCGATATTCCAGAATTGTAACACCTATTTGTGCAATCCATTATATCGTTGAGTGAAAAATACAAGATAATATAAACAAATATAAATAAAATTGTGGCTGGAGCTGCTCCTAGTAGATGGATGCTTGTCCTCCATGGTTGGAAGATGATCCCAGCCGGTAGAAAATATAATCAATCGGTCAAAAAATCAACAACCGACAGAAAATATTCCCCACCGGTTTACAGGATGTTTTCTACCGGCTGCACCCTGCTAGAAGTTTGTCTTTACTAGCAAAGTGCAGAAATAAAAATATACAATCAGGAACAAATTCAAAATCAACAATTATAAAACATTATATGTCAAATATCAACAAAAAATTAACAATGTACATTTAATACAATATTTTAACCAAAAATATCAAACACAAATTACACAGCATAATATATTTTAAAATTAACATATTAACACCCCAATATCACCACTACTTCACCAACCCCTACCACACTCAAGCTTGAGCATGCAAATATTAAACCCATGCAGATAAGAAAATAAACATGCAAATAATATGTACTTTACAAAATAATATAAGCCTTATAATGAATTAGAATGGAAATTTTGATTTATTAATAGTACTGGAAAAAAATCTGGAGCTCCAAATTGAAAAAGTCAAAGATAATTTTTGTAACCTGAAAAATCCTTTCCTGATAGAAATTCTGGAACAAAAAATTAAATTAATGATAAAAAAAATTATCTAAAAATAAATTCTGAAGAGTATATCCATCGCTGGTAAAATTTCTAGAACAGAAAATCAAAAAAAATTAAAAAATTCAACAAAAATCCGATGGAATCTTGAAGCCTGTAAAAGAGTGTTAGTGTGCTGAAAAGAAGCGCTGAAAAAAATTAAATTAAATTATATTCATGAAAAAAAAGTATCAAAATTTTTTATAATTTTTGAAATAGGCCTATCAGCAAGTTTGAATATATCGATATATTCCAAATAAATTCTGAAGAGCATATCCATCGCTGGTAAAATTTCTAGAACAGAAAATCAAACAAAATTAAAAAATTCAACAAAAATCCGTTGGAATCTTTAAGCCTGTAAGAGAGTGTTAGTGTGCTGAAAAGGAAGCGCTGAAAAAAATTGTTAGTAGTTAGTCAGAACCTGCCAAGTAGCCATTTTGCATGTAACAGCTTTGGCTTCTACGATATTTTGATAGCCCATACTGGGCAACAATTTCCCCAACTTGTTAATCCATACCCATTCAACAAACGGAAAACACTTAAGCGCACTCGCCCCATCTGGATGACCGCCCGCTTTGCAAACGAGACTGACCGACAACCTAGTGAACGAGCACTTTCCCACAGTGTGGTACTGCGTGCATCCGTGAAGGAAAAAGTCAATCGTAAGCACACAAGTGGTTACATGTGGCGTCCTTGACAAGTAAAATAAAATGCTTACCAATGTCTGTTTGAAAAAAGAACCAACTTGTGAAAGGAAGGCAGGACAATATTTAGAAAAATGAGGAACAACATAGCTTACCTATGTCTTTTGAGAAAATAAGCAATTCCTAAGAGAATGGGAGGACAATATTTAGAAAAATGAGGAACGACATAGCTTACCTATGTCTTTTGAGAAAATAAGCAATTCATAAGAGAATGGGAGGACAATATTTAGAAAAATGAGGAACAACATAGCTTACCTATGTCTTTTGAGAAAATAAACACCTTGTTAAACAAAGGGAGGACAATATTTAGGAAAATGAGGAACGTCATAGTTTACCTATTGTTAGTTGTTAGTCAGAATCTGTCAAGTAGTCACTTTGCATGTATCAGCTTTGGCTTCTACGATATTTTGATAGCCCATACTGGGCAACAATTTCCCCAACTTGTTCATCCATACCCATTCAACAAACGGAAAACACTTAAGCGCACTCGCCCCATCTGGCTGACTGCCCGCTTTGCAAACGAGACTGACGGACAACCTAGGGAACGAGCACTTTCCCACAGTGTGGTACTACGTGCATCCGTGAAGGAAAAAGTCAATCGGAAGCAACCTAGTGATTACATGTAGTGTCCTTGACATGTAAAATAAAAATCTTGCCAATGTCTGTTGAAAAATAACCACCTCGTAAAAGAAATGGAGGACAATACTTAGGAAAATGAGGAACGACATAGCTTACCTATGTCTTTTGAAAAATAACCACCTCGTAAAAGAAATGGAGGACAATACTTAGGAAAATGAGGAACGACATAGCTTACCTATGTCTTTTGAAAAATAACCACCTCGTAAAAGAAATGGAGGACAATACTTAGGAAAATGAGGAACGACATAGCTTACCTATGTCTTTTGAAAAATAACAACCTCGTAAAAGAAATGGAGGACAATACTTAGGAAAATGAGGAACGACATAGCTTACCTATGTCTTTTGAAAAATAACCACCTCGTAAAAGAAATGGAGGACAATATCTAGAAAAATGAGGAGCGACATAGCTTACTTAGGTATGTATTTTGAAAAGTTAAGCAATTAAGGCTGAAAGTTACCTTGCGTAGATGGAAGTTTGTCCCCCATGGCTGGAAGATGACCCCAGCCAGTAGAAAATATAATCAATCGGTCAAAAAGTCTAAAACCGATGGAAAATATTCCCCACCGGCTCATAGGATGTTTTCCATTGGCTAAACCCTACCAGAAGTTTGTCTTTACCTGCTAAGTGTAGGAATGAAAATGTACAAACATGAACACATGAATTCAGGAATTATAAAAACGGTATGTCAAATATTACCAAAATATTTACATTTTCAATAATGCTTTCACCAAAAGGTATACTAACCTATGTCTTTTGGAAAAAGGCATATAAAGAAGTTATAAAAATTGGGAAAAGATGGAAAACAATATAGCTTACTCGTGTCTTTTGAAAATTAAGTGCATAAACAGTTTTAAATTCTAATACATAATTTGTAACAATATTCCAAGTTCATATAAGTTAATAATCATGAGTAGGCAATTATTATTCTATCGAAGTGTTCTAAACTATTTCAAAATCAAATAAGTACCTATATCAGTTTGCTGATAAATTATAAATCGGTTAATATTATTGTATAAAAATTATTTGTAAAAGATCCATAACATTTTAAATACAGTGTATTTATTTATTGCTAGTAGTAGTGAGAAATAAAGAAAGGATAATATTTTGGGAAATATAGGAAACAACATAGATCTCCTATGTCTTTGGAAAAAAATATTTTGGAAATAAATCAATACAGAATGGATTTTATAAAATAAGTAACCAATTGTACAATAACTAAAAAGTATATAACTTACTGTGTCAAAGATTATTCTTAACTATTTCAAAATCTAATAAGCGAGTACTCAGATTATTGATGAATTTTATATCAGTTAAACTTTTTGTATAAAAATTATTTGTAAAAGATCCAAAATATTTTAAATACAGTGTATTTATTTATTGCTAGTAATAGTGAGAAATAAAGAAAGGAAAATATTTTGGAAAACATATAGGAACCAACATAGATCTTCTATGTCTTTGGAAAAAAATATTTTGAAAATAAATCAATACAGAATGGATTTTATAAAATAAGTAACCAATTGTACAATAACTAAAAAGTATATAACTTACTGTATCAAAGATTATTCTTAACTATTTCAAAATCTAATAAGCGAGTACTCAGATTATTGATGAATTTTATATCAGTTAAACTTTTTGTATAAAAATTATTTGTAAAAGATCCAAAATATTTTAAATACAGTGTATTTATTTATTGCTAGTAATAGTGAGAAATAAAGAAAGGAAAATATTTTGGAAAACATATAGGAACCAACATAGATCTTCTATGTCTTTGGAAAAAAATATTTTGAAAATAAATCAATACAGAATGGATTTTATAAAATAAGTAACCAATTGTACAATAACTAAAAAGTATATAACTTACTGTATCAAAGATTATTCTTAACTATTTCAAAATCTAATAAGCAAGTACTCAGATTATTGATGAATTTTATATCAGTTAAACTTTTTGTATAAAAATTATTTGTAAAAGATCCAAAATATTTTAAATACAGTGTATTTATTTATTGCTAGTAATAGTGAGAAATAAAGAAAGGATAATATTTTGGGAAATATAGGAAACAACATAGATCTCCTATGTCTTTGGAAAAAAATATTTTGGAAATAAATCAATACAGAATGGATCTTATAAAATAAGTAACCAATTGTACAATAACTAAAAAGTATATAACTTACTGTATCAAAGATTATTCTTAACTATTTTAAAATCTAATAAGCGAGTACTCAGATTATTGATGAATTTTATATCAGTTAAACTTTTTGTATAAAAATTATTTGTAAAAGATCCAAAATATTTTAAATACAGTGTATTTATTTATTGCTGGTAATAGTGAGAAATAAAGAAAGGAAAATATTTTGGAAAACATATAGGAACCAACATAGATCTTCTATGTCTTTGGAAAAAAATATTTTGAAAATAAATCAATACAGAATGGATTTTATAAAATAAGTAACCAATTGTACAATAACTAAAAAGTATATAACTTACTGTATCAAACATTATTCTTAACTATTTCAAAATCTAATAAGCGAGTACTCAGATTATTGATGAATTTTATATCAGTTAAACTTTTTGTATAAAAATTATTTGTAAAAGATCCAAAATATTTTAAATACAGTGTATTTATTTATTGCTAGTAATAGTGAGAAATAAAGAAAGGAAAATATTTTGGAAAACATATAGGAACCAACATAGATCTTCTATGTCTTTGGAAAAAAATATTTTGAAAATAAATCAATACAGAATGGATTTTATAAAATAAGTAACCAATTGTACAATAACTAAAAAGTATATAACTTACTGTATCAAAGATTATTCTTAACTATTTCAAAATCTAATAAGAGAGTACTCAGATTATTGATGAATTTTATATCAGTTAAACTTTTTGTATAAAAATTATTTGTAAAAGATCCAAAATATTTTAAATACAGTGTGTATATTTATTGCTAGTAGTAGTGAGAAATAAAGAGAGGATAATATTTTGGGAAATATAGGAAACAACATAGATCTCCTTTGTCTTTGGAAAAAAATATTTTGAAAATAAATCAATACAGAATGGATTTTATAAAATAAGTAACCAACTGTACAATAACTAAAAAGTATATAACTTACTGTATCAAAGATTATTCTTAACTATTTTAAAATCTAATAAGCGAGTACTCAGATTATTGATGAATTTTATATCAGTTAAACTTTTTGTATAAAAATTATTTGTAAAAGATCCAAAATATTTTAAATACAGTGTGTATATTTATTTATTGCTCGTACTTATAGTGGTAGTGAGAAATGAAGAGAGGATAATATTTTGGGAAAATACAACAAACAACATAGGTATCCTATGTCTTTGGAAATAAATAAATACAGACTATATTTTATAAAATAAGTATCCGACAATACGATAACTAAAAATATTCGAAAAGTATATAACTTACTCTATTTATGAATGTCTTAAACCATTTTAAAATCCAATTTGTTGATAAATTAAGAATCGGTTGAAATTTTTGTATGAAAATTATTTGTAAAAGTTCCATGATATTATAAAAACCTTTAAATACACTCTATTCATATATTGCTAGTAGATCTAGTAAAGAAAGGGTAATATATACGGGTAAAATATACAAAGCAACATAGTTACTTATGTCTTTTGAAAAAAAAATGGAAAATGAATAAATAGAGTATATATGTAGTGCTAATAACTACCAAATAATAAAATACTGACTTACCTTATATAAAAAATTATAATCCTTGGAAATCATGACCAAATATTCGAACTGCACTTAGGTACACTATCGAAAAGTTCGAAGACAAACACAGTTTCACTACCGAAAATAATTTCGAACAAAGGTACACTGCCGAAAATTCGAAAACACACTTATATTCCCGTAAATTAATAAAATACACTCCCGACACGACCGTCCGATTTAAAAATTCATTCGTTACTGAAAGCAATAAGATATTCATTAGTCACTCTATTACACATAAACAAGTATTTGTCATCGATGTGAATTCAATATACACTGGCCGCCCCATTTAAGAATATAAATATATATTATTTTAAAAAACGTTTTCTATTATTTTTGATATTTTCAATATACAGGGAAAGTAGAAAAGTTCTAAAAAAAATTCTTAAATCAATTTTTTTAGGATATTCTAAGAATTTACAAGAAAATAGTTATTGTGAATTCTATTTTCAGTATAATTTTGGCAGGCAGTGTATATATCGACACAATTAACATGTATTAGAACGTGTATTTTACCTTCATATTTTTCTGCGATTAACGGAAAGAAGAAGAGACTAAGGAATATCTATTAACTTCTTCTTTTTCTTTAACAGGGGATAATTTACCTGGATTATACAGGAAAAATATTTTATTGTAGTATTGATGTATGTGTTCGAGGGGATATTTTACTTTAATTTGTTTCCCTGATTCACAAAATGAAGAAGAACTAAGGGATTTTGTTTAATTTCTTTTTTTTATTCTCTCAAGAATGTATAAAATGATGGCTTGTTGTGTGCTGATTTTTAAAAAAATATGTAAAGACAAGGTAAGTGAAGTACATAGATAAAAGTGTAACGCGCAAAATACCCTCTTGGGCTCCCCGACTAATGTGTGAATCAAAAACCAGAAGTATTCTGTTAAAGCATTCAGCATTACACAAATAATTGTTCAATATGACTGTATGTTTGGTTGTATATACCAAAATCTTTTATTAATAGAAAATCGTTCATTAATAGGGGTCATTAATGAATCATTTTTAGTACATTATAATTCTTGATAACCACAACTGTGTGTATGGTTGCCTTCTACTTCACTTCTAATTAACATCATAACACTATACAAGAATAAAATTATTCTATAATATTGTACTCATTACCCGGAAGAACTAAATATGTTTTTCATAAAATAGTTGGCTACCGCCCATATCTTTACTCGACAATGAAAATGGGAACATTTATTTGGATATACTGTGAACAACCATTAATTTATCGTCATTACAGAAGACGATCTTAGAGACGTTGAATTAACATTTTTATTCTTTGCCTCAATTTTTCCATGCGAATTTTCCAAATCGATGGATTCACAGAAGTGACCTCTGGTTCTTCAGACCTTGGTTTGTTTAAATTTTACTTTTGAAATATCTGAAATAACGCTATCTACAAAATTTTATAAATATCATGCTTTTAGTTTTAAAGATGCTTACTTGATCCATACTTTATGCCAACCCTGTATTATTAATAAAAATAATTGATCTTTTTTTTTTCTGAGCCCGTCTGACAAGTCTCCGATAGACTGCAGCCTAATGCTTATTGTCTTTTTGCTCGTGCTTTCTCATTGCACACTTTGACATTTAATCGAAAATCATCTGTCAGTGTCACACTTCTCCCTATTACGGCTCGATAATAGTTTTCTTGCAATTTATTCATAACAAATTATGGAAGATATTCAATGCACGCCACATGAAATTCAATAGAAGAGTTATCCCGCTGGGTAGAATACTGATGTTCGGAGAAGAGCTAGAAATATCCAAAGAAGTTAAATATCTGGGAGTGAACCTTGATTCCAAACTGAATTGAAAGACACACCCGGAAAAAATTACTACTAGGGCGACTAGGCTTTTCTGGCAATGCAGAAGAGTTATGGGCAAAACCTGGGAAATACGTAGAAGTGTAATCTGCAGTGAATATATTAACTGCAATTCAAAGACAAGCCCTTCTTGGTTTTACCGGGGCAATGAACAGCACGGGGACGGCATCAATGGAAGCCATTATTGGACTTCCTTCTTTAGAACTTTTTGTAAGGGCGGAGGCAATGATGCCAATTCTTAGGCTGAAATCCGAGACTTATGGACTTATGTTCGAGAAGGACATACTTATACAACTGGGACAATACTACTTAGATGAACCAATATTTCACATGAGTTTTGATTGCATGCCACCGGAAAATATATTCACTGAGCGAGTGAACATCATCATCCCATCTACGGAACAGGTGATGTACCCAGGTAATTCTGGAGAAATCATCTGGTACGCTGATGATTCCAAAACAAACCATGGCACTGGGGCTGGTATAAAAGGACCTAGACAGAGAATGATCTTTAGTCTTGGCCGATATACGACTGGGTTTCAAGCAGACACGATTGCCGCTATGCCTGTATTGATGAAAACATCAAAAGATGATACACCGGACAAAAAATAAAAATATTCACCGACAGCCAAGCTCTGCTTAAAGCTATCAGTAACCAACAACTAGGTCTAGACTGGTAAAAAACTGTAAAGAATCCCTCAACAAGCTGGCAAGAGACAACAAAGTGTCTCTAATATGGGTGCCGGAACATGAGGGGATTACAGGTAATGAAATGGCTGACCAGTTAGCTAAAGAAGGCTCTAAAGGAGACTTCATAGGTCCGGAACCGTTTTGTGGACCCTGAGGAAACATCTGCACAAAATGGGCAAAGTTAGTGAGTCTATGTGCAGGAAATGTGAACTCTATGATAAAACACCTACTCACATACTATATGCTTCTGCGAGAACTTACAGGGTCTCAGACAGAAGCACTTTGGAGAGGAAATAATACAACCATTAAAACTACTGAAAATTTCTCCAGTCAAACTAGTGGCCTACATAGACGACACAAAGCTTCTGGAATGGAAGTAGATAGAGTTTGTTTAACCATCCTTTGCCGTTACGTCATAATCGGTGACGTATTCTGTTTTTTTACGTTTGTCTTATATTAGTTGAATGTTATTTTACACTTAACCTCAAAATTATAATCATCAATGACATATGTTAAGAATTGTTTTCAATGATGCATGTTAAGGTGTATTTGTATGAATTAATTAGTAATGCCAAAAATTTTATTTTGCTTTATGCGTTCCGTCCTTTTTTACATAATTTAGTTTTGTTTTAACTTGAAATCTCCGTTTTTTTAACTGATTTGTTTCAAATTTCTAGCTTGAGGATGTTTAACGCCCCTGAACATGATTTTTTACCGAAATTAAAAAATTCCGTATTACCGAATCGTGATTAAATGGCGAATTATATAATAAATATTAAAAATGTATTATAGGATTATATTTAAGGTTATAAGGTTATTTAAAATTAGATAGAATATCTATATATGCTCATATTTTTGAAAATGGTTTAGTAATTATTGTCTGTGTCATTGTGAGAAACAATTTCGTAAGTATTCCTGAGAAATGCAAAAAAACACATGTATGGGAGAAAACAGGCAATAAATAAATTTATTCCTGAAAAAATTCCCAATAAAAACAGGAAAAATGAACGAACAAACGGATAAGAAAGATAAACTGAAATAGCATATGTAATGAAATAATATGTCTAAGCTTCATCACTGACAAAATCATCTTCATCATCATTGTGGAAGTCCGATTCATTCAAATCTATGATAACAGAACTGCATTTAACGGTAAAAGCGGCATTCCGGCATCTCTTTCTCTTGAAAAGTAATTAATTAACTTCTAAATTACACTTTGCTCTTTTTCATCATACCGGGAAGGCATTTTAACAATGAAAAATTGATGAAAAATGCGAAAGTGGCCAAAAATACTGAACAAATAAAAATATGACAACTGAACTGTCAAAAGTAACAAATAAAATTTACGTAGACATTAGTTGAGAAATACGTTAATGACGTCATAATTCCGTCTCATCTATTTCATGAATGAGAGATAAAGCTGGACAATGTATGACGTAACGGCAAAGGATGGTTAACCAAACTGTACCTAAAATGGGAAATAGTACAAATATTCAGTTCAAGTGCCTGGGCTGCTGAGCACAACCCAATAGAATTAATGAATGTGTGCATAGTATGGAGGTAATAAAAACCTTCTAAAAGAGGGATTATTTGGATATTTTTTCATAGCTGTAACAGTTACTCTTGTAGTAACGCGTTCCTGTAACGAAGTAACAATTTTAAGTTACTTTATAAAAGTAACGAAGTTACCGTTACTTTTCGCCAATTTCAAAAAGTAACGAAATTACTAGTAACGCGTTATTTTTAGTTTACTGAAAAGAAATTTGAGGGGTTGAGCGACTTGATCGGATAAGTAATTAGGAACCGAAGAGCTTCGGAAAAACATTGTTCTTGAAAATTCATCTGTACAATTTTCAGAGTAGCTGAAACTTTGTACAAAAGAAGTTCTTCATAATATGCACATTATATGTGCGAAAAGAAGACACTAGATAAGAATTACTTTCATCGCAATTGCACGTTACGAGGATGTATTGATATCTAGTTAGCCTAGACCAGTTCCATGCATAAACAAAATATTGCGTTACCATAGCAACGAACAATAACTCATTCGAAGTATCAGTGTGAAGTTTGACGTCAAAAAAGTAAACCAGAGTAAATTAAAAGAAAAAAGATGTCCACCGAAATTGTGAAAATCGAAAAATTGGAGTATCGAGCCATCATCAAGTACCTGTGTTTAAAAGGGTTAAGAGGTAAGCAGATTTACGAAGATATATCAATGGTGATCAATCAATTGAACTGCAAGCTTCAAAAGAGGAAAATTTTCCATTGAAGATGAAGGCCAGTTTCTGTGTCAGTCCCCGAAAATATCGATGCAGTTCATGACATGATTTTATCAGTCCGTCGAATTGGGCTAAAACGGATATCTGAAGCACTGAATATTTCATACGAACGCGTTCATCCTATAGTTCACGTCAATTTGGACATGAGAAAAATTGCTGCAAAATGGATCCACAAATGTTTGAATGTTGACCAAAAGCGTGCAAGGGTAGAAGCATCGCGTTCGATCTGTGCTCGATTTGAAAACGATGTAGACTTGTTAAACCGAATTGTTACTATGGATGAGACTTGGGTACATTTCTACGATCCAGAAACAAAGCAACAATCGATGGAATGGCGACACTCTGGTTCTCCAAGACCTAAGAAGTTTCGTGTCCAAAAATCTGCTGGAAAAGTTCTTGCTTCAGTTTTTTGGGATTGCCATGGAGTAGTCATGATTGATTTTTTGGATAAGGGTAGAACAATAACTGGAGATTACTATTCGACATTACTGACCACTCTACGGGAAAAAATTAAAGAGAAAAGACGCGGAAAGCTATCCAAAGGTGTTTTGTTTTTGCAGGACAACGCCCCTGCACACAAATCTTATGTTGCCATGCAAAAAATTTGTGATTTAGGGTTTGAATTACTAGAACACCCCCCTTATTCACCAGATTTAACTCCGTCCGACTATCACCTCTTTCCTCAACTGAAAAAAAGTTTAAAAGGTCGTAAATTTTCTATCAACGAGGAGGTAATAAAAGCTGTGGAGGTCTGGTTTGCAGAGCAAGAAGAAACATTTTTTTTAAAGGTCTAGATACGTTGCAGGTTCGCTGTAATAAATCTATCCAATTAAGAGAAGAATATGTTGTGTAATAAAATATTTTGACATTGAAATTTTGTTTGGTTCTATAGTAGGCTAAGAATTTTTCAATATATCTTCGTATATGAAAAAAATTAGAAGAGGTACGTTTTTTTTGGGTTTAAATTACTGAAAAACATTTCCGTGTCCAAAACATATCAAGATTATACTATGTAATGTCTTCTGTATGATGGCACAAATTAAGAACAAAAAAATGTACAAAACTTATCGGACTAGTCACATTATACACATCACAAATGGCATACTGAAATATAACATTAACATATATATGTATATAAAAAAAGTATAAAAAGTAATCTAATTAGAAACATCTAACAGTTGTTAAAAATTTAAAAACTCATTAATACCGTAGAATATTTATCCATTAAAAATGTAGACGGTTTGGTGGTTCCCAAAGTATAATGTCGTTTCACTTGCAGTCAGAACTTGATTAATTAAAAGAAGTCGCCACTTTGTAACTATTAACGACAAAACTTACTTTTTGCCACATAAAATAAAATTAAATGACGAATATCGCACAACAATATTGAATGTTACTTTGGAAAAATCCTGTATATTAAAAATAGCATACAAAATTTTCAATATTTCTAAAAATTATCTTAACAATTGATATTATGCAAGTATGCTGCAATAGGAAGAAACAAAGTTGTTAACAGGAAACGAACACCTCAAATAATATTAACATGTACTTTCAAACATTCTGTAATATTGCATCACTTCAAAAAAAATGTAATTGTGTTTATGCGCTGAATGCGAGAACACGCACCGAGATTTTGTTCGTGCAACTCGAAAACAATAAAAACATTCCAAATAGTTAAAAGTAAAACAATATCTGTGACAATATTATTTGTTACATACAATTAATAAAAAACAATGTTGCAAATTAAAAAGTGAAACCGGTTGCGGGTTAGCCTTTTTCAACTCTTTAATTTTTATAACGACATAATTGATCTCTCATTATGAAATATTCTTTCAGGTATTGAGGATGTTACTGGTGAAAGTTTGGCTCTCCGTTGTTTTATGCAGATACTTGAGTTTTGTCAACGTATGTAGAAATTTTTAAATTATTACAAGATCATGATGGAGCTCAAATCGGAGAAGAAATTTGAAATTATTTGTAAAAATTTACTATGCGGGGGTAAGTAGTTTTTTTTTAAATCTAGTTGACATTTTTTTTAAAGGAAATTTATTGAAATTAAACTTTCAAATACAATTCTTTAATAATAAAAAAAACAGTTGAAAGCAAAACATTATTGGAGATTACTTCCTTTAGATTTATTACAAGTTTTAGTCAATTTTTTAGGATCCTAAATAATTGATAAATACATACAATTTATCAATTCTCTTTTCAAATTTCACGTCATCAAAACTTGTCCCATTTCTGTTGAATTTTAATTCATGTGATATATTTACAGAACCGGTCCTATGTTCTATAAAATAATTCACAGCTTAGTGCAAAAATATTTACTTTAATGTAGTTTATTTTTATCGTTTTAAAGAGATTGGTATCAATATTTCTGCAACATAGCCTCTAGTATCTACTCGTTTTTCATTTATTTATTTCCACACCATTTTATAAAAAGTGAGAAATTCAAAATAAATTAAGCAATATTGCATGTAAAAATGTCGTGGTCACTCACTAATCGAACTTTATATAGAAAATAGTGCACATATGCGTGCTTCTGCTTATGAATGCATTTTAAATCTTTTTCATTGTCATTTTACTTTCCTTTAATATTTGAAAAATTGATGTGTGGCTAGCGTTGAACAGTGCGGCTGCTTTTCGACCAGAATTATGTGGGTTTTCTTGAAACTCAAGCATAATATCAAATTTCGTATCACTTACTGCATTGGCAGCTACTTTTTTTATGTCTTACATGACCAAGCTCGCGAAACAGCTTTTCTATTTTGCTAATTGTTCCTTGGGGTACAGGCGGCAAATCAGTAAAAAGGAACGCAGGAATGGTTTTTGCTTACTTTCTCAATATCAAGAGCTACATGGGAAATAAGTAGTGAGCGTAATGCTGCGAATTTGTGAAATAAAATAATTTTCTTTTTTTAATGGTAATTTTTGTAATAAATCTGAAA
The DNA here is from genome assembly GCA_949126875.1 of Lochmaea capreae. NCBI lineage: Eukaryota > Metazoa > Arthropoda > Insecta > Coleoptera > Chrysomelidae > Lochmaea > Lochmaea capreae. The sequence goes on from OX421409.1 coordinate 4,588,884, forward strand.
ATACTTAATATTTCCGAAACAGTTGAAGATCGGTATAGTACATTGTACATGAATTATGTCTAAAATTTTCTGAAAAATCCATTAAAATAGATGCATTTAAAATAAGAAAGTTGGTATTGGCTACTGTCTCATGACACACCCTATATAATTGTTTTTGAAAAAAAATGTGCATTTAAAATACAAATCGACGTGTCCAAGCGTTTTTCTCAACACGCCCTAATTTATTCGTTATCGAATTTATTCCATTTGGCTGTTCCACACTGTATATATTTTTTCTATGTTTTCGACATAACCTCCCATTGCTTCACAATTTTAGCATTTTGCGAAAGACAACCGATATACTCGAGAGTTAAACCAAGCCAATTGGTGGTGCTTTATAAAACGGTCACCGGGTTAACCCGAGCTTATATAACCGTCAAACACATAAAATGAATATTCCTAATCAATCACCAAAATTTTACAGTGTTTCAATGTATAGTTTAGAACTTATGTATAAACATAAGTTTTTATTTCTAAACTTTATAGACCCATAACTCCGAAAAGAAAGCTCGTGTTATAAAAATTTATTTGAACATTATTTTTATCTCATCTACTCGCTCCCGAACTTTTGACATCAAGTTCGTGGACGCTCTTTATATGGTTCGGTGTTTTAGAATAATCTAAAATCTAAAAAAAGATCCTTAAGGAGCAGGTGGTTTCCTAAATAAAGTTCTTCCTCTCTGAACTGCACCGACAATATTTATAAATGAAAATTGGGCTAATAGCTGATTATAATGACACTTCCTTATTTAAAAAACTTTGTTATATCTAATTTAATAGGAACATTAAGGAATAAATGAATTTTTCTACCATCACTATCGAATGTCGTCTTTTGTGCCTTGAAAAGCAACTGCAAAGTTGATGTTTTCCGTGAGCTGTCATAATTTGACATTATTGGCGCTCTTAAGCAGAAAGTTACTTTGAAGCACGCCTAATTTTCCGTGAGCTGTCATAATTTGACATTATTGGCGCTCTTAAGCAGAAAATAACTTTGGCGCACGCCTAATTTTATTTATAGATAAAAGAGAGCTAGTTGTTCATTTTGATGTGATAGTAAAAAAAATCTTGTGTGTATTTAGAGTAGAAAGTCTTTTGGTAATTTCGACAGATTGCCGCGCTCCGCTAACGCGTCGCGCGGCAATTTTCTGTCTCGACTACCAAAGTACTACGTTCTGCTCTTGATACACAAATAGCTATTTGGTATTATCTAGGTACATAAATAAACAATAATCCATCGCCAAAATATTTTGACACGTACTTTTTAACTAACTATGCTTTTGTTATTTAATAAATTTAATTTTTAATAAAATTAACATAAAAACAATATTCATTTGTAAAAAAAACCTAATTGATATTGGTATCTGCTGTTGCTGTACTTGTTTTTGATTGAAGTAATTTGTTTGAAATAAAGTGTATATCTAGAATTGTGAATTTTTTGTTAGTTGAGGTTAAGCTTAAGACAAAATTTTCATTCGTCTATTTAAAAAATAATTAAATAAAAATGTTTTGCCAAAATTGTTATAATATAATTCACAAAAAAAATATAATCTATATATTGCATCACTTTTTATAAACATGAAGTAAAATTTTTCAGGTGTAGCTGGAATGTTATCAAAAACTACAGTAGCCCCACTCGACAGAATAAAAATTCTTTTACAAGCTCACAATCGACATCACGAATCTCATGGAGTGCTGAAAGGCATACGTCATGTCATATCAAACGAGGGAGCGTTAGCTCTATACAAAGGTAGGCGAATACAATTATTAGAATTATTTCAAGAGTATTTAAGGTCAAGTAGAATAGGGAACATTCCAATTTTTTTATTCAATAATATCATTAAGTGGCGTCTTAAAATCTTAATCCTCAAGGCTTTTTTTAACTCAATATTAACTTGGCTCCGTGTTATTTAAAATCATTTCAAACGACCACCAAAGCGAGTGTGACGTAGAAAAGTAATAGATAGCCCAGCTGTGTACTAGTGTACCGTTTGCCGGCCACAACAGTGATGCTAATTCGATGATTTTCGGGGTTTCTTTGGTAGAATTTTTGGAAGGAGTTTTTAAACTGCGTTATAAAATTATAGGCATTTCTATCTATCACCAATGATTTAATGTGTGTTGTTCAGAATAATTTACATCAAAATAATAACGTGTGTCAATAAATATCCTACGACACAAAAGCTATTGAAAGTACACACAAATTTCTTTAAATACTTATACAATTATTTTCTTATTATGAAGCTGTAACATTATTCGAAACTGGAGGCATTATGTGAACGCGTAGTTCCAAAATCTACTCTTCTACGTCACAACCCATAGCAATGCGTTTACCAAAGCTTCAAATAATTTGTTTTGTTTATGACAAAAAAAAATATTTTTTTTCATTCAAACTATTCATATATGATTCATAGCACATTTTTGCCAATTAAAATTTTATTCAAGTTAGTGGTAAACAACAACTGTAAATATTCATCCTTGGGTGTCAATACTGTACAAATTTCTGTTACGCAAGTATTTGTAAAATTTTGAAGAAATCATTATAGATCTTCTTTCACCAAACCGAGCATCTTTTTGCTTTGATTCCATCTACTTTATACTTTTTAGTAAATTTATCCATAACCGAGTAAATCTATATTATTAAAGGTAATGGAGCTCAGATGGTACGAATTTTCCCATATGCAGCTCTTCAATTTACTTCTTTTGAAATATATAAGAAATATTTGGATGGAGTCTTTGGCGAAACTTCTCACATCGACAAGTTTTTGGCAGGAGCTGCAGCTGGTCTGACATCAGTCACGTGTACATATCCGTTAGATACTATTAGAGCCCGATTAGCATTTCAAGTAAGTACAAAATGTAATTAAACTCTTTGTTAGAATTTCTTAAAGCCGGCTCCAGACTATGTAACAAAACATGTTAAATAACAAGTTATACAACTGGAATCACAAAAGATTGCATAAGAGTTGAAATCGGGTACTGTCTAGATAGGGAACACCAGCTCAAATGGAGGTCGACACAAGGGCACCTCCATACAAAGAATTTACTGAAGAAAGTAGACAAGGAACTCTCAACCAGGCTATTGAAACTGGGTAAGAGACATTTGAAGACAATTACCGACCTGGTGACTGGACACTGCACCCTGAGGAAACATCTGCACAAAATTGGCAAAGTTAGTGAACATATGTGAAGGAAATGTGACCTTCATGATGAAACACTTACTCACATACTCTGCTTCTGCGAGAACTTATATGGACTCAGACGGAAGCACTTTGGAGAGGAAACAATACAACCATTACAACTACTGAAACTCCCTCCAGTCAAACTAGTGGCCTACATAGAAGACACGAAGCTTTTGGAATGGAAGTAGATAACATGGGAAATGGTACAAAGATTCAGTTCAAGTGCCCGATGAGCATAACCCAATCGAATGAATGAATGAACTTTGTTTTATAATTGTTATAAAATAGCAAAGACATAAAGACTATGTATGAAAACAAAACTAAATAAAATGAGTGTACATTTTACTGCTGGAAGCAGTGGCAGCTGTAGTATTTAAATGACCTCAAACTTAGATGATGTAAGTTTGGCAGCAGCAGCTTGCGTGATGTTATATAGGCGACGAGTAAAGTCTAAACGACGATTTTGGGTACGGTCATTGTTGTGATCGAAGTGAAGTTGTGAAGTGATCGAAAAATCAGTGTGTGCAAAGCGAGAGTTCCGGCAATACCAAATTCTAACGCCGCTGCGCTGGTGTTGCTTGCAGTAAATGTTTAATTACACAATTGTGGACAAGTCACGGCGTGTTATAAAACAAAGTTTATCTTTACCGACACCTAATGGACAAAATAAAATATGCTATATAGCATGAAAATTGTTGCATAATATTGTGATTTATAACTTTCCCACTTGAAATTCTCTAACAAGTTATTTAACATGTTTTGTTACATAGTCTGGACCCGGCTTAAGGAACTAGATGTAGCAGGTTCCTGAACTTTGTTTTAAAAAGGTTCTTTGTACTGGCTGAACTAAAATATCGAAGATATATAACTTGCAAGATGTTCTCAGTAAAGTACGAAAAGATCAAAATAAGTTTTATCGAACTGCTATTTCAAACGCGTACAGACTTGTTATATTTTATGTCGAGAACCGTATCGGTGTCTCTGGCTAACGAAAAAGAGTTTTTCTCCGATTTACATTAAACGTCAGTTTTAGTGACATTTATCGATCATAGAAGTAACATGCCTAGGCATTAAAAAATCATCATATGTATAATAAATTAACTATATACAAATACATGCAATGAGAATCGGAACATTGGGATTTAATGTATTCTCCGATCTAAATAGTACACCAATATGTTGTGTAATAAAATATTTTGACATTGAAATTTTGTTTGGTTCTATAGTAGGCTAAGAATTTTTCAATATATCCTCGTATTATTTATTTTCAACATGTTTATCGTAAATCATAATACATCAGAATAACAAATTTCATTTATTTATATTTAAACTGTGAAAACTGTTCAAAATACAAAGTTGATAACGCTTTCTTAAATTACGTAAACATACAAAAATAATATTATTATTGATTAATTTCATCCTGCAACTTATTTTCAATCGTTTTGAAGGTTATTATTACCTACTATTGAAATTAATTTAAATTTAAAAAACCCTAACAAAATAAGTTAATATTTTTTCTTATTTTCTTGGGAATCAAACCACAATAATTTCAACGTTTCGGTAGCGTTCCAGCTACCGTTGTCAAGATTAACTAATAATGAATGAATGAAAAATTTTTGGTCCCTATCTGACACAACGAAAAAAATTTGACAACTAGACAATCAATAATATTTTGAAGTTTAAGACTACAAAACTTTGTTGTCAAATTTTATTAAGGTCCATTCATAGTAGATCACACCTCTGGTAAAATGAGAAATAAAATATTTTATTTCATGACATTCTAACTATATGTAGTCCACTAGAAATGGAATCCAGTGAAGTGCACGTTCCAGGAACGGTTTTTATTGGGATAGCGCTTTTTTCTTGCTTATTTTGGAAAACATTATTGTGGTTTGATTCCCAAGAAAATAAGAAAAAATAACAAGTAATGCCACAAGGAACTTATAGAAGATAAAATAAGTTAATGTTAAATCGGGACTATTGGGCGGCCAATGTATCTATCGTTACATCATTTCGTGTTGTTACTACACTTGTATAAACTGTAGTAACCATCAGAGCAAATTTGACCGAATGGTTATGTCTTTTCATGTGACACAAAGTAGCGATTTTTTGTCATGTCATTAGAATTTGTGTCTCTTTTGTGTTTCCATGAAATAAAATAACGCAACTTTATGTCACGTGAAAACGAACCTTAAGACATAATCAATCGGTTAAATTTATTCTTGTGGTAACTGCAGTTTTACAAAAGTGACCCTATATTTTCAAATTTTCTACGAAATCGATTTTCCTGTAGTTTGCTAACTTTTTATATTATAACAATGTTCACTAGTAATACCACAAGTGATTGAATTTTCGCGATATGTCTGTGGATTTATTTTATAACAAAACTGAGTTGTGAAATAAAAGACAAAATTATAAGATAAATTCAGCCAGTGGAATTTTATTAGACTATTTCACAAACAAAGTGAAAGGTAAAAAATCTGAAATTCGGCAGAATTAGAGGAAATTAGCTAAAAAGTTGAGAAGTTGATTAGAGAAATAGTTTAATAAACAGAAAACATTGACATCGAACGAAATACATATTGAAATCAACCAGTATTAACATAAGATACTTAAATATTTCAATTATAATTATAAATGGTACAGTTATTATATACAATGCTTTCAGCTTGATTATTTGAACACCCGCTTATACTTGCAATAGTTGTTATATCTTGATGGCTATAATTTCTCACATTTTTTCATTGATTAATTCGATGGAATTTATCCCAAATCTGCTCATTTTTTTTAAATGCGTACACGGCGAAATTATTTATATTTGTTGACGTTTAACTATCACATACACAAATCTGAAAACACCGAACTTGACAGGCCTATCGGGATCAAGAGTCAAGTTTGGTGTTCGATAATCCGAACTTGACTAGAGCTCCTGATTGATTCATTTGAGTGCGTGAAATGGTCTAAAAAATGTGAATATGGTATACCTGGACTGTCACAATATTTTTCACATGAGAAATTTAATTCTATAGTATTTCGTATCTTAAAAATATCTATTGATACAAAAGGTGAATCCATACAGTTCCTCATCAACCATCCTGTGAAAACAAAACCCGATTTTATGATCAATTGGAAAATTATTCTTCCTTTTCTGAAAGAACCTATTTTTTAGATAACTGGTGAACATGTCTATACCGGTATAGCCCATGCAGCCGTCACCATTTTTAAAGAAGAAGGTGGAGCTAGAGCACTTTACCGTGGCTTTACTCCAACCCTTATGGGAATGGTGCCCTATGCTGGTCTTTCATTTTACTGTTTCGAATACATTAAATATGGTTTTATGAAGTATTTACCTAATTGGGCGTGTAACCGTTATGAAAAAAATACAGGAGGATTAGTATTGACTATACCAGCTAAATTAGTATCTGGGGGATTGGCTGGTGCTATCGCACAAAGTGTCAGTTATCCGTTAGATGTAACAAGAAGGTAAGTAGTTTGTGTATGTTTGATTTATTTCAGAACTATATGAACCATATTTTCTTATTTACTTGATTACTGTTTCCTGTATCAATTGTCATATTTAAGTAAAGCGTTTTATGAAAAGAAGTCAATTTAATAGTGTAAAACTATTAAAACGCTTTACAAATTAGAAAATTAATTTCCAAAGGATAAACCGTTCACCAGGAAACAACATTATACTTCTTGGAAGTGTAATTCATTCTGTAAGTTCCTTGTGGCATTACTTATTATTTTTTCTCTTATTTTTTTGGGAATCAAACCACAATAATGTTTTTTATTTTTTTATTTCGACGTTTCGTTAGCGTTCCAGCTACCGTTGTCAAGATTAACTATAGTAAAGAAATGATTTTTATGGTCCCTATCTGACACAACGAAAAAATTTGACAACTAGACAATCAATAATATTTTGAAGTTTAAGACTACAAAACTTTGTTGTCAAATTTTATTAAGGTCCATTCATAGTAGATCACACCTGGTAACCGCGTCATGTAGGGTATTATCGCTGTAATCCAGAGGTGATTGGATTAAATTTGACACATGACTTAAAATTAGGTAATTTGATTGGTTACTATGTTTAGTAAAAAATTATCGCAGGTATTGCCTTTTATATATTTCAACTTCTTCCAGAAACGTCGCCTTCTCGAATTAAAAGAGGCTGGTTTCCAAAAACAAAACTACCTTCTAGAAGCATCTAGAATGCGAATTCGCCAAAATTTATGATTTAGCGACAGGGCCGTGAGGTTTTGGTGCGAAATTTGAATTGTATTTTAAGAACGTAAATGCCATAGCCGATTAACGATTTGGACCGCTAGTCATTTTTGGGTACTGACTATGAGATCCTGTTTGGACTAGTTTGGAACGTCTTATAAATTTTCAGCTGCCTAGATGCATTAGGAGCGTTGCAAACGCATAAAATCCATGTTTCGGCACCTTTCCACTCTTTGGCGTCTATCTCATCCGCCAATCAAACTTTATCTCGCTCTTTTATTGGTTACTCAAACTTTTCAAATCATAACGTAAGTTTCTAGGTTTCTAGATTTTTTTGGAACCATTCAGTTCAATAGACCGCCTTTTTTTAGCGGAAATATTAACTTTTTTTTATTTTTTTTACTTATTTTCATTTTTTAGCCGACATATCCTATTTAATTTTTTGGGAAAAAATACAGAAGAATCTGTATTGAAGAGTTTGAAAATCCAGCTGCCTTTTGGACTCTGAACGATTATTCAATACAAAATTTCGATTATGATTTCCTTTGTTATATTGCGCAGCATTACCTTTCGTATTGTTACCATATTTCTGTTGATTTTCCATAAAAAACTACGTGAAATAAGATTGAAACGAATTAGATGTGTAAAATAATACTTAAGCCTCAAGAAGTTTTAGTAGATGAGCATGTATGTATGTATATTGGGGTGACATTAAATAAGACCTGAAAGATTTATTGTGCCCCCTTACTTAGTTTCTGAGGAGAGTCTCGGAGACTAGTAGCTCCTTTAGTCCTATATCCCGGAGGATGAGCATAGTACAATATGGATTTTTTTCCATTTTTCAAATCTAATTACTCACAAAGTTTTGAAGCTCGCATTTCCATAATGACATTAATTTTCTCGTTAATCATTTTATTCTTAAATTAAAAATTATTATTGACTTTTCAGTTCGATTACCTATAGAGTGTGTTTATTATTTTTTTAAACTATAATTTATTTCTTTTATGGTTTTAACTAGCAGACCCGACAGACGTCGTCCTGGGCTGGCACTCTGTAATTTGTATTTTAAGGAAAGAGATAAAGAATAAGCAAACGAAAAGAATCGCTATACTTGGTTAGTGGTACTCTATAAGCGAATCTCTATCGCCTCGGCTATAGTTCGACAAGATTCGGGATCGTCAATCGGATAGAGAATAATCTACTAATAATTCAGAAAACATTATGCAAATTTGACTATTTCAGGATAAAAATAAAAAAGAACAAAAAATTTGACATTTATCTGTTAGCTGTTAGCTTTGGTAACCTCACATTTTCATTTATGACAAGCTTAAAGTATTTACCTATTTGCTTGGTGCACAATTAATAATATTGTTTAGTGATTTGTTTAATAGCTGTGACAAAGAGTAGACATAATGTTTTGTTAATTTATTGGGTTTTGTTAAAAATCTTGCCTGTATAATGATTTCTTGTAAATGAAATTAAAAATATTGCAAGAATGATAATTTTTTTCAGGTACACAACCTTTGACACAACTAACCCTACAAAATTGAAATTAATAACAACAACAACATAACCTCTTTTCTTTTTTCATCGAACAGAAATGAAAAATCTTACACATTGAGTAGAATAAGACAGAACGATATGTCTCTTAAATAGAAAGGCCCTTGGAGTTGTTGCTATCATTCGCTTCGCTATCGCATCTTCGGTCATGTTCAGCTAGGCTCAGAGTACGAAATAGCAAAGAGATGAGAATCTTTATCGCTGTTTTGTTACAGACTGCCAATCCTGTCTTATCATTTTGACTATTTTTATTTTGAATTAAAAATATCACTTTGTTACTTATTTTGGGTGGCAAAATCAGATAGTATTGTTAATTTTTTGATAGAAGGAATATATTTCTTGAAAATTTGACTTTACTGAATTTTCTTACAATTTTTCGGACAAATAAATTTTTTAAATGACCGTTTAAAAAAACTCCTATACTAAATGCCATCAAAATCGGCCCATCCGTTTGGGAGTTGTTCAATATGAATCCGATTGCAGCGCCACCTACCGGGACTTAATGTTAATTTAATCCATCCAGTAACTTAATCAAACACACACATAAAATTTCATCAATATCGGTCCATCCGTTTAGGAGCTGTAATCCGATTGCAGCGCCACCTACCGGGACCAATTGTTAATATAAACCATCTAGTTACTTAATCAAACACACACATAAAATTTCATCAAAATTGGTCCATCCATTTAGGAGTTGTTCAGTATGAACCCGATTGCAGCGCCACCTGCCGAGACTAATTATGAATCTAAACTGGAGATTAAAATAAAAATGTATTTATTATATTTGATCGCCATGCAACCCTATTGAAAAAATATTGAAATTGCAATTTAAAAATAGGGGTTGATCATAGAGGGGTGAAAATTTAGGGTTGTATGTATTTTTGTATGCTGTATCGTAAAAAAATAAAAACAAAAAATTTTGTCCAAAAAAATAACATTTAGGGGGGATGAAAAATATATGTTGTCTGATTCTCCACCCTACCCGCTATACACACAAAACTTCACGAAAATCGGTCGAGCCGTTTCGGAGGAGTTCAATTGCAAACACCGTTACACGACATAGGTAAAGCAATTGAAAATTAGGTGCATATAAATGATACTCGTAATTTTGCATTGAATTATCGTTCAGAGCCCAAAAGGCGGCTGGATTATTAAAATTTTCAATACAGATTCTTCTTTACTATTTTCCGAGGAATTGAATAGGATATGTCTCAAGTTAGCTGCTTCCGGATCAAAAATGCAAAAACTGCCAAAAGAATCCAAAAAAGTTGATATTTTCGTTAAAAAAGGTGTTCTAGTGAGCTATAAAGTTGAACAAAAATTTAAAAACATACGTAAGTACATATTGAGAAATTTTCTCATGAGTAAAGAAAATAACTTGAAAAAAAAAATTGATTAGCGACTGAGATAGAGGCCAAAAAATGGAGGAGGCGTTCCAAACTAGTCCAAACAAGACCCTAGAGTCAGTTCTTAAAAATGACTAGATTCACAAATCAACATTGTTAATCTGCTATGGCCTTTCTCCTTCAAAACCCTTATTTTTTTGTGAAGAAACTTTTTTTTATAAAGCTTATGCGTACAAACATCGTGAAGCAATTTTTCAAAATCAGTTATCATGCCTATTGCCACATTATACATGTCTATTGCTACATTATACATGCCTATTGCCACATTATACATGCCTATTGCCACATTATACATGCCTATTGTATATGTGGCTTATACTACTATCTGAAAAAGTTTTACAATAATTGTTTTATTTATTCTTAATTTTTTAGACGTATGCAACTAGCAATGATGAATCCAGAGACTCACCATTATGCCAAGAGCATGTTTGCAACACTTGCCAAAGTATACCAAGAACATGGCATCGTGAACGGACTATACAGGGGGATGTCTATAAACTACATGCGTGCAATACCAATGGTAGCCGTATCGTTTTCCATCTATGAATTGTGCAAGCAACTTTTGAATTTGGATACGGGACTAAAAGTTAGCGTCGGATAAAGAACAGTAGTAGTTGTTGTTTTTGTACTTAGCGGGGAATTTCTGGGAATCACCTATTGGTAGGGTGAATATGATAGAGAGAATGATCGATTTTATATTCGTTTTTGCGTGGCTTGAATTGAAATAAGTAATGAAATGAAGAATTCAAAACATTTTATTTTTTTAGGAGAAAAAGTAAACAAGAAGAAGAAGCGTTTCACAATTTATATTTTTCATTACAATAAAGACCGTTGATTGATTAATCATCATTGAACATTAATAAACTGGTTTTAGAATGTAAACAAATAATTTCATGAATATTACTATTTCTGGCCATATAATCTACTAAATCCTTTTAAAAATTTGTTAAAACTGAAAATTAAATAATTTTTTTCGTACTAATCACCTTCCAGTGAAAAGCTGTTGAAAAAGTCGAATCTTTTGCATTTCAACAATAGGATGACAACTGGCTTTGTTATCTCCAAATTTAAGTTCAGTTTGGCAAGAACCCGCCCTATACACATTTCAAATTTTTTATTAACGTGCAACGCCAAGACACAGTTACGTTTCAAAGTGAATTATTTTAAAAATTCAAAACCTCCACCTAAAATTATTATGATTCAATGGACGTTTTTCTTGGACCATTAGTTATTTCATCAACCACTTCCATGACATTCAGGATTTTCCATATGGGGTCTCTTGGTGAACAATTCAGTGTACCGCAGGACAGTTAATGTTGTTTTGTTTCAAAAGGCATGCATATCCAAAATCCAGTACCTATCATAGCTCTGGGTCCAGCAGTGACAATATAGGATCATTTATCGAATCCCCTTCTGTCACGACCTTATTTAGAACTTCACTATCTATACTCTTGGTTGTACGATGGAGAGGTATAAAATAAAGCATCTACCCTGCTATAGTCAAATGCTGTCTTATCATGCGGGTCATACGATTCAACAAAGACATACTCACAGTTTTTGTTTTCTATTGCTTTTATTCCAAATAAAATCCGTAAGATGAATAAGACAAACATCTGCAATTTTAACGGGGAAAAAAAGGATATGTATTTAGTTTTCAGCGATTCTAAAAAGTCTTTCACCAGCTAAGTTTTTATTTAAATATGTCAGTTTTGTGACTTTGACAATTCAAAGTGACAATATGAATAATAAGAAGCAATTTTCCGGTTTTTTGCATCCTCAAGCAAAAAAAATGGTACTTAATCTGATAGATTATTTCGAGAATGAAAGAAAAAGTGGAAATTCGTCAACCAGTGTGCAGGAAACAGTAGCGAAAGCACTGGGAATTAGTTTAAGGACTGCGCACAAAATTGTGCTTGAAAAAAAGGATAATATAATACCGAGGAATACTAAAAAAGGCAGTTCCAGTTTTAAAAGAAGCTTTAAAATTCGAGTTGTTTTGGAAATCGGACTTATTCATTATCAAAATTAATAAAAAAGTTGGGGTTTCGTTTTTAAAAAACTGTAACCGAAGATTTTTACGTGAGCAGCCACAAATAGTGATTCAGCGTGTTCAGTTTTTAAAAAGATATACGGAAAATCACAAATCAAAATTGGGGTATTTTTGTAATCTCACATTTTGGTAACCTCTGTGTTTTCTGATTTGATACATATGGTTAGTGACCTTTGGACCCGTACGATAAGAACGCTTTTGACTGTACACTGTCGTTATGAATAGGTCGGGTACCAATTACAAGTTGGCTAATGTCAGATAAGTCAGTGCTTTCATCCAGGCATAGCGAAAAATATTCACATTTTTCAACCTTGTTATGCAGTGTTTTGAATAAATATTAATACTGTATCGAATTTATCGACAAATTTTTTCACTCAATTGTTTGGCCATTTTATTTTCCCAATTATTAATTTAAGTGCATAATCTAATCTAAGTCATTGTTGAAAGACTACATCTCAACAGCCGATGCCTCCAGTAGCATTGCCGTGCTGTTTTTAAATATTTGAAATAATTGTTTTCTTAACAAAAGACTAGAGAGAGAGATATATTTTTGTTTCCAGTGAAATTATTTATGTACCTACAAGAGTGATTTTTAAATCTTATTTCAAATTTTTTCAATGGTTATTACTTATTTATATAATTTATTGTTAATTTTCTTTAAATCGATTAAGTCTATAAATAATTATTATCGACTTTTATATTGATAAATTGTGTATAAACTTTACCGGCCTTTATTCCTTAGCTTAGATATTTTATTGAAATAAGGTTAGTGTTGATTAACAATTTCCTTTGTAGTGTTGATGGAAAAATTACGCGAAAATGTAATTTTCTCATTGTTAGTGTGACAATTATTTTGAAGATTGTCCCAAATTGGCAGTACTTACAGAAGGTAATTAAACTGAATAAAAATAACATGAAACATACAAAATTTAAAAAAAAACTTTATTATTTTTAAAACTACTTACAAGTTTTATGGTGTGCATCAGTCAAATTGAATAGATGCTAAAATAAGTCAATTTTGTAGTATGAAATGACAGTTTGTAATATAAAAATTAATTGCCCTTCAACTACAGTTCTAACCACAAAATTTTGTAATGACACTGATGCTGCATTGCTTTGTAGACTCAATTTTGACTTTACCTCCCCTGCTTCCCTCAACGCTGACATCTATACTCTGTTCAAGTTTTATTTACGCCAAAACAATACACCTGACAACAGCTCTAATGCAAGACGTTTTGTACACTATTTGGTTTTCGCCAGCAACAAATTACAATCGACGTTTTATTTTAAGTATTTTAACTGTTAGCGTTATCTTCTGTATGTTCCTTGAGGTGTTTTTGAACGGTAGCTGTACCATTCTCATCTAAGTTGTAAATTCGACTTCCATCTCCAAAACTTGTATGCCTCTTTAAAACCTCTTCCAGTTTCTTAGAAAACCGTTATACTTGTTAAATCCAGTAGCCCTTGACAAGCTACAGCCTTCTGGGGTTCGTAATGACAAGTTGGGATGGAGTCTAATCCATGCAAGTGAGGCACATTGTGTGGTTTTCCAACTTCGCGGCATATTTGTGTTATTTTGGATTGCTGTTTCTAGGCTAAGCGACGAGTATCTTCTCGAGACAAACCATTAAACATTTTGGCACTTGAAACGATATATTCACAAAGAATACTTTCCCGTTCTTCGTTAAAAATTTGTCTAATTCTATAGTTATTAAGAAGATAAATGTTAGGATTTTCTTGATATTTTTTTACATATTTATGAACTGTTTGAAAAGCCAAGCCCTTAACTCTGGAAGCCTCGCGTTTACTCATTCCATCCCGTACTAACTGGATAGCCTCCCTTATTGAGTCTTCCGAAAACTGACTAATTTTTTTGTTGGTTTTATTTTTTCGAGGCATCTTTGAACTGCAAATTAAATAAAAAATATGAGAATGCAAAAACGATACTACTTACGAATCAGTTTGGAACAGTGAGACGGTTTAGTCGAGGAACAGTGGGACACTGTTCCTAAAACACGTGAAATTTAAAAACAAAATTTGTGGACAAAAATAAAAAGCTTATTATTCAAAAATACAAGATTATTATGCTAAAATAATTATATTTTTCACAAAAAGTACTTACCTCAAAGGAATGTACTTATTGCTGCTAAAAATGCTTCTCGAAATCCGTTTTGTAATTTACTTTGTTGTTCACGTTGGCGCTGAAACCAAAAGGCACTATATTCAGCTGTGATCGGTCGTTTGAAGCTGTGGGTGGGGTACTTTCAAATTTAATACGTAAAATGCCGCCATGATAAAAAAAATCGGGTCCTGATGGCCGGACGAGTTTTTTCCTTCAATCATATACAATTATCTATTTCGGGCCATGATGGGCCACATGAGTCCACCACATACAGGACAAATAGACTAAAATGAAGCCAAAACATTTAAGAATCTATCCCAATATAGTTTACATTAATTCAGTGGGACAGTATTATCCACCGAGGCCAGAAGCAAAATTTGGTATGGTGCCTTACATAGACCCACCACGACCCCTCAGAAATATTTTGATGTCAAAAAATGGTAGGCTCCTTCCACCCACCACGGCACTTTACGTGTTAAAGCACTTTTCCCACTGTTCCGGCCGTCTCACTGTTACTACCTCTCCCCTATAATATATCATTTTTATTTTTAAAATGGAAGAGCTGAAATATTATGTAATTATTTGATACATCTATATGGGTACCTATACATTCCCAACGTACCTATTTTTATTGTATAATGTTTTGTTTTTGCTTACTCAATTCCGCCGAACAATTGGCAACGGCGTATTGTAACTACATTTTCTTGTCATGTACCTATATATATATATAGCCTCAAATCCAGAAAAATCCCCACAACTGCGCCAAGGAAAAAATTGACTGAGCATAACATGCTCCATTCCAACTCATATAAATCTCGTCAAGCAATTTGATAAATATGTGATAGATGGAATGACTGAACAAACCGTTTAAAATGTTACCTTTCAAAAAATACCGATTGTTATTAATTTTGGGTTTCATTTACTATCTTCAACCGATGTTTTAAGCTTTTTATTAACTCTAAAGTAAATATCAATCTATCGCAAGTGTTGATGCTTTCCAAAAAAGTGGCAATGTATAGTTACAGAACATTATTACAACCTAATTGAATATTGAAACTGCTTTTTACTGTTCCAAGACTCGATTTACTCTGTTCCCAAAATTCTTTGGTAATACATACACTTTTATCTACCATATCCGGTTACATCAAATAATCATACGGCGGTTCAAACGCCTTAATTCATAAGGGATAATTACTGTTCATAAATACTGAACAAAACAAAACAATTATCTACTGAGGCACGGTTTATCAATAGCCAATATTATCCATCAGTTAAGTATCCGTCGGATAAAAGAAACTAGCAGATAAAGGTTTGTTTGGAAGCGGTTTATCAACTCGTTTTTATTCTCTAGTTTGTTAACTGACAGATAATGAAAGTTGGCAATGTTGACGAATGAATGTAAAAATCTCATTGGTTGTTACAAGAACAAGGTCATGTCACATCAATTGATATTTTTGTTAGATTATTGGTGAATGTTTATCCAAAGGTTTATGTGTTTTTATTTATCTTTCTTGAAGAGTTTTTGGTTGTTGATAAATATGAATTTTCTGAATGATTATATTCTGGATAGCGACGAGGACGAGGATATTGTGCAAGTTCTTGAGTACGAAAGAAGGCCTTATATAGTTAGGGAAAGAGTGGACAACTTCGAAAAGTGGGATGACCAGGATTTTCATGCAAGATTTAGGATGACAAAAGAGACTGTTCTCTCAATATTAGGACCTCATGCAGAAAATTTTAGAAATAGAAAAGGATTGTTTCTTTTGTGAATCTGAAGATACTGGATATAGTTGTACGTTGGCCTGGTACATCCCATGACCAACATGTATTCGACAACTCAAATTTAAAAGCTAGATTCGAAAATAATGAATTTGGTACCTAATGCACTTTTAGTTGGAGGCAGTGGCTATGCGAATACCAGATACCTGATAACTCCATTAATAAATACCCACAATGAATATGAAGAGTTATATAACGAATCAGTTTGCAGAACAAGAATTTGCAATTTTTAGAAGCTAATTTGTCTCCTCTGCTGTGAAATTGCATCCTCTCTTCTTAGTAGTACTAGTACTTTCCATTTTTTAATTTGCTCAAAACCCAAGAAAATTTGACACAACACCACAACGAAATCAAAACAAAACAACTCTACCGAATAAAGTGAGGTTATGTAATAGACCTTAACCTCCAGATATCGACCATCCGCCAGTTGAAACTGACAGATAAATATTTGACATTTTGTCTGCAGGATAAAGTTATCCGACGTTTCCAAAATAACTGGTAGCTAGGCATTAACTGACGGATAAATTGCTATTGATAAACCGAGCCTCAGTAATATAAATATCCGAAACATCGGAACCGCCTCAAAATCAAGTTTATTACATAGTACATAATATATTATTTGTGAATTTATTATTGACTAAAGTTCAAATAGAATTTTGTGTTACAAACATATTTTTGCAAGGCCCGAAAAAAATGCAATTTAATTGTCCGCTTGCGTTTGTTTAGATCGGGCGTATATGAAATATGAATAGAGTATAGATTTTTCCTTTTTATATTCTTCAAAGTCAATTTTGAAAACAAGATTTGCTAGTCTACATGCACCTTTAAAAGAGTAATTATAATTATGCGTTAATTATTTGGCATTTTTGAATATTCTTGACAAAAGTATTTCATAATGAAATTAATAGAGAGGTTTCTAGTCTATATTAAGTTTAAAATTACAATTAGTTGATGAGTATATAATTTATACATTCTACTTTTATCTTTGATTAAACTGCTCTACTATTCACAAAAACTAGGTTTAAGACCTTTGTTTTATTTCTGTTTGTATTTAATAGATACTTATAATATATACATGACTAAAAAGAGTACCTATTTTTGTATAGTTACCATTTGGTATTGTTTTATCCATCCTTATTATTATAAACTTTTTTTTTTCAATAAAAATTGTAAAACCCATTGACTCTTTTGCACTACCATATTCCCTATTAATCAAAGTTGAACCGATGCAAAATATCACTAGCGAAAATGATCGAAATATGCATCCAAAACTGGATGTTTACTCATGGATAAGGGGCACACTGAGAGGCATGCGACCTAACCCACGCAGGGCAGCACAAACTACACACAACTCGAAATTTGTGGGCTCCCTATGACGGTGAGTACATAATGTCAAGCTTAGTTGTGTCATTTCCTGCGTAGAACATCCTCCTGTTCACGCAAGCACACAAAATCTGTGTATCGAATGGTGCGCGACGCACTGAATATGTGGGACTGAATTATGCAAGTTTATTGTTTCTTTTTGTGTTTGTTGCATATAATTATGTTGTTGATATACTAGTTATGTATTCTCACTATACATATACTTATGAGAGATAAGAATTGCAGATGTGTTCATGGACTTCCAGGAGCTGGGTGGACACTGCAGTTAAACTTATTATTATTTATTTTTCTTTGTAATAAAATTAGTTTCAAACGTAACACTACACATAGTCTCACCGTGTACTTTTTCAAAAATAAATGTTTACTTTTTAAAAAGCTCTTGCTATTGACCCGAAAATAATTTACTATAAAAACAAATGTATTTTTGATTTCATCATGTATGTTGAGTGTGCTTTTTAGCATGATGTCGAAGCTTTATATCTAGTGCTAAATTCAGTAAAATATGCCAAAAGTACATTTTCTGTAAACGATGAGTTAAATTTCTTACTGCTATACCAATTTTGAAATTTTTTGTATACACATATTTATTTTGGGATTTTTCGAGCAATAAATTCTGTATATGGTAACATTATAGCTACGTGTCTTATTTCTGGAGGTGTACATAATAATTCATCTTCACTATCTAAATGGGATGTTCAACTTCAAATTTTGACCCCATGTTTTATTAGGTAATATCAATAAATGACCAATGGGAGATTAATAGAAAAAAATAAACACAAAAATTCACACGATATCTGCTGTTTAATAATAATAAGTGAGTGCCCCTCTCGTAATTACAGCGATTTTGTTATGTGTAAGCCAAGATCTATACATTAAAATTTTTACCTTGCTTCACGTTAAGGGCAAGCTACATTTTGTATAATTCAGTGTAATCCCCCAATCAATGCAAAGCTGTTTATGTTTTTCCAAAAAGGCGATTGAAAAACATTTTCTCCTTAAAACGAACAGTTCCCGCCAATAAACAGACTCAAGCAAGCTTATTGCGTTCACTCCATATTTTCTGGTAATATTGTAAACAAAGAGTCTCATGCAAAAAGATTGGTCATAAATCATTTCTATTAATATGGGATCCAAAAAAGAGCGCGATTAAACCGTACTTATTTATGTACAAATCTGCACACAAAAAAGGTGTCAAAAAATTTCAAAATGAATGTTTTGTTCCAGAGGTTTGGTTACACTTTAAGCTACAAAAAAGTTGGAATGTCAAGAGGATGGTGGACTTCAAAAACCTAGAAATTAATGCTTTCACCCATCAGGTTTTAATACCTATTGTAATGCTAACACGCCATAATTAAATTTCATGAAAATATATTCAACTGCCGTTGGGAGCAATGTTAGGAAGAATTTATTTAAATTTCCAGCTTTCAACTCCTTATAATTTTTTTTGTGTTGCACTTCTGTACATTATTATTTGTAGTTATTAGTAGGCAAGGTTAAATCCAACTATTTTTACCACAGATTAAATGGTATAATTTATTACCAATATTTTTAACCTCCCTGTATATTTACGTTACCTATATATGTTTTGTAATGAAAACTTGTGTTAGTATTTTAACACGAGTTATAGAAAAAATATAGTGTTCTGATACAAAAACGAATAACTATTGCATTTCTCATTCTTTGAACAAAATTATATTTTTATTAGGATTTATTTTTCCGTTCACGCAAATGAAAGCTACTTATTTTTTTTATTACTGTAAATTCATTTTTTATTGTCATATATTATTTGGTTGAAAATATAATTTTTCTTCGACCGTGCAAAAAGTGACTATTTTTTGCACTATGTACTGTGCCAAAAGATCAATTCAATGCACTAGTTCAAAAAGTACCTTACTTTCATGCACTAGTGCATAAAAGTATTGTATAAAGATAGGCCTAATCTTTATACAATGATAAAAGTAACTTTTTCTACTCCTGTTTTATAATATGCTTATTAAAAGACTAAAATCTGTATCATAATGATATTCATTATGATACAAATTTTCATTATGATACAGATTTTTAAGCCAATAGGAATGCGACATTCGCACAATATTCAATATAGCCATGGATACCTGGTTGACATTGACATTGGAATAAACAAATTTGGAAACTTGGGCAAGCAAATTGCCACCTTTTTAGGGCTTCCCAATCCCAATTTATATACGGGACACTGCTTTCGTAGAACATCTGCAACCGTATTGGTAGATGGCGGCAGTGATATTACCACCTTAAAAAGACACGGTGGTTGGAAATCCACTACGGTTGCAGAGGGGGTTATATTGAAGAAAATATCCAAAATAAAATAAATGTATCGAATAAAATTTTTAATTCAATTGAAAATAGGAATGAAACAAACTTTAACATGCCCTCCAGTTCAACAACCATCCGAATAAGATCAGCCCCCCAAATAAATTTTACAAATTATACAATAAATAATTTATGCACAAAGAAGATTAAAGAATTAATATTATTATGTTCAAAAGTTTTAAATTTATTTGTTGTACAATTTGTAAAATTTATTTGTTGAAGTTCCTTTCATTGTTCTTGTTTTTTATAATAAATGATAATTATTAATTAAATAATTCTTATTAATCGGAGTAGAAAAAATATTGTATGCAACTTTCATGTAATGGCCATTAATACACTCGCATATTATATACGAAACTCGCCTGCGGCTCGTTTCGTATCCTACAACATGCTCGTGTCTTAATGGCTATCATTACATGATCGTTGCATAAAATACTATTAAATATTTGAAAACTCAATGGAATACACAGGATCCTGCTTTCGCAGATCTGCAAGTTTTTTAGTGGAATCAGGGGCAGATATATTAACATTAAAACGTCATGGAGGTTGGAAATCCTCAACTGTAGCGGAGGGCTACATCGAGGAGTCATTTAAATTTTGGAAATTTCCAAAAAAACAAAAATAGCCGCTCAAATTTTAGAAAGTGAACCAAGTACCAGTACCGCAAGCTTCACAGTCCGAAAAAGAGCTATTTTAAGTGAAGAACCTGCTGAGGTTTGTCCAACACTAACAATTCTAAATTGCTCTAACTGCGAAATAAAAATCAACTAAAAAAAGTAAAATTAGTACCTACCTAATTTTTGTTGTAGTTACCTACTTCTTGTAAAATACTCTAATTAAATTTGATATAAAACATATTATTTTATTTCTATCATAGAAAAAATATTGTGTACAACACGTGCAAAAAGCATATTTGTTGCACTAGTTACACAAATAACTAATTTTACCCTCAATAACATATATTTTTGCGTGCACCCATGTGCGTGGCTAGTGAAATATGTTTAATTAATTTTTCAGTTGCAACTCGTTTCTTTTTTATGTCAAATTGCTTTAAAATACTTCAAAAAGTAATCAGTCGACTGTAATGAATCATCCTGCATACATATAAAAGCGGTTTCATAATTTTACACGAAATGATGAAACCATGTAAATTGTCTAAAATTGCACAATAGTAACACACTGTTACTATTTTATCACATATTTTAATTGCAGCTCCATTCTTACTGAAATATCCAATCCACAGATAACATACTTATCCAATCCACCCTCACAATTCTTTTTCAGGTTCTTCAGAGCGCATCACTGTGCGTGTGCCGGCAGCTTCACCGACGGGGGTTGGGTCGATGTTTATTAGCGGAAGGTCACCTTCAAATAAACCTTATATCAGAGATCCTTATATCTCGGTCTCAACAAAAAGTGCGTCTGTGTATTTCGCCGCCTCGCAGGTTTAGTCACAGACCAAATACAACGGTTTAGTGTGAATGTGTGTGAGCGCAGCTATTTCGGAAACATACTAAAATTTGAAGTGCCGGTTTCCAGATTTTTTAAACGTAAGTTCTGCAAAAGATTGTAATATCAACATAATTTCGCTTATTTACATATGTACTTTGTAAGTATTCAGATTTTAAAAACGTTACAATAACTACTTACAATTTAAAGAAATGCTGTAAAATATGTAGGTACATTGTTTAAAAGTCTTTGTGAACTTCCTATCCATATGCGGTTATGATGTAAATATATTTAAAATAAAACAGGAAAAGTTAAAGTCCTGTTTAAATTTAATATAGTTTCTAATTTGTTAGTTTTTTAAAAATATTTAAGCTCCAAACGTTTTTCATGTGTTTATGTTTCATCGTTGAGTATTTTTCACTCAACGGTTTCATGTATTCTAAAATCAAATAAAAGCATCACATAAAACAACATAAATATTCTATGGAATATTTTGATTCTTATGTATGTAATTTTTTTACAGAATTTTATTTGGCCCATAGGTGTATATATTCCTAAAAATATTAGAGGGTTTATCAACTAATAAAAAAAATTAAATATTGTAAAACAGATTTTTTTAGTAAGGGATATTTTAAAAATTATATTATTTGGGAAGAAAGGGAACATGATGAAATAATATGTAGGTATGCGTATTTTTTAGTTTTAAATAAATAAACCAGCTTAGGGCACCCAGAAATATAGATAAATGTAATGTAATAGAATGTTTCTATATTTTATGTAAAAAATTACAATCTGGTATTTTATTATTGTAAAGTAATAAGTAATTGCATTAAGTTTTTAGTACAATAGCGAACTCGATATAAATTTAATTTTTACAATAAGCTCCAAATTATAATAGAAATATCTTCTGTAAGTTCCTTGTGGCATTACTTATTCTTTTTTCTTATTTTTTTGGGAATCAAACCACAATAATAAAAAATAAAAAACATTATAATAGAAAGTTAAATTTAATGTAAAAACTTCGAGTCCTTTATAATAAATTGAATTTTACGAGAATAACCATAAAAAATTAATCAAAAAATATGTCAGGCATCTCACGTTTTTTTTAACTTGAATATTTTAATTTTTGTTTATTAAAATAAATCATATCGAGCTGGGAGACACGATCGTTGACAAGACAGGGTCCAGGGGTTCCGGACCCCCCTCGAAATTTTTCCGAACACATACTAGAAAAACAATGATTTCATAATTCTTATGTAGGTACAGCAGCGAAGTAAAAATGTGTAGACATATTGAACGCATTACAGTTATTGGCAACATTGTGCCGGGGAAAATGCTGCACAACTTTTTATACTCTTAAAAGGGTAAAAACCTTTCTAAGAAATAAAATGTCACTTGAAAGGCTAACTTCCTTAGCTGTGCGCTCAATACCTGGGACATCGATGTTTCTCCTGATAAAGTACTTAACATTATGGCTAATAAAAAAAACTTTCTATAATTATTAGATTATTTGTAACTATAATAATAATAACTCAACAGATGCTTTAATTTTTTTTAAATACTTGTCATTGGATCCCCCCGAAACCCAATCCTGGATACATGCCTGAAAATCTTAGTACTTGATTAAAAATGATTTTTAACTTTTTAGTTTGGATTGTTATAAAACCGTATTTTACAATTTTCAATCACTTTTAAAAGTTTAACTTTAAAAATTCATAGGTTTTTGCTAATGAAGCAAACCAAATTCTAAAATTAATTTCAAGTATGTATATGTATGTATGACATTCACTGAGACCTAAAAATATCTAATGTGCCCCTTTCTTCTCTTAGTTGCTGAGGAAAGTATCAGAAACTAGTAGCTCCTGTAGACCTATTTCCAGAGAATTTTAGGATATCAGACTTTAACTTAGGTAAATGTCCTTCTTCTATCCAATAACCTTCTAGGTGCTGTGCCCTAAGATTCCGTAGTGCTACTGTGCCTTCCGGAAGTATGTGAATAGAAATTTCTTCATCCATTCCACAGAATCTACGGTGTGAAGTTGGTAACCCAAAGCTGGTAGCTTATTTGCCGAACGATCAGTTATGATGTTAATATCATTTACGCAGCAAATATTAAAGTAGCTAAAAACAATAAAACATGTACCTTGAGGATTCACAAAATATTCAGCCTGAAGAAAAATCGCTTAGATAATATATGTTCAAAGAGGTAGATTCAGTCATTTATTTAGGAAACGTAATTTCCACAGAAAAAAATTATGGAGCAATTTGAAATTCATTATAAAATATCCTAATGAGGAAATAAAAATTCCAAACAAAAGCAAAATCATTAAGTGATTCTCCAAGGGGTAGTTTTTGTTATTTATTTTAGAAATATGTCATTTTGACGGAGCAACTTGAAATTTACAAACAAGAATCCTAATGTTACCTAAATTTTCCCATTACTACTGATCGTTCGGCAAATGAGCTACCAGCTTTGGGTTACCAACTTCACATCGGTAAAACCTACATTCTTCTTGCTCCACTAGTATGAGCATTTTAAAGTGCCCTTTCAGGAGGCAGTGTCTATTAGGACACTTGTGTGCAGTCTTGACTGGTTTAGGTATTCATTTGTTCTAACCTGGCTGTAGTTTCCCAGGAGTATCTTTGATCGTCTTAGGTGTACTAGATATTTCTAATTGACAGATCTCTTCTTCTCGGCGTCGCCTTTTTCTACCAATATTAAATTGCAGCCGAGACCGCAATAGGCAAAAGTGTGTTTCAGCCCCGCTTTTTGCTAATTCATCTCCTATTCCAGTGTCTCCTGGACGATGTTCTCGCTTAGTTTATTGAATTTTACTAGGCATTCCAGTGGCGGATCCAAGGGGGGGCCATGGCCACCCCCTGGCTATCGAAATACAAGTTACGAACGATCAATGTTATAAGTAACTTAAACATTTTGTAACGTGGTATACCACCTACTTATAAATAAGTCTCTAAACCACAAATTTACCCTCATTACTTTTCTCGCAGTCACAGTACGACTACGAATACCCGAAGTTCGGGTAAAATCGGTTCTATTGGCCACACTGGCAGACCGTCTGCATCATGATACAAGATTTCTTGTATGGTCTGCATCAGCATCTCCCGTTCAGCCGATTCATCGGCAGTACTCATTGATTGCTTGATGCTTGCATTTTGTTAATTATTATTGTTGATTTACGCTCTGCATAGACTTGTTTTGGGTTATTTTGCTCAAAAATACGCAAAAAGGGTAAGTTTCTAAACGTCTGAAATACTAGAACAAGTATCAATTATCTGTTTTTCTAGAAAGATTCAGCCCACAAAAGAACAGAAAACCATTCATTCTTTTTTCGAAAAGAAGCAAACCAAAACTACTGGGAGCGCAGGTCAGGGTCCGATTTTAGAAGAACCGAACGAAATTATTTTTCAACTTTTCTTTTTTGAATGGCCTCTCCCCTACAAGCTTCCTAGATCGCCCTTGAGGCATACTCTTACAATTTTAGAACTGATTACACAAGAACTTGTGCTTGACTATCCGACATGATGATAATCCTTTGCCTTCTATGTTTTGTCAATATTGAACTATGGCGTAAATTTTGGCATGAAATATACTTGGGATTGTCCCCAACCTTTAAGAGTGTTTGGTTCCTGGCCCTTCTACTATTTTGAATTGCATCCTTTTCAAGTCTGTTAATGATGTTGTGATCTCATGCCTCCTTGTTACTGAATTCCGTGCCGAATAAATTATTTCATTGAAAAATAATATATATGTAAAACATATAAAAGTAATCATTTATGTAATAAAGTAAAGTAAAATAATATATGCAATAAATTTATTAAATTCTATGCAAAACTTCACTGACATTTTTCATTTTATCTACCACAGTTTCCTCCTCACTCGAAACTGAATAAGAACAACTTGAAATTATTTAAATAATGATGATAATTTTTCAACAGATGTCGAAAGGAATAATTATAAATATTCAACACTCTATGAATTTTTTGAAAAATAATATTTTTCAAAAACAGTGGCCGTTCAACTAAGGAGCAACTACTATTAATTTATATTCCCAAATTCGCTGCGAATGTGGAGGAAAACGAACCTTTAGCATAATAATATCATCCTCATAGGTGAAACGAAGACGGTTTTTCATCGGTTTTGATGATAGTTTCATAATTATATAAAAAATATAGCAAATCCAACGAAAAATTGTGCAATTTAAAATATTTCGCTCGACAAAACAATTATTTTCTGTCAAACTTGTCAAAATTAAAAAGCTTTAACTAAAATTTTCCTTTCCTGTATTTAATTTAAATATAGGGTATCCTTTATTTACATAAAAACCTTTAAGACAAACTTAGGAAATGCGCATGCGTATTTGTCGAAATAGAGGAATCTTTTAATAAAGGAAATCCCAAAAGACGTTTCAATAACTCTCTAATAATTCTCCAGGCATTTTTTCAAACAAGATTTCTAGTAGCTGTCAAATTATTTTCAATTTATTCTCACTCTCTTGTGATATTACTACAGAAAATGTATCCGAACTAAAACGAAATTGTTCAGTGAAATAAAATTTCTTTTTATTTGTTTGTTCGGTATAGTTTTATTACAGGGTGATTGTATATAAAAGTTAAACTTTTCCATTTTCCGCAAATCACAAATTTATTACAATTTATTCATAGACTGAGATAAAATTAATCAGACAATTATTGAAAACAAATTAACAACAGCCCTGAGAGAATTCAGGGGCGCCGGAAGACCTGTTGTGTGTGTTTAGAGCTCAACACGCGTGGAAATTCCCCGTGTGGAATTCAACACGGGAAATTTTCACGCGATATTCGAAAAAAGCGTCCACTGGCGCATTTTTGCGACAAAATTCATGGTGCAAAAGTCTTGTCCCAGAATTCGTTCGATTCGTAAAATTATTAATGACGATACCAGCATCTTCTTGTACGAATGAGAGGAGTTTTTCGACTTTAAAAAGGATGAAATCTTATTTCCGCTCTACTATGGGTCAGAAACGACTGAATCATGTAGCAATTTTGAACATTTATGCAGATAAAATTGATATGGACAAACTCATAGATGAATTCATTGTGAGAAATACACAACGCACTAATGTGTTTGTTCTATCAAAAGATGTAATTTGAGGACTTTACTGCAATAAAAAACGTCTATTTGTTACAAATGCAACCGAAATTTTTTTTCTCTATGTACCCTTTATATTTGTCAAAAACGTTGCAATTTTTAATACATTTCGATCTTCGAAATAAGATTAAGATTCGATAAGACAGCAATGGGGGGGGGTGGCTTTAACAACTCAACTCCCGGTTTTAAAAAGTTTCGGCGCCCCTGTTTCCATTGTGCCAGTTCACTGACATTATAAAAATTCCAAAGCATTCTTATTCTATTAACATCTGTAAACGCCTACTTAGAAACTCATATCACCGTACCCTAACTACCGGTAGCTAGTGTACGGTGCTCATATCGTTAAAAAACAGGTAGGTACCTATTTCACTCACTTTTAAATGAAACTTCAATAAAGTATACATTTTCGGAAATGAGAAGAGTTAATAATCTTTCATTTCATATGGGATCAAAATATCCTGTGTGTTCCATTCGACAACAAATACATTTAAAAAAAAAACTTTGTCTATACACTCTGCATAAGTATTTATTGAATAAACCTGAAAAAAACTTTGTAAAAAAATGTTGAGTGATAATCTCATCTTTCTATATTTACCTATTTTAGAATATTTACCACTTTTGTTTCTTCTTTTTATAAATGACCTACCCTTATACATCTCCCACGGACGTGTTTTTATATATGCAGATGACACCTGAATTATAATTGCAGCCGATAGCTTAGATAAGTTACTTAAAAAAATTAGGAAAATCATGAAAGAGTTCATCTCTTGGTGTCAAATAAATCACCTTATAAATGAGAGCAAAACCGTTTTTATTCAATTTACATCCCCACTCAAGGAAGGTAATACCCTTGTTTTTGATTTTAATAATTGCACGTTCAACACTTCTGAATATACAACATTTCTAGGAATGGAATTAGATTGCAAATTAAATTTTAACTGTTTATGTAAAAAATTAAACAAATTAAATTTTGCTTTTAATCTTTATATCAAGATTATTTACTGAATTTGTATTATGCACTCATTGTATATTCTGCGATCAGCTGCAATGTAATTGTGTGGGGAAGAGCAAACGAAATTGGGCGAGTATTTATTCTCCAAAAGAGATTTATTCGTTTGATCTTTTACTTAGACTACAAGGATTCCTGTAGGAGCACCTTTAAAAGCAATAACATCCTGACATTCACAGGTATATATCTCTACAAACTTCAGAAAAATAGTGACATACATAATCATGATACGAGATCTAAGAGTGATATTCACTTAAACAAATTTAATCGTTCCCAATTAAAAAAGCCAGATGATATGAAACAAATAAACCATCTCAAAAAATTTAAAACTAAAATATATATATATTACTGTTTATAATAAAAAGGATCATTAAATAAACACAAAACAACCAAATTACAAAATCTAAAATCTAACCAAATAATTGTTTTTCCTCATGGCTATTGTCGATTGTCAGTTGGTGGACACAAGGGCGCACCCAGGATTAAATTTCGGGGGGGGGGGCTAAATGAAAATAGGTATCTAAAATTATCCGAAAGACGTGCCTGGAAAATTAAAAGTTTTTTCTGGTTCCCAAATATTTTCAAGTTTGCTCAATAAATTATTTGAGGATACTTGAGATTTTGCAAACCGTGAAATATCGTTTTCGGGTATTTCGAGTTCAGGATCAAAATTGTTATCTCGATTTTCTGACAAATGTGATGTGCTGGGGGTCCAAAAAATTGCTTCTTGAGATGTAATTGTAGTTACAGTTTGATTGTCACTTACTTTAAATCATGATTATTGACCATTGGGCTTATTACTTTTTTGTAACTATTATAAATCTCGGGGGGGCCACAGCAACCTAACCCACCCCCTGGGTGCGCCAGTGGGTGGACATGCCTTATTAGATTGTTTGAAATGTTTGTAGTAATATAGTATAGTATAGTAGTCATGTACATATTTTTATTAATATTAAATCGAGGGCCGCATAAAATATTGGTTATTGTTATTTAATACTCTCAGTAATGTTGAAAAAATTTCTAAATAACTTACGTGACAAAGCACATGCGGACAATCTCGTCGAATCGCGTAGGTAATAATAAAAAAGTTTGTAGACTATTTTGTAGTTGATCATGTGAATATTCGTCTGCTGGATAATTTTAAATTTACGCGTAAGCTACCAGATGTGACTGCATTGTTTATAAATGCATTTTCTAAGTTCTTCCAAAGTTGATGTAATGACCCATATTTTTAATCCCTTTGAAGGAAAAAGCCGCCCAATGGCGTGCATAAACGCGTTTTTCTCTAGAACAAGGAGTATCTAAAGAACAGTTTTTTGTATCGTCAACCCAACCATACTTGACAACATCATGCGTATCAAACCAAGTTTCGTCTAAATACATTATAGTTCTATTTGAATCACGGTACCCTTTTATTTTGCGCAAATACTCTTGTCTTAGTTCAGCGATACGCCGAGATTCCATTATTACCATTCGATTGTATAACTTCTTATATTTAAATCCACAATTCAATAATCCCGTGCATCATCTTGGACTGTCGTTTCAAATGGTCTCCAAAATGCCATTCTAATTAATTATATTATAAAACTTACCATAACGTCTACGAACAAATAAATATTCTATTAATATCAATTCACCGACGCCACTTAACCACTACACCGTCAAATGGGTATTTATTAATGATACTTTTCTACACTAGATCACCTAAACTTTCCTATAAACACCTATAACAATTCACTAAACTCACTCAACCAAGAAATAAATATTATATGAAATATTTCTTTAAAACAAAATTCAGACTGTAACTACTGGATTATAAGCCGAACCACAACACAACCCCCCCGAACACCCTCAAGACCGTAGAATTTTTTCTGAGAAAGTAGTCAAAGGGAGTATACTTCGGTTATTTCGTTATATTACGATAAATACTGTAGTTGATGATTGGATTGTTCGGAAGTCTTGAATGCACCTGCATCTACGTTGCCAACTCTTCAAAATTTTCTTAAATATAGTAACATACATAAAGTGGTTTTAATTAATTTTTTTAACAAACTAACAGTTTACTGAAGTACGGGGAACATTTGTGTAGCGTGCCTAACAATTTTAGAAAATATATCTGACAACATTGCTTTATTTTATGGTCATTACATTGACAATAGTTAGACTATACGTTTATTAATAATAAAATTGATGAACATTAGCCAAAAAAAATATATCCTTGTTAGCGTTAAATTATACGAGAATCGTATTATAAGTTTTTGCAAAAATATATTCACAGAATATCATGTTTAATGTTGACATATGTTATTCATGTTTATTCTATTTTTGCAGTTTTTATGATACTTTTTTCATCTACATTAAAGTTTTTGGTTCTTGATTAATACCTAAAATAAAGTGTAGAACTTATGATAAAATTTTGGAAATTGGCCACAAGTTGCTAAGTTTATTGTACTTTCCTTGGCCCATTTAACGAAAAATTTGTTGTTGAAATTTAGAGCTCAATAACCGAAGAATTATGTTTAAAATACACCGATTTAGAAAGAAATATAAAAGAAAAAAGTGTTTATCACTTTCAAATTTATGTTTACAAAATAAAACGTGGAATTTTTAAGGCTTTGAAAAAAAATTGACTGCTAGGAAATTCGTTCAATCAGAAAAAATTGAAGTATTTGAAGTTACTATATACCTACCTCAGCTTCACATGTTTTATCATTCAATGCTCCATTATTATGGGTATGAAAACTAGTGATATTTATTATATAGTGCTATTCAAAAGTCCCCTCCCCCCCTCGTATCTTTTGAACGGATACACTTACATTAATAAAATTTGGAGGTTGAAAATAAAGTGC
This sequence comes from Lochmaea capreae, assembly GCA_949126875.1. Classification (NCBI taxonomy): domain Eukaryota; kingdom Metazoa; phylum Arthropoda; class Insecta; order Coleoptera; family Chrysomelidae; genus Lochmaea; species Lochmaea capreae. The sequence continues at coordinate 4,619,431 of OX421409.1, forward strand.
TGTAAACTTCTCTACGAATGGTAACAGGTGACGTAATAGTAATAGATGATGTCACAGTGCCACTCTGGCCAATAATTTTAAATAGGACCTTATGGCAAGTGATATCTCGTTTGAAAGGCATTGACATTGGCTACATAGCCATATTAATTTTGTTTGGTTTTAAACTAATTTTGATGGATAAATTAAATAAATACCAAAATTATTATTTCACATTTAAATATTGAAGATTTTTCAGTCCGCCTCTGGTTAGTTGTCAAAAAAATTGACGTTTTTAATTTAATAGTATTTGTTGCTTTGCAAAGTTTTTCTAAATAGCTTAAATATTTAATTTTATTATTGTTCAACGAGACGTTTAAGAGTTTACATAGGCAAAATGGTACGTGCTCAAGCCGACAAAGTAGCAGCTATCTTAATAATTGGTGAATCTGGAAAGAATCTCCATGAAGCGGAACGTTTATTTAATGAGAGGTACCCAGATCGCCCAATCTCGAGAACTTATTTGAGGGAGCTTCTTCACAAATTTGAAGCAACAGGTAGTGTTCAAGATGCCAAACGATCTGGTCGACCAGCATTTAGTGATAATAAAAAAATTGATATAGGTGCTGAAATTGTAGTAAACCCTACTTTATCTTCAACTAAAGTTGCGTCTATCTGTGAAGTAAGTAAAAGTACAGTACAGAGAGTGTTGGCTAAAAATAAATTTCATCAATACAAGTTAAAAATGGTGCACCACCTTTCGGATGATGACCCCGACGGAAGACTCGAATTCTGTGAATGTATGATAAATAAAATTAGTCAAAACCCACATTACACAAAAACAATTTGTTTTAGTGACAAAAGTACTTTTTGCCTCAATGGAAATGTGAATACACAAAATGTAAGGTATTGGAGTGACACAAATCCTCACACCTTTCGTGAACAACATACCCAATTTCCAGAAAAAGTCAATGTTTGGGCAGGTATTTTGGGAAACCACATAGTTGGTCCTGTTTTTCTAAATTCAAATTTAAGCGGTGAAGTGTATCTGGAGATGTTACAAAATGCAATTGAGCCGTTAATTCTTGAAATTCTGGAAGATAATACACAGATGAATTCGGCCATCTGGAAATAATATTTCAACAAGATGGTGCTCCTGCACATTATTATGGTGCAGTAAGACGTTACCTGGATGAAGAATATCGAGGTAGAATCGCCACCTCGATCACCAGATCTGACACCATTAGATTTTTTTCTATGGGGGTACTTGAAATTCAAGGCGTTTTGAAAGAAATAATTATTGAAGAATGCAATGCAATTTCAGCCGACACATTCGAACGAGTACGACAAGAGTTTACTAATAGTATGTATTACTGTCAGGAAGTAGACGGAGCACATTTCGAACATTTGCTATAAGAATCCATTGTTGATATTTGATTAATTAAATTTAAAAAAATAATTTCAATAATTTTGGTATTTATTTAATTTATTCGTCAAAATTAGTTTAAACCCAAACAAAATTAATATGGCTATGTAGCCAATGTCAATGCCTTTCAAACGAAATATCACTTGCCATAAGGTCCTATTTAAAATGATTGGCCAGAGTGGCACTGTGACGTCATCTATTACTATTACGTCACCTGTTACCATTCGTAGAGAAGTTTACAACACTTTATTTTCACACTTCAAATTTTATTAATGTAAGTGTAGCCGTTCAAAAGATACGAGGGGGGGGAGGGGACTTTTGAATAGCACTGTATAGAGCAGCGGCTCTCAAACTTTTTTAGTGATGGAACCCTTTTGGAAAGCGAAATATTTGACGGAACCCTGCAATAAAACAATTGTTTATAAAAATGTATTCTTTATTAATAAACATAAAAAAGTACAATGTAACAGTTACTACTTTACTTAGTAAATTACTACATAACAAGTACCTAGAAGATATAAAAAAGAAAATAATCCAATTAATGGGAGGAATGAAACTGTTTTATTTTCCATCAATTGGTTGATATCAGGTTTGATAGAAGACAGTTGAAGTCTCTATCTCTATCAGGTTCGTCGTCCAGTCTATTGCGGTATTTTGTTTTCGTGGCTGTATAGGTTGAGCATCCTGTTTCGCAGAAATATGTTGTTGGGAACGGGAGAAGAATATTCAGAGCCATTTTGGCAAGCATTGGATAAGTATTCATCACGGATTCTGCACCAAAAATTGTTGAAAGGCGTCGTTCTGAACAATGACTCCATACTTGTGTCTGATGACATTTCTAAAAGAGATTCATATTATCTGGTTTGACATACCTACTTTCAGGTTTTTGCAATTTGGGTAAAAAATGATTTTGAATCCATGAATTCAGTTTCATTTTTGTACTCTGTTCTTCGGGAAAATACTTCTCAAAAGAAGCGCGCATCGAAGTGAGATATTGGACCAATTCTTCAAATACATCATCTTGAATCATTTCTGAGTCGTTATCGCTAACAAACTCACTGAGTGACGTGAAGATTTCTATTTCTTTCTTATCAACGCAAATAATCCAAAAATCTAATTTTCTTTTGAAGGCAGTTATTTTGTTACAGGCCTGAAACACTTTTGTCTGTTTACCTCTTGCAATGATAAATTTAATTCGTTTAGTTTTTGAAAGATATATATATATATAGATACATATATATAGTTTCATCATACAAACGGTCTTTCAAATTAAAAGAAGTATCTGAAAGAAACATTTTGTAACTCGGCTCAAATTCAATTAGCCTTGTTAAAGTTTTACCCCGAGACAGTCATCGCACTTATGTATGTAGGTAGCAGCAGTGGTTTATGTTTGCTGTCATAAACTTCAGACATTAATGAGAACAATCGGGATTGTAGTGGTCGTGATTTAATAAATTAATTTTAGATTTGACGGCAAAAATAAATTAGAACTATTATATACAGACAGTAAATGAATTAAGTAGTAGACATTAAGTAAAATGTGCATATAAATTGAGTTTAATACAGTGTGTGCTGTTTCTATAAATGAATCAATATAGTAATTAGCCATATAGTAGTGTGTAGAATTTTATCCCACCCGTAAAATCTATTTATTTCATACTGTACCCTAAAACATATCTTTACATACTTGATTTCAATCCGGAAAAAAATTTTTTTCGGGATAGTAGCACGTAATGAAATATTATGTGCTACTATCCCGTAATGAAATTTTACAGGTTTTTACATATTAACGTGGCGATGATTTGTTGGGTATCAGATGCCCCGTGGCTTCATGAGATTTGCGCAAAATGTCCTCAGGAATGAATTGATCTTGAGCCATTTCGTGAAAATCGGATAATGACAATCGCTGACAGTATCGTGTTATTTAAAAACAATATGTTTCTATGGGTACCAATTACATGCCAGCTATCTTGGCATTGAATGCAAATTTCAAAAATAGCGAACGCCGATAAATATATTTAATATTTTATTTTTTCACTGTTCTTTTGTGTTTTTTAGCAGTATGAAATAAAATGTTGTACGTCACACGTCCGGTAAACTTTTACAGTACTCGTTTCGAAATTCCCGACTCGGCTGACGCCTCGTCCGTAAACATCTCACTTGTACTGTAAAAGTTTACTTACCGGACTAGTTACGTAAATATCTATTAAATGAATAAGAAAAACATTACTAAAGGAGTCACTAGTTCCATGAGTTTATGAACCTTTCTATTATTTTTCCTCAAAATAGTATTTATTTTGATACCTTTGTGATATAACCTTGATCTTGAAATAATTTATATCAAACACTATATTATAGTATCAGCTGATTAATAAATCCCGGTAGAAAAACGGAAGGGAATATTGATTATCTGAGCTTATGGTTAATGGTTTCACCACAATGATTTGATATCGAAATTATTTTTTTCACGTTATTTTGTCAATTGATGTTGATAGTTTTATATAGCTCCATGTTGCGGTGGATCCTATTGTACTGATGTGATCTAGCGGTGCATGTCGAAAGCCGTTCTGAGGTAAGTACCAGAAAGTCTAAATAGTGTGCCGCCATCTTCATTTCATTACCTTAATAATGTCAAAGTTGCCATGTTTCAATAATTATAAACTATAAGTTTGTAACTTATAAATGTCAACCCACGTGACTTCTGTCATAACTGGACTATGTTGCCAAGTTCTTGAAATAGTATGAGAATCTAGTAAATGTCAAATTAAGTTATCAAATATTCTTCTTTTTATTTGGATATAGGTTAGGTTTAGTTTTTGATAGTTACTGTATATAAACAAACTTGAACTTATTTCTGTATAAAACTTTTATTTGTATGTGTAAAGTACAGCACTAAGTAAGAAATTATTATTTTAAAACCTATTGGGCCTGAAAACGTATGTATGAAATAGTTGGAAAATTCAAGATTCATTTTAATAAAAACAAATTCATATTGTGGTTTATTTTTCTTGGAAATCCACTGTGTGGATGTGTGTCATATTTTAGGAAACTATGATTAAGAATATCTTCTGTAAGTTCCTTGTGGCATCACTTATTCTTTTTTCTTACTTTTTTGGGAATCAAACCACAATAATGTTTTTTATTTTTTATTTCGACGTTTCGGTAGAGTTCTAGCTACCGTTGTCAAGATTAACTAGTATAGAAATAAATTTTTTCGTTGTGTCAGATAGGGACCAAAAAATTATTTCTATACTAGTTAATCTTGACAACGGTAGCTGGAACGCTACCGAAACGTCGAAATAAAAAATAAAAAAACATTATTGTGGTTTGATTCCCAAAAAAATAAGAAAAAAGAGTATGATTAGGAACATTCTACATTAAATAATTGTTCTTCCTCCAATTGCAGAAGTAACATTTCTAAAGCGACATGCATTATCTGTAAATAAATTGTGCAAATATAGATGGCAAAGGGTTATCGTAATGTGGTATCAGCTCCAATGTAATATTGTAAGTAATAAGCAAAGCTGGAAAAAGAGAAGATCTGATCATTGGAAAGATATGGTAGGTAGGGCTTAGGCAGTAAAATATTCTGCTGGGCGACTACAACCCGTTGAGATCAAATGAATGCCTAAGTCAAAGTAAAACTGTACTAAGAGTTTTAACAGGGATCCTAACGGGACGTTGTCGCCTGTATAAGCACCTGAAAAAGCTCAAAGGTGCTACTAGTGTCTGAGACTTTCCTCAGGAACTAAGTAGAAGTAGGGAGACACAATAGATATTTTAGGTCACAGTGAATGTCACCCAAATATACATACAAGTGCAAATATTTAAGAACCATCCTATAGGAACACATGTTACTTTTACGAAGGGATGAATTGATCATGCCGAAAAGTTACCAGTGGGCACGGGCGGTTAGGGGCGAAATTTGGAACTATAAACTGATAGATAAACATTATAATCGTATTGCACAGCAAACAATTTATAATAATAATTTCACACCACTACTTTTTAACCAATAAGATGCCTTAATTTGACTAGTTACCATGTACATATATAAAGTGGCTAGACACTCCTTCGGGTTGCGCCGCATGAATGCTTTCTAGATCCGCTTTCTGGTGTGGATCAATCCCCATCATTTCATAATTTTCTCGCTAATTTTTTTCCATTGTATCCTATCCCTCATTTTTTCCTTCCATCTAAAGATTCCTATCCTTCTCAAGTCCTCCTCCACTTCCTTCAGCCACTTAGATCTGGGTCTTCTTTGTCTTCTCCTTCCAACTGGTTCCCACTGTAGCATTGAGCAAGCGATTGCGCGCTCTCCTTCTCTCCATAGATGTCCAAGCCATTTTATTATTTGCCTTTTTATTCTCTTTACTATATCTTCCCCGTTCATTTCTCTCAGTATTTCATGATTCATACGTTGCCTGTATTTATTGTCGCCAAGTTTTATTGGCCCTAGAATTGTTCTCATTATTTTTTGTACTACTATCCTCAACTCCTCTTCATCTCTTTGTGTCATTTTGTCATTGTTTCTGCTCCATACAGGTCTTATTATTGTGTTGTAAATGTTAAATTTTGTGTATCTTGTTAATAGTTTGCGTTTTAGCGGTTTCTTATTGGCATAGTATTTTTTCGTCTATTTCTGATCTTCGTTCCCATTACTGCTGATCGTGACTCCCAGATATTTGAATTTTTCCACTTCCTCAAATTCATATTTTCCTATTTTTATCATTCTGTTTTCACACTGTTTGCCAACTCTCATTATTTTCGTTTTGTTTCTATTTATTTTTAATCCTATTTTTTCACCTTCTTTTGTTAATTCCAGTAGCATTTGTTTCATGATATTCCTTCTTTTCTTTACTATCACTATGTCATCTGCATGCGACTATCTGGCCCCCGCTCGTTCTTAAATTTCCCGTGTTCACGTTTCTCATAACATGCTCCAGGGCCCAATTGAATAGTGTTGTTGATAGACCGTCACCCTGTCTTAAACCTCTATTAGCTACAAAGCCCTCCGTTTCTCCTTTATACCTGTAAGTATCTTCACTTTTGACTCCTTCATAGTAATTGCTATCTCCTTAACTTACTTTCTATCCCCTGTTCTTTCAGTCCTCTCATCAGTTCACTTCGTCTTGATATTTAAGTGTAAAGTTGAAAAGGTAAACATATGATCTACAACCATTAACCATTTGCTGATTTTTTTTCAATATGGCGGCGTTCTAGAAGTTTTTTTTTATTGCGGTCGTACGCGGGAACACACCTTGTTCTCTATTTCACCATGGTCCAGACTACAGTTTTAAATATGATACATTTATATATCTTATTATTAACAGTAACATTTTTGTTTTCGATACTGAGCCTTTATTTGTTAAAAATATATATCGAGAGGATTTTATACGTGATCTTATTGAGTAACCTTTTGACCGTATTAACTTTTGTTCCAAGTACGTTAATTTATTTAATAGACTGATTGGTACTTGATTGTGCACAAAATTTGGCTGATTAAAAGTTGTATTTTTAGTTTATATTGTCTAGCCGATCACATTCTCTAATTGTTATGATTTAAAAAATATTTCTTTAAACTGTGTTAGGTAAAAAAGCTGTGAGTGGTAGATTTTTCTCAAATAAATAGCGTGTATATGTTACGTCCCAAGCCCGATCTTGTACGGAGTCGAGCTTCGTACAATGAATTTGTACGAAGTCCGATCTGTACAAGCCATTTTGTACGAAGCCGAGATTGGCGGACTTCGGACAGAGATGATTGTACGAAGTCGACTCTGTACAACGCTGGTTGTACGGAGTCGGAGCATCGATACGCGCACGGTTCAAACACACCGTGTCGCTCTCGTCGACGACTCGAAGGCGCGGAGGAGGGTAGGGTAGGGTAGGTTGGGTTGGATTTCCTTCGCTTCTAATGCACTTTACAACATTTTGGAAAATATACATTAAAAAAGTGTACGGAAAGCAAGCTTTTCTGTGAATTATACAATTCCATTTTTCGATTTGGGTTAGGGTTGGGTAGGTTGGGTGAGATTTCCTTCGCTTTCAATGCACTTCACAAAAATTTATGAAATTTCCCTTAAACAAGTGTATAGAAAGCTAGGATATCTATGAAAAGAACATCTCCTCGCTTTCCATACACTTTTTTAAATATATCGTTTGAAAAAGTGTATAGAAAGCAAGTCAATTCCTAACCTAAACCACCCTACCCTACCCTACCCTAATTCGAATCGAAAAATTGAATTGTGTAATTGACAGATTCGTCCTAAGTCTGAACTAAATGTGAAGGGGGATATGTTTTTTTTAAAGAAGACCTGATGGGCCGATAATATCCCACTAATTATCTTTGACAGCGTAATTCTACCCTCCTCCGCGCCTTCGAGTCAGATAATGTTCAAATTATAATAATTTTCAATAATAACCCAACCAAACCTACCCCTACCAAACCACCTTCGTATTTTTAGTCAATTTTTGAAGAATAAATTATAATAATTTTCAATAATAACCCAACCAAACCTACCCCTACCAAACTACCTTCGTATTTTTAGTCAATGCTCCGACTCCGTACAACCAGCGTTGTACAGAGTCGACTTCGTACAATCATCTCTGTCCGAAGTCCGCCAATCTCGGCTTCGTACAAAATGGCTTGTACAGATCGGACTTCGTACAAATTCATTGTACGAAGCTCGAATCAAGATCAAGATCGGGCTTGGGACGTAACATATATACTGAAAATAATTTCGATTCCTTTTAATTCAGAGTTCATCTTACACGGACCCTCGCCCTGCATACCATTATTGAGAACTGATAGACAGATTTACTTTAGAGTGATTCTTTCTCTTGATTCTACTGAATAACAAACTTGAATACAAAATTGACGTATACAATTTAAAACAAAACTATATCTGCCATCTTCATTTATTTACACAGTTATTCTAACATTTTGACAAAGTCTATAAAAATAAATCAATTGTTTTTATTTTTCAGGAAACAAAATGGTTAAAGAAGTACAGCCACTGGGCAATCCATGCGGGAGTAAGTATACTTATTAAGTAGCTTTCTTTATTCGAAAATTTGAGATTTTAATTAACAATGAAACAAGTAAATTTAAAGTTCATTCAAAATATTACATTTTAAATTATATTTAGGGTGAGTCATGAGGAACTGTACATACTCCTACCTCTATGGAGACCCCTATGGGGAATGTCAAATGGCGATTAAAAAGTGTCTGCACCCATATTTTAATAATAGTGAATTTTGACAGATATTTATTTATAACTTTTTGACGGTGAGTTCGATTTGTCTAATATTTTGACAAATCGTTACAGTCGGAGACATAAAACAGTATCGATAAGGTACACGACAGATGAGTTAATAAATGATTGTAAAAACATTAACCCATCGCGAAATTACTATTCTGCCAGTTCCGATAGGCCGGATATGTAAATGGCGGCTAGTTTGCCACGTCGGAAAAACTTGTCTGAAAAACCGATAAGGTACACGCGTGAAATTTTTTTCAGGCATTGTTGAGACCTTGACTGAGAGCGGTGTAACAGTGGCAGAAAGTTAGCAGGTCGGAAAACCCTCGGCAAAAATGATTCAAAGTCGTTGAAAATTCCCATGAAAAAAACCGATACACGTGAAAAACTTTTTTCCGTATATTCTTTGGGCCTCAATGAAGAGCGGTGCGATAGTGGCAGAAAAGTAGCAGGTCGGAAAATCCAAGGCAAAAGGAACTAAAAGTCATGGAAAACAGCCTGTAGCGTCAACGGGAAATTTAATAAGGTACACGTGCAAAACTTTTTTCCAGGCATTGCTTAGGCCTCAACTTAGAACACTGTGATAACGGCAGACGTTTTTTAGGGCCGGAAAACCCTCTGCAGAAATTAGAAAAAATCGGAAAAATTGAAAACTCAAAATTAATCCTAGTTCCTCGCGATCTTTACATTTCCCAACTATCTTCGCTCATACCATTCGAAATATTTCCGTGCGCTACCTCAACTTAAAAGAAAATCATCAAGATACGATGAAAACTTGATGAATGAGCCAAAATTTTGACGGCGCGGCGTATTTTATACCGTCTGCTCGGTTTTCGTGCCGCGCGACCGCTGACTTTTAGTTTCTTCTGCCGAGGGTTTTCCGACCTGCTACTTTTCTGCCAGTATCGCACCGCTCTTCCTTTAGGCACAAAGAATGTACGGAAAAAAGTTTTTCACGTGTACCTTATCGGTTTTTTCATGGGAATTTTCCACGACTATGAATCATTTCTGCCGAGGGTTTTCCGACCTGCTAACTTTCTGCCACTGTTACACCGCTCTCAGTCAAGATCTTAACAATGCCTGAAAAAAATTTCACGCGTGTAACTTATCGGTTTTTCAGGCAAGTATTTCCGAAGTGAAAAACTGGCCGCCATTTACATATCCGGCCTATGGAAACTGGCAGAATAGTAATTACGCGATGAGTTAATGTTTCCCTAGCTAGGGATGCGTTAGTCTTGGCATCGTCGCCTTTATATGAAAAAGTAAAAGTACTGTTAAATTGTTTGGATCCATCCAAAAGCTGATCAATTTCGAGTCCCAAAAAATATTTCAGTTCAAACATTTTCATCTCAAATTCGCTCTGTAAGTGTTTGATGACCGGCTTAATGGCTTCTTGTTTTCCGGTGCAATCAATCCATCGTCAAAGTAAATTACCAAAATTAGCATTCCATCTTTTCCGTTGCGAACAAAAACGCATGGATCGAATCCGCTCTCTTTGAAACGAAAACTGTTGAGAAAATAGGTAAAAAGCTTCTTGTTCCAACTGCGCGATGCCTGCTTTAAACCGTATAAACTTTTGTATAGTTTACATACTCTCCCGCTTTTGTCATTATATCCAATTGATTGATTTGTGATCAACTGTGCTTGATCCAGTTTCATTTAGTAAATGAACTGTCGAATTTACTGCTTCCGCCTAGAATTTCTGGTTTCTTTCTTTGCTTCAAGCATCGTCCTTGCTGATTCGACGATCGTTCGTATTTCTCTTTCTGTACAACCACTCTACTCTGTCGTATATAGCACAGTTTGTTGATGATGAATTCCAGCTGCTTCAAATAAAACTTTCAGCTTTTCATTGATAAACTCTGTGCCGTTATCAGAACGTTGCGAATGTTGTGACATTGCTTCTTCCGAATGAGGATAACAGATTTTTCGATAATACCCGCAACTTCTTAGAGCAACAAAAAATATCTGGAACCACCAATTAAAACATCCCACACACTTCAGAATGAATAATCTCGCCACACATCTTCGACTTTTCTGCGTGACTCTTGAAACTGCTTCGATGATGCTTTCCATAGACACAAGCTTCACATGCAAATTCCTCATGAATGAAATCTATACCCCGACTTCGTAGGAACTTCTTCACGTGTGTCACATTCTGATATCCTAGGTGTTCGTGCCATGAACGAAGTGGAGCATTTTTGATTGCTACCCTCGCTATAGTTTCAATCTTTGATGGTTGTATTGTTCTGAACAGTGTCTGAAACAAAACCTTTTTCGCGAACTCCCATTGCAACAATGTTTCCATCTTTCAGCGATTTGCAACCTTCGTTGTGCATGTTCAACTGATTCCCCTGATCTGTCACCTTTCCAGATGAAAATAACAACATTTCCGGTACGAACAGCTATTTCCGTATAGTTTTCGAATCATTCTCGCCGATAACTCAAGTGATCAGTTGCACCTGAGTTCAAAATCCAAATATCCTGGTCTCCAGTATTTGTTGTTTTGGAACAAAAATAAAATCAATAAGTCATTTGAATTTTCTTCCTTCTTTCCGTTGAAGGAATTATTCTTTTCCTAGTATTCCCTCTTCCAGTGGCGCTTTTTCCCACATTTGAAGCATTGGCCCTTTGGTTTGTCATTTTTATCCGTCGCTTTCCTTTCTTGTAATTGTTGATTTGCTTCTTCGAAAATATTCTCTCTACTTCTCCAACCTGACCCTGCGATGTCAAACGAAATTCTTCTGCGATCAAACGAGCTCGTAAATTTGCCAAAGTTTGACTCTCTGCATTTGCAGATTCTCATGCACTATGAAAATGATTAAACTCGGACAGTAATGACATTAAGATCTTTGAAATTACCAGGGACTCAGAAATAATTTCTTTTTGAAATTGTTGACGTTCTATACTGTCTATGATCGGCTTGACCTCTAATTCCTTTTTAACTGTCATTTCTCACTCTATCGTTTTTTGTGGGAATTTCATTTTGATATTGTTTGTATTCTGATCTTTTGTTCTTCTGTGAGTACCCAATTTTCACTACCACAGATTAAGATCGGATTGAATATTGTTTTGTAATCGATTAGCTTTGTCCTCGTCGACACTTCTTTCTTCCTTACAAGCGTGTATTTGAATATACCTACTTAACTTAACTGTAAGATGCTTTATTCCAGTCTAGGAATGCCTATAATATTTACATTTAATGCACACAATTTAAATCACTATTTGTGTCTTTTCCGCACTCGACCGCAGTGTCCGAACGATGCGAAGCGGAGTTCGGTCACTTTCCGCACTAGTTAGAAAAATAACGAGACCTATTTTATATTTTAGGAGTGCTTTCCGCAAGATATATACTTGCCATTCTAGGATCAGTAGGACTAGGAATAATCTATGGATTGAAAGTAAATTTACACGTTGCCATAGTCAGCATGATTAAACCCATTTCGATGAATTTAACAATTCAACAAGCAAATTTGACAAAATTAATCGATGAAGAAACTTGCGGAGAAGAAACTTTGTCGAATTCAACTACTCAGTTGGGAGAGGTAAATAATATATTCTTATAAATAAAACAATGTTGGCACTTAAATAACGCAAAAGTGACAGTTTGTTACAGAACATCCAAACAATGTATTTGGGGATGTATGTCAGTCAAGCCACTTTCTTTTCCATTTGAGTGTTATAGTGGGTGGCCATTTGAGCCCATTTGAAATGCGCGGATCTTGATGAGTATTTCAGATATTTTTGTTTCTACACAACTTTTTGTGTTCATTTATTCGGATTTTAAATGGTCTAGATGTTTCACCTAAATAAAATATGTCTCATTCACAGGCTATATCTGATATATGCAGTTTTTTCATTATTTTTCTTCATTTTTTGGTTGACTTTTTGTTAGTATAGATCTCAACGTATTGTTAGATTTAAACTAGTTCAAATACTGAATTGATTACCTAACCCTCAACATACGATTTTGTTAAGTTTTTAAAAATTAAAAATATGCTGAATTATTATTATTGTTATTATCATTATTGGGTATTAACAATGAGCCATTCTTTATATTCCTAATTTCTTTGTTTATAAATTCTGTTGGGTAATTGTGGATTTTTATAAAACATGTTTCTAAATCTTCTCTAAAGTATTTCGTACCGATTTAGTTTCAGTTACAGTCAAACGGAAAATAAAGTGGCTAGCACCAATCTCGTTATTTATGTTTATTTGTATTTATATTTTAAATAATTCTCAGGTACCTAATAACAATGCATAAATTCTAAAATCAAATAGTTTTACTATTGTGGGTCAATAACCTCGATCTTCTTTTTTATAACGGTATAATTACATCTATAAATTTATATTTATTTCTATCAAGTACACGGTGGAACCTCCACACATTATCACTGTGCGATTGGTTAAAAATAGCAAATTATTCAATTGGTATCAATTGCTTATTGTCCTAAAATATATCCGAGAAAAATTACTAGTTTAAATTTTATACAAGGTGATTGTAAGATTTAGTTATTAATATTAAAAATTAGGCCAAGCAGAACAATAAGAAGAAATTAAGTTTGATGTAACAATTTCAAATACCAATTAAATAATCAAAATGGAACGAATTGTATTTTTTTATTGTTACCAATAATAATTTTTCACATATATGTACTCTTTTTCAGATCGGTTCATTTGATTGGTCTAAAGAGACCCAGGGTATATTACTCAGCGCTTACTTTTGGGGTTACATAGTAGCCCAAATTCCAGGTGGTAGAATAGCAGAACTGTTCAGTGCCAAATGGGTTATGTTTTTTTCAGTAGCCATAAACGCAATTTGCACTCTTTTATCTCCAGTGATGGCAAATTGGCACGTTGCTGCTTTAATTGTTATGAGAGTTGGAGAAGGAATTGGAGGAGGAGTAACGTTTCCTTCTATGCATGTTATGTTAGCGCATTGGGCTCCTCCTAACGAAAGAAGCGTTATGAGCAGTATTGTTTACGCTGGTACTGCTCTAGGAACAGTGGTAAGTTTTTGAATTTCAAAAAGTCATAGGAGAGGCTAAAGAAAAAAATATATTAATTATTGTTGTGGATTGTGAGACCAATGATTACTTATATGGAGCCATTGCATGGAGTAGTAGAACTAGTCTTTGGAGAAAACTTCTCCAAAATTTAAAGACTAGCCTGTATCTGCATTACATGAGCAATCGGGAACATGCCCCAACGGCAGTCATGGAAGTGATTCTCAATCTCACAACAATACACATGGTGGTGGAAAGTGTTGTCGAAAAAAACAAGATACAGACTAAGTTACTTCCTCGTTACTTCTTAGAAATCAAAATACCTGCCACAAGATGGTATGATGTAAAACTATAACTTTTAAAAGAAATTCAATACGAAATTAAGCAACAAGACGGAATGGGATCTAAACCATTATCAGACTTGGAGAGAATGCCATTAAATGCTACACTGACGGCTCAAAAGCAATAGAAGGAACTGGGATAGGAGTGTACTGGCCGCGAACCAAACACTCTAAAAGCTTGGGAGAAATCCCAAGTATCTTCCCAGCGGAAATTCATGCCAAAAGAAAGGATATAGAAGTCAAAAGATTATCATAATATCGGATAGTCAAGCAGCCATTAAAGCACTGAGCTCTTGTGTAATCAGTTTCAAATAGGTGTGGGAATGCCTAGGCATACTCAATTAATTAGGCAAGAACAATATAGTAACCTTACTGTGGATTCCTGGACACACTGAATTAGAAGAAAATTGAATAGCAGATAGACTGTCAAAGAGGGGGACTAATAGACCTTTTTTGGGGCCAGAACCCTTTTGTGGAAAGATCTAGGAGGGATTAGACAATCAAAGATTCTGATGGGTGACTACAACCCGTTGAGATAAAATGAATGCATAAGTCAAAGTAAAACTCCACTAAGAGTTTTAAGAGGGATCCTAACGAGAGATTGCCGCTGGAATGGGCACCTGAAAAAGCTCAAAATAGTAGAGGAAGAAGAATGTAGATTTGATGGCATGAAAGAAGAAACTTCCATCCACATTGCACCGCAATTCAGAATCCTAGGGCACAGTACCTAGGAGATTATTGGATAGTAGAAGGGGCATTTACCTAAGTTGAAGCCTGCAGATATCCTAGAATTCCTCAGGGAAATAGGACTAAAGGAGCTACTAGTCTGAGACTTTTCTCAGGAACTAATAAGTAGAAGTAAGGGGACACAATACAATAGATCTTTTAGGTCTCAGTGAATGTCACCCCATTATACATACATACATACATTGTTGTGGATTATGATAGACTATTTCTTTTAGATATTTATGTTCGTCTCTGGAATAATAGCAGGTAATATTGGCTGGGAAGCTGTCTTTTACATTGAAGGGGGATGCAGTATAATTTGGCTTCTTTTATGGGGAATATTTATAGCTGATACTCCGCAAAAACAAAGATTTATAACCGAAGAAGAAAGAAACTTTATTCAAACATCATTATATCAAGAAAAATCAGAATCTAAAGACAAAGTAAGTACTCAATAAAACAAAAGCCTAGTAATCGCTTTCGCTACAGTACAATTATAGTGAATTTCACATTATTATGGGTAGTACAGGGGCATCAAATAATTGCGCTGTCAATCCTGCTGCCATTGTAAGTTCCGCTACTTTTTTTTAGAAGCAGAGGGCGTCTTTACGATATGCACCGAAATATTTATTTAGATTAACATGTTTGATAGTACAAAGTTTTAGAATAAAATAAAAGAGTTATAATTTCTACAACACTTTTTTTAATTAGAGTAATTTGTTAGTTAATGATAGTTATTAAATTATACTAACTACATTGATAATTTTAATTAGGTACATAGGTAACTTTCATCCATGTGAGTGATATAGTGGCTCCTTGATTCCTCGTTTTTTTTTATTTCCACAAGAAATTAGCGCCTACAAGCGATTATTTCTTGTTTTTCTATTAACTTTAAATTTCTACCCCGCTTGCCATATACAAAACCAATGTCGTGCAGTAGTCTTCTCTATGTACCTACCTACTTTTAGAAAACCTTTGAAGATGTTGGGTTGGAGGAATGTTGTTGATAAAAAAAACATGCACTATTCAGCGAGCTCCTGCATCGTATTTATTCACACAGCAATTCGAGTAACCAGTTTTCTTTAGCTTGTTTTCACTTTTCTATATTGAAAAATTTTTCGTTCAGAGACTCGAGTCGGAGCAGAAACTTCCCGAACTATTTCTGCACTTTTATTATTGGTAGGTACTGTTAAAAATATTCAACGTTAACTATTGCATTTGTAATTAACCATTTCCCCCTTTGAATTTTACTATACTTGCGTCTATTTTGAACTCGACACGAAACGTCTGCGATCAACTGATAAAACTATAATATATTTTTTCTAAATTAATCTTTAATTGCCAATAGGGTGTTCAACTTCAAATCTTGACCACATGTTTTATTAGGTAATATTAATAAGTGACAAACGGGATATTCAAAGATAAAATTATTTTAAATTTAGTCTTTGCATTAACAGAAACAAATTAAAACAATAATTGACTAAAATTATGCAACTTCTAATGCAGATACGTCACTAGTTTAAATGTGAAGTTGTCGATAGTTCTCCTTTGTTGTTCTATAGTTGCTTTTTTTCTACCACCAATCTAAGCTAACCTAAGTTAAACTAAGCTAAGTTAGCGTTCGTTTTGCCAATAAAGTTAGATTTACTAAGATCAACTGACCTCCCCCCTTGCCTCCGCCAAGTATGCCGGATTTTTAACTTAGCAAAATTTCTTAGCTAAGTTTAATCGCGAATGCAAGAAAAGTCACTCATTTTTGACATCTGATAAATATTCTAACCTTATAAAAACAAATTGGGCGCTCTTTTAATAGAATCAGTTTTGAATTTTTATTTTAATCTGCTACTATTTGTAGCAGAGGTAATTTTAATTTTAATTAACCTTCGAAATTGAAAGTTCTAATTCAATAAATTTTTGATTTATTAATTTGTTTACCTTTTCATCTTTGTTTGTATGCAAAGGCGCTTGCGCCGATATTGTCGACTGTGCAGCGTTTCTTCGAAAAGTGCGTTCGAACTACAATTCAGCTCAGCTAAGAATTCTATAGTTAGCTAAGCTAAGGGGATAGAAAATAAGCAACTTATGTTTCAGCTTCTTTTTCTTTCTCCTTCATTGGGATGTTTGAGTTTGTTCAGGACAAAAATGTTGACATCTGACATCTACAATTCTGTTGTTTACTTTGTTCATTTTGAATTTGCAGCATTTTATTAATAAAATGAATAAAGCTTAGACTCCCAACTGATAAAAAATTCACACCAAGATAAAACCACATGCGAATGCAAACAGCTCACTGTTACTCTGACCAAAACTTCTTTTCTCCTTCAATTTGGGTAACCACCCTCTCTTACGATTATATTGTTCCATTTCAAAAGATGTGACTAATTTCAACTTATACCATATAGTGACGTCAAAATCTAATAGGCGGACTTCAAGAAATTTTTTTAAATGAGCATAAAAACAAAACAGCACTATCAAATTTGATCAAATACGGTGCGACGTAATTTTTTCCCTTGGAATTAATGATCTGCTAATCATTATCAAGAATCTATTTTTAGTTAAACACCGCCTATTCTGTAAGCCACTATTAGATTTTAAAACATGATGGTTAAAAGTAGTCAATCCGATAACACCATTTTGCTATTCTGTATGCATGATAAGCTTTAAAATATTAACGGAAAACGCTTAATTTTACACGAAACCTGTTACAATTTAACCCCTATATATGGACTAAAATATTTTCAATAGCAAGAACTTCATCAAATATAAACGAATTTATTTAAATTCAAGTAAATTATAGAAATAACTTTGATATTCGATGTCTCACTAATTAATAAAGAAATTCGCATTCATAAAAACGCACTTAATTTTTGAGGTTATGACTGACAACTCAAATATTTTTTATAAAGAATTCCAAGAAATTTGAAAGACAATTGGAATCCTTTTCCGAATTACCTGATAAACACATTCATTAATCTTTTCAGAACTGATAAAGATAGATACTAAATTGCTAATAAGTCATATATTTAATATCAGAACACATGAATGATCGCCAAATATCAATATTTGTTAATCTATCCGAGTACTATATACTTTACTACTAATACTACTACTACATAAAGCTTCATTAAATCACATTAGAGAAATATTAGAAAGGGCTCTGTAGCTGAATAGCGCTGGTCAAAAAAAGCGCTGGACAAAATAGCGCTGGACATAAATAGCGCTGGACAAAATAGCGCTGGACAAAATAGCGCTGGTCAAAATAGTGCTGGACAAAAACAGCGCAGGACAAAATAGCGCTGAACAAAAAGCTCCATAAAATAGCGCCGCCAAAAGATAATTATGCTTCTTTATTTTACTACTATCTTATACATAAAAATAAACTATAGTACCGAATTAGCATAATTAGGAATAACATTTTTTTTAATATATTACAGTCATAACAATAGTTTTCCTAATTCAATTCGTCAATTCAACATCGCTTCCCGACCAGCTGACAGTGATCAAAGTGTTGGTAACTGTCTATAACAATATCAGAATATAAGGAACGGAAAACAAGTCAGAACAACAATCAATATTTTTCATCATACTTCAACACATATCGCTTCCCGACCAACTGACACAGTTCAGTGTAAACAAGAACAAGAAGTGTAAACAACTACTTGTCAGTGTCATATTTATTTAAAGTCTAAAAAAATGCAATTTGGCAAGTCTCAGAAAGGAGGTGATACATTATTCCACGAAGGATATAATTACCGAAATGACAAGCAACGTGAAATTGCATTTTTTTAGACTTTAAATAGATATGACACTGACAAGTAGTTGTTTACACTTTGATCTGTGTCAGTTGGTCGGGAAGCGAAATGTGTTGAAGTATGATGAAAAATAGTGATTGTTGTCCTTACTTGTTTCCCGTTCCTTATATTCTGATATTGCTTGTTGTAAAGGAAGGTTGATGCTTAGCGGTGAAACTTGATTTTTCAATCAAATCCTACTGTAATAGTTGATTTTGTAAGGATATTTCAACCGGCACTATTTTATGGAGCGCTGTTTTTGTCCAGCGCTATTTTTGTCCAGCGATGTTTTTGTCCTGCGCTGTTTTTGACCAGCGCTATTTTGACCAGCGCTTTTTCTGACCAGCGCTATTCTGCTACAGAGCCATTAGAGAGATATTATTAGAGAATTATGGCAGGTTCAAATAGTGACAGTCACTAATAAATGCGTCCTTATTTTGGCATTGTTGACAAGTGCGCATCCGTAGTTGTAGATAAAAATAAGGGCGGTCAGTAATTAAATACGAACTTTGTGACTGGATAGTGGCGGACACAATTGGCGTCACTATTTTTGAGACATACGTGTAAAACAAAATTGTATATTTCATTAGTGTCAATTAGGACATTTTCCAATATTACAAACTCTATATCCTCGTCATTTGCACCTCCTAGAATGGCAGCTTGTAATATTTCTTCCATTATTCGAATCCGTGAAGATCACCAAGAGATTCCAAAAGTAAAATTGACAACTTGATAGACATAAACAAAGAACGAAGCACAAACCTCAGAAAGGTGAGGTTATAGGTAGGTAAAATAATAAAATAAAAATAACCACCACCCACCACAAAATTATAGGTGCCGTATCTCACTTTACACGATGAAAATACTGACGCCAGTATATAAATTAGACCGATCATTAATAGTGACGGTCAGTATTTTAGAAAGTGCCATAATTCTCTATTGCTTGTTAAAAAATGGTCTGCGGTAATTACGTTTGCGGTATTTTGACGTTTATTACATGCGCAATTCACTTTTTCACGTCACTAACGCTAATAACGTTAGCGCTTCGCGTAATTTACGGTTACGTACCGTACCGAGTGTTATTGTAAATACGGCACGTAATTGTCCTGCGCAGTTGACAAAATAGAACAAATCGCATCGGATTTCTGCATATTTACCAAATCGAATACAATAATAGAGCCTTAGCCATCTTCTATTTTGGTTTTGCTCCACTCCAAGTATATTGTGCAAAATAACATATTGAATATCATCATCATTAGCTCCAGCTATAAGATCGCCGCTTCGAGACCTTCATCCATATTTCATTACTTTTATTTTTTTTTAAATATGCAAATAGTAAGGTTGTTTGGTTTTTGATTCTTTTTTTTAACTATAAGTATTCACAGAAAAAGACAGGTTATGTCACTTTCCTACATAACGCAGCGCTACGTTATTAAATTATAGTGATGGCAATAGCTTTTATTTCCAAATAAATTTTAGGTAGACCGTTATTAAAATAGCGCTACATAAATACCGCACCGTATGCGGTATTGCAATTGGCAATATCTCTCTATTGAGTCAACCAACGGTCAGTTTGCAGTATTGTAAAAGTTACATTGATCTACTTGACGAGCTAAATAGTTCAAATGAAACAAAGCAATGATTTATCTCTCTAACACTGCGATCTGAATGTGAATTCTACTATAATAAAACAAGAGCTTAGTAATTACAATATAATCAGATAAAATTGTCGGGCCTTGTTTAAATTTAATTAATCCTTTATGCGAGGACGAACTTTCAATACTGCCTGGCTGTTTAAATTTTCAGATAGGTAGGTACTCCTTAATTGATTTTAAATGTGAATCCCTCTTGTACAACTTTTTCAATGTAGATAATTTGATAGACCTAAAAAAAGTTGGAAGTTTGTTTGTTGTTATAAGTTTTTCATTTTATTTTGCAGCCAACATACAAAATGCCATGGAAAGCAGTTCTGACATCTCCAGCATTTTTGGCAATCTTAACAGCCCACACCTGCTCAAATTGGGGTTGGTACATGGTACTAATAGAGCTTCCTCTGTACATGAAAAACGTTTTAAATTTCAAAATATCTGAAAATGCAGTCTTGACTGCGGTTCCGTTTTTATGTATGTGGCTTTTCAGCATGATTTTAAGTAAAACATTGGACACTCTTCGAGGTAAAAAGATTATTAATACCACAACAGCCAGAAAAATCGCTACAGGTTTTGCAAGTATTGTTCCAATGATTTGTTTTATTGTACTGGGTCATCTAAAATGTCAGAGAGTAGTAGCTGTAGTTCTGATGACTATAGCTGTTATGTCTATTGGAGGAATGTTCTGTGGATTTTTATCAAACCATATCGATATTGCTCCTAATTTTGCTGGAACTCTTATGGCCATTACCAACACTGTTGCTACTATTCCAGGAATCATTGTACCCGTTTTTGTTGGTAAACTTACTTCAAATGATGTAAGTATGATTTTATAATCATCTAAGTACTCTGTTTATCAAAATTATTTTATAATACACAGGGTGTTCAGAAACTCTCCTGCCAAACGGAAACTACAGTTACTAGAGGTGATTTTAAGTCGATTTAGCTCAAATTATTCCTAAGGGAGCTACAGCCCTTTGAAGAAGACGTCCTTATATGAGTTTTCTTCAAATTATTCAAAAATACCGTTACTTAAAATATTCAAACTTGGTATCATCAATAAACAGCTACAAACCAGTCGTTCGCTGTAAATAAATTTTTCTCAGATCCATCACAAGCGTGTCAGTCGGGGGGACTTTATAAAAAAAACTTATTTTCAAGTTTTTTATGTATCCGATACTGGTAACAAAAGTCGTAAGTATTAAGTTGCTTACATTGTTTTGGAAATTTTAAATTTATTTTTATTTCGTGAGGGTATAAAACAACAATCAACATTAAAAAAAACAAAGTTGGAGATAATTACCAACAGAAATAAGAGAATTAATTTTACAACAGATGCTCTACATGACGACCATTTGTCTCAATACACAAATTTATTCTTTTCTCTAAAAATCGTCTAATTTTTGCAAAAATTCCTGCATTATTTCTAATTTCATTACAAGCGTTTTGAATTCTTTGCCACAGCTGATTACGGGTTTCTATTGGAGCAGCATAGACTAATGATTTTAAATAACCCCAAATACAAAAATCACAGGGGTTTAAATCTGGAGATCTTGGGGGCCAATTAACTGGACCACCTCTTCCAATCCATTTATCGTGATAGTTATTGTCGAGATATTGACGAACCTCTCTACTAAAATGAGCTGGGCAGCCGTCGGGCATGAACCATAAATTATTTCGAATCATGAGGGGAACCTCATCTATTAAATCAAGTAAAACATTTTGTAGGAAATTACGATATTCTTGTCCTGTTAAACGGCTAGGAACCTCTACGGGTCCCAGAAGCTGATTACCGATTACACCTATCCAACAATTATAATAAACCTTTGCTGGTGATTCCTCTACTGTTGCACGTCTTTGGTAAACGTAGATTCTTCGCAAAATAAAATATTGGAAAGGAAATTAGGTTCCTGATTGTTTTTGTTCCGCAACCAGTTTGAAAAATCTATGCGGGCAGAGACAATAACCATCTACCATGGCATGAACTTTTTGAAAATGGAAAGGATGAAGGTTTTCTTTATTAATAATATTCCATATGGAAAACTTGGAAATGCCAGGATACATAGCAGCGAGTCTTCTGGTGCTAACCTCAGGATTATTTTCGATTTCAATCAAAATATCGTCTTCGTATTTCATTGTCACATCAGGTCGTCTGCCAGTTTCAGTATTTGTAGGTACTACTGAGCCACCTTCTCTTAATCTTTGGTGTACGGCTACAAAATGTTGCGCGAGCAGGATGCCTTCTGTTTGGAAATGTTTCCGCATATCTTCGCTCTGCTGCACGAGCGTTACATTGTACTTCCCCATAAACTAAATGCATATCAGCTTATTCTTCATTCGAAAAATAAACGATTTTGATCAAATTAACTATTATTTTTTACCTTTCACACACAATAACAATAATAACTGTTTAGAATCAAAATAATTTGACACATTGTCAGATTTTGTTGATTTTTCAAAGTCAACTTGATATTACAGATACAATTTTATAATCCAACATGATTTTATGTAAGAAACACAAAAAGTTTAAATTTATTTTTCTCGAAAACGGTTCATGATATCGATTTGAAAGAAGAGAACATTTTTTATGAAAATTATCTTGTATTTTCCAAATTTGGATACATAAAGAACTTGAAAATCAATTTTTTTTAATAAAAATACCTGTTGGTTCCCCCGACTGACACGCTTGTGATGAATCTGAAAAAAAATTATTTACAGCGAACGACTGGTTTGTAACTGTTTATTGATTATACTAAGTTTGAATATTTTAAGTAACGGTATTTTTGAATAATTTGAAGAAAACTCATATGAGGACGTCTTCTTCAAAGGGCTGTAGCTCCAATAGGAAGCATTTTCGGATTAAGGTAATTTGAGCTAAATCGACTTAAAATCACCTCTAGTAACTGTAGTTTCCGTTTGGCAGGAGAGTATTGGATACAAAAAAATAAATTACACCATAAACAGGAAATCTCTCAAAAATTGTTATTGAATCACCCTGTATTTTGTATATCATTTATAGGAATCAATCCGGTCCTGGAGAATAATCTTTTGGACAACTGTAGCGCTCTATATAGTAGAAATTTTGGTATATATGAAATTTGGATCTGGAGAAGAACAATCTTGGAATACATTAGATGCATCGATTGGTGAAACTCAACCATTGAGAACGAAAAATGAACAATCAAAAAATGATACCAAAGAAGAAAAAATATCGGTTTAAAATATAAAAGTTTCAATAGTTAGTTTAGTTTAGATAAAACGCTATTTAAGTGATTCTTTACAGTGTGTCCTCGAAAACTGATCGGGCTCCATAGGCCTCTCGATTTCAGCCTAAGAATCACCATCATTTCCTCCGCCATTACAAACATTTCCAGAGTGGGAAGGCCAATAAGGGATTCCATTTATGCCGTCTTCATGCTGTTTATGGCCCCGGTAATACCAAAAGCTTGTCTTTGGGTTCGTATTCCCCAGGTTCTTCCTATAACTTCTGTATTGCCAGAGAAGCCCAGTTGTAGTAGTAAGTTTTTCCAGGTGAGTCCTCCAATTCAGATTGGAATCAAAGGTCCTTCCAGAGAATCAACTTCTTTGGATATTTCTAGTTCTTTCCCGAACAGCAGTACTCTACCCTGCGGGTGTTTGGTTTTTTGGGTGAAAGGTCCTCTTTTACGGCATCAACCTTTCACTATTCTTTGTTCTTTTTTGTAAGACATTCATAGCTGTCTCCTGGAATTTCCCATTGGTCATAATCACTATGTAGTCCGCATATTAAATGTATGCATCAATTACTATTTTTGTTATACGAGATTTGGCATCGTGATAGTCTCTTCTTTTAAATATGTTGGGGACAACCAAAATGTAAACAAAGTTTGTCTATCTAAAATGTGTGGTAGATATACCAAGAAAAAATCGTCTAAGGGATCCACCGAATACCATTGCCCCGTTTAGAACTTGCTCTGATAAGGGTTAAATTGGCGACAAGTGTTTAAATTGAACCGTCCAATTTCCATATCTCTATGTGTTAATTTAATTTTTTAGCAAAATGAAAGTAATATTAAATTAAAGCATAGTTAATATTAGCAGTCATTATTTTAATGTGTTATGCTCATTAAATGAACTCAAAATTGTGTTATAACATAACTCCTGAACAGCTAATTATATATAAAAAAAATACCTGTTAAGGTAGTGCCAATGTATTAAAATTAGAAAATATATGCATTTATTTTATATCAAATTTTAATAATGTTGAGTAATATAATTAATATACAAAGTTATTAATACTAATTAAGTTATTAGTTTTATTCACAGTTTGTTGTTTTTATATAAATATATTTGCTCAACGATAAGAGATATTCCTTTTACAGAAAAAACTTTGAGCATTGATAAATAGACTGTGGCTCTCAGGAAAAACTACATTTAAAAAAAATTGTAAATAATACATTTATTTTTTGCTGCTATAAGTAGATAAGTTTTATAAACTTTATGTCTATGTGTATTATAAATAAATATATGTAATTTAACAGTAGTTTGGTGTTTGTATAACATACCCTTCTGATTTAGATTTAAAAAAAGACGAAAACAGGCCGGGTTCGTGGGCCCCAACACTGCAGCCGTTGGCTTATTGTATTGTCCTGTCTGTCTGCTAGTCCGTGAGAAGATTTGTGACCTTGATGAGATCTAGAAGTCTCCTCACAGTATCTGTTTTGGTGAGGTTGTATATAGGGTCATCCGGCCCTATCTGTCTATACCTCCACCAACGTAGAGTCTCACATTCGAAAATTATATGGGTGGCTGTTTCGTCCTCCTCACCACATAATCTACATGTAGGTTCTTCTTGGAAGATCCCCATTGTGTGAAGGTGCTTTCTCAGGCCGCAGTGTCCGGTTATAAGGCCGGTTACCAGCCTGATATCTCTCCTATTTAACTTCAGGAATTCTTCAGTAAGTTTTGGTATGGGTTGTTTGACCATCATTTTACTGTGTTTGAGCTTCGGAATTGTTTGCCAGTATTTGAGGTGTTGTTTGTGCACCCACTGGTTCAATGTGGTTCTTACCGAAGCCTTTGTTATACCGGTTGCCGGTTCAGGACCGATGTAGCCGGTTGCCGATCCCTCTCGTGCTAGGGCATCTGCTTTTTCGTTCCCTTCAATACCCTTGTGACCTGGCACCCATTTCAGGGTTACCTTATTTTTGGCACTGAGTTTTTTAAGGTTTTCTAAGCACTCCCAGACAAGTTTGGATTTTATTGTACTACTGTTAAGTGATTTAATTGACGCTTGACTGTCTGAGCAGATAAGAATGTTTTTACCGCCGTATCCCTTCCTTATGTTCTCTCAGACATGAGTCAATTGCGTAAATTTCTGCTTGGAATATAGTGGTATTTACTCCCAGAGAATGACTAATGTCACATCTGGGGGATTGACCGTATATTCCAGCGCCAGTACCAGTGTCCGTTTTGGAACCGTCAGTGAACCAAACTATTTCTTGTTTGGGTGTTTCCTTGAATTCTCCTTTCCAATCTATTTCGATATTAAAGGGTTTTTCTATAGTGATGTGGTCGGCGTCATATAATCAGTACCCATATTTAGTATGGGATTTGAGATTATATTGATAATTGACGCATGCCCATTAGGGTGAGGGTTCCAGTTATTGTTTAACCGGAGACGATATGCCCCAATTCTAGCCTCTGCTTTGACGATTAGGTCAATTGGTGGGAGGTTTAGAATTGTTTCCATGGTTGCTGTCGGAGTACTTCTTTGTGCTCCAGTGATGCACTGACACGCCAGTCTTTGGATTTTGGTTAGCTCTAGGATTGCCTGTTTCTGGTTAACCTTAGGCCACCAGACGAGTGCGCCGTATGTAATCATGGGTCTTACAACCGTTGTGTACAGCCAGTGTACCACTGCCGGTTTCAGTCCCCATGTGCTTCCAATCGCTCTTTTTAGTGACATCAGTGTCATCTTGCTTTTGGTAGTTATCTTCTTTATGTGTTTGTTCCAGGTTAGCTTCGTATCCAGGATGATTCCTAGGAATTTAGCTTCCTTGCTAAAACATAAAGTTTGTTGAAAAAGTCTGGGGGGTGTTGGATCCTCCAGTTTTCTTTTTCTTGTAAAGGGAATTAGGGTTGTTTTGGAGGGGTTTACACGAAATTGCTCCTCCATGCACCAATCCTCAATGTTCCTCAGAGCGTCTTGTATGAGGTTTGATACCGTTCTGGGGTACTCACCCCTAATCACAATGACTATATCATCAGCGTAACCCTGGGTAAAGTATCCCAGCTCGTTGAGTTTCCTTAAAAGAGAGTCTACGACTAGGTTCCACAGGAGTGGTGAAAGGACGCCTCCCTGTGGGCACCCTTTTGCCGCTGTTACTTTTAAGGTGGTTTCTGCCATGGTTGAGTTTATATTCCTGAGGTTTAACATGGACTTGATCCATCTACAGATAGTATCATCAATCGCATGCTGCCTGGCCGCTCTAACAATGGAGTTGAAGGGAGGTGTGGTCAAATGCTCCTTCTATGTCAAGGAAGGCCACCATTGCGATTTCCTTGTTGTCTAGTGAATTTTCAACTCTTGAGACCAGTTGGTGTAGAGCCGATTCAAAGGATTTGCCTGGTTGAAAAGCATGTTGGTTTTGATGAAGTGGCCTCTGCTTAAGAGAGGTTTCCCTAATATGTTTTTCTACCAGTTTTTTTATCACCTTTATCATAAAGGATGATAGACTGATCGGTCTATATGATCTGGCCTGAGATAGATCTCTGCCTGGTTTGGGAATAAAGACCGCTTTTACTTCTCTCCAGGCTCTCGGGATATAGCCTATTGCTATGCTGGCCCTGCATAGATTACAAAGGGGCGGGGCTATATGCTCCACACCCTCCTGTAATAGAGCTGGTATTATACCGTCCGGTCCCGGAGATTTTAAGCTGTCAAATGAGTCAATGGCCCATTTTATGCCACCATAAGTTACAACTTTCTTAGCTAATTCCCAGTCCACCTTGTTTGCCTCTTTGCGGAACATGTTAGGGTTTGGTGGGTTAATGCTATCAGAGGTAGCTATGGTGGATTCTGGAAAATGGGTTTGAAGAAGCAAACCTAGAGTTTCTTCCCCATTTCCAGTGAATTTCCCATCGGGTCTTTCAATGGTCCCCGTTGGTTGAACCGGGCTTTTGGCTAGTATTTTATGGATTCGAGCTCTCTCGGAAGTGTTTTCAACTTCGCTGCAGAACTTCCTCCATGATTCTAGTTTTGCTTTCCGGATTTCTTTATTGTATTCGGTCAGGGTTTGCTGGTATGCTGCCCAGTTCCCGGTTTTCTTCGCTTTGTTGAATAGTTTGCGGGTATTTTTTCTGAGCGTTTCGAGGTTTGTATTCCACCACTTTTGTTTGTTGGTGGTTTGCCTCGATTCTGCACAGTTTTGGTGATAAGAGTTTTGTATGGCTTCCTGCAGTTGCAGAGATACTTCCTCTATATCAGCTTTTGTTCTAATTACAGTTTTGATATTTCTAAGGTTTAGTTGCAGGACTTCTCGATATTTCTCCCAGTCAGTATTCCGAGGGTTACGATATATTCGCTCTGGTTTGTCAATGTGTTTGACTTCCATTTGAATATATCTATGATCCGAGAGACTCGGCTTATCGGAAACCCTCCAATTACGTACTTGGGAGCTTATTTCAAGTAACGCCAAAGTTATATCAATGCGTTCTTGCCTATTTTTTGTTAGAAAAGTAGGTTCAGTTCCCCGATTTAGAATCTCTAGGTTATTAGAAATAATATAATCAAGTAGATACTCACCGCGTTGGTTAATGTTGCTACTATTCCAAGCGGTGTGGTGGGCATTGGCATCCGCTCCAATGATGATCTGTAGGTTATTCTTCCCACAGTAAATCACTAGCCTCTCTAGTTCTTCAGACGGAGGTGGGTTAGGAGAATCATAGGGCAGGTATACAGAAGTTAAAATGAGCTCCTTTGTAGTGCCTGCCTCTTGGTATTCAACATTTAACTATACTAACAAAGCTATCAATTAAACGCGTTACCCAAGACTTGCGAAACACGATTATGTATCTAACAAATTCGATGTGTTCAGTAGCACGACTCAACTTCAAATGACGATGTTTTTAACTTTACTGCTATACACGCGGTTTTGCCGCGTTGTACCGATTTTGGTCATCTGCACATCTGTGACGTAGCACCCATGAGGTTTTAAACTAACTCTAATCACCTCTCTAGTTTGGCTATGAAGAGTCTTTTCCACGAGTATATTGATTCATTTTTGAAAAATGAATAAACAGAAAACACTACACTATACAAAAATTTTTATTAATACTAAACACAAAGTTTAAGATGCCAACTAAAATTAAAAATACAATGATAAAAACTGACAATACCAACGCCACTGAATAATCAATGTCAATCAATAGTCGAAGTAAGAGGGAAGAACACACGGACGCGCTTGCCAAAAGCAAGTCAGGTGGTTGCATAGTAACGGGCCGTCGAATAAATCTTTACAAATAAGGTTTTTATAAGGCACTAAAGAAATGAGTATACTCATCCGCCATTTTGGTGCCTGAATTTTATTGATTTGTGATGTGTCGAGTTGACATATTGTGTTGAAAGATGTTTGATATTATACAGAACATTTTATTTTACCTTTCCTTCAGACTATTACTTAACACCAGAAAATTGAGAAAGTGCAACGAATGGATGCTGGCCACGTCTCTGACTAGAAATACCGAATCTAATGCCAAATACTTGACCAACACAACAACAACGTCAACTTACGACAAGGCACCAAAATGGCGGACGAGAATACCTACGTCCTGTATGTTATCTATGCCTATGTCTGCAGCGCTCTAGTTTTTGCACGATGATGCCGGCATGGAAAAACTCATAACATATTTGGAAAAGTGTTTACCATTCAATTTTCAGAATTGAATTGGATAAATAATGTTAATAGACAAAATCCAATGAAACAAGCATATTAAAGAACTAACGTTTTATCATTAATGATATATTGTTGGTAATCAAAAGTTCTAATTATTACCAGTACCTACATACTTTGCTTTTTCATAGTTAAACATGGCAATATCGAATGTTTTCAGCAGCATTCCTTTCACAGCTTCAGATAAATTTGCCAAACTATAGCTTAGAAACTAGTTAAGTGTGAGAATCTTTTGATCAGAATGAATATCATATTGAAATTTTATAGTTTCTTTCCATAAATAAAAATACGAAATTGTTTTAATATTATTTACAGATATATTTAAATAATAAATTGAAACTACTCATTTATAATTTTTCATTTTTTTTTCATCTTATTAATTTTTTTATGATTTCTGTTACTGTCTCCTTTCAATCTCTTAACAATCAAAGCTTTATATTGGGATCTAGAATTAGCTTTCTTGTTACCTCTGTTGAATTTCTTATTAACTGGAGGTGTATATGGCAATTTAGTTTCAGCTAAGTCTATGTTAATTTTGTTCTCTGATACAGGATGTTCTGTAAAAGCTACAAATCCAGTTTGATCAACTTCCATTGTAAGCTTTTCTTTCAGGTCTTCTACTACAGGTATAAATGCTCTAGAATGGTCATTGGGTCGTTTTAAATAGACATTTTTACGTATTTCAGCTTCATTTACTTCAACTTTTTTCTTTCTTCCTTTTGGCTCTTTAGATTTTTCTTGGATTCTAAAGGAATCAATAGATCTATTGTAATTTATATGAAAGGTAGGGGGTGGAATTTTCTTGAAATATGTTTCAATCTTCCCTATTATTAAGTTATATTTTGGATCATCACAAATATCTTTACCAATTCCAAAGCAAACAGTACCTATACCAGTAATAGATTTCATTTTATCTCGTAAATTATTAACACAAAGAGTTGGAACATTATACAAAACTGCTTGATCTATTATATGATGTATTAATAATCTAGGTTGAACCTCTGCTGAGACTAGAATACTCTGAACTGAATTTGCTTCCAGTGCCTTTGATACCTTATTGATGCCAAAATGAATACCTTCACTAAAACATATGAAATATTTAATAGCAAGCTTGAACAGGTAGGAATGTGGGAAAGAATATTGACCAAGAGATGTTGGTGAAAGTATTATAATTCTATTTAATTGCCACTACATAATTTCAATATATATATATATATATCAACCTACAAAAATAACACATGCTTTTAAAAAACTGATAAAATAAAATACTCACGGTCGTTTGCTTTTAGTCTGGAGGATGTTACAGTTTTGAGCATATTTAATTCTATAGTCTTTTCTCTCTGATTTTGGAATGTTTTTCAGCTCATGCCAAGGAATTTTTATCTTTTTATCTACATAACAAGGTAAATTTTGTGTCAACACTTTTTCAAGTTCTACTTGGTCATCAAATGATAACTCTGGCCTAGAATTTATAAAAGGTTTACAGTTACAATATCCTAGGCATAAAATGTTCACATTCAATCTACTATTCTAGTAATTAAATAAAAGTCATAAGTACATGTGAATTTTTATACTAACCAATAATAATTATTATAGGGTAATTTTATCACATTTTTTATTTTCTCTCTGGGTCGATTTTTCTTCGCTGATAGCGAAGTTTTCAATTGTTTTCTAGACAATACAGGCGTTTCCATAATTTAAGCCTTGTTGTTTACCACTAAGTAAAAACCTTGGAGACTACGTAAAAACAGTAAAATATGGAAATCACATTTTAAATATAAAACTTTTAAATATGTTGTGGTTATGTTCGCATTAGTGCTCATCTTTTTCTTTTTTTAATGGTCTTGAATTTTCATGAAACTCATCTCCGTTTACGATGTTGGATGTATTGTACCATATTGAATCATAAATGTCTAATGAAGTACATTTGTACATAGAATTAATGTACTTTGGGAATAGGTTTAAATAAAGCAAAATGATTATTTTGACTTGGTCCTGTGAATTTGAGCTTGTCTCCATGATACGGTCCATAGAATAATACTATAAACGTGAAACGTGATACGGTCTGGTATGGGCACTCTGAGCTTGGTTGTCTATGATACGGTCCACAGCGCACAGACAACCCATCATAGAGATACTACAGATAGAGGCAACAAGCCATAGGCCGCTGTGAAAGTGGGAATGTCCGTATGAACTACGGTGAAAGAGAAAGAGGCAGACGATCTGAGGTTTTTCTGTCTTTGTATGTGTCTACAGTATACACGCCATTAAAGAAAGACAGCCTGAATCTCTGACTTTCTATCTCTCTCTCATATGCTGACGGGTTTCGAACTGGCTTGTTGCCTCTATCTGTAGTATCTCTATGCAACCCATACGGTCAGTCCCAAGAACGATACTATAAACAGCTAAAACGCGAAAAAAATATATATATGGACCGCTCAGTTACTAACCAAAGATACATACGGAGCACACTCTTCATGAACATATCTGAAATGTCTAAAAATGATAGTGATGGTTGACGTTTGACGTTGCATCCTTTCGAATTTGACATGTGTCAATCTAGTTTGCTCGTTTGAGGAGTAGATAGGCTCTGAATGAGATAGCACCTCCCATGTATGCATGATACAATTTATTAACAATTTTAAACTAGTTATTTATTAATAATAAAAATGATACTTCTAGAAATAAATAACAGGGTAGTTGAAGAAACGTTAACAGTTAAAATTAAAAATGCACAAGCCGGGTAAGTTTTGCCTTTTATATAATTTTTTCGGTTTACTATCTGTACATTTGTAAGGAAAGGAAGGATAATATTAAACGATTACAATTTCCTGTATCGTCTGTTGATAATGTATGATTTGTATATGTTCTTTTTAAGCTTAATTGATTTTTTATGGTCCTTTCTATGACTCATTAAACCAAACTGTGACTAAATTATTACATCTATTTGTGATTAATACCATTTGTTTAAGGTTAAAAAATGAAAGTATTGATGTTACCGTAGCCGACTTTGATGGTGTTTTATACCATATATCTAATCTTAATGGAGACAAATCTAAAATTAGAGTAAGTTTTTTAAATCTGTTTTGCTTGTACCTCTTTCTACAAATTAATGTTTTAACCATTAAAAACAAATTTGAATAATTTTAGTGTGGTACATAAATTATGTAGTTTTAATATCTGGTAGTACTTAGCTAGTAATTTCTCTGATTTTCTTTTTAACTAAGTAGGGCCAATTGATGATTTTTCAGGCTGACTTTTTTATTGTCATTGTATTGGTAAAATATAAATATTAAGAGATAGGGAATAGTTGTAATTGGAAGAACTATTCTTAACTCTGAATTCAGCAATATTTATCACAGTATCTATGAAATATAATTTGTTAATAGAAAACTTTTTATTTGGAAAAGTATCAGTATAGTCCTGGTTGATGATTGGTGTTTGATTGATCAGTTGTTCTAATTAAACCTAGCTCCTATCTTTAATTGTTTACATTTTACCAATACAATGCCTATAAAAAGCTGAATAATTTCAAATATACCAATTACATATAGTTTTTCACATTGTATCAAATTGAATGTATTGATTGTATCATATTTTAGAACCTCCCTCAAATACCTGCACTTATTTTGCAGTTTCTTCTTTACCAATACTATGGTAGTCTTTCTAGATTAGTTTTGCTAAACTCATGGAAACTATTACTTCTTTGATGAGCTGGCATTGCATTATTTATCTGTCTCAGTCTTGTAGTTTTTTTCACTGCAATTGTTTGATCCATAATTCCTTGTTTTATGTGTATTTTTGTTAAACTACAAAGGTTCAAGCCAACTAAAAAACTTGCCAACTGCCAATTCTCACTGGGAATGTAATTTCTCGTACTATAACCTTATTTTACACTTCTTCTGTTTGATCCTTGTGATATACCTATTCATTATTTTTATAACAACAGCTGGATTGCTACCAAAATGTTGAAGTAAAAAAAATATTGTGATTGAATTTTTCATAAATAACAAACAAAATATTGTTTTAGACTTGATTTCCAGCCATGAATTAGTGTTTTTGATGATAGATACATTTGACTAAAATTTTTATTTCAGACAAGTATATCACTGAAGTTCTACAAACAACTTCAAGAATATGGAGCAGATGAATTGTTGAAGAGAGAATATGGTTCTTATTTGGTATCGCCTGAATCTGGTTTCAATGTATCAGTGTTGTTAGATTTAGAAAACATACCTGAAAATTGGCAGGAGTTTGTGAAGAAATTGGGATTGTTGAAAAGAAATTGTTTTGCTTCTGTTTTTGAAAAATACTTTGACTTTCAAGAAAAAGGTGATGAAGGACAAAAAAGAGCTGTGATTTCCTACAGAGATGATGAAACACTGTAAGTATAGGCTTTGGATTTTAAAAATATTAATTTTGGTTTTTTCATTTTGTCCAAGATCAGATGAAAACTAGTTAAGTCCTTAAGGCTATTTACAGATGATACTATTTTACATATCTCTTTTTGCGAAACTTTTAAACAATGAAAAATGAGGATTTGGGTTAGTGCATTTGTAAATGTCTCTATAATGTAAATATTTTCATGATCTAAAACAGTTCCCATCAACTTATACTCTGATAGTTGAAAAAATCTGGCATTCTTTACAAAATCTCTTCAACCGCTCATTTGATTTTGATGATTTAATTTTTTTATATTCAAGGCCAATTCTTTGTAACAATACTCTGCTTGTAATAGTTACAAGAACTAGTATTGTTATTATTAGGATGTAGAGTTGAATTTGAAAATAAATGGGGTGTGTAAATGTTGATTTTTTTTACCCAAAATTTTGAAACACTGTAAGATGCAGCAGCTAAAACAGGTATCAAAATATACTGACATGCTTATTATTGTTATGTTTTTAAAACAAAGGTATCAGAAACCTAAAAACAATCTTGAAACATACATTTAATTTGATATAAACATGAAAAATCAAATGTATGTGTGTGACTTATTACTCTTGCCAAAATGCCCTCATTAATTGGACTTGGCATTTAATGAATAAGGTTAGTAAAAAAAGGCTGAGGAATCGCAACAAATTCTTCTAGTGCTGTTTGAAGATCTTGGAGGCTGTCAGGCGTTTCATACAACCAAATTTTTTTATTTATACCGATTTTTTTCGTTAAATATAGAAATAATGAATATTTTCATTATTTTTCTCCATTCTTCCAAAAATATCAATTGTCTAGATTCACAGTCTGCAAATCTCCTCGGCCACATACAAAAAAATGTTTTGAATTTCCTGACGAGTTATTTGCTTCGGCGATTTGTTTTTACAACAATTTTCAGTTTGATTTAAATCAGGATTCCCTACATTTAATTGGTATCCTACTTTCGGTACAGAGTAAGCAAAGGAATCAATTTGAAGCCCCCTTCACCCAAACAAAATATTGAATGGGTCCCGAATTCCGTGACCTCATCGTATTGATTAAATCATTACTTTCGTCTAAATCATACTAAACAAGCTTTTTATTAACAATGAAATGTAATGAGAATTATTTTCTTATTTATGATGGTTGGGTGAAGATTTAGACAGAAATACCGAAATCCTAAAGGCTTTGGAGCACTGTAACAAAAATTGTTTCCCTGCTCTTCATCATTTGCTGGTTATTCTTTCTACTTTACCTGTTGCTACAGCCAGTGTCGAGAGATCTTGTTCTACTCTTAAAAGGGTAAAAACCTTTCTAAGAAATAAAATGTCACCTTTCTAAAAATAAAATGTCACCTTTCTAAGAAATAAAATGTCACTCGAAAGGCTAAGTTCCCTGGCTGTGCTCCCAATACACTGGGACATCGATGTTTTTCCTGATAAAATACTTGACATTGACAATATATTATTCTTACTACACACTTTATAATTATGAGATTGTTTGTAACTATAGGTAATAATGATAACTCAATTTTTAACAGAAGATTAACAATGTTTCTAACAAAACCTGTATTTTAACTTATTTGTTGTTTTGTACCTTGACAATTTTCTACTTTTCATCTAATGCCTTGATCTTGACCTCTTCAAAAAATTCGAAGTCGAAACTCTTAGAGAAATCAGAATGTACACCCTTCAGGAGAAAATTGATCCTGGTATTTTGAAAGTCGCTCACAATTTCAGCGGATTTGTCCCCGAATGTTTTCTTTTAATGGGTTTTTTAAAAAATGAAATTTATCGGCACAATTTTGAACGGGCTCAAAATTTGATAGAATTAAGATCGAAAATTGTCCAGCATTGGGCAAACATTACACCGAATCAGCTCAGAGATACAAGCTTATCTTTGTTCAATAGATTCGGTTTTTGTTTGTTTCAACAAGGAGTACTATTTGAATATTTAATTCATTAATTTTTTAGTTTTAGCATTTTAAGTTGTTTTTCGGAATTTATTTTCAATTTGTTTTAATTTGAAGAATCTTATTTTGTTTTATTTACGAATTCATTTTTATTTAGGAAGCTGTTATTGCCAAAAGAAATCAAAAGACACTTGAATACTAAATCGCACGTAACTAACAAATATTGGAAGGAGAATAGGAGTTCTTAATTTCCAGTTTTCTCCTAAAATATTCGGTTTAAAAAAATTTTAAATTAGTTTCTCCGTTTCTCATTGCATGTATCTGTATAACTTATATACTGAAAGTAACATCCACCATTGTTTTGTGAATGTATTCACATCATCAGGACTTAATTATACATTTTGTTGGTGTAATATTAAGTATGTTATTCAGTTTTCATTATATAAATGTGATGATTAAATTTAGTAACATCTTATCGTCTAAATTAAATATTTTTATCAGTAGATAAAAGCACCTCAATTATGTGAATAATCATATCTCAAAATTTTGTATCAATAAGAATTTTAGCTATTGAGCTTCCTGTTTACATTTGTTGTTTAATGCTTGCCACATGTTTTTTAAATCTTTTTTTACTTATAAATTTAAAGAGTTTACATTTTAAATATTTACTGAAATTGTTTAAGATTAACAGCATTTTCCATAAAAAAAACTAATAAGCACACAGTGTTTTTCAAAAGAGCAATTATTCAGTATGTTTTCTTATAATTTGCATGTTGAAAATGCATTCAATGTTATTTGCTGATAAAGTGAATTAGATAAGCTGCTTGATATACATTTTTGAATACAAGTTTGACAAACTTTATTTTCATTCTATGGTACAATCTCTATACAGGGTTGGGATAAAGTATGGAACCAAGTAAATATCTTTTAAATGAAAAGAATGATATTTATGAAAATTTTCATGTGAGTCCAATGGAACAAAATGCATCTGATATACATTTTTTTGTTAATAATATACTTCCGGTTTAACCGGAAATGCCATCAACTTCTTTAATTTAAATGGGAAACCCTATATTTTCTTACAGATTTTAAAAGAGCTTGTTATTTTGAATTCATTCATACTGAGTTTAGTGTAAAAAAAATTTGTAAAAACAAGGAATATAGCACTTTAATCAACCTCCTTTGAGTTTTTTGCATTAGAGCAAAAAACTATTTAGATAAACTAATTGATGTTGTTTGTATGCATAGAAATAAATAAACGAGTACTGTTTAGTATATGTCTTTTGTTCTCCAAGTGTCAAATTCTAATTGACGGAAATAAATTTTACAATTTAGAATGGTTCAATTAAGTGAAAAAGAGCGTATTGAAATTTTAATGATTCATTTTTGTGTGAAAATTTCCGTTTACCATGGGAGTACCATACAATTTTAAAAAGGGAAACATTTGTTTGCAAAAATTTCTATCTACCATGGTCGTAAGATAAAATTTGTGTAAGGGAATCATTGATTTGTAAATTACAACTACAGCCCTCCCAAGGCTCTTGTTTGCTTCTGTCTGCTGTATATTTTTTGGCTTTTGAAATCCTAAGGAAATACTTAATATTTTCATGTAAAGTTCCCTATACCCAAAGGCCATAATTTTGGAGTTATACCTACATATACATTATCTTTGCCGAAGTTAAAATATTACATTTAGATGGCTATGATTGAATAAACTAGTTTAATTTGAATAATCTTTAATAATTTATATCGTAATAGAAATATCATAACAAGGTCTACTATCGGTAAAGTAATAAAAAGTTTGATGAAACTGGTGTAGTAAAAGATTTATCCAAATCATGGCGCAGAAAACCTACAAATCTTCAAATGTTTGTTTTATGTTAGAGGTATGTTCACATCTGAGTAGTAAAAAAATTATGAATTTTAGAAAACATACAGTAAAGGCGATTACAGCAGGTGCTCAAAATGTTAACTTCAATACAACAAGCCACGCGATTTTTAAAACTTACATTTTGCAACATCCCTGACTGCTCAATTCTTTTTATCTCTGTGGTGTAATATGGAATGTATGAATATACATTTCAGGAAACGATAATGAAATAAGCATATGACGTCAAAAAAATATGTATATGTTTATTAAACAAAATACAAACAAAC
This sequence comes from Lochmaea capreae, assembly GCA_949126875.1. Classification (NCBI taxonomy): domain Eukaryota; kingdom Metazoa; phylum Arthropoda; class Insecta; order Coleoptera; family Chrysomelidae; genus Lochmaea; species Lochmaea capreae. The sequence continues at coordinate 4,657,017 of OX421409.1, forward strand.
AAAACCAACATTTTTATTAAAAAATATAAAGTAAACATATACCTAATTTAAAAATACTACAAATATCACAAAATAAAGTTACACAGGTACTTGTACTTGTAAGAATATAAAAAAACAGGGACAAATACTTAGTGGTGGTGAAGTATTACCAACATATTAAGCGCTTAGACGCGTTCGAATTTATAATCAGCAGTGCCCGAAAATTAATGTAAATAGAGCGTGCCGAAATATCACGCAAGATATAAGTATATGTGATTAACAAACTAACGATTAATATTAATAGGTAATTATTATAATAATAATTATAATTTTTTCTGTAAATTATTAAATGTTTCTGTAGATTATTTGATTAATATACAAATCAGTAGATCTATTGAAAATTCAATAGAACTGGCACAAGCTTCAACTCCAACTGAGTGGTTGTCCTCCAGAACAATATCACCGATCTGTCAAAGTCAGGAGTTCTGGAATGGTCTGTACACAAAAAATTTAACCTAATTTAACTGTTTTCCCTCCACGGGTTTGTAGGAAATAATTTGTCCACGACCACCTAATAATAAGTCAATATTTTACAAAAGGTATATGGTACCCATATATCCACTAGAGTGAATTATGGTTCATAATTCACGCTTGTGCATTTAAATAGCATATGTTGTTATGACTACACAACATTCCGGCTTAGGTGACTAGAGATGGACCAACAAAATGAAATAAACTATTCAATCTGCGTATTTTGTTTAGGAAATGTGTTTCTGAAATAAAAAATCGAAATTTTTAGTATTGATATTTTTTATAACGATATTTTCTAATATTGATAGATGTATCGATACTTTACACAGTCTATATGTCACATTCTACACTTGCATTATTTACTTAACTATTATTTAATAAATAAATCAAGGGTCGTGGACAAAGTATAGTATTCAACTCGCAATTTATGGCCATTATTCGGGTGGCTTGCTCCACACGCCTACGGCTCGGGTCGCAAACGTCATCCTGCGTGAATAATGGCTATCATAAATTGCTCGTTTAATAATATACTATTATCACTGAAGGGTTATACAATGTACCAAGTTTATGAAGTTTGTTGGTAGCGATTTTTTGAGATATGCTTGAAAAACTGACTTAACAGCGTCATCATCAGAGGGCGATAGCTCCCTTAGGACGAGGTTGGGAACCCCTGGGTTAGATGGACATAAAATCACACCTAATATTTGTACGTTTTGTTTACACAAAATAGAAATTATCACCTCCAAAAATTAAACTTTGAAACAAAAAAAAATATATAGAAGCTTGGTACTAGTCTGGATGTCAACTCTGTCTTAATTTAATATTCCTCGAAAGAATATATAAACCCTTTGGATAAATAAAAATGTTATAGTTTATAGTTAGGGAATACATTGATTAATAGAGTGTGTATGTGTGTGAATGATTTAATTGTGGAAATTTGTGCCGTTTCAAAATATGGCAAATTGCAAAGTTTGACAAAGTGTACTGAGTGATGTTAAATGAAAGTGCTTTTCCCAAGGATTTCAAATATTAACAACTACAACTATAACAATTTTGTGAATAATTGTTTTTTCTTATGTAAAAAATTGAATAAGATTATTTCTTTGTTTTTATTTTCAGCTATGTAGAAGCTAAAGCTGATAGAGTAACAGTAGTTTTTTCGACTCGATTTCGGGATGAAGACGATGTTATTATCGGAAAAGTGTTTATGCAAGAGCTTAAAGAAGGTTTGAGAGCGTCCCACACTGCCCCACCCGTCCTTTTTAGCCATAGAGAACCTCCGCTTGAACTACAAAATACAGATGCAAAAGTTGATAATAATGTTGGTATGTATTATTTTTAATAGTAAAAGTTATTTGGCTAAACACAACTTAAGTTAATTGAATTACCAAAGTCCACTTACAAGACCTATTAAAAAACAATCCAATGTACTCCTCGGATGCCAGATTTAAGAGTCACGCGCACTTAGCCGAATCGCTGCGAAACGAAGCGTCATTTTGATAGTGTCCGCGCATTTGAGCGAAGTACGTCGTCTTCTGAGGAACGATGAGCAGATCTTTGTATTATTGCCACTATAGAAGAAGTAAAAACCAAAAAAAATGTTGGGATCATAATATAAATCAAAAGAGAGACACTTGTCATCATTTATTCAACGATCTAAGACAAGATAAGAAATTTTTCAAATATTTCCGTCTGTCGGAGGAAAAGTTTTTTGAGCTTCTTGGTTTAATAAATTACCTTGTAACTAACGTCTCAGTATCATGGCTAGATACTTCAAAGGAACAAAATTTTCCGCCAATTTTAGCACCACTTCCTATGAAATATGCGACATAAGAATTAACAAATATTTGAAACTTCTAGCCGCCTGTCGCCGCGCATTGAGGCGAATTTAATCGAAGCGTCAAGAGAAACGACTCCTAGTTGATCCGAAGAGATATAGCGATATAGTGCGCGGACTGGCATATAACTTGATGTAAATTCCTCGGGCGAAAAATCTACAATTTTCTTCGCGACGCTTCGGCTAAGTGCGCGTGGACCTTTAGTAACCTCAATTGCGAATTCTGATCCAATATATGGAGTCTATGAGTCTCCTAATGCTATTTCATCAGCTTTTTTGTTGCTTCCGATGTCACACTGTCATGGAACCCTCATCAGAGTTCTTCTCGGCATTCCCATGCGTCTTGATGCCGTTCAGCGACCCCTAGCATACCTACTGAGGAGTATATTTTGATCCACATCCGACATAAAAGCAACGACGTCAATTGGTTATATAATTCAATAGAAATGATGGGTCATTTGTTAGAGACATTAGTTGCTTTTTTTTCTACTACCAATCTAAGCTAACCTAAGTTAAACTTAACTAAGTTAGCGTTCGTTTTGCCAATGAAGTTAGATATACTAAGATCAACTGACCTCCCCACTGGCCTCCGCCAAGTATGCCGGATTTTAATTTCTTAGCTAAGTTTAATCGCGAATTCAAGAAGTCACTGACATCTGATAAAGATTCTAACCTTATAAAAACATAAAGACAAGTATAAATAATTATTCATTCTTCGACATCTATAAAGACAAGTTATTATATATAAATAGGTATTTTAAAATAAAAAATGTATGTAAATTACACTTATTAATTACTTTATTACTCACGTAGTTATTAAAATAATCGATTTTAAATTAAAATTCATAAAGATTTACCTTCTTCGAGACCAAACGTGGATCCAGTAAATCCATTTTCTGAGCTACTAGTTTCCTGATTTTATTGGTAATTTTAATTTTAATTAACCTTCGAAATTGACACACATCTATCATGTATGTGTGTGTGTGTGCTGTGCGTAGAGCAAGCATGCGCATATGTTGGGGCTCGTGCCCTTCTATTGCTCAAAGCTAACTGATGATCTGAAAAATAGTGATTACGGCTAAGTAAATCCTGTTCCGCTAATACCAAATACTGTCAACATTTTTTGAAAGTACTTATTTGCTAATATTTATAAAACTCTTCGATCACGTGAGACCACTTCATACTCCGTTCTCTCTCTGCTCTCAATTACTCTCAGGGACCAAGCCGAACTTATCTTAAAATAAGTCGATACGTAATTTACATAACAATGTTAATTTTTTTAGGTTATGTGACGTTCGTTCTATTTCCAAGACATACTGCAAGGAATACTCGTGATAATACAATTAATTTAATTCACATGTTCAGACATTATTTACACTATCATATCAAGTGTTCTAAGGCATACATTCACAGTAGGATGCGCGCAAAGACTTCCGATTTTCTTAAAGTGTTGAATAGAGCAAGGCCGGAGAATAAGAGCACAGATAAAAAGACCATTAGGTGAGTATTTATTGTATTATAAAAAATAATAGTTTATCAATCGTTCTATTAAAGTGGTCACTAAATGTTTCAAATTCTTTGTAGGTTTTTTCGAAATTTTAATCTGTAAATATGTCTTATTATAATTTTTTGTATGGTTGAACTGGTACATCATTTTGTATATGACATACTTTTTGGTGATTAAACAAATTAGATAAGTAACACATAATCCTGACCACACACTTTACTTGAAGCCAACATCTCAACAGCTGATGCCTCAAGTGTATTTTCTATCAAAAATATTTATTCTGTTCATTTATAGTTTGTCTCAAAGTATATCTTCTTCGCTTTTGCCGGCAATCATAAAATTAATGGGCCAATTGCAATAAATCATATGGCCAATAGCTGCTGTACAAATATCTATCTGTTTGTCTTTTTATCATGCATCTTTTGTTTTTTATTTAATATGTGAAGACCATTTCACTAAACTTTTTTTCTTTTTCCTCCTAAATGAGAGGTTATTAAATACTATTAAGTTAAATATACTATCACCAGGCAAAAAAAAACAATATCCAACTTTATTGATATGGTTTAATATTATTCTAAATCTAATTCTGTTTCACTGTCAGACTTACCATTAAGATTAATTACAATATATTATTTTGAATATGAATGTATGAATCTTCAATTTTTATAACGTGCTGTACAGAACTTTTCCAGCTTTAAATGGGTATATTATTAACTACATTTTAATTAATTCTATAATCCTCAAATCGCGGATAATATTTGTTCAACCTTGGTCTTAGCCCTTTATCAACCAAGAAATGTTATCATCGAAACCCGCCTGAATAACTTTGAATAACTACTAATGACATCCTAACATTTAAATGAATAACAGCGGCATTTACACAGCTCGAGAGCAGAGTAATTACCGGCGGTAGTTGATAATGTCGAAAGATAGTTGCGCCATTGCTTTATAACAATTAATAACCACATCGACTAAATGCATCGCTTGCACTGTATTTTTATATTAATTTATATTTTAAAAGAAAACCTTTCGTATGTTTTCTTGTGCTGAAGAGGAGTGTTCAAAAACTTTCGTTTTAGAACAAAGTTCTCACTCCGCGTGAGCTAGTCCGGTCCCTATTATTTTTAAAATCAATTTGCCTCGCGCCAATCCATAGAGTCGCCGTTTACCTTTGACCGAACCTAATCGACCTTTGGCAAAAGATATACGAACTTCTAATACAACCACTGCCCGCTACCCGCCAAAAAAATAATCTAAAAGGCTCTCTTAGCAACTGCTCTAGTTTCGGTTAACATTCTAGTCACATTAGTGCCGCTAATTTTTCTTGTTTTCTCGATAAACTGACAAATATAATGTGCAATATCATGTAAGTTTAGTGCCCCAGTGTTTCTATACCATCTGATGGGTAAGATCAACTCTATTCTGATAAATGTATGATAAATTAGAAATATTAAAATAGACTCACCTCCATTCGGATTTACGTTTTTAAATTGCGATGTTGCCAGAACTAAATCATTTACTCAGCTCTCACGGGACATTTAAATTAAAGTAATTAATTAATATTTAGACACTCTAATGCCCGGTTGCAAGAACGCTAATCAAATCTCTCATCATGTGATGGTTGATTAAAAAATTATGAACCATCAATGGGAACCCGATTTCACGAAAAAAATAATGGTCGATTAATTGTCCATCATTTCAGGTACCTATCCGTTGCATTTTGATTGTGTAAATGATGGTTGATTTGAAGAATTAACGAGTTATCATTTCATTGATTAGCCGTTAATCATTCATCATTTTTAATAAGCGTTCTTGCAACCGGGCATTAGTGTAATGTATGAGGTGCTAATTTCCGCATCGGCGGTTAATATCGGGAGTGATCGGGATGATCTCGAATTATGTATTTTATTTGATATTGTTGCCTTGAGCAAAGAGATAGCATGTGTTTCTACAGGGTGATTGATTAGTGTGATAAAGTTCAGTGCCTCCTTTGTTCTTTGAGATATCACTTTGAAAATTTGTGGGTTTATAGACATAATCAGCCTTCACATTTTAAAATTATTTACAATCTTGCAGGGTATTCCGTGTCAAAGTTACATTTTATTGCATATTTGGAATCAGCTTGACCTCCCCATTTTAATAATATAGGGTTGTGATGTGTTCTACGGGGTTTTTAAAAAGTTATAACCAATTTTCTATAAAAATCGTAACAAGTTCAATACCCTGTACAATGTAAGTGAAATTCAAGAATGAAAATCTGTTGCGGCCAAAGCATTCGAATAGTAGTAAAAATTATGGAAAATTATTTATTTCGTTAATATTCATTGAATCTGATACAGGGTGAATCAAAATACGAATTCATTATTTTCTTGGTTTTTTTCAAATGGACCACCCTGTATTTTATGTGAGTATCGAAAAGTACTACCAACATACTTCTTTTTTTATAAAGAATTCCCTACACCTAAAATTATTAGTACTTGAGATATTTTGATTTTTCTATGCAAAACATTGATTATATCTAATTATTTACCAATTAATTGTGGGTTGGCTATGATTTATTTGTCAAAAATTGACATTTAATCATTGCCGTTTGGTACTGTAGAGGATGAATTGCAAATAAAAATAAAAAACGAGTATATTACAAATAAATTACAGGAACGAAACAATAAAAAACTATCCTATTTACTACAGTATACGTACACGTCTTGATAGAAACATTCCGAAACTCATTCCGTGTTCTCTCCATCATGTCATCCCTTTTTGTTGGAGGTATTTTATTGTACACCTCATTCTTAATGTGACTCCACAAAAATGAGTCCATTTTATTGAACTCTGGTGACCTTGGTGGCCACTGTACTGGCCCATTCCTTCCGATCCACTTTCCAGGAAATCATTCATTCAGTTCACCATTGATTAGAATGAGCATCATGTAAAAACCACATCCTTTGATGTGTACGAAGTGGGACTTCTTCCAATAAAAGAGGTAATTGGTTTATTACAAAAAATCTAAATACATCTCAACATTCAAATGTCCCTCAAAAAAATATGGTCCTACTAAATATTCACCAACAATACCTCCCCACACATTCCAAGACCATCTAGTTTGACTGTGTGTCACTATGTGATATGGATTAGTTGATGAATAATAGTGAAAGTTATGCCTGTTAACACAACCATTTTTATGAAACGTGGTCTCATCTCCAAATAGAACATGGTAGAAAAAGTCTCTCTGTTGATTAACTTTTCGTAAAGCCCACCTACAAAATGCTAGTCTTTTTTCAAATTCTTCAAAACACCAAAAAATGTACCAAACCGCTAAATCAAAAAATAATGTACTTACTGTCATGCCATGTCATTGTCAAATATCAGTTTTTGACAAATAAATCATAGCCAACCCACAATTAATTGGTAAATAATTAGATATAATCAATGTTTTGCATAGAAAAATCAAAATATCTCAAGTACTAATAATTTTAGGTATAGGGAATTCTTCATAAAAAAAGAATTATGTTGGTAGTACTTTTCGATACTCACATAAAATACAGGGTGGTCCATTTGAAAAAACCAAGAAAATAATGAATTCGTATTTTGATTCACCCTGTATCATATTCAACGAATATTAACGAAATAAATAATTTTCCAGAATTTTTACTACTATTCGAATGCTTTGGCCGCAACAGATTTTCATACTTGAATTTCTCTTACATTGTACAGGGTATTGAACTTGTTACGATTTTTATAGAAAATTGGTTATAACTTTTTAAAAACCCCGTAGAACACATCGCAACCCTATATTATTAAAATGGGGAGGTCAAGCTGATTCCAAATATGCAATAAAATATAGGGTGTTTCATTTAAAAAAATGTAACTTTGACACGGAATACCCTGTAAGATTGTAAATAATTTTAAAATGTGAAGACTGACGATGGCTATAAACCCTCAAATTTTCAAATTGATATCTCAAAGGACAAAGGAGGCACTGAACTTTATCACACTAATCAATCACCCTGTATATTATTTAAATCTGAAGGGACTTATTTTCGTTCAAATAAAGGATGAAGGTATTTGTTATTATGCACTTTATTTCCAACCTACCTTTAATGCAGTTGTTAATTCCGAATTGAATTTCGGTAGTCGTTCGTTCGATTATATTTCTATTGTATATTTTCCGAGAATATGTATAAGCCTGAGCTTAGTTGAAACCAGCTTATTCTGACGCTATTAACAGTCCCATTGCCACCCCTTTGTCCAATTTTATACAAGGAGAATTGACAATTTCGTAATTGAAGTGACTGAGACAATTCTTTTTTTACATTTTTACTTGATTGAAAATACGTTTAGCGTAAATATGAATATCTGTTAAATGAAATTAAACACCCATAAAAGATTCATTGGACAATAATTACGTTTAAACATGATATGACATCAACTGTTGATTTTAATGTTGGCTTATGCAATTTGTGTGTTTACTCTTTGAGTATGTTCATTGCTTGAGAAGAAAATAATTTCATAATCTTCCCCTGAATTTTTTTTATTATGAATTTTGATGCTGTACTCAGATTAAATCAACCATAATATTTTTCATACAGTTTGTGTTAAATTAAATTCAATTTTTTACAGTGGAAGAACATTTATAAGAAGAGATTAACGCGTATGGACATAGTGAAAATATACACATTAATTCAAGGACTAAAATCAACTGCCGAATTCCGAATTTGGACTCGGGACTTTTTAAAATGAAACTGTTTTATTCTAATTCGATACCTACACTTTTTTTGTAAAAATCCTCTCTCCTTTTTTTTTAATTTTTAAGTACCTTATATTATTTATTATTCCTAGATATTTTTTTATAATACCTGCCTACTTGCTTTCAGTATTGTATAGATAAAATAATTTCTATTATTAGTTTTGGAATTAAACAGTTCAGTTTTAAATAAAAAATAATAAATTTAATCATAACTCGTTAAATAAATATGAGATATAAAAAGCTGAATTTTCGGCATTATTCAACTTTATTTCCAGACGATACTATCACATGCAACTGTCGATATCACTCTAAAAGGGCTAATAGTAAACGGACTCGAATACCAATTTCTCTAAAAAAAATAACACCTTGAACGATAAAACGTGTCTAATTCCTTCCCAGATATTTTTAATTCTCTTATTGTTTGCCATTATTTTTTTAGTACTTTGAACCAAAGTCTGCAAATCCTCTTTCTCTTTTTGTTTTCTCGAGTAACTCAGTAACTTATAGTTATCCTTTTCTTTTGCAAAATAAAGTGAAACATTAAAAATATTATTTTTTTCCTTACAAAAATATCCAACAATTGTTAGAAGTGCAGGGAAAATAAACTTTTAACTGAAAATGATGCATCTTGACTTCGAAAAAAGCCCGATAAATGACCAGTATTAAATTCGTGTCTAATTTGGTCCCAGATTTTTTTATCCACTGAAACATTTCAAGTCTAACTGTTGGCCAGATACTGGAGAAAACTTCCTGATCATCTTCCATTTATTTATTTTACACTGGTCGCGTTCATCCCAACGTAGCGCTACCGGAGCGATCAGCAATTTCCTGCTGAACGCGTATTCTGTCAACTGATCAGATGTGAGCGTTGACGTAGCAGTCGCCATTTTTTTCATCAGAATTGAAATACGCTACGCTACCGATCAATGATGCATTAACTGCCAAATATTATGTTAATAAACATATAAAATGACATAACATATTTTGGTTTAAGGATATTTGCATCTTGAAAATGAATGAACACCAGTAGCAACTATTACTCTGAATTGAAATCGAAATTGATTGAATAATTATTGAAGTCATACATCAAATAAAATTAGGTTATGGTGTTATATCAAGATAAGCACGTTCAGAAGAATCAAGACACGATGAATCACTCTAAAAATCGCTACCCGATCAACTTTGTTGGGATGAACGCGACCAGTGGCTCTTATGTTGGTTTTAAAACGTGACTTTATCGCCCTCTAGGAATGTTTGTGGTATTATTGTATGGATAAAGACGAGAATATATTGTTGTATATATAAACTAAAATCTGAACTGTGCTTCCTCGAAAACTGTGGATGAGCACTCGTTTAAAACATGTACATTTGAAATATTACTCACGAACTTTTTTAATTACAGAGTGCATCGCATAGTTTGTAATTGTCTTTGAAAATTTTTCAATAACAAGATAGAAATAAGAATTTTAACCCGAAATTTTCCTCTTATTTCTGTTGGTTGTAATTTTTCGTGCACACTGTATTTGATATGCTTGTTTCATTTTTCTGGCTGTTTTCACGATAACAATGTTTATGTGGAATCATTTTAAACGGTGTGTCGATTAGTACCATCAAAAATTTAAACTTAATCTTTTCTTTTTTTTTTATATATAATTACGATTTTGTTTTTTTAAAAACTTTGTTATACAGCGATGTTTGTACAATATTATTTAACAAATAAACAGTAAAGTTGTTCTGCAATCTAGAAAATAAAATGTTATTTTAATGTAATTTTAATTTAGTTTAATTTATTTTTCAAACTCGGATGTAATCTAATAATTGGAATGTTGCTGTATTCCAATAAAAACATCTCTGTATCTGTAGAGTAGGGAGGGTGAGCTAGGCCCACAGCACTTAGGCCACGTGTGACCCATTGTACATCCTCCCGAGGAGTTGTCTTCTTAGATCATCGACCATCCTGTCCTTTCCAGGAAGGTGGACAGGTCAATAGGAGACATCTCCTTTATATCGGAAGGTGTAGGTCAAGACTCACCGAACACACACTCTCTTATTGACGATAACTCCGGGAACTCGCATAAGACATGCCTGACAGATTCATCTTCCTGTTCACACATCCTCATAGAGGTGTGTCCACTAGCCCCATTGCTTGGAGGTGTTTTCTTAATTGACAGTGGCCAGTCAGAAATCCTACCGTTAAACGTAGGTTTTTCCTGGTCATCGCCAAATCTTTTTTCGACTCCAGCTTCCCAGGGTGATCCTGGCAAGACTGAATCCCTTGATTTTATCCCATCTCTTTAGATATTGAGCATGGGTGTAACGTTTAGCTAGTTCCGCAATTGTCGAATTCGTCAGGCCGTAGGTGTCGCTGGGTCCAAGAAATCTTAGTCCAGCCGCTTCCCTGGCTAAAGAATCAGCAATTCGATTACCTTTGCTCCTGTCGTGCCCCTTAACCCATCTGTGGATAATATTGTTATCTACCGAGGCGTTAGCTAAATCTCGATGGCACTCTAATACTAGTCCTGATGATGTAACACGTTGTCTGTTCAAGGCTAGTAGAGCTTGTCTGCTATCAGTGCAGATTATTATGTTTTTGCCAGAAATTACTTTTCTGGTTAGTTCCTTTGTGGCAATTGAAATACCAGCCAGTTCTGTTTGAATCACGCTGGTGTTTTTTTTCCCATTCCCCACTTAATCCTTAGGCTTGGTGATCTGGAGTAAATTCCACATCTTGAGCCTTCTTTGGTTTTTGAGCCGTTTATATATATCCGTATTGGATTTGCAGCATCTGACTCTGTATTCTGTTTTATTTGTATTTTGTAGGGTTTATTAAACACAAACCTGGGTTCAATTGCATCACTGGCCGCCTGCAGCAGGGGTAGAGCAGTAAGCGCTTCCCGCCACAGTCGCAGTCTTAATTGACCCATTCCTACTTCGAGGTTTACACCAGCCGTGCGCAATATCGTAACATGGCCATTAACGCAACCTCTTTAACGTACAAGTCCAGAGGGGTTGGACCAGTCATTAATTCCATTGCCGCAGTTGGTGTTGTTCTCATGGCTGCTGTAATGTTTAAACAAGCCATTCTCTGTATTTGACATAATTTTTGGATGGCCGTTGCTTGTAGAACCTTCGGTCCCCATGCAATGGCTCCGTACACGTTAACATTGGCCTTATGATTGCAGTGTAGATTCAGGTGACCACCCGGGGTGAAAGTCCCCATGTGCGTCCCACTGTCCTTCGACATTGCTCATGCTCTTTTTGCTCTCCAATAAAAACATACTAAAAACAATAAAGCAAACAGACTATAATAGAAGAATAGAATTTGTGTTGGTAAAATTTTCTAAAAATTACTTTTTTAGATCAAAGATATTTTGATATATTGTTAGAATTAAAGTTCATATAATAGCCTTTTTGGTGTGTGTCATTGATTGTTAATGTCCTTCTAACATATTACTTTGGAAGAAATTGAAAAAAAGGGAGGTCTGTGATTAATCCTAATCAAAATATCACAATAATGAACCGTTTAAACGTATTACAAACGATAACCCTAATATTTGAATTACAAAAAGCAAGGCGGAACACAGTGTGACTAGAATGGATTCCGGTCCACTCTGGTTTTGAAGGCAATGAAGGGGAGGACGCGCTGGCTGTGGACGAGGCGGCTACTCCTTTTAACGGCCCGGGCCCGACCTTGGGACTCACAAAACAAACAATCGGTAAGGAGACGAGGAACTGGCTGATAAACCAGCACCTTGCTCACTGGTGGACTCTACAGAGTCTCAGGCAGTCCAAGCTCCTATTGAGGGGATGGACATGCTAGAGTTGCATTGAGAACTACCAAGGAGTAGGTTAAAGAAGATAGCAGGACTCCTAACAGGGCACAACTGTACAATAATTTGATTGGTTGATGTTTAGATTAGATACGCGCAAGCACGACCTATTAATCGGGCGAAATCACATCGTTCAATTTACGATGCAGACGTACCTTTCGTAGCTGCAATGTGTTACGTGTTTTGTCCCACTGACTGTTCTCGTCAGGTCTGTACTTTGTTGTTTACGGTCAATTGTTATTTATGAAAAGTGATATAGGTATTAATCTTATTGTTAGCATTTATTTATTTAGATAATACAAAAATATGCCTAGATACACGGAAAAATAGCAGCATCTTATTTTGAAAGTTATCAAATTAATATTTTCAGTTAGAAAAAGAAGCTTGTAAACCATTGATACCTTTAACTTCAGTGCACCAAGTTAGTATTTTTTATATAACAATGAGTGAAATTAATATAAAATAAGTTAATCCTGTGTATTTCATTGGGATTGTTTAAATATTTTATCTATTATGTTTAAAGTTATGAACATCAAATACATAGGGTCAGTAAAACATCGATGAGACCGGGACCGATGAGTTGCATCCCATATGAGCAGGCCAAACTTTTGACCGCTAGAGAGAAGAATTTCAGAAAACATTCTGAGCCAAGACACATGTAGATATCACAGCTTCAAATGAAACTAACATTAGACAAGAAGTTTGAGAGAATATTCACTTTAAATAACTGTATCTTTAATGTTTTCAATTTTTATAAATCTTAAAATACCATTGAATTAAAATAATGGGTTAATTGTCAGTTTAAATAATGAAATTATTGTCAGTTTTTATAGTAATTAATAAATTATTCTTTGAAGTTTTTACATAACTACTTTTCATAACTGATATATATGAAGGTTATGAAAAATGTGACGTTTCCTAATGTCAATGAGTGACTTAAAGTGTCACATTTGATAGCGGAATTATATAGATTAATTATTCTATTATATTCCACAATCGGAGTGTACATAATTGCTACCAGTGTTACCAAAAGACACTGTCGGAAGGTTCCAGATATTCACTGTGTTATTTCGCTAGCGTTTCGGCATTGAACACTAATTAAACTCAAAATTCTTGTTTTATAACAATAATTTCCAAGTCTGTTCATTTTACCAGTATTACCCGAATATGTCGTAATTACTTCTTAGATAAAAAACATTTGAATAAAAAAAATATTTATTAAAAAATGCATTTACTATGTACAGGTACATGAATCACATCGAACATTTTTCAACTATTTTAAAAACTTATCATGAATCTTAAACGTATATTACAAAATATTTACAGTTTTGAATTAATGAACATACATTCAACTATTGTTTGATTGATTATGAATATAAACGTGATTTATCTAAGTACATTCTGACTGGAATAAAATCGTAGATTCCAGCAATAAAAGAAGGTTTTCATCGTTACAGAAAAAAACTGCTTAGAAATAGAGAACAAATTTTTCTATTATTTAATTAAAAGCTGCCCTCCAATAAACTATTGGAAAAAGTTACATAAATGTCATAGACCTGAGAAGTGAACCTTGACTAAATAAATAGCTAGAAATAGGATATAACTTTAAACGAAATGGCTATTATTTTCAGGGTTTTAGCAAATTTCGTTAAAAATTGTAAAATATGGTTCAAAATATTCTACCAACGTGAATAAACGAAAAATAAAGATGTTTTCAGTATGTTGGGGTGTAAAATTAATAAAAATGCTTTACTTTGTTTTTCAATTGTTAACTGCAAATAATTATTAAAGGCTTAAAAAGTTATACACAGATGAAGGAAGCAGGTGTAATTGTATATAACAAAATAACAACTCGACACCCACCTTGAATTTCGCATGAAAACTTCCTAAACTGTTTCTCTTAATATATTTGACGACTCCTCTTTTTATTGCTGTGAAAATAACACCTCAATTTAATGTAAATTAAAAAAGTCAAATATTTCCATACAGATCCTGAAATTCCTTCAATAACTAATGATTTTTTCATATTTTATGAAGAAAACTATTAAATAAAAAATAAGAACGAGAAAACCCCATTTAAATTAGAAAATTGTGAGTGATTTACAAAAACTCAATGAAACAGGTTCGATACAGATTTTTTTTTATAAAAAATAACTATTTTTGATACAAAGTTATACACTCCAAAAGTGTCATTTTAGAAAAAAAAAATGAATAAAAAGACCTCCGACAAAAATACAATACATCCAAGAAAGTCTTTAATCAACAAACAATTCCACCGAAAATTGTCAAAAATTCCAAATGATCCTTTTTGCTACCAATAAGAACCAAAACTCGCTCGTATTGCAATTTTTTCGGGAATTAAGATAATGTTATCAACAACCTACTATGAACAGGGTGAGTCTGTTGAAATTTTAACCGACACATCCTGAAAAATTTACAATTAAAATATTTACGGTAAAGGATTTCAAACCTGAGCTAACTATACCTTGTTTTCAAACCAAGAGGAGTGGTCATAGTGATTGGTCAGGATACCGCCCGTTTCACAAAGCTCTTTTGATACAACTGACGTGTAATATATTCCAACCAAGTTAATTGCCATTTTTATTATTTGATAAACGAAATCAATAGTACATGCATCCTTTTTCTTTTTAATATATGAATTTCCAAGTAAAATCTTTGTAAATATTTTTGCATCAAGTTTTACTGTACAATATTATGGTATTCTTAGATATCAAAACTTTTTGTTATACCTAAGCCTCAAATGTTATTAAAGAATAATTTAAACATACAAAGGGGAGTTAAACCGATATCCGGTTTTTGGTATTTTAGTAACATATATTAGTACTTGATTTAAAGAAATTTTAACCCGAATATTTCGGGAGAAAACTGGAAATTAAGAATTCCTAAATGTTCGCAACTTTCACTATAGATACGTCACAAACCTGAAAATGATGTTAGTCACTTTTTGATTATATGTTTTATAAACTAATAGCCATTCGAATTTGAGGAACTGTCTAAGTCTATGATAAATATGAGTGTTTTGTTTGTTTTTGTTGACAGTTTATACGAGTTTGACTTTTCAATATAAGAGCATTGTGTTAATATTTATTAGTTAAGTTTAAAATTAGTTTTTCTTCAAAACTTTTCAAGTTAGAATAATGTCAATATCATATAAACCTTGTTTTGTATTATACTGCAACTCCAAAAGTTTGAAACTGTGCCTACAGTAAATATTATGGTTTGCAGCTAATAGAAGAAAATGTAAACAGACTACAAGTAGTTACTATTGCTGTGAAAAAGTTTATTAGGTCATACGACTTACACAAGTACGACAAGGATAATATGAACAACACTATTTGAAGGAGAGAGACAAGAATTGTTATATGTGTGAAGTCCCATCTGCCAAAAAGGATGGGCGTGTGTGTTCATTGCCCTTTTTACTTTTAACCGTTGTGTTCTTGTCTCTCTCTTTCAAGTAGTACTGTTCGTATGAACCTTGTCGAACTTGTGAGAATCGTATGAGCTAATAAACTTTTTTGCAATATGTATGTGTGTGTTTTTGCCTGTCATTAGCCACAACTGAGCCGTACAATACACTTTTCACGTCATTGTCAATAAGTTAAAAAAGACTAACCACGACCCTTTCGGAACACACTCCCAATCTACTAATTTTTAATGGTGTGACTGAGGTTTCCTAAAATGCTCCTAGTTTAAAAACAAGGTATAGAAATGAACAATTTTTAAATGTTAATATTAATAAAGTTTCGTTTAGTGATCTACCTTTAAAACAAGGCAAATTTATCTGAAAGATGTTTCAAGTCAAATGACAAACTGCAAGATAAAACTTTATATACGTAATTTGTTTAAAAACAACATGCTTGTTTGATAATCCCTTGAATCAGTTGTTGAATAAACTTAATGAATACAATGATAATTTTATGGTTTACAATAATCTAAATATTATTTTATAAATGCTTCGGGTGGTACAACACCTTGTGCATTTAGATTTTGGAAAGTCATCAAAGCTGTTTGGAAATTCCATTGGGTTTCTTCAAGACATCTACAAAAGTAAATAAATTATGATTATAAATATTACAAGATTATTTGTTCCAATTTCTTCATTATCTTGCATACAAAACAAAAAGATGCTTACTTTAAAGACCATCCCAGATTCATTCCAGATTGAGCCGCCATTTGTTTGACCATTTCCTCTTTGGCAGCAGCATCTGGTACAGACGCGATCGCCGTAGCGACTGGAGCTGAAGGAGAAATAGCTGCAGTAGCAGCAGGTGCTACATTTATTGTGGTCTTGAAAGCTTCCTAAAAATTGAAAAAAAAAGGAACTTGTTATTTATCAAGCAAAGACTGAAAATGTAATAATTCGAAAGAAAATTATGGTTAAATAATAAATGTATACACCAAACGAGAAAAATTTAACTTTTGCATGGTCCTTGTGGTATACTCATTATTCTTTTCATTATGTTTGGTCGAATATTTTGAAAGTTTCAGATAGGGACAAAAAGTTTCAATAAATTTAAACATTCGTTGATAATGGTAGCTGGAACACTACCGAAACTAATAGGAAATAGGATATAACTTTAAAAGAAATGGCTATTATTTTCAGGGTTTTAGCAAATTTCGTTAAAAATTTGAGTTTCTAGGTAATGGTTATTGCGTGTACCAAATTTCAAAATAATATACAGCGTAACTCGGAAGTTATGAGGTTCGAAAGAAATACGATAAATTTATAAAAACACCCTGTATCTCGGTTATAAAGTGCAGAAGACACATTAAATATAGGTTTTTGGAAGCACCAAAGTGATCCCCATCTACAGTTAAAGTTAGGCCCTTTCCCAATGAAACACCCTGTATCACATTTCACTACACTTTTTTTAATTGGGGATGGCAAATAAAAAAGCCACAATTCATGGTGTTAATTCGCCACTAATATGCATTTCTCTGAATCACTTATTCAACTAACTTTATTAAATATTTTCAATTATTTTTTACCTTTGCTTGATCTGCCGTAGCATTTGATATGTGCAGTACTTCGTTTGCTATACAAAACCCTGAACCTGCAGGTACAATTATAAGAGTTCTGTAGAAATACCGCAAGGGTGGTATTTTATGACCGCTTTTCAATTCTTTGAACATACCGGCTACTGTAAGACTCAACATTTGAGGCTAAAACAGAAATATTCAAATATAACAAAGATGTCAATCGGAGAGCTTTAATGGAGCGGACCAGTATTGCAGCCTTGAGAGCCAATTTTCTGCGTAAATATATGGAAAACCTTTCAAGTACTCACCCAAGAGAACTTGTATTTTGGGATGAAACATGAATCTATTCGAAAGGAAATAAAACAAAGTCTTCGCAAGACAACAGCACTAAAAGTGTACATAAACCAGATGGTTATGAAGTGAAGTGAAGCAAGTTTATTATTCTGTTCAAAATCTAAAGTAGCTGATTACCATGGAGAAATGAACAATGAAATCTTTATGAAATTGATAAGTACTCAATTAATTCCCAACTTAGAAGAGCCATCTCTTATTGTTATGGATAATGCTCCATATCATAGTGTTCTTTTAGAAAAGCAACCTTCTACTAATTCGACAAAAAATGAGATTGTTACATGGTTGATAACAAACAACATTAAGTTTGATACAAAACTTACAAAACCTGAATTGCTACAAATTGCAAAAATGAATAGAAAGGAAAATGTGTATATAATTGATGTTACCACAAGAACATGGTCATGAAGTGCTGAGACTACCGCTATATCATTGTGAATTTAACGCTATTGAATTAATTTGGGCAAATTGCAAGTCATATTATAATAAATATATTGGTAAAGATGGGTATTCAGATAGTTCTATTATAAATATGTCGAAAGAGGCACTGGGACAATGTAATCAACAAATTTGGGAAAAATGTGTTAGGCATACCCATGAAATTATACAAAAATGGTTGACATTAGCATTCAACCAATTATAATAGATATAAATACTGGTGATAGCTCATCCGATTCTGACTATGAAGAAAATTAAATAAAATCTCTTGTATATATCTACGAGTCTTAAATATACTTATTTAAAATATTTATTATTTATTTTTAGAACCCAAAAGATTTTTATTTTACATTGTTGGACTGTATGGGTGGGACGGCCCAATAGTAATGGTTGCCAGCCATAACCCTAACAGGACTATTCTGATGCAAAGTTTCTACTGATGAAGTTGTTATTAATACTAACTCTTATGCAAGTAAATTTGCTTAATAGCTAGTTTGCAGAATAGCCCCATAAAACTAACAGTTTTTTCAAACTAAAGGTTTAGCTAGCACACTGCTAAATGGCTGTAAAATATTTACAAATATCTATTACACCAGCTTCAATACAATAATAAATAACGTTCACCGTCGTTTTAGCCACATTCTAATTAAATTATCAATATACGACCTACGTGTTACTTAATGTATTGCGTTTGTATATGAATGATGACGCATGGGAAAAGATCCACCGAACCAACTGTACATTACACTAACCCCAAATTATGAAGTTTTTAAAAATTTGAACAATTTTAATAAACCTACCGTAAAAACTGTTAAATCTACCGAAAAACTGTGCATATCATGTTTTGTTTTCGGCATCTCTTGCAAATATGAAACGACAGATACCTGTCCTTGCCTCAACAACTTAAATCTTCGGTCTGGATCGTGCACTCTTAGTAGATTTCTGTTATCTGTAGCATACCAATTCAACCATGGTATACCTTTGGTATCTTTCGAGGTTCCATACGAATATGCCATGGTTAAAGAAAACGTGGCTTTTTCATGATACGCTTGCAAGAGAGGCTGTCTGTCATCCGTATCGTATATTAAGAAATACTGTTCGAGGAATTGGCGTACAATGCTACTGCCGTCGCTGTTGCATAAGAATGTTTGTTGGTAATTCGGTAAGTGATGTTCTTCGATGATGTCAAAGCCAATTGGAGGTGGTAGGTCTACGCCATCCTATTAAGCCAAAATAAATTTTATTTGTTGATGTAACAATTTAGTGTACCAAAAAAAATTAAAAACAAGTATGGGGATAAGATGTAAATTTTTGCGAATGAATTAACTCCCTTTAAAGATTTTAACGTACACCCATGATATATAGATATTTTAAAAATGAGTTGACCACTTAAAATTTCTTCATTCGACTCTCTATTTAATTCGGCCAATGTTACAGATATTTTGAAAACTAAAGAACATCCCACTTCTTATGTTTTGCCCCTACCAACAATAGCTTGACGAGGGTAAATATTGAAAATAACTTACCAACTTTATGCACTTTGGAAACCTCTTCCTAACTTCACTGTAGAAAAAAAAATGGTTGAGGCCAAAAAGGCCCACGTGTTATAAAAGCATCCACCTGAGAACACTCGCCAACAGCATAGATTATATAAAAACAAACATTTTTTTCACTTCTTCGTACTGATCCAAATTTTCTCAAATAAAATATGAATGTTTTCTGCGCTCAAAATTATTTTAAAATATAGTTTTTCATGATTGGAATTTCAATTTAAAACAAAAAGACTAAAAAAACATACTTTGAAACACGTTATATTGTAGAAATTTGCATCCAATGTTTTGTCAAAACATCAAAATTTGGAAAATAACTAGAACTTTCTAAAGTAATTCGATACATAAGCTGTCAAATATTTTGTTAAAAATACATATAAACATATGACAGCATTCCAATTATACAAAAAGCACTCATATTTCACAAATTGATTTCCATGTCCAAAAATTATCATTCCTTGCATTTAATTTTTCTACTTCCAATAACATCAATGACAATTATTGAAAGAATTTGGATAATATTGAGGGAAACAATGTCAATGCAGTAGATTATTAGAGCTAAATGAATTGAATTAACTTATAAAATTCATCAAATAATTTTAAATATTATACAACATATAAGTCAGAACTTTTTGAATGTTTTCCAAAAAACAAATAACTATACCTCGAGTCTAACAAGCACTTGATCAAAGTCTCCATAAGCTTTTAATGTCATGTAAAGTAAGGTCCAGGTGTAGTTGTTTTTTCTTTGGAAAGCATTTAAAATTTGATTCTTTTTACTTTTAAAACAATAGCAGTCTCTAATATCCTACTGAATTTTTATATAATTCAAACACACCAGAGAAGTAAATTATTCAAGAAAATCGCTACTACCATAGTGGTTTTGTGATACTTCATAACAACATCCACTTATCTAAGTAGAACTGTCATTACTTGAAGTAAATTAAGTAAAAATTTACTTCTAGTAAGTATACACTTTAAGTAACTTTTGGTAATACTTGTAACTACCAAACAAATATGGATGAAAATAGTTTCAGACAGGAAAAGTAACGTTGCTGGCATTCATTAGTTAAGCACAAAAAGTGAATTTCACTTGAATGGGACTATTTTCATCTTTACTTGTTTGTACGACAAAATGTTCCAAGGAACATATTTCTGCTGTACGCTTTCATGTTAGGTTAAAATTGCAGGATTAAAATTTCACAAGCGTATTTGAAATCATTGTAGAGCATCACAAATATTATTATTCCACTGAAATGGATAATTTGAATGATGTCACAAAATTAGCTCCATCTAATCAGGATGGAAAACAAAAAAATGGCCTGAAAATTGGAAAAACAATAATAAAAATTGTTTCCACAAAATTGTGCTTATTAGAAACCATGAAAATGATTTTAGATTAATTTTTAATTTGAAGATTCGCCAGAATTTACTTATTTTTTCTCCAAATTTTGGCTTTTTTAAATTTTTATTTTGGATCCACAATAAGAATATTTCTTCAATCTTTGGAAAAAAAACAATCACTTTAAATAAAAGTTATATATATTCACAAACTGCAGATGTTGTACTGCATATCCATATAATTATGCTTTGCTATTCATTTAAATTATTAAAGCAAAAAAAAAAAGATAAACAATAGTGCTCAATACTTATTTCAATATGAAATATATTTTTTTAGCGTATTCAAAAATTTCACCTAAATATAAAAGCAATAAAATTCAATTTTAAAAGAATTCACCATTTTTCACTTTCACTGACCAGTTGTAAAATATTGTGTTGTAGAATGTAGGACATACTGTTACTAATACCAGTTGGTAAAAGCAGAGCAGTTTATAATTGTCCTAAAACTACAATTTATAGGAGACGTCAGCTTCTAATATTATTTTCTGATAAGTATGAGCCAAATCTTGCAGGCTTCATACTACAAGTTCATGTCGAGGAGCACATACATCATGATTTTGTTTGGGTGAAATCTCTTAAAATACATTCATTTTTAAAAATATGAAAAAGTAACAAATTTGATTACGCTATTTGTTTTAACTTCCACACTGAAATGAAATATAATGAGCACAGTATGTGAGTATATTGGGGTGACATTAAATAAGACCTGAAAAATCTGTTGTGTCCCCTTTTTTCTAATAAGTTCATGAGGCAAGTCTCAAAAACTAGTAGTAGTTTTATTAGTAATTTTTTCGGTTAAAAATTCAACTAATCTGATTAGAAAATTGGCTATACAGTACAATATCTTCTTCATTTTCAACAATAATTTTAGAAAAGTAACTGTTTTATTAACTGGATCCGCATTTTTGCAACATTATCTCATTCCATCAAAAAATGTATGTGTACATCATTATTCATTAACAGTTCTATATATTTTATATTAGGTAATATTTTCATCATACCTTACGTAGGACGGTTTATCCTTAAATTTATCACATAGGGGATTTCCATCCAACAACAAATCAACAATTGGCAATCCTTGAAATGCATCCAATTGCGAAATATCTTTAATCTGAAAATAAATCTGTATAAATAGCCAATCGTTACAGTAATCAAAAAATGACAAATGTTAGAATAGAATTTATTGATCTCACAATATCCAATAATGACGTGAGACAGGTTAAGAAAAAATATAAACACAAATACAGTAACATGTATTGGATGGAATAAGGTGGAAACAAAAGAGCATTTCTAAACATCTAATTGCGACAAAAGTCAGTCTCTCATCAGAACTCCAGGTAGAAGCATTAGCTTCTCCCTTATGATTGTTTCACACACGTAACCCATGCCAGTTAGGTATAACTTTATATTCTGTAACAAGGTTAGAATGAAAATTCAATGCGAGTGGAAAGTTCCGAGCGCAAGCCTACTACCTAACCGAGTAGCAGACTATACTTTCTCCACGATCAAAGAATTTAAATATATATTTTTAAATGGAAACGATATAATTTATATTACAGAACTTGAATAGGATTGAACGAGAATCTGAGAGGACTGTAAGAAGGGGTTAATGAAAATGAAGAACGAGAATTTGGCTTGGTTCAAATAATGATCCTACACATGTTTAATCGCGGGTTATACAAGTTAGAAATGAATCGAAGGACCACCCTGTAAACAGGGAATGCGGATGTAAATAAAAGTCGGTTGATTTTACCAAACTAAAATATATATATTGTGTGAACATTCCAAGTTTAGGTTGCAATAATGAACAAGGAAAACAAACATTATAAAAGGCGACACATTTTTATGAAGTTTCTGAATTGGCACAACAACGCGCGCATGCCGGCTCAAAGTTATAAAGCGCGAACACAAATGGTAGCGTAACAACAATAAACACTAAAATAAAGATAAAGCTACAATAACAAAACATAAAAGATTCGAATATTAAGACAAATCATGTCCAAACGATTTTTACAGTAGCAATAATTATAATTTCTCCAACTTGGAAACGCCATGTACTTGGTACTTATACACTAAAACCACTAACTAAAATTGAGACAGAATTGACAATCCATGAAATATGGATGAGAAATATGAAAAAATGGCATGGTAGCCCAATTCTAGTATGTTTGCACTATAGCAGGAAACATGCTTGCTGTTCCATAGCTTAACGGACGGACCCTGTAAGTACTCAAGGCGAGGGGAACACGTTGCTTTTCGAGTTTTCCCGGGCAAGCGGTGATTTGAAATCTTAGCGCTCAACTAAGATGGTTTGGACATACAGGGGCGCATCAAGAGAAAATTTAAAGAAGCGGAAGGCGTCACATGTTAAAATAAGTGATTTTAACAGAACTCAATAACAATTATATTAGGTAAACACTCAATAATATGACATTATGTAGTTTTCGATATTTTTCTGTATAGTTTTCAATGTTGACAACAACTGTATAGTGTCATACAAGCATGTACTTTTTGACATCGAATACTGTACAGAAATACCATTCCCCATCATATTTCTGTACAGACATGGATAGTTTTTGTTTGAAAATGGAAACGAAATCAATTAAAAGGATTAACAGTAAATACTCAATTGAAAATAACGTTTCTATAATATTACAATGAAATCCGAATGAAATGAAGTCGTTATGTCAATTGACAATGACTTTTGAGCTTTGGCAGCTCTATACCATCAATCAGAGATAAGATTTTAAACTTTGTATTTTAAAATTAAATTTACAGGTCACTTCACAATAATTGCAAGACGGTATGTTCCATTTTCCTCACACATGTCACTATAGAAATCCAACATAAAATAAATCATCCTTTCAAGGATTATATGTATTACTAATATACTTACTTTGTTATTTCCTAAATGCAATATTTTAAGGTTTGGTATTTTCTCGTTTACTTTCTTCACAAAATTCAGTATTTGAATTTTATTATCAAACAAGTTCAACGCCTCTAAATCAGGAATGTTTTCAGCTATAATATCAACGACAGCCAAAAATACAATGGGTTTGAAGAGGGCACAAAAATAGTCTTGTAAATCAGGATCTGCATGAAATTTGGTTAAATCTAATGCTTTCGTTGTGGGATTGTAGCGTCGAGCCATGACTATTTTAATCTTTTCTTTTAGAGCTGCATTCATATCTACATTAGGAGTACCAGGATAAACTCGTATAAATAATTTAAAGCCATTCGGTAGTTGTATTTGCCTATCAATGTTGTTAAGTTTTTGAGCAGTTTTATAATCATCCACATAGAAGTTTACTGTTGTACCAAATACTTGCCACTAAAAATATATCATGAATATTTAAATTTAATTTAAAATGTGTTAACAAATTTCATTATACAAAAATTATCCACTTGGACATGATGTAAGTTTCAAGACTTTTACTCAATTTAACAATCTTCAATGTCGAAGGTTTTGTACCAGTGACCTCGATATGAATTTATTTCATTGGAAAATGTCAGATTCAGATGTGATCATCTTTCAAACATAACTTTAACCACATTATCAAATGCAGTCAATTATTGATATCATGTCTATGGTCTATTTCGGAAAGGTATAGGGTAATAAAATGGGGAATTCCCTCCAGCTCGGCTCAATTTCGGTGTCGGCCATAGGCGTAGGTCTTGAAATAGTATTGTTTGTAATATTAAAATTTCAAGTAATTGCGTAAGAGAATTAGGAAAAGTAAGTTTTCTGGCCTGAAGTGTCAATATTGAAATATTGTGTAGGGATTACTTAGGTAGTAGATTCTGCAGTTACGTTTTGCACTTAACAGGTACCATTTAACCTTCTATTAGTGCCTCTGCCTAATTCCAACCCTATTTCAGATTCGGCTTAACCATGCGCCGCAAGGTGCCCTACCCAAAATTTTTAGACCTTTATAAGTATATTTGTTTAGCTTAACGCATCAATATTTGCTGTTAAGCTGTAAATAGTGTTCACAGTATTATAAGATTAGTAATAAAATGGCGACATTTACACCAACGAAAAGATGTTCCAATAATTCTCCACTATCAGTGAATGAAAAACTTATTATTTTAAATGTACACGATTGTATAAAATATGATTACCCGAAATTTACTGTACAAGAAATTGTCGACCGATGTTCCCGAATGACTGGAGTTGGAAAATCCACCGTTTTTAAATTATTGGGGGGGAGAAAGATACCAGGCCAAGTGGAGCCTTCCAAGAAAAGTCAAGGCAGACCATTAAAGTCCTTGATGAAAACACCAAAAGTGTAATTCGAAGAAAAGTTCACTCTTTTTATTTTAAAAAAGAAATACCCACCCTAGATAAGATTTTAATGGAGCTTGGCGAGGATGACAGTATTCCGTTGATAACTAAAAAACTTTTATGGACCACTTTGAGAAATATGGATTTTGCCTGGGAAAAGCAAAACCGTAAAGCACTTTTACTGGAAAGCGATGAAATTATTTGCTGGCTACGAAAATACTTAAGAAGTATAAAGCAGTACAGAACAGAGCAGAAGAAAATCTTTTATCTTGATGAGACGTGGATTAATGAAGGTTATACAGTACCAAAAATGTGGCAAGACAAAAATATAACCAGTGCTCGCCAAGCTTTCATGGAAGGCCTTACAACGGGTATTAAGGTGCCTTCAGGTCAAGGGAAAAGACTAATAATCGTCCATATTGGAAGCGAAGAGGGATTTTTAAAAGAAGGTTTGCTAACCTTTCAGTCGTGCCATACGGGAGATTACCACGAGGACATGGATTCGGATGTTTTTGAAGATTATTTTGGTGAAATGATAAAATATCTTCCGGCTGATTCAGTAGTAGTTATGGATAACGCAAGTTATCATTCTCGACGCATAGTGAACACTCCAACTTCATCTTGGAGAAAACAAGAAATTATTGACTGGTTAACCACCAAAAGTATTGAATTTGAAGATAATTTGATAAAAAAAGAACTATTAGCTAAAGCAAATTTACACAAACATCGTTTTATGAAATACGCCGTGGAAGATATAGCAGAAAACATAGTGTAACTGTGCTGCGCACACCGCCATATCATTGCAAACTAAATCCTATAGAACTTATATGGGTGCAAGTGAAAGGATTTGTGGCAAGACACAGCACGACATTGACACCAGAGAACTGGCGAAAAGCAGTCCAGCATGTCATTAAAGAAGAGGAGAAAATGTGGGATCTTGACTACTTGATCGATCGGACCGTCGACCCGTTAATTATAACGTTAAGAGGAGATGAAAGTTCCTCAGGTAACGAAGAATATTATGATTTTTTATAATTTAATTTATGTATAATGTATTTTTTGTATAATGTTCAATAAAAAATAAGGGTACCTACTATGTACATAATGCCTAATTTTTATTCTGTTAAAATAAAATTCTTTCCTTTTTACGAGTATCCTACCGGCACGCCTTTGGCACACTATTTTCAGTGTTTGTGAATGGATAACAATAGGATAAACCCATATATTCACCACAACCCGGGTGGTACTACCTGCACTTGATAAAAAGAAAAAATTTTACAATGAAATCAATGCCAAACTATGAAAGTGGCTTAAATATTCGTTGGGTCACTCTGTGCTCCCTTTGCATACCTAATGAGGTTTTATTACCCTATACCTTTCTGAAATAAACTGTAGTTAGACAACTTCTATATACTCTTTCAAATGAAACTAAGTTCCGTCATTCTGACGATGATATGTCAATATCGAAATAATTATCAATTTTCATAAATTTTTTCATTAAATATTGGAATTAATTATAAACAGTTAGTTTCATTTGTAGGGTCCAAATAATAAATTCAACTTCTATATATTTATATGAAACTAGAATAGCAATATTTTACAAAATCACTTACAGCTATAGGCCAAAAAGGTAATGGAGCCATTTTATCCAACAATGTCTTCAGAATGTATGACTTATCATATTTGTCACCATGAGGTAACTAAAAAAAAAAGTTAGTAAACTACTTTGAAAAACAGTCCTTATTTATAAAAGGGTAATGGTAATGATGGCATGATTAAAGTTAATTAAAAAAACAGTTCTCAAATAAATACAAGATAAAGATAGAAAATAACGTTTTAAAATTAAGACATTTTTTGTTGTGTTCACTATGTTATTAAGAGGGTTGTCTCTTATATTTTGATTTGATTTTATTGTTACATCATTAAAATTTTACATATTAAATACACAATATATAAAACTTATAAGACCAGTCAAATAATACAAAATATAAAATACAGATAATACAAAATACAGATATGCCTATGTAATCAGGAGTATTTTGCCCAATTTGTAGCCTTGAGAAGGCCCGGTGGAGATCCGTTTTTAACCTAGTATTATGAGAATGTAGCTCCTCATTCCTCTCAAACTTGTTTAAATTGTTATGAATGTAAAGAATTACTCTAAATATATATAGACTGGGTAATGTCAAAATTTGCGAGTCGACAAATAATTGTTTGCAACTAGTAGATGGATGAACATTAAACATAGTTCTTATGACTTTCTTTTGTGTTACAAAAGCTTTATCTAAATGAGCAGATGATCCCCAAAATATTAGACCATATTGCAATACTGACTGCACTAGACTGAAATATAATAATATCAATACATTAAATGAAACTGTATGTCTCAGATTTCTCATGATGTAACAGCATGTGCTTAATTTAGAACAAACTACTTTTATGTGTGATTCCCAAGTCAATTTTGGATCCAGTGTCACACCTAAAAATTTAATTGTGTCTGAAGTTTGATACACATGATGTTGTCAAGTGTTTATTCATTTATTTGTTATTCAAACAATCCTTACGGTTTTATTACATGAATAAATATATAAAATAAAATACATTTAAACTTAATATGTAAGAAAATAGTAGTAATGGTAATTATATTATAATTAAAACTGTATGAGGATATACACCCACCTTTAAAATATGGTTGGGTTAACGATACAAAAAACTGTTCTTTAGATACTCCGTGTTCTAGAGGAAAGCGCTTTATTATTGTATTACAAATTTTATGAATTTTGTATGCAGGTTAATTTTTTTCATTCAAATTGATATAGTAAATTAACATTATTTCACAATATTCGAATTTATAAAAAATTTATATGCACGCCATTGGGCGGCTTTTTCCTTCAAAGGGATTAAAAATATGGGTCATCACATTAACTTTAGAAGATCTTTAACAGTTTTATCAGGGGTTCAGATTTGAGAATATTTCAAACATAAAAGATTATCTATTATGTTCTATAACAGCATTGTTAATTAGAATAAAGTTACGACTTCAAATATTATTAGTATAAAAGTACTTACTGTAACTTTATACCAATTTGAAGGTCCTTCCAATAATTTTCTTTTGTTTTGGGGAGGGGGCGAACCTTGCCTGCCTCTACCACCACCTTTTCTGTTTTTGTTAAATCTAACATTTCTGCTAGAGCCAGCATTAATTCCCATATCAACATCTTCATCTTCTAAATGAGAGCGGATAGCATTACTCCAATCTCTATTATCTCGGCGATCTTGTTTATCTCTATTATTTTTAAATGTAACTCGTCGATCTCGATCGTTAACACGATCTAAAATATTAATAAGTATAATATAAACTATTTGAAAACGAATTAAAAACAAAATATTTTACCATGACTCCATGCTTGTTGAGGTCGATTATTCCTATTGAATGGTTTGGGCATTTTCACTTACTGCGTCACACAATGATTAATGTCTAAGTATAAGTATGGTATAAATTATAAAAAAGGTTATATCTTCAGCTAACAAATTATCTAATTGAATATTGTTTTAATTTTCATTAGATTACAATAAAGCTATAAGCTATCTATACTTTATAATCCAATTTTTTTTCAACTTATACGCAAGGGTGCTTGAACTGGGAGAAGACTGACAGTTGACAAGAGACAGGTCATGACAGGTCACAAGTCACTAGGCGTTTTGCCGCGAGGTACCGTTGACTCAACGACCAGCGTTATACAATTTTTCGGGACCGTAACGTTTTCGCGACAGGTCGGTTCAAACTTTACTCTGCGGTACGTTTTATGGACCGTGGTGAGAGGTGCTTTTGGGAGCGGTTGACGGTTGACATTTATAATCACATAACCTATAGAAGTATAAAAAAGTTAGTTATTTGGAAAAAAATAAAAAAAATGGAGGTAGAACAAAAGGAAAACAATAATTTGGTTGAAATTAAATAGATCATGAAGGTAATGATGTGACCGCTGTGGTAATGCTTGAAGAAGCAAACATTCTATTGAATGGTAAATATTTTTAAGTAAATAATTCACATTTATATTAATATAATAAACAAATGAAATAAAAATAATCACAACGAAAAGCCAAAGTGACAAGCACGTTAAAGTAATCAATGACCAAGACCCAAGACAAGACCAACGCATTTTTGCGAAGGAAACAATAAAAAGAAATAAAAACACATTAAAAAAGGACAATGATAGTACCTACCGTTTTTTATATTAATATGGTCGCCTTCATCTCAACGTAGCGCTACCGGAGCGATAATCAATTTCCAGCTGTCCGCGTGCTTTACCAACTGACTAATGTGAGCGCTGTGGTAACAGTCGCAATTTTTCCCATCAGAATTGAAATATGCTACGCTACCGATCAGTGATGCATTAACTGTCATTTATGACAAATATCATGTGAATAAACATATAAAATGACGTAGTATATTTTTGTTTGAAGATATTTTAGACCTTTGTATCTTGAAAATGAATGAACACCACTGCGAACTATTAAACTAAATTGAAATCGCAGATGAATGAATCATTATTGCAGTAATACGTCAAATAAAACTAGATTGTTGTTATATCAAGATTAGAACGCTCAGGAAAATTAAGAAATGATGGATTACTCTGAAAATCGCTACCTGTTCAACTTTGTTGGGATGAACGCGACCTATGTTACACAAATCTATTTTTGTCAAGTAACCATCAATAACCGGTAAATACCAAATGCATTTAGTCGATGTGGTTATTAATGGTTAAAAGGCGATAACGTCATTACTGAGCCCTTGAAAAGGTCACTACCTTTGACATTTTTAACCGCGGTAACTACTATACTCTCGAGCTGTGTAAATACCGCGGTTTTAGTTCTCAATTGTCGAATTGTTTTGGTAACTGCTCTATATCCTGGTTATCACTTGGTTATTCACCCAAATATTAGGATATTTATAGTACCCAGTTATTCAAAGTTATTTAGGCGGGTTTTGATGGTGACATTTCTTGGTTGATAAAGGGCCAAAACCAAGGTCGAACAAATATTAACCGCGATTTTATCGATTGTGTTTGCTTAAAATCTCTTATCATTACTTTCCTCATGTGTTTGTTAGGAACAATATTTTTTCTACAAGCGAGCGGAAAATGAAAATAGTATATTACACTCCAAGGGCCGAAAGTTGAATTTTCGGCCCTGCGCGTCTTGATGCTCCGAGGCGAATTTCTTCATACTTCGGTCGAAAGTACGCACTTTCGTCCCTCATAGCAGGGACGAAAGTTCAACATTTACTCCCTGTGAAAAGTACACGCGTTTCCTCTATAACAGCGGGAGGAAAGAGTTTCTCATGCGTATTTATACTCGTAACTACGACCAGCGGCACTCGCTTCCGACCGGCTATGAAGAAAAATAGTATACACTCCACGGGCCGAAAGTTGAAATCTCGGTCCTGCGCGTCATGATGCCCTCGGCGAATTTCGGCCCTTGGAGTGTAATATACTATTTGTGCAATCGGACGCGAAGTCAGTATTTCGCGTTCTCAACACAGTCCGCGAAATTCAATTTCGCGGCCGTTACCCATAGCAACGGCTGCGAAACCAAAGGTCACTTCCAAATTTGACATTTCTAAAATACTACAAAGACAAGGATTATTTTTTATTGAATACCAACAAATACATAAGTACTTATATTATATAGGATGAATATTAACATTAATTGTACAGTTTGTATTATTACTTATATTCACTCCAGAAGCTGAAGCAAGAACTGTCAAAATATTTTGTATATATTGAAACATATCATTTCTATAGCACACATTGTTAACTAAATTGAACTACTGTTGATTTTAGAGCAATGATATATTTATTTACAATTATCTAGTTTAATAATTTTAACGATTGCACGAAAAATAGTGTGTATGCCATGGCCGCGAAACTTTTTAACGACCTCAAGATTATCATGCCTCGGCCGCAAGCGGCCTCGGCGATAACTGTTCTTTCGGTACGTTAAAAAGGTATTTCGCGGCCTAACCATACAAATAACTATTAATGCACTCACCTGTCATTTTACTTAGCGTTTTGTAATCATTTCAAACATAAACATTCAAATCTATGTCAGTTTATTGCACTCAACGTGTTGTCTAACTCGGCCTCGCTGGACAATTTCATTTCGCGTGCAATAAACACTTACTTTTTGCACTCGTTGCATAAGTAACTAATAATTTCTCAAAATTAATAAATTTCTGGAGTATAGTTGTGAGTAGAATTAGTTTGCACTGTCACTCAAAAACGTTGTTTCTAACCTACTCGGAAAGTGTCTTTCCTGCACTCGAATGCATGTCCAAACTCCGATCCATCCCATTATAACAACTGCGGTTGCGTGCGGAAAAGTATCACTTTCCGCACTAGTTAATTATTAAATTGAGATACAATGAATAATATTGGAAAATAGGGTATCTTGATAGTAGAAGAAAAAAAACCCTTTAAAAAAATAATAAGATTTAATTGGACTAGTTCCAAATAATCCAAATCACAATTGTTCAGAACGTATGAAAATGTATTTATTGATTTAGCGCACTACAAAATTCGTTAGCTTTAACTAAAGCTGCTTTCTGGTTGTCGATAACTTCGTTCAATAAAATCTTCCACTGCCTAGCATACTCCATCTTAGAATATTCATCGAAAGAGTTATATAGATCACAAGCCATGTCATGAAAATTGACACAACTTTGTATTGCTTGTCGTTGACTTTCTCTTAGTTCCCATTTTAAAGAAGATAGTTGAAGACGTTTTTCTTCAGCCTTTAAAAATTCCTCTTCAGTTCCAATATCCTCTTCCTCTTCATCATCATCATCTTCGGGTGGAGGAAGTGCAAGTATCAAATCGTCATCCATCATCAAATTGTCATTTGCTATTAGCTCTTTCACCTAAGACAATAATACCTAATTGCTACATGAAACTTGATCTAACTAAAGTTTGTTGGTTACTAATGAAGAAGTTTATTTACCCTATCGGCGTATCTCAAAGTATTTAAAGTATGGTCCACTGAGAAATTCCCGGGGGATATTAAGGCGATCATACAGGTTTTGGAGTTTTCTCCTATAAAGGAATCCCTTAAAACTTGTGTCAGCTTGCTACCTCTAAATGGAAGGTGAGCTCCTTTACGACCCAGAGCTCTTATACATTCTTTCAGCGCTAATAAACTTCTATTAATATCTGCACCTAAAAATAAAAAGAAATAGTTTCAACAGATTTAATCAGCTATGTTTTTATAAATTTCATTACAGGGTGCCTATTCACCAACTCGAGAGAGAGCTGTCATCTGAGAGCTATGAGATCACTCTCTCTGTCCTGCTCATATGCTACCGCTAAGCCGTATTCAGGACGGTGCAGCTACTCTCTCATTATCTACGCAGTGCTGCCATGATTTTCACAAGGGCTCTCTGATCATTCGGCCATAGGCACGGGCCTAGTTGTAAAATGATGTAAAGTAAAGTGATTTGGATAGCAAAAAACATAGATGGCTTATTATGTTATTAATTTTAAAAATTTGCATTCAAAGAATAACGGGAATAAAATAACTAGAGAGAAGTGAAGTTAGGTAATCGTAATATCATATTTTTTTTACATTTTGCTCATTGATGTGCAATGCGTATGTCTACTTTTCGCTCTCTTGAGTTCACCCATAAGAATAGGTGCATAGGAGTATATGTGAGCTTTCTCTTGGGTTTAGTGGATACGGTATTTGCAATTTTTGAAGAGTGTTCATGCGCACTTTATAAGAGTTTACTCTCCTAGGAGCTCTCACTTCTTACTGAATAGACACCCAGTTAAGATTGATATTCTAAGGGCGCGTTGTATCAAACACCTAAACTCAGTTTCATGATAACTGTTGTTTAGACTGTGAGTTATTGATTTATTTATTATCGTCAATTACGTCAGTCTAAATATCAGTTATCCTTAAACCGAGTTTAGGTGTTTGATACAACGCGCCCTAAATTGTATAATAATCAGACCGATTATGTAACTCGAAATAGAATAGAAATCGAACACTCGAATCGGAATCAGTGTAGGGATCACGACAAATAGAATTCTATTCTAGTGACGTCACCAAAAGAGAGATTAATCATTTTTTCTATCACTTAAGACTTGTAGAATGAAGTAGATTCTAAGAAGGTGGAAGGAGACCCTTCAGATTCTGTGTCATGATACCAATTTATTACTCTCGAACGATGTGGAACGTTTTTGCTAGATAATGTGACGTCACTAAAATGGAATTCTATTTGTAGTGATCCCACCACAGGCACGATCGGTATCCCGTAACCGTAGCCAACGAAAACGCAGACTAACCATTTTTCTTTGAACTTAACCACACAAACCAGTTCACTGAGGTAGTTTGACAGAGCAGTTATCTTATTGGTGTTTGTTTACTTCTGAGTTTCCACAAATCGTTACGTCATAAAAGTTTACCGTGACGTCATGGTATTGTTAACCCGGTTTGCGTGGTTAAGTTCAAAGAAAAATGGCGTATAGTTTATAAACTACGTTTAAATATATAACAATAATAATAATGAATGTATGCATGTATGATGGGGTGACATTCACTGAGACCTAAAAAGATCTATTGTGCACCCTTACTTCTACTTAGTTCCTGAGGAACGTCTCAGAGACTAGTAGCTCATTTAGTCCTATTTTCCTTGGAATTTCAGGTTATCTGCAGGCTGCAACTTAGGTAAATGTCCCTCTTCTATCCAATAGGTGCTGTGCCCTAGGATTCTGAATTGCTGTGCAATTCGAAAGTTTGTGGATGAAGGTTTCTTCTTCCATGCTACAGAATCTACATACTTCTTCCTCCACTATTTTGAGCTTTTTCAGTTGCCCATTCAGGCGACAATGTCCCGTTAGGATCCCTGTTAAAACTCCTAGTGCAGTCACCCATCAGAATCTTTGATTGTCTGAGCCCTACTAGATCTTTCCAATGGCCAGATTTCTCTTTTTTTGGCTTCGCCCATTTCTTCCAATATTACATTGGGGCTGATACCACAAAAGGGTTCCGGTCCCAAAAAAGGTCTTTCAGTCCCCCTCTTTGCTAGTCCATCTGCTATTTAATTCCCTTCTATGTATGTATGATGGGGTGAGTCAACGGGTGACATTCACTGAGACCTAAAAGATCTATTGTGCCCATTTTCTTCTATTCCTGTGTATCCTGGAATCCACAGTAAAGGTACGTTTTCCTCCACATTCGCAGGTCGCTAACGACTGCGACCAAAACCAAAGTAGCAACGATTATATTCGTCGACGAATTTTGCAAAGAGATGTTTTCCTCCGATCGGATCTTGATAAATATTCGTCAACAAATTTCATTTTATAGCAGTCGCTTTTATATCAATAATTAATGTATTATTATATTTTTCTGCTACACCTATAATAATAAAATGAATATTTCTAAACAAAGAGTGATTTTAATGCTTCTGGATTATTTACGACTTTCATAAGACGGAAGGATGTCGTATTACGGTAAAAAAGTTACAAACAAAATTAATGACGTTTTGGGAATTGTGGCTTCCGGAACATCTCTCCGTAGAATTTTAAAGAAAATAGGTTTCAAATGGAGAAGGACTGAAAATAATGGAAACATTTTAATAGAGAAAATGGACAGAGCGTTGAGGATCAAGTATTTACAAAAAATCAATTATTTTCGTAACCAACAGCGACTAATTGTGCTTCTTTATGAAACATAAGTACCTTCATAGTGGACATACATCTTCTAAGAACTGGACGGATGATTCAACCAAAGGGTTATTTAAAAAGATTTCGAAGGGGCCAAGACTCATTATTGTCCATGCAGGAGGTGACATGGGCTTTATACCTAGTTGTCGGCTTATATTAAAATCAGGGGATTATCATTCAGAAATGAATTCTGAAAATTATGGTAAATGGTTACAAGATAAGTTGATCCCAAATTCGATAGTCGTGACCGATAATGCTCCCTACCATAATATTCAAATTTATCCAGCCCCCAACACAAATTCTAGGAAGGCTGACATGGTGAAGTGGCTGCACGAAAAAAACATTTTGTTCACCCCTGACATGCTCAAACCAGAATTATACGAGTTGATCAAGAGAAATAAAAAGGATCATATTTGATACAAATTTGATGAGGTTATGCTTGAACATGGACATAACGTTTTGCGACTTCCACTGTACCATCCGGATTTGAATCCCATTGAACTCATTTGGGCTACTGTCAGAAACAATGTGTCCCGAAAGAATGTAACTTTCAAGTTGGAAGATGTGAGGAAACTGGCGGAGCACGAGTTGGATCAAATCACTTACGAGGAATGGCAAAAGCGTCTCCGACATGTAGTAGGTAGATATAGAGCGGAAATATTGGGAAGAAAATTTGTATTCAGATAGTGACTGATTAAAGTTTGTTTTTTAATAAGTGTACCGCTTTTGAATTGAGTTGTGCGTTATGTGAACATAAATTTAAATGTACAGGGTGATTCACGCAAGTATGCCATAGTCGGTGTTTTTTTTTAATGAAACACCCTGTATATTTGCATATTTTTGAAATCCTCTTAATGAACCGATTCCAACAAACTAAATAATGTATGGTCAATTATGAATTATACAGGGTGAAATTTTAAAATTAATAATTTATTACACTTGATTTATTGGTACTTTTTTAAATTAGCTAAATATGGATTTATCAAAAATCTAAACTAACTAATTATTAGACGTATTTGTATATTAAACAAAACCTGCTACGCCTATGAATTTTATCATAAATACCTAAAAATTGCCTAAAAACGCCAATAATTAGACAAAATCGGTAAATAATGTGGATTGTTTTCTATTCTGTCAGTTCTTGATGTGTTGACAGTTTATTCTGAGAAAGTAAATTCTTTGTCAAACACTCTTTCCTTGTCGACATAACAATGAAATATTTAACTGAGACTCACCGAATTGAGATTTTAATGATGATCGGGTACGGGGATAACTGCAGAAGTCAAGTTGAAGTGGCAAACTTATTTAATCACCTGTTGGGTTATCTCAAGAACAAAGTATATGCAACACAACCAACTAGCATTGTAGACCTCAAAGACAGGATAACTACAGAAATACGGAATATTTCACCTCAAACTTTAAACAAAGTTAAGGAGGAGATCTATAGGAGACTGTGCTATTGCCAACAACTAGGTGGAGAACATTTTGAGCATTTATTTTAATGTATCAAAATCAAATACATCAGGTATTTTATGTATGTGTTTAATAACTGTAAAAATAAAAATTTCACCCTGTATAAAATCATAATTGGGAGAGTCTATACCTGCGCGATCGCTCGCTATCACGTTTGGCGCTTGCTGTACTTTGTCTGTAATGTTTGTTGGTTATATTTAAAAATTAAAATAAAGTTATTTTTAAATAATAAAGTTCGATAAAAATGAATCCATTCTATCTATCAAAAAGGACGACGCATCAAACCGGGCCTAAGGCGGTTGCAGGCCTAAATCCACCACTGTCGCTTGTTGATTTAGCGATTGACAAAGGTAACTTTGAAAATTAGTGATGGGTCTTTTTAAAAATAATATTAAATAGGTACCTTCTATTTGTGTTTGACGATTTGATTTATTATGATCGGCGCCTCGTTCGTTGCCAGCTAGATCGATGAGAGAAAATTTTCCATCGACGTGTTTTGAATTGTTTCTTCTTAAAATTATTTGGAAAACGGCGTGCGATCGTGAAGAATTCGAATTCGCTGAAGTTTGACCGGATGTTCGTTCCAAACTGCCTCTTTGTATGAGATCTAGAACATGTTCAACCTGAAAAACGTCTACGTTAATAAAAACAAGTGTCTTAAACGTTAAAGAAATTTTAGTCGTGCTGATGCAGTTCTTAAGCAAAGTTAAATGAAAGTGGTATTGAACTATTCCATAAAATTTTACTGTTTTTACCTTTGTGACAATTTTTTCCGTTAAACCAACAACTTGAACTTGTTGCTTACCATCTTCTAGAACACGCAATCTACTTTTTTTTGCTAATAAATCAAATACTAATTTTCCATAGATTTCGAAAAAACTTGCCGAAACTGTAAAGTTCATTTTGGAATATTTTGGCTTATTTAAATACTTAAAAACGTCTTGCGCCACTAAACCATATATGCCGTTTTTAAAATTTTGCATTTTTCCTAAAAAAACGAAAATATATCCACTTAATTAAAAAAAGAGAGTGAAACTTGATTGATTGATTTCAAAAGGGGGTACCTATCTCTTAATTTTTATGATTATTTTTGTAAACTGTAAATTTTAATGAAAAGTTGAATTTGAAAATATACGGAGATGTTCTTTAAATCCTTCAAGCGAAGATGTCGCATGCAAAAATTTTCTTCGAATTGCTTCGCCAGCTAGCTAGCCCTGATCTCAATCGAATTGAGCATCACTGGGACCAACTGCAAAGAGGCATTCGTTACCGGTCCGCTTTGCCTGACAGTCTCCAACATCTTCGAGCTGCACTACAAGAATAATTCGAAGCAATTCCTCATCCTTTCTTTACTAACCTTGCCATGCCATGTCGATTGAATGAGGTCACGCTCGATATTAGCCCATTATATTTGATTATTTTCTAAAATTGTAATGTTACTATAAAATTTTCAAGAGATTAAACGTACGTGAATAATATTTAATTATTTTTAGTTTTTTTGTATACCGTTGGCACAAAAACAAAGAATATTTTTTAATAACCCCGTCCATTCCACTGATGCATAGTTGAGAGTAGAATTAGTTTTCACCGTTTCACAATTTGTCGGCGAGATAAAGAAATCTAAAAGTAGAAGCGGAACAGGGTCCGGCAAACCTCTGCCATAGTTCTATAACTGTTATTGTGTATAATTTACATATTTATTTGAAAGGTACCTATATGTTAAGGGTAATTAAAATCAAACATTTTAAAATTATGTTCAGGTACACAGGGGTGTCCATTAGTAAACTAGGCAGATGACTTAATGTATTTCAAACGAAATGCCATACTTGTTTTTACATTTTTAGAACCGAAATAGTTAGTACTATACACTCCGTTTACGAACATTCACATGACAAATTCGTTCTGCAATTTCCCTTCCCCTGTGGTAGAAAAATATGGAGTTTTTTGGGTTGACAACTTGGAACAAAGTCTCCCATTGGTCGCGGGAGTGACCTTGAAGATAATTTGCAATTTAAATGACCGTACATTTTTTCATTTGACAAGCACAAAAATTTCACTTCCTATTCAAATTGGAATTGAATGAAAACATACCTCAATGGTTTATTGCTCGAAACTTTAGAATGGAAATGAACCTAGCTCGCTTAGACATAATAATGGGCCAAGCTAATTATCTTTTTTTTTTAAAGAAAAAGTCCTGGGTAAACGAAGCTAGAGGAAAATATTTTTACATAACGGCGTAACCTCAAAATTGTCGAATAAAATGAAAAACATTAATATACTTAAATATTATTCGAATACGAGTCAGTAGTTTATAGGGCATGTCCACGTGACGTCATGCCCTGAGGAATCTGACATGGAACATACAACATCTGATAATAAACAAGCGTTCTTTGCTCAACACGTGGTTCTTATAGTTATTTGATTTTGATTTAGTGCTTTTTTCGACATTGTTTTAGTGGCTTAGGTATTTTAAAAGTTATATATAACTGTTTATAATAAAAAGGATCATTAAATAAACACAAAACAACCAAATTACAAATCTGAAATCTAAGCAAATAATTGTTTTTCCTCAGGAGTATTGTCAACTGTCAGTTGATGGACATACCCTATTATAAATATTATTAAGGGAACTGGATAATTTCTGTTTATGTAACTTGCATGATATGATTCGTTAATAATTACAGAAAACGCAGAATAATGATCACTAGGATAACAATGTATTGTTACGAACTCAGTACTGGCAGAGATACACTGAGGTGAGAAACACCTACTACAAGGAAATTAGAAAAGCTAAAAGAAATAGCTTCAGGAAATTCTGAGAAGATATAAACACAACACCTGCTGCGGCAAGACTTTACAAAGTTATAGCGAAAAGTAAGGTCAACACAGATATGGCTTTGAGGAAGCACACAAATCCAATTGGGAATTCAAGACGTGATTCTGGGAATGGACGTAATGAACTTACATGGTTTCCAGTTAGAGTTGAGAAATAGAACCATCAAGGTGAGTTCCGAAAAGGTATTTCTTCATCCATATGAAGGCAGCACGGTGTTGGCAGATGTACAGGAAGATACCGTTCTCCCTGCACGAAGCGAAACGATGATAGTAGCACGGCTACATGGAATCATGGAGGAGGGTACACCGGTTATGATGGAGCCATGGAAACACGACGAAGAAGTTGGTAAAGGAGTACCAATTGGAAAAGGATTGGTTACGTCAGCGAAGGAGATCCCAGTACGTGTCATAAACGTGAACGATTATACAATTACCATCAAGAAGGAAACCATACTTGGATCCTGCATACCGGTGACGTCTATACTTCGTCATGCAACGACAACCGACAATTCTAATGACAGATTCGAACAGATGTTGTCAATAGCTGGCCAATCCTTGAATCGAGCTGAGAAAAGGAAAATGAGAGAATTCCTCTTGCAGTATCGAGACCTATCCGTACCAAAAGGAGGGAGACTGGTAGAACATCAGCCGTCAAACACAAAATCGATACTGGTAATGCCAAGCCAATTAAACAATGAGCTCGAAGGCTACCACAAGCGAAGAGAGAGGGAGCAGAAAGAATAATTCAAGAGATGGAGGAAGAAAAAGTAATAGAACCATCTACTAGGTGTCTCCAGTAGTGCTCGGCAAGAAAAAGGACGGAACTACCAGATTCTGCGTGGACTATCGCCAGACGAAGAAAGACATCTATCCTCTGTCTCGAATCGACGATACGCTAGACACTTTGGCCGGCAGTAAACTGTTTTCCACCTTGGACCTGAACTCTGGCTATTGGTAAGTAGAAATGGACCCAGAGAGAGAAAGAGAAAACTGTTTTCACCACCGGATCCGGATTATGGCAGATCAACACTAGATCGATTGAACGACTTCAAGAGTACGATTTCAACATCGAAAATCGTGCTGGTGTGTCACCGAAATGCCGACTCCCTGTCTAGACGACCGTGTCCAGCAGACTGTTCCCACTGCAATAAGGCGGAATATAAGGAAGCTGCAGTTTCAAGAACTACAGTTGTCAATGAAGAATCGTCACCCAACAGGATCAGAGAAGATGAAGAGAGTGATCCACACCTAAAGATGATCCGGCAATGGAAGCAAGAAAATCGGCGACATACCTGGCAAGAAGTGTCAAGATTTTTACCAACACTGAAGGCATATTGGGCTCAGTGGGACTCCCTTGTCCTGGAAGAAGGCCTATTGGAACGACTCCTTGAAAACGATGATGGTTCCGAGAATCTGGGAGTGAAGAAAACCCTTCAGTGAACAGCTCCGACGATGTGAGGGACTGGTGTAAGAAGTGTACGACTTGTGCTACGAGTAATGAACTACATCGTAAGAGAAAGGCACCCATGAAACAGTATAATGACGAAAGCCCATTCGAAAGGATTGCTTTAGCTAGGTTAGCAAGGCATTCACGACATTCAGCAGCAAGTCCTGAGTTGATGGTATATTCACTCAGAGCCTTGATTACCGTCTGACTGCCGGTGTATATGGTTATGCGTCGATCCGTATAACCTCTGTCTAGGTCCATCTGCGCACATTCCAAGATAGCGTATACCTCAGCCTGATATGTAGGCACACCCTTACCCAATGGAACACAGACTTGTGTCCTTGAGTTCCTGCAGTAAATTCCAGCCCCCGTCCCATAGCTGGAGCATGAACCATCTGTGTACCAGATGATCCCATGAGGCTGTGAATTTCCCTCCCTTTCCCAGAATTCTCTATTCCGGATCTTCACCCTATGGGGGGTTACGAAGGAGGGACATCTCCCAGAAGCCTGAGCTTATTGACGTGCTTGCACCCTTCCTCGTTTCGCACATATCCCAAACTTTTCAAGCGTAGGAGTGCCCTCCCAGCCTCAGCCTCGATCACATGGTGAAGAGGCCGAAGTCCCAGAATCACCTCCAATACCCCTTATAAAACATTATATTTAGATCAATATTAGAGAGAAAATGAAGGAATTTTTTCTAGAAGAATAAAGAAAATATGATTTTGAATAGTTTTCGGTATAGTGTGACACATTTAAAGTGTGTTTTATTTAAAATATCGGACGAAATAGCTGTCATTGAAATGTTGTTTTTTTGGATTAGGTTAGGTTAGGTAAGATTAGGTTAGTCTCTGGAAATCCTGAATAACCCGCAAATTTTTCGAAGGATAATTTCCAAAATAGTTGAGTAGGTGCTATCAATTTTTTGCAAAATAAGTCAGAAACTCGTGTCTCTGTATAGTTCACCGGACCCAAACGTTTCAGTGATGCTGGTGGTTAGACTCTGTTTCACATATTAAGACGAAGCCACGTGAAGTTGCAGTCGTATGCGCGAACTTGTTGTGAAAACCAGCGCCATATTGTAAAATTGACATTCGACTTCAAATCAGTAGCGTAACGTTTTCATATTTTGTAGGTTAACACAAATTTAGAATCTGTCGGCCTTGACTGTGGATAATTTTTCCTTTAACACCAACAAGTTTTTTAGGACGCATGGTTTTAGATTAAATTAAACACTAACAGATAAACTAGCTTAACGTATTAAAATATTCAAAAATAAAAAATATTCGACAGTAACTGCTTCAAACATAACCTTAAGTGTCAATAATAAAATTGCTGTCGGTATGAAACATGTTTGTAACGCCAACGGCATGAAACGGTCATTACGAGGCGACAATAAACAAGACTGATTTAGGTTTCTGCGCTAGTCAATTGGCAAACTTCACGTGGCTCCATAAACTATTTGCTTTGATACGTATACATAAAAAAATTCACTTGTCGAGAATACCTTGCTCATCTTGGTAGAGCCCTGGATTCAGAACCCTTGCTCGACTGCGTTAGTTATAACTGTTCCTACTCTCTCTAACTTTGTTTACCCTGTTAGGAATTATTCAGCTTATCGACTTAATCTGCCTGGCCTATAGATAAAAGCTTAACATTCAGAGAAAAAAATATGATTTTCTTATAGATTGCTCGGTACAACTATACCTTTAAATTCACCACCCATGGTATGAGTTTTTCCAGATCCAGTTTGTCCATAAGCAAAGCAAGTTGCCATGCCTCCTTCAAATATGGTCTTTATTAATGGCATGGCAGTAAATTTATACACCATGTTATTGGTACAGGTTTCGTTGAATACATAATCGAAACGAAAATGTTGATTTTCAACATATTTCGTTAAATCAACTTTTTGTTTAGGCTCATGAACAACGAGTTGATTTCTTGTCGGTACTGAGATGACATCTACTTCTCTTCTAGAAATTTCCTTTTCATTTAATGGCCTCTTTCTGACACACACCTACAAAAATGTCAAAATAAAAGTGGATTTACAAAATATGATTTTTGTGTTGCAATTTCTTTATTAAAATCTCTTTCGTTCTATGAAAAATTAGAAACATTTATAGACAAAGCCACAGAATGATCTCGAATGATTAATACTCCTAGTGGCAGAAAGTAGAATATCTTCTTTAGGTGGGTTCGATTTGGTCATATGGTGCTGGAGCGGAGTGAGAGCAGCGTATCAATCACGTGTTATAGTCTAACTATTGTCAGTGTAATGAACCATATTTTTAATCCCCTTGAAGGAAAAAGCCGCCCAATGGCGTGCATATAAATTTTTTATAAATTCGAATATTGTGCAATAATGTTAATCTACTATATCAATTTGATTGAAAAAAATTAATCTGCATACAAAATTCATAAAATTTGTAATACAATAATAACGCGTTTTCCTCTAGAACACGGAGTATCTAGAGTACAGTTTTTTGTATCGTCAACCCAACCATACTTGACAACATCATGCGTATCAAACCAAGTTTCATCTAAATAAATTATACCTAGTTCTATTTGAATCACGGTACCCTTTTATTTTGCGCAAATACTCCTGTCTTAGTTCAACGATACGCCGAGATTCCATTATTACCATTCGATTATCTAACTTCTTATATTTGAATCCACAATTCAATAAAACCGCGCGCAGTGTTTCTAAA
Source organism: Lochmaea capreae (assembly GCA_949126875.1). Classification (NCBI taxonomy): domain Eukaryota; kingdom Metazoa; phylum Arthropoda; class Insecta; order Coleoptera; family Chrysomelidae; genus Lochmaea; species Lochmaea capreae. The sequence continues at coordinate 4,700,659 of OX421409.1, forward strand.
CATTGATAAGTATATATGCAGGAATATCCGGCAATTTATCACGAATCACTGACGCCACTTAACCACTACACCACCAAAATAGGTATTATATTAATGATACTTTTCTACTCTAGATCACTTACACTTTTCTATACCTATAACAATTCAGTAAACTCACTCAACCAACAAAAATATATTATATTAAATATTTCTTTAGAACAAAATTCACACCCGACACTGAATGCAAATAGTGGACTATTAGCCGAACACCCTTTCTAGACCAAAGAGTTTTTTTTGATAAAACGGTCAAGTGAGTATTCTATGGTTATTTCGTTATATTACGATAAATACTGTAGTTGATGATTGGATTGTTCGGAAATCTTGAGCCACCTGCACAATCAGTGCACATACGTTGCCAACTCTTCAAAATTTTCTTAAATATAGTAACATATATAAAGTGGTTTTAATTAATTTTTCTTTATTCAGCAATTTCAAGCGACTTATTTTAATTTTTACTAATAAATCTATATTATGTATTTTTTTAAAAATATTTCCAAACTAGCTTTCTTATAACATCACAAACTAACAGTTTACTGAAGTAAGGTGAACATTTGTGTAGCGAGCCTAACAATTTTAGAAAATATATCTGACAACATTGCTTTATATGGTCATTACACTGACAATAGTTAGCGTTTGGAGTGAGAAAGTCTATCTCGAACGCGTTGGAGCGGATTTGAGAGTGTTTAAAAATAATGTAACCTCACTTCTTTTACTTTTATAATTTATGTATTTTGTTGTTCTAGTCTTTTTTCATTTTTAAAACCAAAGCTAAAAAAACTTAATATTGAGTTGCTTTGATTTAAGGGCTGCTTACTAAATATAACTATTTAAATAATATAATTATAGTTTGTTTAAATAATTTGCATAGTTGTTGGTAAGTACAGCCTTATTATACAGATTGCGTAAATTACTTTGGAACCCGGGCCTCGGATTAAACAAGTACGACAAGGATATATGAAAGAGAGAGAAAGAATAATTGTGCGCGGTCATCACTTTGTTTCATCTTAGGGGTGTATACTTATTTCCCGAGACTGGCCGAATGGTCCTTTACAGAGAGAATTCACTAGTTGGAGGTATTCAGTATGTTCCCAACATGGAAGGAGTGAGGGTGTTAAAGAAATAAAAAAATATAATCGTTATTACGTAACCTGTACATCTTAAAATTCATTTTTGTCAACATGATCATTTCAGACCAAGTTGACAATTTCTAACTACAATAGGATATTATTTTAGCCATTGTAACTTGAAAATACAACAGCATTTCTTGAGAGAACCATAATTAATAAACTAAAAATCCCTTCCATTGATAAATTAAATTGAAAAAATAAAATAAGTAGGTACACCTATTCTAAACATAAAATACAAACTTCCTGAAAAAATAAAAATCCATTCTAGAGGTAAACATAATTTTAATGAATTAAGTGCTCAAATAAACCACCTTCCTGTGCCAGATAATAACCAAATCTGTGATAAAGATTTGATCTCATATCTCTAAGATTATTAGGCGTAATGCTGGCACAAACGTGCTGTATTTTCACCATCGAAAAAAAGTCAACGATAACGAGACAAAAATATCATTTGTACAAATTAATCTGCGCTTCTGGCAACAGCGGTTAAAATAGGGGGGCAATGAGCATTCGGCCAGTCTCGGGAAATAAGTATACACCCCTAAGGTGAAACAAAGTACACGCCTTAATGACCACGCATAATTATTCTTTATCTCTCTTTCAGCTGTTTTTCTGTCGTATACTTGTGTAATCTGGACGGTTCGGATGTACTTTACGCAATCTGTATGTATCTTAAATGGTATGTAATAAGTATTGTTCGAGTCCGTTTAGGACGTATTTTACAATACCAGAAGAATTAACAGGAGAATTAAACATTGTTTTAATGTTTTTCTTCTGAATAATATGCCGATTATATGAAAAAACAATAACAAACCCTAAAAGTCAGCGGAAAGTTTGTAACAGGCATGTCCACTCCTATCGTGCCACCCTGTCGAGATAAGGCTTTAGGAACACAAAAACGAGCGCGGGGTGCTCCGTACTTTTCGCTCCAAAGGGGCAGCTCGAACGGTTTTGGAGCGAGAAAAGCTTACGGAGTAAAGAGTGTGCAAATCGAACCCACCTTTTATCTATTATATAGATTAGACTGCGTCAAAAGAAGTTTTTTTTTTTTTTCGATTAAACGTATGTAAAAAGTTTCTTCAGTATAAAAAAAAATTCTCCTACATTTTGAGCTCAATATCTCAAAAATTGAGCTGGCGCATAGGGGGGTCCCCTTTTCCGTTTAAAATACATAGGAAATTTTTTTTTTTTTTGGTTTTAAAATATCTACATGCATAAAATTGTTAAGAATTTTTGCTTCTCACTATCTTATAGGAAATTCAATTCTCTACAAATTGCTTTCCGGGTTTTTTTTTTAAACTCAACCGCAACGAAGTTACAGGGCGCTGAATAAAAGGCAAAAAATCAATTAATGATTTAAGAATCGAAAGGGCCGGTTGCTTTAGTTGAAGAATTTAATCAGTTTAGTACTAAAGATGAAGAACAAAAACAGTTTTTATGGAAAGTTGTACAGAATCATCGCAAATTGTACCCTACGTGCAATATACAAAATTACATGAGTCAAACTAGTCAACAATAAATCAAAAAATTGTACATATAATAACTTAAATTAATTAAATGAACTAAAATTCATATAATGTTAAATTGACAGATTTTGTTGAATAATTAAGTGTTTTGAGTTAATCTATTAGTAAATTAATATAATAAATTGTTTTCGATTCTTAAATCATTAATTGATTTTTTGCCTTTTATCCAGCGCCCTGTAACTTCGTTGCGGTTGAGTTTAAAAAAAAAACCCGGAAAGCAATTTGTAGAGAATTAAATTTCCTATAAGATAGTGAGAAGCAAAAATTTTTAACAATTTTATGCATGCAGATATTTTAAAACCAAAAAAAAAAATTTCCTATGTATTTTAAACGGGAAAGGGGACCCCCCTATGCGCCAGCTCAATTTTTGAGATTTTGAGCTCAAAATTTAGGAGAATTTTTTTTAAATACTGAAGAAACTTTTTACATACGTTTAATCGAAAAAAAAAAAAAACTTTTTTTTGACGCGGTCTAATATAGATATTGTAAAAGGGCATGATCTAAGAAATTTGATGTATAAAAAATACGTCATTTGTGAGTATGGTTAGTGTCAATTTTGAAAGATTAATTTTAATAGGGTGTTCGACTGAATATAGATTCTTGTAAATGATTAGCAGACCGTTAATTTTATGGGAACAAATTACGTCGCACCGTATTTTATTGAATTTAATAGTGTTGTCCTGGTTTTATCCCCATTTTGAATTTTTTTTAAAATCCTTCTTTTAGTTTATGACGTTCCTAGTATAAGTTAGTCACAACATAATCATAAGAGAAGGTAGTTACCCAAATTAAAGAAGAAAAGAAGGAGGTTAGGCTAGAGTGACGGTGAGTTGTTTGCATTTGCATATGGTTTCATCTTGGTTTAAATTTTTGATTAGTTCGTGTTTAAACCTTATGCCTTTTATTAATAAAATGCTTCATATTCGAGTTTAACAACAAAAAACAACAGAGTGATACATGTCAGATGTCAACATTTTTGTCCTGAGCAAGGTCAACCATCCCAATGAAGGAGAAAGAAGAAGCTGAAACATGGAACAGCAAAGGAAGACTATCGACTACTTCACGTTTAAACTAGTGACGTAACTACATTATAAGTTGCTTAATTTTAGTTAATTTTATTTTTTTCTGTTAATCTGAAGACTAAATTTAAAATAATTTAATTTTTTAATATCCCGTTTGTCACTTATTAATATTACCTAATAAAACATGGGTCGAAATTTGAAGTTGAACACTCTATTTTGAAAGCCATTTTGACAAACAGAGCTAGGTATCAGGGGAAAAAGAGATAAATTGAGTGTTGGTAGTTATAATGATCATTACATTTTTTGGAGAGATGGTTTTTGACAGGAGAGAAAATTAAAATTAACCGATTAAACTTTTTAAAATATCTATTTAACTGAAATATGGAAGAAGTAATCTTGTAAAGCATATAGAAATTGGAGACAAAATTATACCAGAAAATACTTATTTGGCAGAGTTACAGAATTTGAAGAATTGACAGTACCTATCCAGAACAGGAAAGTAAAATTCCAATGTTGGCGAACTACCACCAGATGCTGTAGTAAGCAGAAGGTAACATACGGATTGATCCAACGTACAAATAAGAAAGAAAGTGTGCCCAGTTCAATATTGACAAAGGATATATAGTAGGCAAAGGATTATCATAATGTCTGAAAGTTAAGCAGCCATTAAAGCACTGAGCTCTTGTGTAGGTAATCAGTTCCAAAATGTTGTGGGAATGCCTAGGCAAACTCAATGAACTAGGCGAGAACAATATGGTCACCTTACTGTGGATTCCAGGACACACTGGAATAGAAGAAAATGAAATAGAAGATGAGCTAGCAAAGAGAGGGACTGAAACATACTTTTGGGGGCCGGAACCCTTTTGCGGTATCAGCCCCAATGTAATATTGGAAGAAATATGTAAAGCCGAAGAAAAGAGAAGATCTGACCATTGGAAAGATCTAGTAGGGATAGACAATCAAAGATTCTGATGGGTGACTACAACCCCTTGAGATCCAATGACTGCATAAGTCAAAGTAAAACTGCACTAAGAGTTTTAACAGGAATCCTAACGGGACATTGCCGCCTGAACAGGCACCTGAAAAAGCTCAAAATAGTGGAGGAAGAAGAATGTAGATTCTGTGGCATGGAAGAAGAAACCTCCATCCACATACTTGCGAATTGCACCGCAATTCAGAATCCTAGGGCACAGCACCTAGGAGATTATTGGATAGAAGAGGGACATATACCTAAGTTGAAGCCTGCAGATATCCTAAAATTCCTCAAGGAAATAGGACTAAAGGAACTACTAGTCTGAGACGTTCCTCAGGAGCTAAGTAGAAGTAAGGGGGCACAATATATTTTTTAGGTCTCAGTGAATGTCGCCCCATCATACATACATACATACATCCACTGTACAAAAGAGTTCAAAAGATCTCACAAAGAGCAGCTCCGACAAAGGAGTGCTGGCCTTTATACATATAATCATCAAATGACTATCACAATTTTTATTGTGGTTCCTCAATATATGTTCCCTATTTGTTTACCACTCAAATGTGGACCTCCTTTTAACACAACACAAATACCTAATGATATCCGATGATTTGGACAAACCTCTTACTTCGAGATAATAGACCATTCTAAAATGACGTCACTGACAGATCGGCCATATTATTCTGGGTCTTCATGTCATATACTATTTAGCTTTCATTGTTTACTGGTAAACAACGGATGATAGTTAGACTCCAATTTACAATTAGTTCTTAAAATTTTCTAAAATGACATCGTATTGTACAGTAAATAAGTATGCAATGCAGAGAGGAAGAGACAAGAAATCTGTTTTTCGATTTCCGGCTGTTTTAACCAAGCAAGGTGATTGATATTTCTGTGCAACTGAATCTGTTGGTCTTGAATCACATAATTCTTCTGTTGATTGCTTTTTCCGTCGTCTGATATTTTAATTATTTTTAATTCAATTCAGAGACAGTTTACTGACTGCGCCAAGTGTTATTTGTAAATTTTTTATTATTAAAATAATTAAATATATTAAATTGACATTGTTCTACAAAGTCTGTCTGACAACCAACTGACTTACATCACATGTCAAAACACACAAACTTCAACTCCAACTGATCTACAGTACCATTCCATATTTACAACTCAGCCTACTATATTTTAGTGCAAATTTCATTTAAATAACGTTTTCAGTAATTTGACAATATCCATCGTAAACATAAATAAAATCAGTACATATGTATATTCAAGTAATTGACAATGTTATCGCGAAATTTTTTCGATTATTTTCTGTACTTACTGTTATTTGATTTTCGATGATCGTTTCATTTTCTGTAAGCGGTCGAAATTCGTGACTGTTTCTATATTCTGTTATCATTTGAACAAATTCATAGAACGGATTGTTGTGTTCCATGTGCTGGATCTGATCTCTGAGCGCTCTTTCATCTGCTTGTCTCTGCCTCCTCTCATCTCTATTTTTTGCTATTAGGTCTACCTTCAAAAATAATAATTATGTTTCATCAACGTTTATCTATATTGAGGTTGAAGGTACCTATCGAAATGCTAATGTCACTGTAGTACTCTTAGTCATTAATTGAAATGAAGACGATAATAATTAGTTGTGAATAATATAGAATTGGTTCATTAGTTGTAGGTAGCTAGGTAATGTATCGACGTAAAGAAAATAAGTATATATTTATATTTCAGGTTTCCCACTAAAATTTCAGGAATTCCGCCAAAAATTTCTAGCTTCCCGTCGAAATTCCAGGTTTTCCGCTAAAAATTCCAGATCTCACGTTAAGAATTTCAGGTTTCCCGCTCAAATTGTAGGTTTCCCGCCGAAATTTTCAAGCTTCGGCGGAAAATCTGAAATTTCCGCGGGAAATTTTAAATTCTTAACGGGAAACCTGAAATTTTTAGTGGAAAACCTGAAATTTTGGCGGCAAACTTGGAATTTTTGGAGAGAAGCCTAATATTTTATTAATTAATATTAATGACAGAAAAACCTACTACTTTTTTGACAATAACTATTTTTTTATAATTTTAGATTCAAACCAATGTAACTTTGGAATTATTAAAGCTAGAAGTATGAGGTCTTGACAGTTGTATTTGTAATTTAAGAGATTATGAAAAACTGAATATTATTGAAGCAACGGTGCACCCTGTATACTTCTAATCGACTTATGCAGATGGTCTGGATTATTTGAAAAAACTGATTTTCAACATTTTTTTTTGTAAACCTTATGGAAATCAAAATATTAGCAACTTACATGTACTCACTGTATAAGATGTAATTTACCTTCTTAGCAGCTTCCGATTTATAACAAAGTAATGAATCTCTTTTTGCCTTATGTCCTTTCCTTGTGTTTGGAGACTTGGGAGGACTAGAGTATGGTGACGTTGAATCTTAAACAAAATTCAGAGCTTACTAAAGACTGTTTTATTATGAAGACATTTATCTACAGATTGCGTAAATTACATCGGAACCGTCCGGATTACACAAGTACGACAAAAAAACAGCTGAAATAGAGAGAAAGAATAATTATGCGCGGTCATTAAGGCGTGTACTTTGTTTCACCTTAGGGGTGTATACTTATTTCCCGAGACTGGCCGAATGCTCATTGCCCCCCTATTTTAACCGCTGTTGCCAGAAGCGCAGATTAATTTGTACAAATGATATTTTTGTCTCGTTATCGTTGACTTTTTTTCGAGGGTGAAAATACAACACGTTTGTGCCAGCATTACGCCAAATAATCTTAGAGATATGAGTTCAAATCTTTATCACAGATTTGGTTATTGTCTGGCACAGGAAGGTGGTTTATTTGAGCACTTAATTCATTAAAATTATGTTTACCTTTAGAATCGATTTTTATTATTATTTTTTCAGGAAGTTTATATTTTATGTTTAGAATAGGTGTAGGTACCTACCTACTTATTTTATTTTTTCAATTTAATTTATTAATGGAAGGGATTTTTACTTTATTAATTATGGTTCTCTCAAGAAATGCTGTTTTATTTTCAAGTTACAATGGCTAAAATAATATCCTATTGTAGTTAGAAATTGTCAACTTGGTCTGAAATGATCATGTTGACAAAAATGAATTTTAATATGTACAGGTTACGTAATAATGATTGTATTTTTTTATTTCTTCAACACCCTCACTCCTTCCATGTTGGGAGCATACTGAATACCTCCGTTATGCCACCAACTAGTGAATTCTCTCTGTAAAGGACCATTCGGCCAGTCTCGGGAAATAAGTATACACCCCTAAGATGAAACAAAGTGATGACCGCGCATAATTATTCTTTCTCTCTCTTTCATATAGGTATCCTTGTCGTACTTGTGTAATCCGAGGCTAGGGTTCCGATGTAATTTACGCAATCTGTATACAAAATAATGAAAATTTAAAATCCAGCTTTGCGAAGATTTTCCGGCACTACATAGAGATCCACAGGGTTCAATTAAAAACTTTTATGTGAAATTAAAAACAAAATCTTTTGAATATTCCAGAAGAAAATGTGTTCAAATAACACTACTCCACACGGTTTTATATTTTCAAAAATGTTCAATTGTTTTTAATTTTTTAAATTTCATAAATGTTTTAAATGAAACTAATTGTTTCTTATCAATTCCACTATTTAATGAAAAAATATGAAAAATCTAAGATATTACATGGATAATTATTTCGATATTTACAAATAATCTACTTGACAGTTGACACCAAATATTAATTAACATCTAACACAGAACTAGAACTACTACATATTTGTGATAAGAAACAAGAACTAGATTTACTTGAAGAATTAGAAATTACTGATCTTAAATAGAAAAAAATATATCCAGGATATCCCCATCGGGCTAATAATACCTGAGCTTTAATATTTGTAATATCATATCTTTTTTTTTCTATCCATGTGTAGCAAGTCAATCACAAGATAGGTCACTTCATTCATTCGATTGGGTTGTGCTCAACAGCCCAGGTACTTGAACTGAATCTTTGTACAATTTCCCATGTTACCTACTTCCATTCCAGAAGCTTTGTGTCTTCTATATAGACCACTAGTTTTACTGGAGGAGTTTTCAGTAGTTGTAATTGTTGTATTATTTCCTCTCCAAAGTGCTTCCGTCTGAGTCCATGTAAGTTCTCGCAGAAGCAGAGTATGTAAGTAGGTGTTTCATCATAGAGTTCACATTTCCTGTTCACTAACTTTGCCCATTTTGTGCAGATGTTTCCTCAGGTCGGTAACTGTCTTCAAATGTCTCTTACTCAGTTTCAATAGCCTGGTTGAGAGTTCCTTGTCTACCTTGTTCATTAAACTCTTTATTACATGGAGGTGCCCTTGTGTCGACCTCCATTTTAGGTCACTATTATTTGGTCTAGTAAAAATATCAGTAGGCATCACATCAAAAGTAACTTAAGTCGTTCTGACGATGATATAATATGTCAATATCGAAATAATTGTCAATATCTTAGTTTTATTATATTTTCCCATTAAATAGTGGAATTATTTAGAAACAGTTTTAACCATAACATTAATATGTGCAGATTCGACAAAGTAAGGGTCCAAACAGTAAAATTGTAGTTTTAAACCTTGGATTTTGGACAATATTTTGAAAAGAGCGCATGATACTTTAAAGTTCTGAATGCGATATTAATGCTTCCTGAAATAAACAACTTTTATCCCATTTCATCGGCGTTGTATCTCTTATTGTTTCTGAGATCCCAATACTGGGACCACTTAAAATGACCATCCTGTATAATATGACGATTATACTCATAATTATATTTTTTTGTGTTGTAACTAATTTAACGAACATATAAAAGTAGAACGAATTTTTGATTTCCGTTAAAAACCGAGCTCATTTCCAAAAGTGGCCTTTCAATCAAACTTGGTAAGTGAAATAAACAGTGTCATCATATTCAGATAAGGATTTTGGCTTAATTAAATTTAAATAGGCGCGAAAAGCGGGTTAGTTACAAAAAATACAAACAACAATACCTGAAAAGGTACTACGCAATCGCTATTAATTAAAAACTAATGATAACAAATAGTAAAATATTTCAAAACTATTAAAAAAACAAACCAAAATAATATTTATCTAAAAACATATTGCTCTTACTTTGGACCCTTGGAGAAAAGCTATGTTTTCCGGAAGAAATATCGCCTACGACTCCTCTATCGACCGAACATCTTCTAGTGGGCGACCCACTTTTCGGTAATTTTTTACATTCTCTTTCTTCGATGAGGTATGGAAACATTTTTCCTCCTGTCAAAATTTGTCACATTAGATCGTGTCATAATATTTACCATATTTAGTATTTACCAAATTTTCAAGTATTAGTCCAGTAAATAAAGGCACCAACCTGAACATCTCATTATTGCCGGACTTTTTTTTGCAACTTGTAGGTATTCATGTGTAGATTACTCTCTGAAAATATGTCCTCCGCGGGATTTGCGGAAGGGGCTGGAAAATGGTCCACGATCCCGAAAATTCAGTTTTTGGCCGATATCTCCCGAAATATGCTACTTAGAGAAGTGGGGTTTTGCTAGAAATGGAGTACAGTTCATTACCTACAGAAATGGTCCCCATCATTTTTTGTCCCTGGATCAATATTTCTTGCAAAAAAAGGATTTCAAAAATCCCATTATCCAAAAGGTTTCTTTCGGTAAAACTACGCTTAATTTAAAAAATATGAACGGATTGATAAGGGCGGTCAAATATTCAGGAAAAATAAAGTTTGGCCAGTTTTTTCAATATTACTGGAAAATAAAAAAAACGTTACAAAGGTACAGGTCCCTCCTTTCATATGCACTTTGAATCATGAAAAAATATTCATGTTTACTCAAGTTATGGGCCAATTAGCCCGCCCTCCCATGCCTACATTCACGGAGCGTGCTCCCGGAGACGCCGCGCAGCAGCTCGAAATCCAAGGTACGCTTGGGCCCGTTTATCTCGAAAACGGTTAAACTTTTGACAAAAATGATGAGGATCATTTTTGTAGATAAAAAACTGCTCTCCATTCGTAGCAAAACCCCACTTCTCTAAGTGTCATATTTCCGGAGATATCGGCGGAAAACTCAATTTTTGGGATTATTGGCCATTTTTCAGCCCCTTCCGCAAATTTCGCGGAGGACATATTTTCAGAGAGTAATCTACCCGTGAATACCTACAAGCTGCAAAAAAAAAGTCCGACAATAATGAGATGAACAGGTTAGGGGTTTTTCGGTCTTTATTTACTAGACTATATCCCAATTAGTTTTATTTTAAACGATCAAAAGGTTAGTGTTTTTTCAAATTCGATTATGCCAAAATAGAAATGTGTCAAAATAAAATAACCTCACCTTTTTGGGTTGGTGACACACTAAAAAACGTTGGAAATCGAAAAAACATATTTAATAAAATCGTGTATACTCTTACAAATATAGCGAGCACCATTATTTTACTTTCAATTTTCTTTAAATAATAAGAGGTTTCGTTTTATAATGTTTGACCTTTATTATGTTTTCAAATACATCTGAATAATAGGATTAACCAAAAAGGAAATCACTGTAGGCGGAATCTCATGATAGATAATTTTAATATTTATACTTTTCCCCTTCTTATATAACGCTTCACTAAATATATATTATAAAAACAATATTCAAAGTATACTGTTAGGTTAATAATAATGTTAATCTGTCGAGATTTTTATTGAAATAACTTCTTAAGTAAAATACAGGTGAAATAATATCCAGTGGTATAATGTTTTTTTTTTTAATAACCAACAAGTTACTCGTATACACAGTATGTCACTTTTAATAACCAACCACGTGCATGACGTATTTAACAATAAAGGTGAGTTCGTTATACAGGGTGTCCATAAACTCTCCTGCCAAACGCAAACTACGGATATAGTAAAAGTCACCAATGTTTCTCGTTACGTCATAACTCATTATAACTGTAGAATAGTTTATAATGTACTCCGCCGCGCTTCAGAAAATAGGTTTTCTGCCGTGTGGCAGAGTCGCGCGGATGCGGAATACATACTTAGTTTACCGAATTTTTTCCGGACAAACCATTGCTCGGTCGAAAAAAATGCAAGAGACCTTTTTTATTGCACAATACTTCCCCTACACGGTGGTGTTTTTTCTCTACCTTCCTCCCAGCGCGAAATATTAAAGAATTACGAGAAAAAAAAAGTTTTTTGATTTTTTTTTTAATTTGGGAAATCGATAGACTGGGAAACTTTTTTTTATATTAATCTACATACTTTAAGGTACTTATAAAAAAAATCAGCCGTATTGCTAATTACTTGTAGTTGTGACCCCTAACGATTGGCCTATTTTTTATTTGAATTTCAATAAAGAATATAAAAAAATTTAGTTTAGGTTGGAAATAACAATTCCTCACAGTTGTTTGAACAATTTCGGTTTAAACAATATGGCATGGGGTTGCCCCATGGCAACATGCATTTATGTCATCAGTAGAGCAATTGAAAGAGGGTCGGATAAAAAAAATTAGGTGGGATAGTTTTAGGTACTCTTGCGCCGATTCCCCTGGACTAATTGGGCTGGGTAATTCTATATACTCATAATTAAAAGTTCCAAGGAAACTAGCAATTCTCACCGAATATGTTAAAAAATAACCCTTAAATAGGCATAAATAAATTGTTAAATTCTGATTTGAAGCCGCCCAACTGAAAATAATTCAAATTTATTTTCGAATAATCATGAAATATTGTGAAAAATGTCGATACTAATGAAAAAAATATTATGATCGAGTTTAATTTTACTGAAATCATGTGAGAAAATAAAAATAAAAATGAAATAACTCACCTCGACTGTCATGAAGTAACAAATACTTTTTTAAGAACGACATTTTTATTCAATGTAACCTCAATATTAAGTCATGAGTGGGTAATTTACACTATCTGAACGTAAATTTAGGGAAATACAAGAGTTCAGTCATGCATTGAACCTGTTCCAGGATTTATTGACCAAACAAGGGGTGGGTTTTTACAACATAACTCCCACATTTAATAATGAAAAAGCTTTGATGAGTCTTTTTTATTAATGTCGAAGAATGGAACAATATAAATCGGATTTTATACGTAAAGGAATTTTTCAAAAAGTATATTGCACCTAAATGGAAAATAACTATTGACAAAATATAAGGGTAACGAGTATTCTTCAAGAAATACTAAAGAAATGCCCAGTACCTACTACAAAAAAGTTATGCATTTAAAATTAATTTTTTTAGAAATAAGGTACTACTTCGAAGAAAAAATAGTTTCGAGGTAAGTTAATGAGTCCAAATTAATAAATATTATTATTATAGATTTTTAAATAAGTATACAGAGCATTTCAATGAGGGAATCATTAAAAAGAAAACCACCTCTTCACTTCTTAGAAATCAGACAACCTGGGACATGCCACAAGATGGTATGATGAAAAAGTATAACTTTTCAAAGAAATTCGTTACGGAATTAAGCAACAAGAAGGAATGGGATCCAAATACCATTACCAGACTTGGAAAAAATGCCATTCAATGGTACACAGACGGCTCAAAAGCAATAGAAGGAACTGGGATAGGAGTGTACGGGCCCGGCACCAAACACTCTGAAAGCTTGGGAAAAACCCCAAGTATCTTTCAAGCGGAAATTCACGCAATAAGAAAGTGTGCCCAGTTCAATATTGACAAAGGATATAGAAGGCAAAGGATTATCATAATGTCTGATAGTCAAGAAGCCATTATAAAGCGCTGAGTTCTTGTGTAATCAGTTCCAAAATGGTGTGGGAATGCCTAGGCAAACTTAATGAACTAGGCGAGAACAATATAGTCACCTTACTGTGGATTCCAGGACACACTGGAATAGAAGGAAACGAAATAGCAGATGAACTAGCGAAGAGGGGGACTGAAATACCCTTCTGGGGGCCGGAACCCTTTTGCGGAATCAGCACCAATGTAATATTGGAAGAAATAGGTAAAGCCGAAGAAAAGAGAAGATCTGACAATTGGAAAGATCTAGTAGGGCTTAGGCAATCAAATATTCTTCTGGGTGACTACAACCTGTTGAGATCAAATGAATGCATAAGTCAAAGCAAAACTGCACTAAGAGTTTTAACAGGAATCCTAACGGAACATTGTCGCCTGAATGGGCACCTTAAAAAGCTCAAAATAGTGGAGGAAGAAGATTGTAGATTTTGTGGAATGGAAGAAGAAACTTCCATCCATATACTTTGCGAACTGCACAGCAATTCAGAATCCTAGGGCACAGCACCTGGGAGACTACTGGGTAGAAGAGGGACAGTTACCTAAGTTGAAGCCTGCAGATATCCTAAAATTCCTCGGGGAAATAGGACTAAAGGAGCTACTAGTCTCTGAGACTTTCCTCAGGAACTAAGTAGGAGTAAGGGGGCACAATAGATCTTTTAGGTCTCAGTGAATGTTACCCCAAAAGACATACATACATACATACATTTCAATGAAAACTATCCACCCACATAATTCTGAAGGTGTCACTTATTTTATGAAAAAATTGAAAAGCCCGCCAAAAATCATATAAATCGGTACGTCCTTTTACTTATATGTAGACGTCTTAACTTTAACCCCCTCCCCCTGTGGTCACCCCAGCCAATTTTTTAAATGGAGCACCCTATACATTATTGCATTTTTGGATTCTCCTCTACAAGAGGATTACATAAGTGAAAATTCAATCAGATGGGAGTTACAGATGATTCCAATTTACTAATAATAACATTTTAATTCGAAACAAATCATCAAAACAATACTAAACAAAAGGGTTCAATGATACTCAAGTCAAACTACAAAATAATATATATTTGTCCAAGGACCATCAACTTGCTACCGTTTTCGGTAAAAAATTACCATCATCAGGCTATAGGAAACATGTACAACTGGAAGGGGTTGAATATTATCACCAATAATCCCTAACAAGTAAACTACAACTGAAAGGCATTAATATTATTTTTATCTACTTACCAAACAATTCTATATTGTATTTGTATTTTGACCCATCAGTCAGTGGCGTAACTAAGGGCCCGCAGTTGCGGGGGCGGGCATAGTTTTGGGGGCACGAAGCGCCAGCGCAACGAAAAAGTAGGTACTAAATTAAAAACTCATTATTTTACAGACCAAATCCTCAGTATTTTAAATTTAATTTACTGTCAATTAGGTACTATATTTGCTATGGCGCGGTAAATGGTAGTAAGGCAGCATCCACTTCCACTACGAGATATTATTATTATTAGTTACGCATCCCTCATATGAGACTGACGTTGTCAAGGAAATGGCAAAGCACAGCTCACCAACCTACTACTATTTGAAATTACACATATTTATACTACTTTAAAAATAGTTGTCATTGTGA
Source organism: Lochmaea capreae (assembly GCA_949126875.1). Lineage (NCBI taxonomy): Eukaryota > Metazoa > Arthropoda > Insecta > Coleoptera > Chrysomelidae > Lochmaea > Lochmaea capreae. The sequence goes on from OX421409.1 coordinate 4,715,740, forward strand.
CATGTCAAAAATTAATTTTTCGAAAATGTATTAATATGTATGTATGTATGAATTTTGGGGTAACATTCCCTGAGACCTAAAAGATCTATTGTGCCTCCTTACTTCTACTTAGTTCCTGAGGAAAGTCTCAGAGACTAGTAGCTCCTTTAGTCCTATTTCCCAGAGGAATTTAAGGATATCTGCAGGCTTCAGTTTAGGTAAATGTCCCTATTCTATCCAATAATCTCCTAGGTGCTGTGCCCCAGGATTCTGAAATGTGGATGGAGGTTTCTTCTTCCATGCCATGCTTCTTCCTTCACTATTTTGAGCTTTTTGAGGTACCCATTCAGGCTGCAATGTCCCGTTAGGATTCCTGTTAAAACTCTTAGTGCAGTTTTACTTTGACTTGTGCATTCATTTGATCTCAACGGGTTACAGTCACCCATCAGAATATTTTATTGTCTAAGCCCTACTAGATCTTTCCAATGGTCAGATCTTGGCTGCTTGACTATCAGACATTATGATAATCTTTTGCTTTCTATACCCTTTGCCAATATTGAATTCGGCACACTTTCTTATGGCGTGAATTTCCGCTTGAAAGATACTTGGGGTTTTTCTCAAGCTTTCAGAGTGTTTGGTTCCTGACCCGACAAAAGAAAAAGAGAAAAGAACGGGCAAATAATGGGAGACAGCTTTTTACTCTGTAGTAAGGCACTAAAGAGATGAGTATTCTCATCCGCCATTTTGGTGCCTGAATTTTAATAAACTTTATTGTGATAAAATTATTCGGATTTGGTCCAAAATATTATAGAAACATTTTAAATTCTCTGCATTAATTTATTTAATGCTAGTGACGACTATTAAAATGAAAACTGACTGTGAATGTAGAATTCTAATTCAGTACATAATTTATTTATGAGTGTATCTACAGGTATCTACAATTTGTCATAGCTAAGAATATATACTGGGCGTCGTATTAGTAAGGTAAGGAGATGAGTATTTTTATCCGCCATTTTGGTGCCGGAATTTTATTGTTTTGTGATTTGTTTGAAAAATTTTTGATATTGAACAGAATATTTTATTTTATCAACTTTCCTTCAGACTATTAACACCAGGAAATTGAGAAAGTGCAACGAATGGATACTGGCCACATCTCTGAGTAGAAATACCGAATCTCACGCCAAATACTTGACCAACACAACAATAATGTCAACGTACAACAAGGCGCCAAAATGGCAGACGAGAATATCTATGACTACAAGTTCTCTAGTATTAGTAAGGCACTAAAGAGATGAGAATTTTCATCCGCCATTTTGGTGCCTGAATTTTATTGTTTTGTGATGTATCAATTTGACATATTGTGTTGAAACATTTTTGATATTGAACCAACGACAACGTATAACAAGGCACCAAAATGGAGGACAAGAATACCTACGTCTACAGCGCTCTAGAGTATTAGTGAACATAGCTTTCTTCGAATGCATTTTAATAACCATAATAATCACCATGGTAAATACCACAGTTTTTCAATAATTCGCTTATAAGGGTGGGTATTATAAAACTATTTTGACATATGACTAAAAGTTAACTTGTACAATGAAGTCACATGTTATAGTTAACTTTAAAATGGCGGAGTTAACTTTGTCGGGTGGAAGAGATATCGATTAAAGTTAGCTTTGTGGTTTTCGTGATTTGATAGTTGCTTTGTTCTGTCGGTGCTGTCAACAATTTGGCAATTATAACCTTAATTAATCATATTGTGATTGTTATTACTTTATTTTCTTTGAATTTTGCAATGTTAGCAAACGGTATCCAAAACATTTTATGAGATTTAATCCCAAGCAGTTTGTTTATCTTTCCACAAAATAGTATCACTCCTTTTGCACTCCATCACGTCCTTAAATTCTTCCACCAATGATAGAAGAGATTCAATTTCCTCATTAGAAAAGTTCATGGCTCGTCTATCCATACGGACTATTAAATTTAGGAACAAATAAAATAAAAATTCGATACCGGGAACGAATACAACAAACACACATTACAAAACAAAACTAGACCATAGAAATCAAAATGCCAAAACTCTAGGCTATTCTTCTTGTTATTTTAAAAATGAAACTGTTATAAAACTGATATTTTAAAACCTAAAGTTAACTTGACTGTTAAATTCAAAGATAACTGGAGTGTCAGATCCACAGAACTTTCTGTGATCAAAGAATACATCCAACCGTCTAGGTCTAGATCTATAATTCACTGTGATCCAACCTATTCAACGTGCAATCTCCATGGGGGCTAGGTGTTTGTTTATTTCTGAGTTTCCAGAAACCGTTATGTCATGAAAGTTTACCCGTTACCGTGACGTCATGGTATTGTTAACCCGTTTTGTGTTTAGTTAGTTTTTTATTGAATACGTTCGTGGAAAATGCCTAAAATAATTGTGACAACTGACGTTGACAGTTAGTAAGAAGAGTTTATCAAAAATTTTGCATGTAATCTTCCACATAAATAGAAAGTAATATAATTATAATACCTTCAATTCTGTTATTTAGGATAAATCAGCAAAATGCCAGATCACTTGGGAGATGATATGAGAAAAACTAAGGATGAAAAAGACGAACCAGAGAAAGAAATAAAGTGTAAGGATAATAAAATAAGTTTTGAAAATGGTGAATAATTTTTAATTAAATTTTCAGCTTTAGATGAAGGGGATATAGCACTGCTAAAGACCTATGTAAGTATTCATAATATAATAGAGCTCTGTTTATTTCAAAAAATATGAGAGCATTGTCAAAACTAAATGTTTGATTGTTGTTTAGGGCCAAGGGCAGTATACCAAAACTATAAAAACATGTGATGAAGATATTCAAACTATAATAAAGAGAGTCAATGAACTAACGGGAATAAAAGAATCAGACACTGGTCTAGCTCCACCCGCTTTGTGGGATCTTGCAGCAGATAAACAAACTCTACAAAATGAGCAACCTTTGCAAGTGGCACGCTGCACTAAAATTATTAATGCTGATACTGATGATCCTAAATACATTATAAATGTTAAACAATTTGCAAAATTTGTAGTGGATTTAGCAGATTCAGTAGCTCCCACAGACATAGAGGAAGGCATGAGAGTCGGGTAAGTAATATAATAAACTGTCAAATAAGTCAGTAATATATGATTTTATTATAGTGTCGATCGAAATAAATACCAAATTCACATTCCTTTGCCACCAAAAATCGATCCAACTGTGACGATGATGCAGGTAGAAGAAAAACCTGATGTTACTTACAGTGACGTAGGAGGTTGCAAAGAGCAAATTGAAAAATTGAGAGAAGTTGTTGAAACACCTTTACTACATGTAAGTTATCAATTATTTTATATACTTTTTTTTTGAATACATATTTTTTAGCCTGAAAAATTTGTTAAATTGGGTATTGAACCACCCAAAGGAGTGCTTCTTTTTGGTCCTCCTGGTACTGGTAAAACACTTTGTGCTAGAGCTGTAGCTAATAGAACTGATGCCTGTTTTATTCGTGTTATTGGATCTGAATTGGTTCAAAAATATGTAGGGGAAGGTGCAAGAATGGTGAGGGAACTTTTTGAAATGGCAAGATCAAAAAAGGCTTGTCTCATTTTCTTTGATGAAATTGATGCTATAGGTGGAGCTAGATTTGATGATGGAGCAGGAGGTGATAATGAGGTAATATAAATCTCCAGTAAATCAAATAAAAACCTTATAAGAAAAAAACCTTTTAGGTTCAACGTACTATGCTGGAACTTATCAACCAACTAGATGGTTTTGATCCAAGAGGTAATATTAAAGTTCTAATGGCTACAAATCGTCCAGATACTCTAGATCCCGCACTTATGCGACCTGGTCGCTTGGACCGAAAAGTAGAATTTGGTCTTCCAGATTTAGAAGGTCGTAGCCACATATTCAAAATCCATGCAAGATCAATGTCTGTTGAAAGAGACATCCGTTTTGAACTGTTAGCAAGGTAAGATTTATGTTCATTTGTCGGGTGGCTGAATAAGCGAAGTAAGTTGCTTTATCTCTGAAGTCTCTTAACCTAGATTTTTCGGTTAAATTTATAATTATGAAAGTGGTCAAGAGAGATTTCTGGAAATAGTTTGTGAAATGTCCGCTGAAAATGTGTTGTTCTTCAAATAACTTTTAAACGACGGGAATTAGGTACTGAGAGTGAATAGCAAAGTTGAAGGGGATAAAATTCAGTATCCATTGATGAATATTTAAACAGGGTGTCCCATTTGAAAAAATTATAACTTCCATTTAAATTTTTGGAATGTAAAATTCATTCAAAACCATCCTGTACAGAATAAAAATTTCAAACTGAGTCTAAAAAAATTTTCAGTCCTTTGTCTTTGTACATACGTAATTTTAAAGCTTTAGCTTTAAATCTTATAAAGTTGCGGTTTTTAAAAAGGGATATGTAAATTCAAATTTTTTGGGAGAAATGTGGTTTTCTCCGAGATGGCTGGGAGATTTACAAAAAAAATTTGGGAGTGTACAGTACTAACCATTTCGGTTCATAAAATGTAAAAAAAAGTATGGCATTACATTTGAAAAAAATCCAGTCGAAACAACGTCGGTTTAAGAACTCCACTGGTGTGGCTCGCATTTCTTTAGTGCCGCTTGGTAACTCCACCGGATTCGAGTTGGAGCAACTTTTACATGGCACTGAGAAAATGCGAATGGAACTGGGGTAGGCTGTGCATTCGGATCGTGCTCCCCAGTCGAATTCGTCATTAGAGCAATGGAACACAAAACAAATGGACTAAAAATGATTTGTAACACGAAACTGCAATATTGGCGCGTAATTTAACTTTTCAGCCAAAACTGACCATTACTGCCGCAGTGACCACTACTCCCACAAATATCCTAGGTGAAATTAAAGTATTATCAATTTACCTGTTACGCTACGGTTTCCTAGGAAAGCGTTGCCGTACTAGAGCGGCCGTAATATGTAGGCCGTAATAATTTTTATCGACAACGAATATGACGGACGACATAGCGGTGACAATAGTTGTAAAGCTAGAACATGGAATCCAACGAATACCACCAAAAATATGCTTGAAGTCTCTCACCGTAATGCACAAAAACGTTGCATTCACTGTTTCTCGCCGCTATGCCGGCCGTCTCGATGATAGCGCTGCCGCTATTTTGCATGACGGTGTTGGCTACCGTTCTCTAAAAAACCGCTTACATATAAAATGCACGAACAGCGTTTTATTACGACCGCTCTAGTACGGCACCGCTTTCCTAGGAAACCGTAGCTTAACCGCCAACCCAGTATAGTTACACCAGGAAAGAAATAGAAAACCCAACGTTTTTATATTTTATAGGCTTCCTTCTCTCGTTTGGTATTAAATTTATTCGTTAAACTCATGAGTACAATATTTAATTTAAAAGGTAATTTTTAATCAAACATAGTCTGACCAGGAATTTTGTAGACAACCCACTCGAGATTAGTATATTAAAGTATAAGTGGATATTAAGGTCTTTAAAACACGAAATAGAGCAAGTGTTTTAGAGACCAGTTATCCACGAATACTTTACGTTATTTTTTTTTATTGGTGCTCTTTGAAATTATAAATATATACTGGTATCTATAACTACTACAACAAGAAATGGAAATAAGAACTAATAATGTAAAATGGTTGAATTCGTGATGCTTGCGTTGTCATGGAAATGAGAAAAACATAAACTAATTTGCATTTTGTCTTTAAGATTTATTGTTGTCACCGAAGTGCATAAAAATGAATTCTAATATCTATTTTTTAAGCAGTAAAGCAGAATCGCGGTTAATACCGCAAAAATCTTCTGATGCGTATAAAAAAAATTGAAATTGTTAAATACTGTTCGAATAAAGGTTTTGACGTTACAAACTACTCCTGTCAGATCAATAATAAAAAAATTGTCATTTAGACTTCGTTTCTCGAGTTGTTGATGTTGCCATGGTAACTTTAAAAAACGCGCGTTTTTGAAAGTTCGATTTAAACACGCTGAGGCGTGCTTTAAATAGGGAAAATGGTTCACCAATAAAAAAAAATATATTTTCTAATATGGTTTATTTACGATACAAACACGATGACGTTGCAAAACAAAATATTCTGATGTTGCCAGCATGTAGATTTTTTCTTTATTCAAAGGAAGCAGGAACAGTCAATGTGACAGTTCTTTTTTATTCGTCTGTACCTCGTAAGGCATAAATTGAAGGTGTTTATTTATAAATATATAATCATATTAAATAAATTTGGGAATATTATACAAACAAACAAAAAATGTTGTGTAAAATTTGAAATCGAAGTTCTCGAAAATACTTACCTTTCATAGCTATTCCGAAGTTAGTTGAAGAAATAATACTTCATGTACTTGTTTGATGATTATATTTAATCTCATTTCCATTGAATGCTTTTTACAAAACCCGTAATATATCTAGTTTTATAATATCTTCTTATTCTGCATAAAAACAACTATTTTTCAGTTCAACATAATCTATGATTTTTTGAAAGTTTTCCAGTGTTTTTAACTCATGCGTTGTAATACTTTTCAGATTGTGTCCAAATTCTACGGGTGCAGAAATAAGAAGTGTCTGTACCGAGGCTGGTATGTTTGCTATTAGAGCGAGAAGGAAAGTGGCAACTGAAAAAGACTTTTTAGAAGCTGTTAATAAAGTAATTAAATCATATGCTAAGTTCTCCGCTACACCAAGATATATGACTTACAATTAATTTATATTATGTTTTGTAACTAATTTTTTGCTTTATTTAATATGAGAACTAAATAAACAATGTTTTTGTAATATATTTTTTTAAATTTTTCTTCGAAGTTTGCATCTTTTGGCAAACTTTTTTGGGGTGTTGCTTCACTTGCTTCCTAGTGCTGGATCTCCTTTGGTTTTTCCAAAAGGATATTTTTACTTGGGGTTTACCAGGTGGAGAAATCTTTTTAGTGAAAGAGGGTCGTTTTTTGTCATTAAGTAGGTACTGGGGTGTTTCCCCCTATTTCCCGACAAGCGAAATTTTCATAGGTGTTGATTGAGTTTACTTGACCTGTGAGAAAACCACTAAGGAATCGTAAATTGGTTTTTGCTTAGTGTTTCTGTAAATTTAATTTATATTTTATGTATCGAACTTTGGTTGTGTATACACTGTACACTCCGGTGTGGTCGTTCAATGATCGTGCGGAAAGAAATGAGCCACGCGGCATTGTAGTGACAAAGAATGTAATGTAACGTAGGTTTGTATAATGTTTCAAATGTGAATGTAACGACAATAAAATAAAGCAATGTAGTCAGATTTATTTTCTAAAGAATCACTATACAAATGTTCTCCTTACTTCAGTAAACCGTTAGTTCGTGATGTTCTTAGATAGCTAGTTTGGAAATATTCAAAAGTACCTAATATGAATTTATTAGTAAGCATTAAAATAAGCCGCTTGAAATTGCTGGAAAAAGAAAAATTAATTTAAACCACTTTATGTATGCCACTATGTTTAAGAAAATTTTAAATAGCTGGCATCGTAGCAGCAGGTAGATTGGAAATCGAATAGCCCAACTCCAGTAATTGGCATAATATAACGAAGTAACTGGTCAGTTATTAACGCGGTCCACTGCGTCATAAAAAATTTCAACGACTTGAAGAAGTTGGGGTTACTTATCATTAATTTCATCCAGGGGCGTGTGCGAATTGTGTTGTAGAGAAATATTATTAATATAATATCTATTTGTTGGTTGAGTGAGTTTAGTTATATTACAAATTTTATGAGTTTTGTATGCAGGTTAATTTTAATCTACTATATTAAATTAAATGAAAAACATTATTTCGCGATACTCGAATTTTATATGCATAGGGCGGCATTTGTCATCAATGGGATTAAAAATATGGGTCATTACATTAACATTAGAATAACTATACAGCTGTTGTACCTAAAACAAATGGACAGCAGCTATGGGGCACATATGGAACACGTTTGTACTGCGCATGCACGGCGGCCGCCATTGTTGTGTCACGATGACGTTTGAAGGTCATTGCCCTATCCTCCTCGCCTGCACATTCGTAGTACAAAAGTGTACCATATATGCCCCATAGCCATTCAGGCGACAATGTCTCGTTAGGATCCCTGTTAAAACTCTTAGTGCAGTTTTACTTTGACTTATGAATTCATTTGAACTCAACGGGTTGAGCCACCCATCAGAATTTTTGATTGTCTAAGCCCTACTCTTTTCTTCGGCTTTGCCTATTTCTTTCAATATTACATTGGAGCTGATACCGTAAAAGGGTTCCGGCCCCCAAAAGGGTCTTTGCTTGTTTATCTGCTATTTCATTTGATTTTATTCCAGTGTGTCCTGGATTCCACAGTAAGGTTACTATATTGTTCTCGCCTAGTTCACTGATTACGCTCATATAGGCATTCCCACACGGTTTTGGAAGTAATTACATTTTCTAAAAATTCAGTCAAATATTTTGTCATAATTTGTTTTAAATATGGCTACAATGTGATTAGGAAAGAAAAAGTTGAATAAGGCAATGTTGGCTAGCCTGGTCTCTTGTTTATTTAGTCTAAGATTTTGCTAAGGCTTAACACTGGCTTTAATCTCTTCCGGTTAAAGTACCCGAAAGATATTTTGGACCGGTTCAGTTCTGCAATACCTTTCCAGAAGTATATTCTTTCTTTTTAGTTCCTCCCTGTGGCTGCATTCAGATATTTTGTCTTTGTCACTGCAGTGACAGAGTAGCCAAGCAAAATATAGACAAAATATGTGTTCTCTCGGAAAGCTCTACTCCCTCAGTCAAGAATACAGCCCTTGAAGGCATTATAGCCAGTCCTGGGTATGTTTTGTGGACTAATTACGTAGAACGGTTCATGTCCTACAAATATCCGCTACCTTACCGAGTAGGTGTTCAACTATTTCATTTCCTTGTTCACCAACATTACTAAGTATTAAGAATAGAAACATTTCTTCTATATTAAGCCCGTCTGTAATTATTATCAACGATTCGTTACAACTATTTGTCAATTTTTTAGGATTCTAAATATTTTATAAGTAGGTATATACACATTTTGTATCATTTTTTTTGTCAATTTTCAAATTATCAAAACTTGTCATATTTCTGTTCAATTTTAATTGACGTGGTGTATTTATAGAGCCGGTCCAATTTTCAATCAATTAATTGACAGCTTAGGGCAAAAATATTGGATAATATTTACTTTAACGTTGTTTATTTTTGCAGTTTCAAAGAGATTGGTATCACTGATTCTGCAACATGATCTCTAGTCTCTATTCGTTTTTCATTTATTCATTTCCACAACATATTTTATTAAAAGTGAAAAGTTCGAAATAAATTAAGCAATATTGCATGTAAAAATGTCGTGGTCACACGATCAAGTAGTCTCACTGATCGAACTTTATAGAGAAAGGCCACCTAAAAAATGTTTATAAGGATCTGCATCTTATACTGCCAGCTCTTCATTCAGGATCTTAAGTGTTCCTATAAGCCTTTTTCGCTCCTTCTTTATAATCATGGTTTCCACATTACTCTCTTGTTTATAGCTTTTTTCTTTCTTGCAACATTCATAATTACTAAATGTATATCAGCTGCTGCTGTTAATAATAAAAATTCAACATTTATATTTAGAACAGTAGACGGTGAAGGATCAAAATACCTACATACATTTAAAAGTTAAGTGTTTCAATGTTTAGTGCCCTACAAAAATGACTAAAACTTGCAATAAATCATCGATAATTAAAACGGGCTTGAGAGAGGACATTTTTCATCTTATTAGACGCATTATAAAAAATTTCAGCGAACTAATCATAAAACGGATATAAAAATTTTGTTGAAAGGCTAATTAAAATCGATAAAAAATTTTATATCGAATATATTTGCAATAATACTGTAACAATAATTTTATTTAAGATCGATACATTCATTTACTCCTTCTTATAAATAGGCATGATTTTGAAAAACTGTTCCATTATATTTGCAGTCATATACTTTATCCAAAATAAATGGTATTTCTTGAAAAAATAAAGGTTTTAAAGGAGACATACAATTTAAATATCGTGCCAAAACGCTAGAACAGTAATGTCATCTGTCTATGACATCACATATTTGGAAATACTTCAAACAAACTGCCCCACAAAAGGAAGTTCAGAAATTCGGATTTTAGGTGTATTAATGTTATAAATTGAATGTGCGTTTGTTTGCTCTTTTGCGCAATACGTTTTAAAAATTAAAGTACATAAATTAATAACAAGCTCGATGGGATTAAGGTCAGGTATTGGGGCAGTGCCAAATGAAGGATTCCATGCAAGTCCAAAGCGTCTTCGATTAGTCTCACAAGATGCGGTCAAGATTATCGTTTAAAGGTGGATAGGTAACTATAGGAGACATCTCCTTTTTGACGACAAGGAACCATTACTTCATTGGATAATTTTTGTCCACAAACGAGACAATAAGGATTTGGTTCGTCTTTGTCTCCTGTCCAAGTAAATCACAACTTTAAATAGTCTTCATGACATTGTCGTTTGATATTAATTACTTTTTGTTTCTTTTCGATGGGTTGACTCGATGATTGTTGATGATTAGCCGATATACCGGTTACGAATTTATCCATGTTGAACGTTTTCTCAGAACTCAAACTCAGACATAAAAAAAATAGGCACACACCATATACGCCAGAAAGAAAGGGGCGCGGGCGACTGGAACAGAACACTCGTCGCGTCGAGACAAAGCATTCCACCCGCCCTGACATTTCTTTCGTTCCGTTACCATAACAATCTGACAATGCGAATCGCACACGCCAAGCGTCAGTTGTTCCTATACTATTTTCTAATTAAAATAGCCATTCATGATTCCAATGCAGCATACACTTCGCAGGAATCGCGGCAAACCGGTTGAAAACGTCTGGTCTATAGCATTAAGTTACATAAAATGTAATGATTAGTGTAATCTGTGGTTCGCTGTCAATTGTCAGCAAAGAATAAGAAAATTACCCAAAATTTCGCTGTCAAAAACGATTCAATTTAAGTTCACCGGCTCCATTTATTTATTTAACAAGCTAAATATTAAATAGAATTAGTGAAAAATGTGCTATAATCAACTAGGCTGCAACTTCAGAGTTATTTCTACAGCCGATTAGATAAAACCGATCTTAATAAAAAACAAGAAAAACGATTCCATCACAAAAACCGTTTTTGTTTTAATTTGAATCATTTTTTAAATTTGTTATATTTAACTTAGTGCCCGATGCTTTCCATTTTTATAGTCATTTGATTATTTGTCGACGATTCGACGTCGTTGTTAGATACTTCCTCAACAAAATTTGAACAAGAAGTGTTCGAGGGTACCGGAGAAATACACGGCGTTGGAACGAATTGTGAATAGTGCGCATTGATATCTGAAAGCATCGGATTACGACCTAATCTTTTTTGAACTAAATAATGTAAAATTTCAGATTGACATTCTAACGCGTTGCTTAAAGACAATTGTCTCAAATGTACGGCGACCATTTTTCCAAATACGTCGAATTCGTCTTCGGGTAGTTGGGGAACTTCTATTTTGTGTGTCAATTCTTGAATGAGAGTGTTAATAGCTTTTGTGACTGAATTTGCGTGTCCGAATTTCGTTCTTTTGAACGCAGGTCTATTAATTATACTTTTTTTATTTGGTATTCTTTTTCGATGCGGTTCTGTTGATTGTAATTGAATTAGTGGTGACAAAATAAAGGAATTATCGTCGTCTGATGGGTTGTCTAGTGCTCCCTCATCGACGTCTTCTAAGCATATATCATTTTCTAGAGTATAATTAGCAGGTTCTTCATTGTCTAATGTAGTTTCTGTACAGTTTTCTGGGTTTGTTATCTCTTGTGATTCCTAAAAAAATATGAATACTTAATTTGAATGGTAAAATGCTAAAAAAATTACAATGCTCGACCACCGTCGTCGGCGCTTTCATGTCGCTCTTATAAAGACTTATAAAGACACCTGCACCTTATATACATCAGGAGTCGCGCGATTTATTACATGAACTATTTATATTTTCCAGTTAAATTCAATGGGTTTTTTTTATTTTATTTTTTCTTTAATTTTTTTCTCTTGTCAAAAATCTAACTTCATGAATATAATAATAATTACTATCACTATTCACATCCATTTTTATCTTTTCCCCCTGATGATAGCTGCTTTAAAAACTTTCTTTCAAAATTATTAATTCATCTTTCAAATTGATATTAATTATAATCACAAATGGCGTATTTTTTACACAGTATATCAAATTTCATAGATCATGTACCACGCCCTTTTACAATATCTATACAATTATACCTATGGAAGTTTTGGAATGTCAAATTTATTTAAGGCCATCCTTGAAAAAAATTAAGTCATTTGCAGTCCGATGCGCCGTAGCAAAGACGTATGCGGATTGCAAGAGCTCACTTCGCTGGCAGAAGAAGGTATTCAGTGCCTTGGATATGGGGACGATCTTGCTATCGTCATAAGGGGACGGTTTCCAAGCACAATATTAGAGCGCACCCAAATGGCGCTTAATATAGTAAGTGGCTGGTGTAGGGAGGAAGAACTGGCAGTGAACCCACAGAAAACTACACTGGTACCGTTTACAAAAAAGAGAAATTTGCAAGGTCTACAAAAGCCACAAATAAACGGAGTGGAAATTCCATTTGCGAAAGAAGTTAAATACCTAGGGGTAATCTTTGACCAGAAGCTTACATGGAATTCTCACATCGGAAAAACCACACACAAGGCCAGAATCGCTCTGGGAAGGTGCAGGCAAATGTGTGGAAAGAATTGGGGATTAAATCCCAACATGACCAAATGGTTATATACACAGGTCGTGAGGCCAGGGATAACCTATGGATCAGTAGTCTGGTGGTCCAGGACACTGCAGATTGAAGCGCAGAGGCAGCTAAGTAATATCCAAAGGCAAGCTTGATTGAGTATTACAGGGGCCATGAGAACAACGCCAACTGCAGCCCTGGAGGTAATACTAAACCTACCGCCACTGCATATCGTCGTTCAGGGAAATGCAAGATCTGTTAGTCACAGATTATTACAGGGGCCTCCTCCGATAAGTCAAGAACACGGCAAGGCCAATAAAAAACTATATGAGGAAATAAAGGCAGATCCAATACTGGGAATGCCAATGGATCAGATTGCCCCACAATATAGTTTCAAAAATGAATACACAGTAGTGATTCCAGAGAGAAAGGACTGGGAAGCAGGGCTTCCTAAACAGCGAATCTCAACTGGTACACTGATGGCTCTAAAACAGACTCTGGAGTAGGAGCCGGAATATATGCGGTACAAGAGAAGATCACAATCTCTCTAAGCCTAGGGAAACATGCCACTGTCTTTCAGGCAGAGGTAATGGCGGTGCAATGCTGTGCAGAAGAGTTGATGAGACGGGAGGTGGATAACCAAAGAATCGTAATCTACTCCGACAGCTAAGCAGCACTAAAGGCGATAAGCTCATATCTAACAACGTCAAATCTGGTGTGGGAGTGTCGCAAGGCCCTCAACAGACTAGGTAGTCACAATAGAGTGACCCTAGCCTGTGCCAGGTCACCAAGGAATAAAAGGCAACGAAAACGCCGATGAATTAGCCAAGCAGGGAGCGACAGAGATCATGATAGGGCCAGAACCTTCCTGTGGAATTGCAAAAAACCTCACTAAGGAGAGCATCCACAACAAACAACAAGGCGCTGCGCTGGTGGCATAAAATCCCAGGACAAAGGCACGCTAAGCTATTCCTTAAAAGCCCAAACTGCCATTACGAACATTAAGAAATGTCAAAAGTTAACAAGTTGAAAATGTATTATATTCGTACTAACCAATGTCAAAGGGACAAATTAGTCCTAACAAGAACTGATTTTAACAATAAATACACTTTCAATCCAAAATTTCGCTAAAAACAAGACAATAAACTAAACTCGTATAACCTCAAATGCGGTAGTGTCAAACTCAACTTTTAGTACGATCAGTTATACACGTTACGTCAATTATATCGTTGTTTCTTTTTACGATTACTACAGCAAATTTAAAGAAACTATTACGTAAGTCTTGTAGTTGGTCTTGTGAAGAAGACAATTGATCGTACGTTATTATGTTTGATTTATATTGATAGAAGAAGATAGTATGTAGAAAATATGTGTTGCATAAATCATAGATTGGGTCACGTGATGGTAAAGCTCCACCGTTTCTACTTGCATATTTATTTCTCTATGGAATTGACCGTGAGTAATCTATTTTGTATCATGAAAAACACATAGAATAATAACATTATACATTTCTATCAAGAAGTTAAGAAAAGTAAATAAATGAATAAAACAGTAAGACAGTATTAGAAGAACACATGGAAATTTGATAGGAAATATTGAAAGAAAATTGGACACATGCGTTGATTATTTCGAGGAAACATTAAATGTGAGAAGATAGGTAAGAAATTAGGAACCGCAAATTTAAAAGCTGCAAGACCAGAAAAAAGAGATCATAGTTAATTTAAAAAGTAACAAAAGCACTAGAGGAAGCGACATTTTGAGGTAGATCAAATTTTTACTATAAAATGCCTAATGAACTTCAGTTATGAACAAAATCTGTCATTGCATATATTATTTATAGAGACAAAACATGTACGCTCAGATAAATTTCTGTTCATATGTATGTACCAAAAATGTACGTCATCTTTACAATAATAATGTCTCTATTTGGTCGACCATATTTATTGTAACCATAACACCTTATTTATTGTTAAGTTTTATCCTACAATACTTTATAGATTTTTAACATACTTATTCTAAGTTCTACAATAAATAAAAATGTTAGTATAACAAGATTCTTTTTATATTGAAGTAGAGTCCAAAGTATATTATACAACAATATTGTAAAAGCATTAAAGCAATTATTGTTGCTTCAAAAATATCTGCTTCTCATGTTAAATGTTTTGTTTGCAAAGTACAACAAAGCTATTGTCAAAAGAAATATTTTTGTTGTTGTATATTCTAAAATAATTATCCTTAAGAAAACCTTCAGGTATTGTCACTGGGAATAATTTTGTCTTGTTGTATATGCATTGCTCATATTGTGACTGTTGGTTTTAGACTTCCATTGTCTTGCATTTTGAACAATATCAGCAATTGTTTGATTGATGACAATCAGAGTAGCAGTATGTGATTTTTAAGATCCAGCTTACATTGTCTTGGTTGTTATATACGCTATGTTTCAAACGGCATTTATCTTGAATAGTCATCAAATGTTAAACCAGTGGACGATTTGAGATAAATATTGATTAAAACATTGTGTACAAAACTATTAAGACTATGGAAGTCGGAACTCAATAATTAATTAGTGATACTTGTATAACAAACTTCAAAGAATTGCTAATATTGTTATTTATTATGTAATTAACATATACGTAAATCGTGGAAAACTTGTACACTTATCGGTAACTATAAGTACCTAATTCTTGGTTAGTAATTTTAAATTATCTACACAAGCTTGTAACATAACACTTCAACCACCTGTGCTTTAACTTATAAACTATATTCTTTTTTAAACAAGAGGGTTCAATAAAACTCAAAGTCCAAACCACAATAATTTCTTTAATTTTATTTATTTAATTTATTTAGTGTGGATTTATGCAGATTTTTAGTAATTTGAGAAATATTATAAATGATGAGAACACTAAATATATTATCTAGAAGTAGTTGCCAGTGAAAAAACAAGGAAAGATATAACAAACAATAGTGAAATACAATTTTTGTTATTAAATAAGAATATTCAGGCACCCTATTTACACTTTATTTAATACATATATACAAAATTGTTCTTTATAATGTTCACAATTATTAGGCCTTATATACATTGAATTTTTCTATACTATTAAGAATTTTATCATAAATCATGATTCAATCTTACCAGTGACATATATCACATGTCGATTTCAAGAATTCATAGAAAATACTAGAGAAAGAATGTGCATTAGATCATTTTTCATAACAACAATCTTCAAAAAGAAAGATATCTCGAATATACGACAGTAACATAAATAAAAGCGATGAAGATATGGAAATAGACAAAAAGATTATGAGAGCCAGCAGAGCCTAGAAAATATGATAAAATCAAAATTAATCACAAAGAAAACCAAAATCAAACTATACAACAATCATACAACCTATCCTGTTATAATGAATTTGAAGCTGGATACTTAATAAAAGTAAACTGGAGAAGTGGCAGCTTTAATGGTTAGGCCATATGTGATATGTAATTTTAGTAGTGCAGTTTAATAAAAATTTTAAATGTGTGTTGATTTCTTATTTATCTAAATTGTGTCTTAAAATTGTTTAATTATAATCATTTCATTAGAAAAAATGAAATATAATTTTATTTTTTGTAATGAAATAATTATATAATAAACAATTTTTAGACTAATTGTAAAATTCACCAACCCATAATCCAAACTAACAAATTTAAATATCACACCTTTAAGAATTAGTTTCAACAACCCTTCCTGTTGATCCTGTGATCAATGTGATGCCAACTGTTAATACAGGATCCACAACTCTCATTATATACTATTTCTCTATAGGTACTAGTGATAACATATTAAAAAAAAGGATGATTTGTACTTACATTTTTAGATGGTTCATGAAGTTTACTTCTTCCCCAGAGAAATCTAAATTTTTCAAATGCAAACCATGTGCTTCGGTAACCTACAACAAAATATATTTATTTTAGGGTCTTCAATTAGGTAGTTTGGTACATAATTGGATAAGTAATGCTAAAATTAACAAACATTTAAGTATCTAATAAAAAAAAGCATCACCAAAGTTTATTTAGCAAATGAAATTACATATTGAGAATTAGATTTAATAAATTTCCAGCTTAAAATAATTTTGATATTTACTTATCATTTTTTATTAGTTTTATGCCATGTCAATGGATTAACAGCATGAAGCAAATGATTGTTAATGAAATAAAAAGAACTGGACAAAACAAAATGTAGCATTAATAAGTACTTCTTGCAAAAACAGAATAAGGTACTTAATCAATTTTCAAGTACCTACATCTAAAAAAGGTTTGTAGTTGTAGTATCTAAAAATTATAAAATAAGTGAATATATCAAGAATTTTCATTAAGGGGAACCACAAATTGCATATTTTTAATTAGAGTATGTAGAAAGCTATTGGGCAGGAGTACACAGATAAAATTCTGTATTCAAAAATTCACACAAGTGTTAAACCTATATTACATGGATAGGTATCTTAAAAAATGATAAGTAAAAATTATGCACATTAAATTAGAAAATACTGCAATAAATTGTGGAATGAGCCATTCAAATCTACACTGTAAAAGAACATGTAAGAGCTTGTGATGAAATAAAGAAATAGAAATAAGTGATTGCAAAAATTACAAATAGGTATAGTAATAATTAAAAAGAACAGTTTCTATCCATCATATTTTTCACATACACATATCATTTTCAAGTTGTTCGAGAGTAATAGATAAATCAAATAAACAGTTTTTATTTTACTGCTAGTGTTTATAATCAATAAATTGACGATTTTTATATCTTAATAACATTTAAAATGAGTTTATGTACTTTTTATTACTACCAATAGATACTAATATTTTTAAATCTATAACACTTTATTACCTTTTCCTGCTAAAAGATTTTTCCTCATTTTTGACCGCTCTCTTCGCATAGTTGCCAAAAGCGAAGCTAATTTTTTTTTGCATTTTTCTACAGATTTATTATTTATTTCGGCAATATCATCCCATGATTTGTTTCTCAACTTCTTGTTATAGTGGCTCCTATGTTTTGGGTCCCACAAAATATAATTTTGTTCATAACTTTCAATAAACTTGAGGATTTCATTTTCGTCCCAATCCATAAATGCAAAATACAATTTACAAAGGTCACACTATCTGACAATTATTACTTTCCCACTATATATAATAAGAATACTGTTTTTGTTGCAAATGATCACTCTTGATTTGTGCAAATGATCGTCGCGAGCGTACTTCAAAAATGGCGATTATAATACCTTCACGATCACGACAATCTTTCTTGCTTGGGTTGTTTGTTCGGTTCGATTCGTCGCTCGTTTTATGTTCGGGTCTTCATAGAGTACGCGATTGGGCTAATAAATTCGGCGCGAATGCAAGAAGCTCTGTCAATAATTGTAACTAATTATTTAATAATATATAATTTTAAATTAAAATATACAATAAATTAAACTAAAATATATTCAACTAGGTACTTAAAATCTATTGTATCAACATATTTGCATAAGAAATAAAGAGTAAATAAGGAAATATGTTCAGTGATTAGAGAGTTATTGAAGATCTGTACTAAAGGCTGCTTTTATTAAAAGTTCCTTTATTAAAGTATCCTTCAATGTGACTTTTGATAGAGTTATTGAAAGTAACAAATACAAGACCAAAAACTTTATTTTATTATGACATTTTTATTATGACATTTACGTTTTATGCTGCTTATTTATGTGAATCTATTTATTGTAATATCTATTTATATTATGGAAGAACAATTAGAAATAGCAATTTTAGCGGGAGTGAATGCTGAAGAGATAGAGATGTTTATTTTGTGTTGGCAAATACTTTTGACTGTAAAATCTTTTTTAGTGAGCACAAACATACTATGTTTGATATCATCCCATGTATGTTTGCCATTTTTAAATGAATTCTGGGAAACCACTTCTCTTAAGGTACGTTTTCCTCCACATTCGCCAGTCCCTAGTAGCCGCGAAAAAGTAGCGACGACTTATTCGTCACACACCTATCCATGTATTTAAACGGGAGTGTTTTCCTACGCGTACTGAGTAGCTGCTACCCAAATTCGCTGCGAATGTGGAGGAAAACGTACCTTTAGCATAATAATATCATCCTGATAGGTGAAACGAAGACGGTTTTTTAACGGTTTTGATGATAGTTTCATAATTATATAAAAAATATAGCAAATCCAACGAAAAATTGTGCAATTTGAAATATTTCGCTCGACAAAACAATTATTTTGTGTCACATTGACAAAGTATGTCAAAATTAAAAAGCTTTAACTAAAAGTTTCCTTTCCTGTATTTAATTTAAATATAGGATATCCTTTATTTACATAAAAACCTTTAAGACAAACTTAGGAAATGCGCATGCGTATATGTCAAAATAGAGGAATCTTTTAATAAAGGAAATCCCAAAAGACGTTTCAATAACTCTCTATTAAATATTTCAGGGAGACTGATGTAGATAAGTAAAACCTTCATGAAATAATTGTTTAATTTGAGACAATTTCGACATTGGTATTCATAGATAACATACTTATAATGTAGGATTTCCGAAATAATGTAAACCTGATCAATGAAACTATAAATTTTGATGCGCAGAATAGTTTAATAAACTGGGGCTCCAACAATTTCATTTGAAATTATTTGCTACTATTGATCATGTTTTTGTTGATGATGATATTAAAATTTAAATCAATTTCCACATCGATTATTAATAATAATAGACAATAGTATTAATTAACTATTATCGTATTTTCAAATATGTTTAATTATTTTAAAGGGGGCGTCTCTGAGACATTGCCAAGAAACAGCCCCACGGTTTCAAAAATTACGTGCTGGGTATGTCTTGATTGCCATACCCTACAAGCTCATAAGAGCTCGTATGCTATCCAGTAACAAGCACCCTTTTGGCAAAACGAGGTCATTTAACGAGCTTGGTTAATATTTTCAGAACTATATTATATAACTAGAATTACCGCCACCTATACGTCAGCTACTAAATGTTCGCTTGTGTAGATAACTGTGTAATTACAGAACACTAGAAAAAATAATTTATTTTACTTGGTGATATGTTCATCTTACACGTCTGTATATTTAGTTGCCTATAATAAGTATTCAAATGAAATTGTTAATAGTACGAGGAGGGTTTTATAAGCAATTGCTAAAACATTTTAAATTTTTATTATGCAATGGCAAAGAAAGATGTGATTGATGACGGTTTCAAATAGATGACGAATATTTTTAAAGTAGTATTCACCTATGTAATGCTTTTTCGCAGTAGTTTATAGGGTAGGGCTCCGGTTGTCGGCCTTTTAGTACCATGTTGAGATTGAAATAAATATTTTCGGTAGATACAAGAAGTGATACAACCATTGTATACAACTACGTTAACGGAAAAGAGACATCGTCATATGGTGGGTTCGACCTTCTAGTGTCTCACAAATACACTGACGCCCAGTTGTACAATTGTAGCTTAGTGAAGGGTCAAGTGCGAACTCAGGTTCAGCGTCAGATTGCTGGTGTACAAAGTAAGCTTATTACGGTTGAGCTGAAATTAAACCTTAAGCTTAGTAAAGCCTTCAAGAGGGCAGGTTTAATGTAAGCTTAAGCACGGAACATAAATTGTTATCATGTTTCGTGGATTAAATGTAAATAAATTGTATGCAAACATAACCTGTACTTAATTTATTCTCAAATTAAAGGTTTATCAAAGTTAAATATGGATATTTTAACCGATGATGAGGATTTTTGGAACTTATTGAAATCGTACAACAACCGAGAAGACCTCGGGTGTATAGAGTAGAGAGCTTATAAATCACTTTGAATGTTGGAGGGATGATGAGTTTATTCAAAGATTTCGTCTTTCTAAAGAAACCGTTCGCTTTGTGACAGATTGTATATCAGAGGAATTTTCTTGCAAAACCAATAGTTACGAACAATCCCCCCAAATGCCAAATTAGTTAGGTGACATTTTCATTTGACGATTTGACAAACATATTTTGACCAATTTACTTCATACGCATGCGTCAGTTCGAAATAAGTTCTACCAACACTTGCAAGTATAGGTTTAGTAGAGCAGCTACTGAACCATGTTTGTACAACAGGTTTAGGGTTGAGCTAAGCTTATATATTTTCAGCCCAGCTCAGTTGAGCTCAATTTTAAGCTTCAAATGTACAACCGGGCCTGAGTATCATTTGATTATGTCAAAAAAAGACAGAAAATATCTTTCAAGAAAATGCAATTTTCACTAGTTGTCGGTTAGGTGCTTCAAAACCAGAGTGGGCCGTAATCCATTCTAGCCACACTGTGTTCCGCCTTGCTAGGTCAGCTAGGCGTTCACGACATTCAGCAGCAAGCCCTGAGTTGATGGTATATCCACTCAGGGCCTTGATTGCCGCCTGACTGTCGGTGTATATGGTTATGCGTCGATCCGTATGACCTCTGTCTAGGTTTATCTGCGCACATTCCAAGATAGCGTGTACCTCAGCGTGATATGCAGACACACTCTTACCCAATGGATCACAAACTTGTGTCCTTAGGTTCCTGGAGTAAATTCCAGTCCCCGCCCCATCGCTGGAGCATGAACCATATGTGTACCAGACGATCCCATGAGGCTGTGAATTTCCCTCCCTTTCCCAGAATTCTCTATTCCGGATATTCACCCTATAGGGGGTTACGAAGGGGTTCCTGCGCAGGCAGACATCAGCAGCTCGAGCCAGAACAGGGACATCTTCCTGAGCTTATTGACGTGCCTGCACCCTTCCTCGTTTCGCATATATCCCAATCTTTAAAAGCGTAGGAGTACCCTCCCAGCCTCAGCTTCGATCACCTGGTGAAGAGGCCCAGAATCACCTCCAACGCAGCAGTTGGTGTAGTTTTCATGCAGCCATCAGTTGCCCCTAAACCGACCATCCTTTGGAGGCGCGCCAGCTGCGACCTAGCCGTGTTCAGGGCTACCCTTGGCCACCAGACCAGAGCCGCGTATGTGAGCATCGGCAGCATGATCACTTTATAGAACCACAAGATTGTCTTGGGGTATACTTCCCATTTCGGAACAATGGCTCTCCTGCAGGCCCAGTACGAGTTGGTCACCTTGCCCAGGCGACTATCAAGGTGAGCCTTCCATGTCAGCGTCTTATCCAGGATCACTCCCAGATATTTTACTTGCTCAACCACTGGAAGTGGCACTCCACCAAGGTGCAGACCATCAGGTCTTATACCTATCTTCTTGGTGAAAGCAATTACCACAGCCTTGGCAGATTAACTGCAAGTCCGTGGTGGTTACACCACCCCTGTACCCTATTCAGGGCCCTTTGTATTAGGTCCCTGAGAACGGTGATATGCCTTCCAACAACAAGGACAACGATATCATCGGCATACTCAATTGCCAGAAAGCACTCACCGTTTAATAAGGATATTAATTCGTAA
The DNA here is from genome assembly GCA_949126875.1 of Lochmaea capreae. Classification (NCBI taxonomy): domain Eukaryota; kingdom Metazoa; phylum Arthropoda; class Insecta; order Coleoptera; family Chrysomelidae; genus Lochmaea; species Lochmaea capreae. The sequence continues at coordinate 4,737,976 of OX421409.1, forward strand.
ACTACTAGGTTCCACAATGTGGACGAAAGGACGCCCCCTTGTGGACATCCCTGTCGACGACCATTTTAGCCACATGTCCTTTCCATGCAGCCTCCACTGTGCAGTTGCGTAGCATGGCCCCAAGCCAATGAGTTACCATTGGCTCTATTCCATGATCTACTGCAGCTCTACACATTGATTCTACAGGGGTGCTGTCGATACTTGATCATATCGTTGTTGTTATAGTAATAATACATGGAATACTATATTATGCAGTTTGATTAATTGTGTTAATGGCAAGTACTCGTTAAGTTACGAACGGTGATAAAAAGGGATTACAATCCCGTAAGGTTTTTGCTATCCCGGGATTAGGGATCGAGATATTTAATCCCGGAAGTTGAGTGGAATTGAGTAGTTTTGAAATTAAAGTTCTTTTTGAAAAGTTACAAAGTGAAACGATTATCACTTCTATATAGATGAAAAATTTATTAAGCTTTCATATTAGGTGGAAATGTTCCCTTATAAAGATAGGAAGAAATAAGAAAACCCCGAAAAGTTTCCACCTCACCACTGTTAGTAACCCCTATTTTGCTAAAAATCACCCCCAGATCGTACTTATAAGATCCAGGTTTGACCAATTTTTTTGTTACTTAAAAATTGTTTATTATCAACATTGTCTTACATAAAGATATTTTAGATAAATCTCACGAAATTTCTGCAAACAGCGGTGAAAGTTAAGGTTGCTATTGCAACCTGTTAAAATATATAAAATATGATTTGATTGTAGTGATTTTACATAATTCTATTGTCTAGAATTGCTGCATATATAAATGATACAATCTACTCCAAATTTTAAAATGTTACTATAAGAGCGGCTAATATTTTTATTGTCTAATCTGAACCCGTCTTAACATCACCCATGAGGTAGAGCTCTATGCGCTTTTATTAATGGTGTCGCCAGTAGGTAAGCCTATTCTGTTAACATCTGGATTTTTACTACTTAATTGGATCTTCTTTACTTAATATCTCTTCCAGTGTAAGAGGGGAAATCGGGAATTGGCTAGATGGTTGGTTGGTTGGTAAACAGACGAAAACAGGCCAGGTTAGTGGGCCCCAACACTGCAGCCGTTGGCTTATTGTATTGTCCTCTCTGTCTGCTAGTCCGTGAGAAGATTTGTGACCTTGAGATCTGAAAATCTCTTCACAGTATCTCTTTTGGTGAGGTTGTATATAGGGTCATCCGGCCCTATCTGTCTATACCTCCACCAACGTAGAGCCTCACATTCGAAAATTATATGGATGGCTGTTTCGTCCTCCTCACCACATAATCTACATGTAGGTTCTTCTTGGAAGATCCCCATTGTGTGAAGGTGCTTTCTCAGGCCGCAGTGTCCGGTTATAAGGCCGTATTTACCCCCAGTGAATGACTAATGTCACATTTGAGGGATTGGCCGTATATTCCAGCGCCAGTACCAGTGTCCGTTTTGGAACCGTCAGTGAACCAAACTATTTCTTGTTTGGGTGTTTCCTTGAACTCTCCTTTCCAATCTATTTCGATGTAACTGGCTAGATAGGGAACACCAACTCAAATGGAGGTCGACACAAATGCTCCTCCATACAAAGAGTTTACTGAACAAGGTAGACAAAGAACTCTCAGGCTATTGAATCTCAGTAAGAAACCTTTGAAGACAGTTACCGACCTGGTGATTGGACACTGCACCCTGAGGAAACATCTGCACAAAATGGACAAAGTTAGTGAACCTGTGTGCTGGAAATGTGAACTCTATGATGAAACACCTAGTCACATACTCTGCTTCTGCGAGAACTTACAGGGACTCAGACGGAAGCACTTTGGAGGGAATACAACCATTACAACTACTGAAAATCCCTCCAGTCAAACTAGTGGCCTACATAAAAGACACAAAGCTTCTGGAATGGAAGTAGATAACATGGGAAATGGTACAAAGATTCAGTTCAAGTGCCTGGGCTGTTGAGCACAACCCAATCGAATGAATGAATCTTCCAATACAAAATGCCTTTGAGCAACCTGATCTAGGAAAGCTGCGTTAAATTTAAAATGAGTGGTTGTAGCATTTAAATAGATATGGGAAGAGTTTTGTGTGGGGGATCTCGCAAACAACAAAAAATATTGAATAAAATATCCACTGTTTTGCATAGTACAAACTATTTTTAAAATGTGGCAATATTAAGCTACTTATTATGTTTTGTTTGAAACATTTTTTGATAGTATCTGCCAATTAGATGTAATAAATTAATCAAAGCGTATACGGTGGGTGACCCTGTATGTTTCAATAGTTTAATTTGTATTTGCAAAATTTAGTGAATTTTTTTAACAAAATAAATTTAATTTATCTATTAGTTTCTAAATTCTACCGCCTATAGATCTGTTACCGTTTACTGAACAATGAGGGATTTATAAATTTTTATTTCTAAATCCTTAAGGCCAGTTGCCGAGTCAATGGAAGATTGTGAAGAAATATTCTTAGCCTAATCAAAGAAGTTTTGAGATCATTCAACAATATGTAAGGCGAGTGTGAATTTCTCACCAGGATTTTCAATTCGATTATTTTTAACCCGCTTTTATTAGCTTCGTCTGTGTGTATGTATGTCTGTCCACTCTTGTCAAGGACCCTTGACAATACAATGTCGTAATAAAATATAGTGTATACTGCTTTAGCTATTTCTTCATAGATGGCGCCAGGATGTTGTTTTTTAAAAATCACGTTTGTTGTACCTATAGGAGCTCCCTTAAATATTTATTTTACTCTTTTTTTAGTATTTGTTTTTATAGCGGCAACAGAAATACATAATCTGTGAAAATTTCAACAGTCTAACTATTACGGTTCATGAGATACAGCCTGGTGAAAGACGACCAGGCAGACAGGACAGACAGCTAAGTCTTAGTAATATGGTCCATTTTTTACTCTCCGGGTACGGAACCCTAAAAAAGTGATAAAACGCTTCTTTTTCCATGTATTTGATTGAAACAGCCTTTTTACTTTTTGAAGCAAATTAAAGGGATTTCTAACAAAGTGTGAATAATCCTGGTTGTCGAGAGTTTAATTGTATTTTATAAATCCCGGTAGCCAGATATGCTGTATAACAGTTGTCTACGCACGTACGTTGATTTTTTCTGTTTTTTTCTATATTACAATTTTTCAAAATATAATTTTCAATTTCTATTAATAATTCAAATACATACAACATTCTAGTTGCTTAACCTGTCGTCGTGGCAAAAAGAAACTGCGCGACATATATGCGCGACGAGAGAGACAGTGTATCGCCTAAAAACCGTTGAAGAGAACGGCACAATTTCGTTGAGTATTAAAATTTTCTTAGTGATTTTCGCACAAAATTAATAATTTCGAAAAACAGTTTTTCAAAACCAATTTTAGAATTAGTTTGGGTAGTGTAGAAGACTCACATACCAAAGTAAGTCGCAGTGGGAGCTCCCAAAACAACAGCGAACCAGCAATTCAGGTGAGCACCATTAGATTTTGTATGTGTGAAAATATTCATCATAAGTAAATTACCTTTCTTTAAATGAGCACGTAATTGCCTACAAGAAAATCGAAGGTTTTGCGTCGTGCGTGTTCAGCAGTTCTTACAGCCTTTCTTACAGAAATAAAACACACTTGATAAAAATAATAATATTTTAATTTTAAATATCGAAATAAATATTGTCGTAAAAACCTATGTACAATGTAGGTTATAAGTACAAATATATTTTGGCAGCTTCCAAGAACAATAACCTGGAATAAGAGCTGAAAATGTAGGAACTCGGAAAGTAGAAAAAAACGACCGATCAATCGTTATCGTCTTTCTTTTTCCTAAGTTTGCCTTCTCTTTGAATTGTCCTAGTTACTAAATCGACGCACTCAGATGTGGATGGCTCACTATCATTATCTTCATTTATAATAGAAGATAGTGTCATTATATACGAACAAGCTATCCTTAAAACGGATAATTTGGAAAGTTTTTGATTGTGGGAGTAAGAAGGTACCGATCGTCTAAGCGTATCAAAAGCAGCACTGATTGTATGTACCCTGGTTCGTTCCCTTGCGTTCGCTTCTATCCTTCTTTCTCTCGTCATGTTTTTATAATTGCGCTGTTCCTTCCGATGTATTTCTGAGGATCTTTTACTGGTACTCGGAATAGAATTCTGTAGAGGCGGAAAAATCTCCGTCGATTCAAGGATTAATCTGTCAGTTTCAGCGTTAGAGATACTTTGGATTTGCGGGTGGATAGGAACACGTATTTCTTCGTTTTTAGGCACTTCTTCTCTTTTTTTCACCAAAGGAACTGGTTCAGTCGTTGGATAAAATTGAATTGGGGATGGTGGTCGAAAGTATGGTCCAAAGTTGGATTCTACTTTTTCTTCTAACCTAGCTTGGCACTCCGTTTTTGGTAACTTTAAATTGGCTGGTTCTTCCGTTTTTATACATACCGTTTCTTTTTTAACTTTAATGGTATCTATTTTTTTGGGTGTCGGACTCCACGGTCGAAATGGATGACTTTCGTTGATTTCCGCTTTCATTTTGAGACACATTCTCTTTTTAAGAGGACCGGTGAAAGTGTCCGTTGCAGCTCTGGGTTCTATCCTTTTTCTTTTGTTCGACAACGATATCACTGATACTTTAACCTCGACACTGTCCTCCGAACTATCTGTTGGCGAATGGATCTCGTTTTCCAAATAGTCTTCGCTGGAGCAGAATCCCATATCTTCTGATGATACAGCCATTTTGAGATCTGCAACAAACGAAATAATAATTAGCAATTGTTTACAATAAATGGAATTAATATAAATATCAATAAAATATAGTTTATTAAAATATCTTTCAAAATTGGTTAAAAGAAATAAAACTGGCGTAAAATGCATGAATGAATCGTGTCTCCTAGCGGCCAGCAATCTAAGTTCACATTACGGTATTTTTTTCTTGGGTCGTTTTTACATTCCTACACCAGGGTAAGATATTTTTTGAAATGATATATTTAAACATTTTTTTGTTTGCCACAAATTGGTGATATAGGACATAAACCTTTAATTTAAATATATACCCTATTGTCAAGAATATAATAATTCTGATTGATACATACATCATACAAATTGAGTATTAGGTATGTGAAATTATTCCTGGATGAGTATTTTTATCCTCTAGTAATTTTCTTACCAGTGCTATTCACTCTTTTGGATTAATTTTTGAAAACATATTGGTAACATCAAATGAAATGAGTTTAGAGTTATCTTGTTTTTTTTAGTTGTTAGATTAGTTCAATTGAATATTTAGGAGCGCGTTCGATAAAGCGCTCGAGTGACACTCCGGGTACGGTAAAGCGTTCGATATGTCACTCGTACTCAAAACAGGGGAAGTGTGGGCGGAGCTATACATCGAATAAGCTGTTCGAAAAGTGGAGCGTACATTACTCGAGTGCACTCAAATGTACCCATCAAAATTGATCGAGGAGATTTACTCGAAGCCTTTTTAACCTTAATCTACTGAATTATTAACTGTCATTTTATTCAGAGTTATTTTATGTATGTATCCATAAAAATTATTTTATTACTCGATTTATTATTATTATTAAATTAATAATTTGTAAGAACAAAATTATTATGGTGAGTAAATTTGTAAAATTATTTTGTTGATACTTAACAGCTGATAAAATACAGGTTATGTGCAGTAAACAGTAGTTAAAGTTTTATAATCGTTCGAAATATTACTCGATTAAATTACTCTATCCCTTCCATTAAACAAAAAATTGTCACGTGACTTTACTCTACTCGGGTAACACTCTACCCAGGGTAATAGTTTTCGAACGCGCTCTAGATGTACATCCGTAGCTGTTATATGAACAAATATAATTTTGATAGAGAAATTAATACAATTAAGCAAATAGCCACATTCAATTGTTATCCATTGCATGTAATGAATAAATAAATTAATAGAAAAGAGAAAAAAGTGGCATTACAACTAATTTTTCCTGAAAAATCCAAATGAATATGAAATTACAAAACCATCACATATGCTGGTAATATTTCAAAGATAATATCTTCAGCAACAAATACAACAATTTCTTGCAATGTAAGAAAAAAATTGTTGAATGTAAAAACAAAAATATCCCCATTAACAAAGTCTGGTATATATAAACTTAAATGTAATGCAATCTATATTGGTCAAACTTTATTGTAAATATCAGCAGATATATGTTTCCTCAGTTTCCTATATCATTGCACAGTTATACTGATCTTAAATGGAAACATATATCCAGGATAATAATACCTAATCTTTAATATTTGCAATATCATATCTTCTTTTTTCTATTCATGTATATCAAGTCAATCACAAGGTCACTATATGGTCTAGCCAAAATATTAAACATCAAGTATAGGCATCACATAAAATGTAACTTCTGTCATTCTGTCGATGATATATGTCAATATCGAAATAATTATCAATACATATCTTAGAATTTTCATTAAATAGTGGAATTAGTTAGAGACCGTTAGTTCCATTTATAACAGTAATATTATTTTTTCTGTTAAAACATTTTAAAATTATACCAATTTCGTTTTGCATTAAAGTACATGAGGTAACATGAAGAAAATCACATTAAGTAAGGTATTGAGGTCATTATAATAATAGGGTTTTAAAATAAATGTCGATCTTTATAAATAGAAAACTGAAATTAATTATCTTCTAGTTAAATTCATTACTCTTTAAACACTTAAAACAAATTTCTTGGTACGATGGGAAAGACCACAGTATAATAGTGATCTCCATGCCTAAAAACTACTATAAAGAAGTAATTATATATTTTTATTTGTTTTACAATATGAAAAATACAATAAATTACATAATTTTCATTTCAAACATACAATTTAACGCGCCATTTGTAAAGGCTGCTCTCATTGGTGTAATTCAGTATGACGTACTAGTCCCTACACGCCTATCGACCTTAAGCAGCCAATCATATAAGTTCTATTATAGTAAATCCTTACACCTGTCCATTTGTTATGGACATTTTCCAATTTTGAATTAATATGTTGATTTCAAAACGCCAGGAAATCTATTAAATACAATTTTGACACATGATAATTGTCTGCACACCGAGCCAACATCATTATTCATTGATTGCAATATACTTGAAAGGATTTCATCTCTTAGTGGTCTTCCCCTTTGAGTGAAAATATTAGTAAGACGTTTTTCACTGTAATACCAGAGGGAGAATATTTCTGAAAGGTTAGCAGTTCTGAGTCACTTCCGGTCGTTTATTCACGATTTTTATTCAACTCGACGTTATCGGAAATCTTTACAAATAAATAAAATAAAATATTTATTTTTCGCCCCACTTCCTGTAATTCAATTAAAAAGAACGCTTATATCAAATAAGTTAAAATAAATACAACTTCGATAAGATCGAGATTTTCCATGGAAAAGGATACCTAATAGTTATTTATGTAAACTTCATTACAAGATATTTGGTTTTGACTTACCAACGTGATGGATTCAATACCAAAACCCACAGCAGGTAGTCGTTAATCCGTACTCGTTTCTTCGAAAAGCGAAAAGATAGTACTTAATAGTACAAGTGCCTTAGGGGTCCGTTAATCACTGCACGAATTGCGGACAAGGGTCGGTCAGGTAAAATGAACAGGTAAAGGGTTAGTGGGTTAGGTTAGGCTAGTTGAATATTATTATGCATATTTCCATGGAATCGAAATTTATAGCCATCAATAACCAATAGTTTTTTTCCCCTTTCACTCAACATTACTTCCATTTTACCGATTTGTTAGGAGAAAAAAATCTAATTGGAAATTTAATTACATTTCTGAGAAGAAGCGTTGCGGCGGTTAAGCGGATTAGATATAATAGCCTGTCCGCAATTCGTGCGCTACCTACTCTCAACCCATCGGTTGTCCGCAGTTCATGATCACCCCTAAATTTTACCGACTAAGGATCTGTTACTGTTTGGTGTGCAATGAGGGATTTATAAACTTTTATTACAAAATCCTTAAGGCCAGATGACGAGTCAACAAAATATTGTGAAACGTTCTTTACTAAGGATAAAAAAATGTCCTATTACAGTCCAGTCTTTAAATTGATAGTCGAGGCATAGCTAAGACTAGCAAGCAGGCGAGACAGTAGAAAATTTAGCTGATTTCGTAAATAATTGATTTGACGGCAAATGACAGTTATCATCATAGTTAGCTAGTACCATAGTGACCACAGCGGACGAAAAGTACTTGACGTCAAAAATGGACGAAATTAGTACGTATTATGTAATTTTTAAAGGTCGACGAAAAATTATTTTATGGTAATTTATTCCATCTGACGTTATAATATACTCGTGTTCTAATAAAAGATGTTTGCGTATGAATATCTTGAATGAAATCTATTTTAAAATCTCGTTATGTAAGTAAATATACATCACATAAAGATATAGGGTCAGAAATTTTATTTTGTAAAAATTGTTTAAAAATTCCAAATTACTGCTAAAAATAAAATACTGTATTCAACAACACGTACGTTTTTCACAGTTTATCAGTATAGGTACCTGGTGATTCACGTAAAAATTTATATTCTAAGTATTTTTAGTGAAATATTGCTGTTTTTTTCTTCAACTATTTAATGCAATTGTTCTTTATTTACTTCTAGTATTGCCGGAAATAACAATAATTTGTTAAAATGACCATTCCCAAGTAGCAATATAAAAATTTTTTGGATTTAATTGAGGTTTAAAACAGTTTTATTATGGTAAATAAAAGTATACTGTTTTTAAGGTTACCTTGTAAATATACTACAGGCATTTACTGTTTAGCATTTAATGCTGGTTTTGATGTGTCTATTAAAAATATATAATAAGATTACTTTGTCTTAAAATAGTATTTGCCTTAACGTAGTTTTATTGCTTGGTTAGAAGCCGCTTTAAAACTAGTTAGTTTTATTAACGACTAGGAGACTGTTTGATCTTATTACGCTCTTCATCATGACTTTATAGTTTTAAAATGGCTTTTTAAAATGCTCCTAAAGTAACTATTAAAACCTGTCTTTAAATCTGTTTTACTTTTAGATTGTTTTGTAGTAGGTTTATTGTTCCTTCGTACATACATTACATGAACAAGGAGAGTGACCTGAAAATAAGTAGTCACACGTAAAGAAAACATAAATAAAATATTATTATAAACAAACAATAAGGGAACCTAGTAAAGATATATAATCAAAACATAATGTGTCTATATAAGTACACGCATTATGAAAGGTTGGATGATCACATTACATACATTAATGTTATTCGTTGTTGATAAATGCTCTGTCAGTAAATAGAACACATTAAAACTATCACATCAATCTCACTTTTGCAAATGCCATGATAAAGCTATATTAAAACTCAACAGTCTAGATTGAATCATTTTGGTTTTCGCTAAGACCAACTGCACTTCGTGTTGTCAACAATAAAACTAAAATCATCCCCTCTCCTCGAGTGTTTCAGATAAAGCCACGTCATTTTGTCCCAAACAGTTGTGTACCCAGTTTATTACAGAGCAATATTAATTAAAAATAAGACTGGTTAGGTTAGTTAAAATAAGACTGAAAGCGATTGATAAACCTGTACAAAATATATTAACAATTACTATGGAAGACATAAACCTTATATTAAATGTAAGCGCACTGGCCATTTAAAAAAAAGTGAGAAAGTTAATAGCGCTCTAGAAATGGTATTAAATCCAAATACATTGAAACCATTTGATTTTATAGTTGCTTTATGATAGACTAAATAGTTTTATTCAATTCCCGGTAATTTTTTAGATATGTTTAGGCCCCCATAAAAAGACAAATCAATTAATTAAGAGAGTAATTTCGATATATTTTAAAACGTATTTAAAGTGGTTTTAAATGAATCTTAACGGAAGTCTTAAAACCAGTTATTCAAGGTAATAATGATTCATGAGGGTTTTTATTTTTGGTTTTAAAGACCTGTTTCAGGGTGGGCCCTTTCATGCTGAAGGCGGATTTAAAACAACCTTAAGACTTCTTTTAAAACCAACTGGTTCCATTTACTGTTTTATTATAGTTTTAAAGCAACCTTGTAATACTGAATAAAACCGTTTCGTGCTACTTGGGATAACCACAACAGATGGAACCATATTCCGATATAATTAAAAATGTCCACAATTTTAGCCCAGCATCAAAGCTGAAATTTGCTAAATAATGTATAACTGTAGTAGTCCCTACGGGGGTTTCCAGAACACAATTTAATAGAAATAAACGAAATAGCATTGGAAATATCTTGTAGAGCTAGATCGAAGATAGCCTTGGGGAACTACGACCAAGTATGGTCAAAACATTGCACAAAGAGCATAGACAGGTGCCCTGACAGAACTCTGGGCACTTAAAAAGACAGAATCCTTGGGCACAGCCACTAGGAGCCTGCTGGATAGAAGAGGGACACTTACCTAAACTGAAGCCTGTGGATATTCTAAAATTCCTTCAAGGAATAGGTCAAGAGAAGCTGCTGGTCTCCGAGACATTCAGGAACTTAAAAATGGGGAATAATTGATTTATAATGTATCTTAGAAACTATAATTGATTGAAGAAACTGATGGAGTTTTTGGAAGTAGCAGATTAAAAATATCCAAACATCCTACAAATTAATTTAAATAAGACAGGAAGTAGTTTTCGAGAAAAAAATTTGCGACCATGAATCATTTAAGATGTTTACAATGCGCTAACATATTTTTCCAAATTCCCAAACAAATCGTTCAACCCACACTCTCTCATAAACCAAAAATAATATCCCGACTCTCCTACAACTATTTTTAGGATTCGGAATTCTAAAAAAATCACGTGAAATTCCCAACCGCCTCCGTTATTTTTCGATAAATTCAATAAAGATGGTTTTTAATAGAATTGGATGGCGAACTATTTTTCAGGAAAATAAACATTCGGCTGTTATAAATGGAATCGGCCATCAAAATAAAACTTACATGTATACAGATTGAATCATTTGTATGGAATTTATGTTTTTAACAGCTGCCGATATACGTAAGAGTATTATTATAATGTAATATATTACTACCTCAAATAATAACTAAGAAACATCAATGAAAATAATGGTAATGACTTCGTGGCGATATAATACATAATTGCAACTGAGATCCACAGCAATTAATTAAGACCACATCATTAACTTATTCACTTATTTGATAATTACCCACGACAACCTCCTTTCTATGCTAAACAAGCATCCCTATCCCAATTTTTCATAAATACGTCGCTTTGGCTTTACCCTATAGCTTGGCCATTACAAAAAAAACTGTTTGTTTGATTTATCAGCAGTCCTCGTCAAACTGGCGACGACCGTACTACAAGATTTCATGGCGTTCTACGATGAATGGAATTCGAAGTACCAACAGCCCCTTCTGTCCATTCTGTAATTGTGCAAGTTGGTCTGAAAAACTAACCTGCAGTATTTGGTACTGCTGATTAAAGTAAAAACACAAATAACTAGACGGTTTGACAGAAAATTGATCCCTTATAAAAATTGTATCGAACGTTCTCGCTAGATGAAAATGTTTATTAATAAATTGATCCCTCATAAAAATTGTATCGTACGCCCATGCGTTTTGCTAATAAACTGATACCTCAATAAAATTGTATCGTACGTACACGATCTTGATATTTTTACAAATAAATTAATCTCTTATACAAATTTTATCGTACGCCTATGCTAGATTTAAATTTTCGTTAATAGATTGACACACATATATTCACAGAATTCATATAGCGTGACGATGACGCGAAATCCATGATTTCTCTTCACAAAAAAAAGTGCTCAACGTGCCTAAAGAAGTGTTCAGATCAAAAAAGTAATTCAAACCTATCAAATGGAAGGGTTTGTTGAGAAGGTCGCAAAAATGTATTTTTTATACTTTCAAACTAAATATTTTAGTTATATTATGGTCTCCAAGAAAATGAAGAACGCTGCTAAAGCTGTCGATTTAGATTTTGAATTTGGCAGTGTAAAAGCCATCAATCCACAATTGGTCGATACAGTTGGGAAATAAATGTAACCTCGCAATATGAGTAGATATACTATAGGGATTCTGGACCACTACTTCAAAAATCTCCGCTGGTGGCGCTGAGAGCGGCGTTGGCGGCGTTCCGCGGCGTTGGCCGCCATTTTTAGTCCTCTTTTTAAAACTCTCAAATAATTTAATTAAAAAACTTTAACTCGGGTGTGGATCGAACCCCGAACCTACGCGCTTATAGCAATGCATCTAACATAGTCCGCCACGATCTCTCATACATAACATTGTCGAAGAAAAGTATATTACGTGAGCGCGCACCGTACGCTGGCGGGTAGGAGTCTCGGTGGCGACATCTACATGCGGGTAGTCTATGGGCCGGTGGCCTGCGGGTAGGAGTCTGCCGCGGGAGTCTGTCCGCCATTTTTTATCCATGCGCGCGGGGCGATCAAAATCAAATTGTACAAAAATCACATTATCATTATCATGATTAATCGTATTTTTGTACGGGCGTATATCACAAAAGGACCGTGAAAGGCAGGTCAGCACCCTCGTGTCATCCAATCATAGCAAACTCGAAAGGTATTAACGGCTATTCGTGAATCATATACAGGGCGGAGTATCTTTGAATGGTAGGACTTAAGCAAACAATAAGGTATTAACGGCTATTCGTGAATCATATACAGGGCGGAGTATGGTAGGTCGACTTTAGCAAACGATAAGGTAACTTTTTTGTGTCAACCCCAAGTGTTACGTCGTCACGTGGTACATCGCCACGTGGTACGTCGTCACGTGGTACGTCGTCACGTGGTACGTCACGTCGTCACGTCACGTCACGTCGTCACGTGGTACGTCGTCACGTCACGTCACGTTGGAGGGAAGCTTCGAAACATTACATTGGCGAGACATTTCTTGTGAGGTTATGAAGTCGGATTGTGGCGAAGTCGTCAGACGTGGAGCAGACTTCGTATAAACTGGATGTCCCGCAAATTACTTATCCATTAAGACGTATCCAACCATGTTCAACAAAACCGAAGAGAATATGGAAAATGAGATTTATAATGTCTTCACCATGACATGTCTAATATTAATATCTGTCTTGGTTTTAATTTTAAAAATTATTTTAAAAATTGTAAAACGAAAATTTGTATCTTCATGCAATATAAAAGTTGATGAATATACAGAGTGTTTCAATAAAAACCCAACGTTTCTGTAAAAAACTTTATTTATAATGGTAATACAGTATTTGAAAACCAGTGGCCGTACAAAGGAGACACATATTATAAATTCAGCGAATATACAAAGAAGGTTATGGAAGCTGGAAAATTTAATTGGAACTGGTTTGGAATACCGTATCCCAATGAAGGATTAAAAGAACAACTAAAGAATTTACTTAGCAAAATTATATCTTTTTATGAATAAATCAATATGTTTTCCTAGGTAACTGATTTAATTAAATTCCTATTTCTCCCAATCTTATGACATGAATGTAGGAAAAATAAAATAAAAAATGAATTATATTATATATATATTTATGATGAACAATAACTATAAAACTTACACATCTTAAAAGTCTAAATTACAAAATTTGATTGAACCGACAAAAGATTAATATATTTATGATAAACAATAACTATAAAACTTACACATCTTAAAAGTCTAAGTCACAAAATTTGATCGAACCGACAAAAGATTGAATTATAAAAATGAAAACAAAAGAATGAATTAAAAAATACTAGAATCCATCAAAATGGTCAATATCGCTATCACTATCATATGTTCCCCTAAATCTGAGAGTTCTAGGAGAATTATGAAGTTTCGCAATACAAGAATCTTTATCATTTGTTTCAAAAAGTACTGTTCTATAACAACTTTGACACCACCAATCTTTATTGTGGTACAAGTCGCGAATTATATCTTCTGACTCGCAAACATCATGATAATGATCGTTGATTACAATCAAATGTTTCCTCAATCTTTTATGACATCCTTTTATGCTATCAAAACATTCTTTACAAACATATATGTTATATCTATCAATCCTATAATAGTTAACCCATACACAATATTCAGACTCGTCTTCAAATATGTAGCCCCAGTCAGATCTAGCAAGTACAGCATTTCGGTCTTTGTACAGAATATCTCGTGAACAATGAACAAAATTGAGATTTCTGCAAAAGCGTGACTGATCATTTTTAGCAGTTTTATTCAAAAACCTCCACTTGTATTCCGCAAATTTTTTTGCGATTTGTTTGGTAAGAGTCCATGGTAATTTTGATGATTCGAAAAAATCTGCTAGACATTCTATATTCTCACAAATTATTTTTATACAGTTTTCACTCAATGTATTCATATCTAAAACAATAAGAGTACATTTTTTATATACATATACTCATCAAAAATTGCAATATTACTCAGTGTTACTTAATTTGTAATGACCCCAAGGAAGCGTATCAAACGACTCGGGAATTAGCGACCGCTTATCATCTTCAGGAGAAAGACCCACTTTCTTTTGTTCAATGCTGAAAACGTTATGTGCATAGGACCGAATTGTGTTTTGGAAAATGTACTTCGACTCCCAGTTTTTTAAACAGTTCAAGTAATCTTCGAAAGTAATTTTATTTTTTACAACATTTTTCTTTACCCCCTTAGATTTTTTCACTATTTTCCCACCCTTAACTTTAAAAGCATACATTTTTGAACGTAGCCCTATGAAATGCGTCATAATAGAACCATTACATTCATCTTTCATCAAACCTAACACCTTTTTGTTTGCTAACGGAATGTTAAAGTGATTACCCTCCGCATAATCACTCGTATCAAACATGTGTATATCATCCTTTATCACTTCTTCGTATACGTCATTACAATGAAGTTCATACGTGAAACTATCTGTATCTGTATACATTAATTTACAATTTTTTTTTCCCAATTTAGGGATGATGTATGAATAATGGAAGTCATACATACAAGTTTTTGAAATGTCTAAAATGACCATCCCAATGTACAGGGGCTTATTGAAAACGAGATTACTCTTTTTTAATTCTATTGCAACTAAATTTTCCTCAAAAATTGTTCTAGAATGAAACCAAGGACTAGCAATCAAGTTTTTAGCTCCATAACGTCCCAAATATGATCTTGATAATTTCACCACTCTATGATTCCGTATATTTTCCATGGTTTTACCAAACACCGCGTTATTCATCAATTTATACAAATTTTTTGCAAAAGCTGTAGTAGCTTCCGTTCTTAGTTTAGTATTTAAAGCGATGTAGGGTTTTAGCCATGCAGCTTGTTTAAATTTTAAAATTCTATGTATTTTTGTTAAAATTAAACCATTTGCTAAAGCTTGTTTTAAATTTCGATAGTGTAAGATATAATTATGTTTATTGTGTAGGGTAGCCATGAGTTTTTTTAATTTTGAATTGGGAGGCGTTTTGTGTTCAGGACAAAAAGGAAAATCTTGATGTAGATCGTGTAGCTCCTTAGGGTACTCCAGGTCTACCTCAAGAATGTACCCCTCTGGAGAGTCGTCTGCAATTTGATTGATATCAATGTTCGTGTTATCTTCCCATTTGAAGTCTGCATAAGGGAGGAATTCTGACATCGCCCACCCGTACAGGTTGTTTATGTCCAGGTGTAGGAGGTACTTGGAGGGTTTTTGAGGATCATACTCCTCCTCCATGTATTTATTGTTGGCTTCGGAATATCGATTTGAGCAAACAGATATGCCTCCCCGAATACCCCTCTCAATAAACATAATCATATCAATATCTTTAAGTAATTCTAATTTTATTTTAGTATACTTCAACATAGCATCCCACGTATACCCAGGAAGAGTATAGTACCATGCAGGATCTAGCTGATACGTTTGCAAACAATTACTTCGTAACTGCTCAAAAACGTCTGCTAATAACAGTATGTCTGTTTTCATATATAGTTGACTATACTCTCCCAGGCTAGCGGTATCAAAATACTCCCAAACATTTTTTGCATGACTATATTGTTCCATGGAAATATTCGAATCATAAAGTCTATTGTAAAAATTTTCAATAGACGGTAATTCCACGTCGTTGAGCTTTTCTATACAATCGATGTAATCGTATGGAAAAACCCCTTTTTTCATCAAAAGTTTCAGTTTTTGGTTATTTAAATCATGAAACTCGTGTTTTAAATTTTTAAAATCATCCTCCTTCAGTGTAGATACCAGTTCGTCTAGACTTGCTCCCATAAATCTAAAGGAGTCTATGAACCTAAACTTGATGTTAGTTTCAGAGTCATGTAGGGTAAAACTTATATATTTTTCCTTATTTATTGGTAGTATGGAAACCTTACCACGTTTTGCAATTTCCTTAATAACAAAATGTAAGTCGTAGCCGCTCAAGTTATGCATGATGATTGGAACAACAAAGACTTTTTTAAAATTCAAATTGCATGCTTGATGGGCGTATCCACGAAATTCCCCAGTGAAATGATTATGATCTCTAACGACTATATCTTTATCTGTAAATTCATGTTCACAAATGTGACAATTTAGTGCATTTACCAAGTTAGGTGTACCACCAAGGGGTATTATATCTAAAATTTTGGACTGAACAAATTTTGCTACATCAGTTAACTGATTGGTAAACCAATCTATGCAGTCTTCACCCTGATGATATTTATAATATGAAAGCTGATCATCGTAAGCACATTTTAAATAATAGCCTGCAGAAAAAGCTACGTGTTGTTGATATTTTTTAGTTTTATCTGTTTTTTGTTGATCTGTATAAGCCTTTAGTATAGATTCTAAATCACTATAAATAACAAAGGGACATTTCTGCTTATAAATAAAATTTTTAAATTCAATGTGAGTATAATTGGGAAAAGAAATTTTTGACTCATTCATATTTTTACAAACACTTTCATGCTTATCCAAAATTTGCTTACTATGAAAATAGTTCAAACACCTATCGCAAATAAATTTTTTATTCCTAGATCTATTAAGTTGAGATGAAATTAATCTAGATAAATCTTTTATCCAACAATAGTGGTACTTAATGTTTTCATTCGTATCGTCTACAGGAGGTGCATCATAATCATTTAACTTAGGATAATACTTGGATTGTAACAGCAATAGATTAACATGTCTTTCAAGTTTATTTTTAGTTAATCTTGTGGTAACTACTGTATAAAATGTAGATTTATTCGATTGATTTAGTTCTAAAGAGTATACGTTTACTGATATATTATTTAATTTTTCAAATTTTGTAATTTGGGTTAGTGGCATTTTAACATCTAAACCCTTTGTATTTAGAACTTCAGAGTAATGTGGATACGATGAAGTACGATTACTATGTTTAGTAGCAGGATTTAAAAAACTGTTTACTGCCCAGTAAAAACAAGCTTGGTCCATATTGCAAACGTTTACAATTGCCTTCTTTCGAGAAATTGGTTCTGGTAGTGGAACGAAGGACGAGCCAGCCCCCATTTCATATTTGTTTATTGCAACTTCCAAAAAAATTATTCGAGATAATGCCCACCCGCTTTCTTTTTCAGCAAATTCTGATAAACTGTTTAAAATAGGATCAATAATATTTATACTAAACCAATCATATAAATCATCTCCAATGGCCAATACAACATTGGGAGTACTAAAATATTTGCGGTCTACTAACTCCTCGTCTTTTGGATGCTTAATAAAATCCCCACAAAAGGTGGTGTTCACTTTTAAAATTTGCGTTTTCTTGAGAACTAATGAAATCTTGTTTTTAAAAATTTTGAAAGCATCTGTAAAGAATGCATTCATATCTTTATGTAACAAGTTTATAATAACTCCTGTTTTTAATCGACTTTCAAATGCAGCATTAATGTTTTCCCACTTGACCCCATTACTAGATTTCTCAAGTCCTTCACCCACATGATTCCCTTTTATTAAACATCGCATGCGCTTCAAATGGGCTATTTTTGTATGAATTTTATTTTTTACTCCGATCGAAAACTTGAAACATTTCAAAGCTTGATTACATTTTCTGAGATGTTTATTAATCAGTAAAATCCATTTGTTTCCATTTGAAAAGGTTTGAATTTTGCTTAGAGAATTTAAAATTTCATCAACTTGCTGTAGAGTAACACTGAAGTTCGACATTATTGAGTATATGCACAAAAAATGTACTCACCAGCTTTCTAAAGTTGTCTTCGACTGCGTGTACTTCTCCAAATTTTGTTAAGTTGTCCTCAGCAGGTCGCTTCCAAATTTTGTGTAATATGAGCTATATCGTGACTGCGGATGTGTACTTCTGAATGTCCTCAGTCGGTTCAATCAAATTTTGCGAATGTGTTGCTGAAACAAAAAATAATAAAATGTTTTTAAAACAGAATCACACATGATAAATAATCAGCAAAATTTTAAAAAATCTTACCGTTTAATTGTTTTCTTCTATTTTAAATAGTGTCCTGGGGCGGTATCCACTAGAAATATTCTGTAGCCCCAAAAACACCAAACTATAGCTCCCCTTGTTTATATCTGCGATATATTTCTTGTATTTTTCCACTACCCTTTGGGGGAGAAAAGTTACATTATCTTCTAATTCGACTAATATAGCTTCTCCAAATTTTGATTGAACTACTTTAACTTTTACAATTTTCTGGGGGACGTTTTCCGGAATTTCTTTCAGCTTCCTAATGGGTTTGTTCTCTACCCCTGTGGAAGTAGAGAAGGTGTTTAGTTCATTGATAAAACTCATCTGAAATGATAAATGTTGTTGTACCAGTCTGCAAAGAGTTTCCCCCCCAAATAAATTTATAGCAAATAAAACTTTTCCAAAATATTCGAAATAGTTTTATCTTTGCAAATATTAAATGTAAAAGAGCTGGAATTTAAAAAATGAAACTTACTATTGTTCAAAAAACTTCACTAGAAGAAACTATTGTAGCTTTCAAGATGCACACTCGCGTAGCTTTCAAGATGTACACTCGTCGATTATTGATATGGAACTGCCGCTATCGTGCTGTCAGAGCATATTTATATTGTTTTGAAATATTTTTTATCGACTTCACGAAGTTATGGTAGACTAATTAACTTTGTAGAATTTCATCTCAACAACTAACAGATGCTAATATTACACATGTCATGGTAAAACACATTGATTTCGTTCCACATTAATTTGGGGGCGTTAACATCATAACTGTCTCGATTACAACAAATGTGACATAATTATCGTGTTCTCAGAGCTTATTTATATCGTTTTGAAATATTTTTTATCAACTTCACGAAGTTATGGTAGACTAATTAACTTTGTAGAATTTCATATCAACAACTAACAGATGCTAATATTGCACATGTCATGGTAAAATACATTGATTTCATTCCCACACCAATTTGGAGGGCGTTAACATCATAACGGTCTCGATTACGACAGATGTGTCATAATTGTCGTGTTCTTGTTTTTTTTTTGTCGTCGGTTGGGGAGAGAAGAAAACACACAAACACATATAACTATTTATTCAAATCATTGATGACTTTGAGTTTATAAAAGTATACAAATTCTCTAAGAGCATTGTTTAACATATCGTTTGGTGTTATGGAACAAAATGCATATAAAATTTGTAGAGAGCTTTCGGGGGTGATATTTTTACAGAAATCCAAAACATTATAATAATATTGACAAAAATCCAAATTTTCCAACACCGATATACGTTGTATAATCAAATTATTTACTTCTAAAATTTGGGATACTTCTTCTTCATCCATGTAATACTCAACGTCATGTTTTCTAACAAAAATTATCTTACAATCATCGTAAATTAATGGGGTAATGGTACAGTACTCTCCACATGGAATCGAATCAGGTTTGAACTCGTCTCCGGTACGAAATAAATTCATCTGTTGCGTCATTATTGAAATAAAGTTCTGCCATTCGTAAGTGCTGAAAGATATTTTGCTACACTTTAGCTGTTGGGATAGAATAACAGCAGGCGTAAATGATCTTGCCGGACTAATTCCACATTTTACTTCATAACCGGAAATTGTATATTGTGTTAAAAGTAGGTATACATTTTCGGACTTTGCAGAAGTTTCATAATTTTCCAAAATTCTATCCAATTCTGTACTGCAGTCAGATGAACTGGATTCGAAGTAACTGGAAGAAGAAGAAGAATAGTCACTATCTTGAAAAGTCATGTTGCTAACTAAGCTCAAGTACTGGAGCGCTCTTCAATTTATAGTTTTCGTTCTTTGCGGTCAGCCATCTTCTTCGGTATTCATACGCAACGAAGCGAAAAGTAGTGCTACAAAACGGCCTTGTTTTCAATCCAACTGTTGTGTTTTTTGTCTAGTCCGAGCCATTTCACATACATTTTGTTGCCCTTTCTTCTGAGAACTTTTTCCACCAAGTAAATGTCTGAATTCGATGTTTTCTGTAGTTCTTCATCGTAGAAGCAGCCGCTGATTGGTGTACCTTGCATGTCTTCGAGTAAATACGTAGCAGGATTGGTAATTTTAACTTTGGTGATTTTGAATAGTTCTGTAGTCCAATTGGGTGTATATCCTTTTTCAAAGACATGTTTTGCCTTGGATATGCGCACAATGTCGCCAACTTTAAATTTTCGTGGACCGGCTATCTTTAAATGACTATAGGTGTTATCCAAAATAGATTTTTCGTTGGATTTGTTGACTTGAGAAGGCTTATATTTTGTTGTGGAATGTTTTGTATTGTTATAGTTTTGAGTAATTTCAGGCAGAATGTCTATCCATTTGTGGGTACCATTTAAACTGAAATACTTGTAGAGTTTCGATTTCAAAGTTCTTATAACACGTTCTGCCATAGAAGCTTTCATCGTACTAAATACGCTATAATGATTTATACTGTGTTTTTTCATTAAATTTTGAAATTTGCTATTGTAAAATTCCTTCCCCTGATCGGATTGCAGATTTTTCGGTGTTCGTCGTGTGTGAGCGAGAATATCCGAGAATGCTCTAGTGATTTCCTCACCATTCTTCGTCTTTAGTGAACGTGTCCAAAGAAATTTTGAGAAGCAATCAATAACGACCAGTATCATTTTATAATTTTTATTTTGAGAGGCATGAGCACGTATGTCCAATAAGTCTAATTGCCAAAGATCAAACAACCCCTTGATTATAGTACGTCTTCGAGGGAATTTTCTCCGAATCGGTTTATGCAGCTCATTTACGAGTTGAATCTTTTCCTTGGAGTGCATATTATGGTTTACTACCGGCCAGTTTCAGCTCCAGACTGTGAATGTGGTTATGGTTATTCGTAGCCATAGCCTTAATATTGTTCACTATACCTGAAATATTACTTTTCAAATCAGAGATGGCTATGTTATTTTCTGCAAATTCTTTTTTCAATTCACGTATACTTGCATTCGTAGAAGCGGTCAATTCTTTTCGAATAAAGACTTTTGTTGCGGCAATTGATTCATCAACGTATTTCTTTGTAGCCATATCCCTACCTGCTACAGGGGGACTTCGCGAAATAAATGTATCAATTTCGTTAGTTTTATTTTGTAGATTGGTAATACTCCCCTGTAATAGGGGAATTTCAGTGCTATAAAGCTCATTTATTCCGTTAAATCCTGCTGTTAAATCCTTTATATCATGATCATGTAGCTGTAGCACTACACCATGTGTTTGAATTAATGACGAGTTGATAGTATGCAATTGCTCGTCAACATATTTTTTTGTTGCAGCGTCACTATTTGTGGTCGGTTCCTTTACATTACAAATTTTCACATTTTCAATGTCAATATTACCGTCCGGTGTATGAGGAAACGTGATTTTTGTTGGTAAACGCGCATAGGGTGTTTGATGTCTATGTCCGAATTTATCGACAGGCATAATTGAAATGAACAAGTTTCAGCCTGTCATTCTATTATATTAGCCTCTTTGAGCTCATTGATAATTGCTACTATTTCGTTGTCGTGTGACGTATTACCTGCCTCTTTTGAAGCAATCAACAACTTCAAACGATCCACTAATTCATTGGGATCGTCCCAATAAATATATTCCATGGGATCTTCGTTGTATATCAAACGAGAATCGAGAACGTTTCCTCCACTTTTTGGTGATGTTATTTTTGCGGGGCCATCTATCAGGTGCTGATGCGTTCGAGTAGAGGGACGTCTTGATTCCGTATCAGTTCTAAACAGAGGTTTGATGATATTGTGATATTTGTAAGTGCTCGAACCCTTGAGACGGTTTAGTGTATCTCGATGAACCCCAGTATAATCTAGAAGAATTTTATATGCTTCTAAATCCTGCGAGGTATAGCCTTCTGGGTCGTTGTAGAATAAAAGCTGATACATGCCCGGTGTTCCAATCACGTACCCACCTTGTTTGTTTTTTTCTGGTAGAATGTTGATATTGTTGCTTTTTTTGTCAAATGCAATTCTACGCATACCTAAACTCCAACCGAGTTCATCATTGTAGATTGGACCATAATTTCTATCGATTCTTCCGTTACCTTGGAAATAATCTTCAATATACGATTGAGTAATTTTGGGATATTGATCTAAATACTCTTCAATGGATTCTTGTGAAATTTCAGAACGCATTATTTCAGGAGATTCGGACATTGGAATACTCTCCGCTTCATCGGATTCGAGGGGTTCTTCTTTGTTCATTTCTTCTTTTGGATGTAAATTTGTAATCGTTTTTTGTAGTGTCTTTGAGGACTGCACAATTTCTTCAAGTGGCTTGGATATTGGCTTGAATAGTTTATTAATAGACTCATCTTGCTCTGATTTACCCAATTTCAGCGCCAAGTATTTTTACGAATTGATCTAGCAAGTTCAGATACTTTTTTCTTGCGCAATGCAGTAGCAACCTTATCATCAGACATATTGGTGCAGACTGAAGTACAGCTTACAATTTTATATATTTATCGAATCCTTTGCGATACCTTCCATCATTAAGTGGGAAATCCTTCATAATTACCAAAGTACCATAGTGGTCAGACCAACACATTGAACACACATTTTTAAATGTGTCAAATGTCATGTCTGGAGATACGTGTTCGTCAAATATATGTTTCAAGTTCACCTCATCTTGCTTGAATAACACAACTAGATTACAATTGTCACGTATAAGCTGTTTCGGTATTTTTGAGTATGTTTGACAAAGATATGCGGCATCAATATCTTTATGTCTGCACATGGAGTAGTATTCACGAATTTTCTGCTGGCCGTCACATGCCACGTCATCGAATAAAAAGACAGAATTCGGTCGAGCGTTATCTGGACTAATTATTTCCTCATTGTCTTTAAATGGAAAATACCCAACACCCTTGACTTGTGCTATCACTTCTTGCAACAATTGATACTTCGGCTGGAATAATGATTTTGAATAAACATAAACGTTTTTGAATTTCACGCCATTTGGATTGAATAGGAGCGCCATCACGGCATTCGTTTTTCCACACCCGCTGGGACCGCATATAATGGCACGGAAAGAATTTGGCA
Source organism: Lochmaea capreae (assembly GCA_949126875.1). Taxonomy (NCBI): domain Eukaryota; kingdom Metazoa; phylum Arthropoda; class Insecta; order Coleoptera; family Chrysomelidae; genus Lochmaea; species Lochmaea capreae. The sequence continues at coordinate 4,761,464 of OX421409.1, forward strand.
ACAATTTACCATGTTTGCCGATCGATGGCGTTGAGGTGAAATCCAGATTTTCAATGGGTATCGTCTGTTCTTGTTGAATTATTTTCATTGTGTGTGTCATTTTTCGTAGTACTATTCTTTAAATATAGATGTCACCACTTACGCGTATCAGTCTTAATGTTGGTGTTTGAAGGAGAAGGTCTCTTGAATTCTCTCATCAATAAACTACCTATTGAACTTCACTTACCTAGCTATCAGTACTGTGGGCGTAAGTACTCTCCCCCACCCCTTTTGTAAAAAATTAATTTGTTTTTTGGTAGCCGGTACAAAATTGGAAAAACGTCTTGATCGTGGAGATCCAGGCATCAATCCCTTGGACACAGCTTGTAAACAACACGATATTTCTTACTGGAAGAATAAGTCTCTCGAAGAACGGCACAAAGCCGATCAGATACTTGAAGATAAAGCTTGGGCTCGCGTCAAATCAAAAGACGCTTCACTGGGAGAGAAAACTGCTGCATTACTTGTGACAGGCGGAATGAAGTTGAAAAGAAAGCTGGGAATGGGATGTCGTCGCAAACGTCGTTCCTTGCATCGAGATGTCATTCTAAAAGTGGGAAAGTCCTTGAAGCAAGGGACATCTTTGAAAGACACTGCAACGTTTGCCTTACGAGCAGCCAAAGCACTTATTAAAGAATTTGGTGGGAAAAAAGAAGTCGAGGTTCCTCGAGTAATACCTGTAGCGAAATCCGGAGGTTTCCTGCCACTTATCCCTTTGTTTGCTGGCCTTTCGGCACTTGGAGCTTTGTCAGGTGGTGCTGCTGGGATTGCTAAAACTGTTATTGACGCAAAGCATGCGCAAAAGAAATTGGAAGAAGATGTACGTCATAATAAGGCGATGGAACGTGTAGGATCTGGTCTGTATCTGAAAAAGTACCCAAAAGGCGGTTTTGGATTGTATTTAAAAAAAAACTTATAAAGCTACCCAATCACGCATTAACCGACTTTGACATAACACATTACGCAAAATTACTTAAAATACCACATTTTCGAGGAGTTTTCATGCGAGACACTCTCCCCAAAAACGGCCCCCGAAAACAGGAATGCGCAGTGGTTAATTTGGATACCTCTAAAAATAGTGGAAGTCATTGGGTAGCTTACAGAAAGATAAACAACAATGTAGAGTATTTCGATTCATTTGGTAACTTGAAGCCCCCGAAAGAAGTTGTTAAATATTTGGGAAAGAGCGCGCGAATTTTCTACAACAATACACAATATCAAAACTACGATCAAATCAATTGCGGTCATTTGTGTTTGAAATTTCTACAACAATGACGGAACTATTACTACAACATATCTATCATGGAAAAACATTGAGTAGTTTCACTGCCGAAGAACTAAAGCACTTTCCCATTGAATATCTAATAGAGTGTGTAAGACCTTCGGAATTGCTTGATATTTGGCATAAGCTTCCCATTGAATATCGAGCAAATTTTGAACTACAAATACGATTGCCTTGTTTCATCCATTACAATCGACCTGATTGGACGACGCATTGTGACGGGCCTCCGAGTTCACAAGCCACTTGTTTTCTTTGTAAACAAACAATAAAAAATGATATTTAAATTCAAACATGTCTCGAATTTTATTAGTCATCATGTCACAGTTGCTGCGAGTTAACAGCACCAATCACGTGTTTACCTTTCAGCCTCCTACTCCTATTGTACTTGATCCCAAGAATGCTTATGAAATAGCTCTAAGATCTTTTCATTCGTATCACAGTATACCAAACATTGAAAATTGTACGTTTTACTACTATGATGCTGAAGACGACCTGCAAAGTTTTAATTTTCCCACAGGGTGTTATGAAATTGCTGATCTTGAATCGTTCATCAACGATAAATTGGGTGCGAAAAATTCAACGGTATTTTCACTAAAACCCAATCACAATACGTTGAAATGTGAAATTTCCAGTAGATACAAAATTTCCTTTATACAAACTGATAGTCTTGGGAAAATATTGGGATTTTCATCGAAAATACTCGACGCCAACAAAATGCACTCTTCAGATCTCCCCGTCGAAATCATTAAAGTATCCAGTATCCGTTTCGATTGTAACATTACCACTGGAGCCTTCGATGCAAACAGACCTGCTCATACTATTTACGAATTCGTCATACAAGTAGATCCTGGATATTCCATCGACGAAATTCCTCATAATTTGCTTTACTTACCTGTTATACCACAACGTGAAATAACCAACATTACCGTTATTGCCTTAGACCAAGACGGTCGACCTATAAACTTTAGAGGTGAATTGAGTACGTTGATATTAGAGCTTAGAGCACGAAGCAGATGGGACTAATAATCAATCATAAAAGACAGTCTGCAGAGCTTTCAACTTCATTAGCTAAGCAATCACCAAAGCTAAAACATCTCACGTTCGCAAACAAATTGGTCCTGCAATCGCTGGGTTTTAAATTAAAAAATGACAACCATGTATGGAAAACGTCTTCGTCAAAACGACAACATGCCTTCGATGTTTGATATCTACCGTAAGCCAATGTTTGACGATTCAATTCGAAAGGCTGAATACAGAACCTATGCTCCATTTATAAAATCATTCAATTGCAGTGACATTGTGGAATTCAGCATCAATCAAGTTGATTCGTTCTTTGCAATGAGCGAAACTTTGTTGTGCATTAAAGGTTCGCTTGAAACACATGGAGGTGGTGATGTAAAATTAGCAAATAATGTTGGAGCCTTCCTATTCGATTCATGTACGTACAGTGAAAGTGCCAGGGAAATGGAAACCGTTCGGGATCCCGGAATAGTAAGTGCCGTACGTGCTATGACATGTTATAACCAAGAAGATTCCAATCATATGGCTATAGCTGGTTGGAATTACCCGAAAGACCCTATTCTGAATGATAGCGACAAGACCTTCAACCTTCAAATACCCCTCAAACATATTTTCAACATTTTCAACGATTATCCCATGATTACATGCGGTCGACAAACGATACGATTAGTTCGAGCACGAAATGATAATGATTGCATATATATTACTGAAAAGAATGTCTCTGGCACGCTCTCCCATACAACCGCTAAAATTAATATTACAAGTATTGAACTAAAAGTTAAACATATCTTTCCCAATGATGATATAAAGATAAATCTCATGAAATCCATTCAAAAAGATCAGCCTATAGTTATTCCATTTAGAAAGTGGGAGTTACACGAATTGCCCTCAATTACTAAAGGTGCAAGACGAGAAGTTTGGGCTGTTAAAACATCCACTTCAGTTGAAAGACCCCGTTTTGTTATTGTTTTCCTCCAAACCGGCAAACGTAACGTGACTACAGCCGATCCTACTTTATTTGACAATGCTGACGTGCAAAGTATAAGACTGTCACTTAACGGTGACTATTGGCCTAATGAAAGAATGCAATTGGATTTCGCTAAAACTGACTACAATGAGGCATATTTTAACTATACTGAATTCTATCCCAACTACGCAAACTCCGCACAGAAACGTCCCCTGTTGGATTATTCTTCTTTCAAGAAACGTGCATTGTTTGTTATCGATTGTTCAAAACAGGAAGAAAGCATGAAGGCGTCCACAGTCGATGTAAAACTTGATATTGAAGCAAACAAAGGCTTTCCCGAAAATACCAAAGTCTATTGCATCATAATTCACGATTGCGTGATGGAATACTTCCCCCTCACGGAAATTGTTAAAAGCTTGAACTAAATGTTGATCTGCGTTAGTATTCAAACAGACGTCAACATGAGAGTAGCTTTTGTGGATATTCAAGGCTTTGTCGTAGATGGACTTTTCGTCGTCAAAGAACTCACCATAGAAATTGGCTTCAAAAGTTCGCATTACATATTTTTACCGCCGCAGCCGTTTTCTACATTAAGTAACGATGATAGAAAGACTACATCCTACTTGGAAAGGAATGTGCATGGCATTCGATATTCTTCAGGAGATGTAGAATATTCTAGAGTGAATGAAATATTGGAAAAAAAGCTATTGTATGCTGCAGACTACATTTACGTACGGGGACAACAAAAAGCGGAATTTCTGCTAAAGAAATGTAACATATTTGGTGTTTTTCCACGCATTATTGATGTTTGTAAATTTGATGGTACACCCTGTGAAACTGGAAACTTTGCTCAAGATCCGAACCCCTGCCACGCCTCTGGACTATATTCATGTACCGAAAGAAATGTACAACGCCTCCGCCACTGGTTTTCAAATACTGTATTACCATTATAAATAAAGTTTTTTACAGAAACGTTGGGTTTTTATTGAAACACTCTGTATATTCATCAACTTTTATATTGCATGAAGATACAAATTTTCGTTTTACAATTTTTAAAATAATTTTTAAAATTAAAACCAAGACAGATATTAATATTAGACATGTCATGGTGAAGACATTATAAATCTCATTTTCCATATTCTCTTCGGTTTTGTTGAACATGGTTGGATACGACTTCGCCACAATCCGACTTCATAACCTCACAAGAAATGTCTCGCCAATGTAATGTTTCGAAGCTTCCCTCCAACGTGACGTGACGTGACGACGTACCACGTGACGACGTGACGTGACGTGACGACGTGACGTACCACGTGACGACGTACCACGTGACGACGTACCACGTGGCGATGTACCACGTGACGACGTAACACTTGGGGTTGACACAAAAAAGTTACCTTATCGTTTGCTAAAGTCGACCTACCATACTCCGCCCTGTATATGATTCACGAATAGCCGTTAATACCTTATTGTTTGCTTAAGTCCTACCATTCAAAGATACTCCGCCCTGTATATGATTCACGAATAGCCGTTAATACCTTTCGAGTTTGCTATGATTGGATGACACGAGGGTGCTGACCTGCCTTTCACGGTCCTTTTGTGATATACGCCCGTACAAAAATACGATTAATCATGATAATGATAATGTGATTTTTGTACAATTTGATTTTGATCGCCCCGCGCGCATGGATAAAAAATGGCGGACAGACTCCCGCGGCAGACTCCTACCCGCAGGCCACCGGCCCATAGACTACCCGCATGTAGATGTCGCCACCGAGACTCCTACCCGCCAGCGTACGGTGCGCGCTCACGTAATATACTTTTCTTCGACAATGTTATGTATGAGAGATCGTGGCGGACTATGTTAGATGCATTGCTATAAGCGCGTAGGTTCGGGGTTCGATCCACACCCGAGTTAAAGTTTTTTAATTAAATTATTTGAGAGTTTTAAAAAGAGGACTAAAAATGGCGGCCAACGCCGCGGAACGCCGCCAACGCCGCTCTCAGCGCCACCAGCGGAGATTTTTGAAGTAGTGGTCCAGAATCCCTATAGTATATCTACTAATATGTCTGTCGCTAGAGCTGTTGTCAGGAGGGAATATTATCTTGACGACAGACAGACCAAATTCCGAAAACTTTCTGGACCCGTATCTTTGAACTTTCGACTATTCGCGAGAACGTCGAATGGATTCTGTTCGTACGAATAAATTCACACGAATCGAACGGTACTCCAAAATTCATCTTCCAAACACAGTGGCAAACTACTTTGTAGATCTTATGTGGCATATTTTAGGTAAAGTGTAGTGTAGAGTAATGTAAAAAGCACGTGACAGGAAGATTATAGGTATTTCTATGTAGTTTGTGTTTATTTCCATTTTGTGTATCAGAAAACTTTCTTGTCGTATCTTCCGCCATTTCCTCAGCATCTTGCAAATCATCAATTATTTGATGCATAAAAGCTTCATCTGCGTTCATTTTTGTTCTGTAGCAGTAGTAGTAGTATTATTTATCAAAAAACTTAGTAAGTAATTACTCTATCTCGCTATATCCACAGGTTATGTTTGATGTTTATTAGTTTATTGGTTTTTCTGACGTTCTGCGCAAGACTCTACTCGCTTCTCCCATGTGGGACTGATACGACTGATAAATTCATTCGTTTGCAAGTCGAACTTTCGAGATTTCGAAGATACTGCTCGAACATAACAAATCCACTCCCATCACATGAAATACGTGGGAGCATTTGGTCGAACGTTCAAAGATACGGCTCCTGATCATGATATCTACGAACGTTTTGTTTGTGCAGGATTTGTATAGATATTTCACCTTGAAGGACGAAAAGAATTGTTATAAACAAATTAAAATTATATATTGCAGCTAATTTAAAATTTGTTATTAGTTTTATAATGTGTTCAATGTGCAAAGGTGTAAATTTGTTAAAACTTTTTTTTCTTAATAAAACGCAATTAAATAAATAAAAACTATGCTGTGAAAACTTAAATAGATACATTTTTAAAAAAATTCGAAATTGCCAAATAGAAATGCCATTTTTTAAAATTCTGTGATTAGTAGCGACATCTATAATTTCTGTATGTCGATTGCAAAATAAAACCCACTGTAGTAGTGTTTTATTGTGATGATATTCAAAACAAAACAAGTCGCGATATATTCGGGGGTAATATCCCTAGTGCATAAAACAGATTATAACGGGTGTTCCAATTTTTCCACAGGAAAAAATAGATGCACGAGGGATATTTAGTAAGATTATTTCCTGAGTAAATAAACATTTTATTTTAATACAAACTTACATGAAATTTTTTCGATTTTTTTTTCCGGAAAAACTGCTGACAGCTAAGTTGACAGTTGTTAAGTAATTTTACCACTTAAAATGTATATTTGACATACCAATTCTTGATAGGGATTGGTCAAAATTAATAGGAAGGAAATAATCAAAAGAAAAATTAATTTTTCATTATACCAGCTTCTTAAAAAATAGATTATAGAGTTGAATTTTAAAGTAATTATTGGCAAAAGCTGATAATTATTGTTAAAAAGATACATTTTGATATCAAAACATTTAAATCGATACTAAAAAAATTCCATTTCACCATAGGTATATCTCAAAATTTAGCCTAATAAGTTAAATTTAGGTATAAGATTGGGCAATAACATAATTTTTTTGAGGTTATGTCGGACTAAATAAAAGATCCTAAAGGTCAAAATCCCAACAAATGGCATTTAACAATGTTACGTATTCGCACACTCTTTAAAAAAAGCATAAGTAACTAATGGATCCATAATCCCGAATAATCGAGTATACTTTGAACATGCCTTTCTCCGAAATCTGGTTCGCTTCGGAAGCTCGCAGGATCGTTCTGCAAATTGATGAACTGCGAATATAAACATCCAACTGCACGCTTTGAATATTTTAGGTAGGGAAGGAAGTTGACGAAAACATCTGTTTAGGCTATGGGGATGAATAACTTAGTTAAGTAAAATTCATATCTGTATCTTTTAAATTTGATAATATGCATTTAAATTTGAAAGTTCTAAAATTATATACAGGGTGATTATTTACTACTACTTTCCTCCCTATCGAGTTTATTTTTGATTGGACATTAAAAAACTCAAAACTACTTTGCTACTATATCTTTTACGACTTTTGTTGTTTCATTTATATCGGATCTCGATACCAGGCGCGTATCCAAGTGGGGGTCCAGGGTTCCCCACCCCGATATTTAATAATAATGAATCCATAAGATCGTTTTGAAACAAACTCAACCAAAACAATAGCTTTTCAAAGCTTATTACCAGGCTTTGCCTCAAATGAAAATGCAAATCAGCTAGAGCAGCTTTCTACGTATATTGAAGATAATTACTCGCTGTCTGCTTTTCAGGGTGAATACTACTTGAGAGTGTAAAGATCTAGACAGAAATACCAAAACCTTAAAGGTTTTGGAGCACTGTAACAAAAAATGTTTACCTGCTCTTCATCATTTACTGGTTATTCTTTCTACTTTAGCCGTTACTGTAGCCAGTGTTGAGAGATCTTTTTCTTCTTTTAAAAGGGTGATTGCCTTTGTAACTATTATTCTTACTACCTACTTATACTTTATATAATGAGATTGTTTGTAACTATAATAATAATAACTCAGTTTTTAAAATGTTTCTAACAAAACCTGTATTTTAACGTGTTGTTTTGCATCTAAGGCCTTTGACCTTAACATCTTAAAAAATGATTTCTTTTTGTATTACTTCTCATTGGACCCACCTTCCGAAACTAAATCCTGGATACGTGCCTGCTCGATACAGCCAAATAAATCTCATAAGATAAAAGAATAACAACAATTTCAGATAGACAATAATTAATTAAGAAGCAAAAGACTTTGGTTACACATTCAAATAATTTGAAATTAAATCACTTATCTGTAGATTGAATGTATCAAAATTAAAGGAAAATAATAATAATAATAAATAAGGGGTAACAAAGGATCACCTGTGCACAGCAGCCGGTTTATACCTGTTGAGGGATTAAAGATTAAAAAGGTCATGGATCGATTGAAAAAGCACTATTATTATTACCTGGCAAAAGTGATAATTTAGACCTAGTTGACTTAATCGGTTTAAAAATATAATCACAATGCACCTGGAGTAACGAAAATACAGTTAATGTGTTTAAAGCAGAACTTAAGATCATATACAGGTTGCTTAGAAGTTTTTATCTATCTATTAAGTTGACTCACGAAGCACTCTTGGTTTTATAAAATATTCTTGGCATATACATAATTATTATAAATCTAGAAATTAGGATCTTCCCAGGACACTTAGAATAGGTAAACATTTTATATGTTATCTAAAATATAATCTAACAATGGAGAATGAAGAGTATATATTATGTCTGTGCATTTATAAGAGTATTTAACGTTTTTCTAATTTCTAATGATTCTAAGAAATTAAGTCAGTAATTATTCTGACAGCTATGTACCTTCTTTAGTGTTTTGCATAATTTGACTTTTACATGTTTATTTCTAAGGCAACTAAGATGTTCACTATATCTTATTCCACGATTTCTTTGTGTTTCACCGATAGGTATAATAATTTTATGTTCTTATCTCTGAAATTACAAAATTATCTCTTCGAGTTTCAAAATTATCTCCTGGAGTTTCAGTACCCCGAACAAAACTAGATCCAACCAAAATATAATATCGTGATAAAATGTAAATCAGAATTAAGTAACTACAATTACCAAGAAGATTTTGTGAGTGGCGTAATAGTACCTATATTGTGTCACAATGGCAGAAAATCAGCTTTAGCAGCCCAATACTATTAGATGCACGAGCGAGCGTAGTGAAGCGAGGGCAGCTGATAGTTAAGGGCTGCTAAAGCGTTTCATGCATGTTTGACACACAACTGTTTTTCACTACCGAATAAACCAAAAAATAGAAAAATATATTTATAACAACATTCATACGTTTAAGTAAAAAATCTAGAGGAAACGTCAACGTACTCAAGTGACAGATCGAAAAATCGTGGCGTTAAAAATCTTCCGCCCTTGGTCTGCTAAATATTACTTTTTTTAAGACCAACCAGAAAATATACACTTTCTGGACAATTTTTCGTCCAGAAAATAACGTTTTGCCGATCAAGACCGGAAAATGAACGTGAGGGACCGGCAAAAGCTTTTTCCGGTCCCGGGACCGGAAAAAGCTTTATAATACAATCTACCTTGATTTCGTTACTATGACAACAACGTTTCGATATATTGTCGAGTGATGACGTTGATTTTTAATTTGTAGTTTATGTCAAACTTATTTCGCAAATTTAACAATAATATGAAATCAGATTTTGAATTATCCGATAAAGAATTAAATGTATATCGAGGTGTCTGTCTTAAAAAAATATTGTACGTCACGCACCCGGAAATTAGTGTTTTTCAGGTCTCTCCAAGCTTCCAGGAATCTGCTTGTCTCGACCTGAAAAACACTACTTTCCCGTCTTGTAACGTAAATTACTATTCCTTCCTATTTTTGGTGTTCATTAACAAGCAATCTTTGGGTATATCTTATATCTGTAAAATTTGTGCAATATACTCAAAAATGGACCTGAAGAATTTCCTCAATATTAGTCATCAAGCTTTGAAATTTTATCTCGTAAAGAATACAAAAAACGTTGAATTTTACAATTTTTGGTAAGAAAAGGGTAAAGGATAGTATTTTATCACTGTGGTGGATACTTTGAGAAGAATAAATAAAAACAAAACAACTGTGATGGACCTTGTAGATTTACAGAAATTACTTGAAATAAGGATATGGGCCAATGTTAAGAACACACCCTACATTTGTACTTAATTATTTAGAATACACCTCGGAATACCTATTGCGATGTTGTTACATTGTCAGAGTAATTTTATTTCTAATTACTTCTCGTATTTTGAAGTTAAGCTACTAGTTTCTTATTAATGTTATTTTGTATTAAATTATATTGAGTTTTTGTGCGAGGACTGAAACTTGCAAAAAATGCATTCAACAGTTTTCTGTGACAATTAGCTCAAAAATACGAGAAGGTTGTGTTCTCAACAATTACCAGGACATGTATAAAGTAATTAGTGCAGTACATCTGAGAAATAGTGCCTGATTCAAAACCAAGTGGCACATGCGACCATAATTAACTTTTGGTAGTGGTTCCAGACCTCATCGAGTTTATTGTATATGAAGATGAAGGGGAAATAAGGAATTATAAATAAAATACAGAATTATTCTAGAAATTACAGACAGAAATCTTCAGTTTAAACTTAGTTATTACTCAGTTGTTACTGCTTAAATTACTGTAGAATGTATTTCCTGCAAGTTTCAGATTGCGCACAGAAACTCAACTTGTTATTTGGTATTAAATAATAATTTTTTTGGTAATTGTATGTATACAACAGCGAGTATAACAGCTCCTAATTGTATTTTGAGACAAATTTTGCAGAAAACTGTTTGAAAAGACTGTACAATGTATTTTCTGCAAGTTTCAGACAGCGCACAGATCAACTTCTGTATACAACAGCTACTTATTGTATTTTGAGTAAGATTTTGCACAAAACTGTTTAAAGTGACCGTAGAATGTATTTTCTGCAAGTTTCAGACAGCGCACAGAAACTCAACTTTTGTATATAACAGCTACTTGTTGTATTTTAAGTAAAATTTAGCAGAAAACTGTTTAAAATGACCTTAGAATGTATTTTCAGCAAGTTTCAGACAGGGCACAGAAACTCAACTCGTTATTTGGTATTAAATAATAATATTTTTGGCTACTTATTGTGTTTTGAGTCAAATTTTGTGGAAAACTTTGAAATGACTGTAGAATGTATTTTCTGCAAGTTTCAGTCAGCGCACATAAACTCAACTTGTTATTTGGTAATAAGTAATATTTTTCAATAAAAAAATAAATTCCAGCCCTGATAATAATTTGTTTATAATTAAATACTTTTAATACAATTGAAGATAGGAATATTTGTAAAAATATTCGGTAATAATTAAAAAATTGTACTAACCGTTGACACACAAGTTAAAACAATCACCATTCGTCATAATCCCATTAAACAAAAAATTAATATATCACAGCACACAGTTTCAGAATTCAAGTCTAATGGCACAAGATACTATTTTTTAAAATTTTCTTGAACGTCAAAGCGCGTGTATTTTGAACTAGTTGGTGTTGCCCGTACAACCTACTCGTATAAGTTGAACTGAACAACTGACGGCAAATAAACGAACGTACTTTCTGTTCTGGCCGCTGCACTGAATGTTTTCAGTTGTTCGGCTCCAAAAAGGAGGAAGGGGGGTGTGGGCGCACTCTTTGGCGCCAGCTGTCTGGCCAAGCTGACTTGTTAAGTGTGAGAAGTAACAGGGCAGAGGGCCCGCTGCTTTGGAATTTACAGATGCGGACTGACTTACACCAAGTAGTGGAAGTGCATTTAAAACAGCATTTACAACAGTGGTTCGTGGCGACTCTAAACGAAGATGCAAAGCATTTGAAAGTAGCCCCCTGCGCCGCAGGCGAATTTCAATAAAAAAAATAAATTACATAAAAATAGACTTTCTCAAGGAAACCTGATTGTTATAAGAAATTATTTCATCTCTTCGCGGACTATCAAAGGACGTGATAATATATATCATGCTTTGTTTGAAAAACTTGTTTACAAGACGAATAAATGTTTGATTTTGCAAGCTGTTCAATAGATCTCGGTAATTTTTTTATATTCGTGTAACCTGATGTAGACCATGATGTGTATTATAGGTATTTGGGCTGAAAACAGTAAGCAGGACCAACAAAAAAATGTTAACTTTTACCATAAACTATAATAGTTCCTGTTAACCAATGCCATTTATCATACCAACTTCCATTGATACCGGGATTTTACCTTTGCCGATTATTATCGGAGGATTGCCTTGATGTTATTAAATTCCCATGGTTCGCAGTAAACGTTTGTACTGAAATACTAAAATGGCACGTTTAGGCAACGTATTTACCATAATGTTTAAGGTACTTTTTCCTCTGTATATGGAGGTGGAGGTATCCCTCAAGCGTATACGTATGGTGGTCCGCAATCCTGCAAACAGGAGTATTTATAATTTACATTACGCAGGGGTTACACACTGATGCGCGATATTCTTGGAATCATCTTAAAAAAAGCAATTATTTTTTGAAAAACGGATTTTTTATTTCTCACTGACTTTACCTGTAAAATCAGTGTTGTTTTGTTACGTTGGTCTACCTCTTTCCACTCGTTTATTATTTCCGATTAAGCACTCTTTCTTTCATCAGACCAAGCTGCTCCTGTCTTCACGGGTATTTTCTGATAACTCACTAATTAAAAGTATCATGGCTAAATGCTTTCCCGCGTCTAAAATGTCAGTTTATAATACTTGCTACAATTAAGTCCATTTTTTATTGCTGAGATCCATTTAATTGTTTTTTTTTTACTGTATACCGATCTGCAAAGGTTGTAGTGGATATAGGCTCCTAGAAGCACATAAGCCACATATTTATCTTATCTTACTGTATGCTGATTTTCATAAAATATTCTGTTAACTTCGCCAGTACAATTCTTTTAAATTATTTGAGTTAGTCTGAAGGTAATTGCCAACTTTTCTAAGGTAGTTGTGATAGTTTAGTATAACAGTTTTGGTTAATATCCATGGTAACAGTAGAGGGGCTTGTAGTATACTACAAAGATCATATTATGTACACCTAAATAACTACTATCAACAGTTTCATTAAACGGCTGTTTGTCGCTGGTGCTAACCGCTCAAATTGTACTTTTTCATTCGGGTCCAGTTCTGCAAGATGTGTCTTCTCGATTTCCTGGCATGTATATTGTTTAAAATTTTTGCAAACTTGTGCGTTGTTATATTTTAAGAAAGAATCGGTAAATATTTTTATTAAAAAACGCAGAACAAATTAATCAATGAACAGTCAGTATTTGAAAAGTTTCTAGTCTTTGGAAATGAAAAACTGGTTGAACACACAAACTCCTTTGCTCTCCAAGTTATAAAACGAATTAGAGGCGGTTATCAACTTAAAAATGCAATGATTATTGTATCATAACATCCTCAGTAACTGTATAGAAAATTTTTTAACACAAGGTCTTTCGTACGACAACTATCTACCTCAAAACGAAGTACCTGTTTTACCTGTATTCTATTTTTATAATTTTTGTTGTGTTCTATTGTTGAACCCCAGTACTCCCCAATAATGCCAAACAATATACTTCTTGGTAGTAGAATATTAAAGCTCCAATTTTTCTATAGTATAAAAAACGTATAAGTGAATTTGAAATATTTTCGATCCGGTCCTGTTTGGAATTCGTTGGGCGACGCGATGTTAGTTAGCGATGCAGGTGGACCGCTTTTTCATCAAAAGTTTTCGGTGGAAGGTTACACAGGTACCTGGTAGGGGGTATTTGGCTTTTTAACGCCACTTGTAATATCACGCTTCGACAGGTACCTATTGGCAGACAGGCTAATTGTTGTTATCGGCTCAGGGAAGCTGCAATAAAACCTAAAAGGCGTGTTATTATTTTAAACTGTAATAATCATCAGGTGGACGAGAATAGTATTGTTTCTTTTGGTAAACCAATTGCCGCTTTTTGCAGTTTGGATTTTTTATATTTTTTTTTAAAAAAAAAGGGTTACGGTGGAACGTTTATTGGAAAATAATATTTATTTATTGGTTTTAATAATGCAAACTAAGGGTAAGAACCTATAGTAAAATTATATTGGTTATTTTCAATATTTTTATGTTATCGATAGGTATTTTTGAGGTGGTAACTAATTATATAAGATAATTCTGCTTCTATAAAGTTGGAATGTATGTATGATGGAGTGACATTCATTGAGACCTAGAATATTTATTGTGTCTCCTTACTTCTGCTTAGTTCCTGAGGAACGTCTCAGATACTAGTAGCTTCTTTAGTTCTATTTCCATGAGGAATTTTAGGATATCTGCAGGCTTCAACTTAGGTAAATGTCCCTCCAATAATCTCCAAGGTGCTGTCCCCCAGGATTCTGAATTGCAATGCAATTTGCAAGTATGTGGATAGAGGTTTCTTCTTCCAAACCACAGAATCTACAATCATCTTTCTCCACTATTTTAAGCTTTTTCAGGTGCCCGTTCAGGGGGCAATGTCCCGATAGGATCCCTTAGAAATAATTTTGAAATATTTTTAATTTGTAACTTTTGAAGTAAACACATGACGCACATGTATAGTATTAATAAATTAAAATAATTATAAACCTTCCTCAATGTTTATCGGTAACTATAAAGTATTTTTAATTCATTTATATTAGCTTCACTTGTATGTATGTTTGTTTGTTTGTAACGTAACCTTTAAACTCTACTTTTACCCACTTTAAACGCTCAGTTTAATTTGAAATTTTGCACTTTTGTTAAGAACCGATGAAAATACAATATAGTAATAAAAAAATAGAATAAAGTAATAAAATATAGGGTGTTCCAGTTATAACGCAACCTTTAAACTCGATTATTATTCACTTTAAACACTCAGATTAATTCGAATTGTTTTTTTGCACAATCGTCAAGGATATAGGGTGTTCTATTTAAAAAATACATAACGTAAGAGTTTGAAAAAAACTAACCTTATAGGAAATCGATTTCTTTTACTTTTCAGTTCGATTACCTGTAAAGCGCGTTTTTTATTTTTTTTTTAACTAAAATTTATTCTACCGTATTGTTATCTCTCTATTATCACGAGAGATTTGCATAATATAATGTGCTATTTAATATGACGGAAACGGAGTATAGTCAAATTTTGAATGATAGAAATTACCTCCGAAGCCTACATCTTTTTCTGGAAAACCAGAACAGTCTGATGAGACGAGGCAGTTAACGACAACCCAGCTTCAACGATTAGTTTTAATTGAGCAACTAAAAGGGTTCGCACAATAACGCAGAAATAGTTTCATTTGCTGTACAGGTGACAGGGCAGCTCCACGAGTTTCATGATCCACGCCAAGAAAGTGGTCCGCCAACCACACCACATTCTCCTCGTCAAATCTAAATAACGTTTTGAAATCTGATTCATGTGGCGTACGTCTTGGTTTATAGTTTATAGTATTTTCTTATACGTAAATGCACCATATTAGGCATAACAAACACAACCAAGGATACAAGTCCTTCCATATAGAGTTGAACACAAGAAAACACTCCTACAAATACACTTATTTTCACGTTATAAGCAGTGCGTTGGCCGGGCAACTAATAAGAAGAGTGAGAACAGTTCTTGTGAACTTAGATTCTTTTTTTAGAAGCAAATCCTTTAGTTTTTGAGCGAATGCTTCTTTGTATAAATACGAAAAACGTAAAACCTTTTACTTTAAAGCAAAGCCTTCGAAGCAAAACCTTTTCCTTCACTTTTTTTATGCATATACCTTGAAGGAATTGCTTTATTTTTTGAAAGCAGAAGGTAAGGCTTCTTTTTATAAATACGGCGTATTACCTATCACTAGAAACAGATAACTAAGGTTTAAAGGAAAGCGTATACATACTAAACATTAGTGCTGTCCTTCAAATTTTTGTTATGTAGCCGCAGGTTTCAGTAGGTTCTATATAAAATTTTGTTTAACAAAATCAATATTTTCAAAATTTATATTATCTTGAAGCTCTTTTATTCTGGTTTTTCTTTTTACGACATACATATCATAAATTGTCTTACTTAATGACAACTCATGATTTTAATATACATGTGTTTATTAGAGTAAAATACTGTTTTATCAATTAGATATTAATTGTTAATCATTTTTAATCTACAACCTTCAAAAAGCGACAAAAGTAGACTAAATGAGGAAGTCAAGACGCAACATTTGGAAATTATGAGGTTTTCTATTATAGCATTTGCTTGTCTCCTATAATGCACATTTTTGTCAGATAAGAATCTCGCTACAAGTAAGAGTTTAAGTTGAAAGCACTATCTGAGCTTTAACAGCTTTGGTGGAATTTAATTCATGGTAAACTTAAGAAACTTCAGTCGTAGTCCTATCACTTCACTAAGCTCACTGACAGAGTGAGTCTCCACTAAGTTGAATGCCGCAAAACGTTGCCAAGAAGCCGACATCCCAAATACTGTTAAAAGTTTTGTATACCATATAAAATATAAATTTGCAATAACCAATAAAACAGGGTTGACGACGTAAAGAGTGTAATGCAATGATAATTTTAAAACGGTTCATCTGTTTTAAAGTATAGTCATCCTAATCTGTAAAGAATAGAAAGAGAAGTTTGCTGAATTGTATTTACGAGATAGCGGCGTTACTACAGGCATTTTATTAAAATAAGAATAATAAATTATACATGAATATAGTTATAGAGATATGCAGATAATTCAGATATTAATTATTGTAATATTAAGTAGATAAAAAATGTATATGGAAGTGGGAATACTATAAGAATAGAAAGAGAACAATTATTCGGATTAGTATTTGAGAAACAATACAACTTCATATTCAAATTTTAGTTATCATGATCCGAGTGGTCCGGTGTCCGTTGAATTACCGTCGTTGGGATCCAGAGAAATAATAAATGTCTTTCCTCTTTATTTTTGCCAGCTGTTGGTTCCAGATAAGTTTCAAGTCTAAAATTACCCCGAGATATTATTTAAGGATGGGGGTCTTTTGAAGGGTCGGAGGTTTTAGTCTCTTTAACTTCCTCTTTCAGGTAAACTACAATTTACTGACCAGATGGAGGAACGTTTGTATTCTCTCTCTAATCGAGCTATTTAATGTTCCTAGAACTGTAATAGCTTTTTGGGTACCCAAGTGTTCACTCCTTTATTTTATTGGGGAGAAGCCACTCACACTGATCACTTTGGTTGCCAATGTTTCTCCCACTAGATAGGAGTAGCTCATTATTTTCTCTTAGCATGTTATCTATCCACCAGTAGCAGATCTCATCGATGCCTTTTCGTCACGACGCCCTTGAGAATGATTCTGTGGATGACTTGATCTGCAGGTTGAATGATCAAGGCATATGGACGCAGGGCTTTGCGAATGACATTGTGATTGTCGCCAATGGAAAATTCCCCAAGGTAATCATGAATGTAAGGGCGGAGGCGATAATAGCAATTCTTAGGTTGAAATCGGAAGACTTATTGATACAACTGGGACAATACTAAATGAACACATATTTCACATGAGTTTTGATAGCATGACACCGGAGAATATGTATATTCACAGAGCAAGTGAACATCATCACCCCATCCAAGGAGCAGGTGATGCATCCAGGAATTACCTGGAGGAATCATGTGGCTCACCGATCAATCAAATAATGTTTTCCAGATTTTTCTAATCTGTAGTAATCTGTAGTATACACTACACTCATGCACTTTACTCTAATTTATACAAATACTTTACACAAGATCAATTGGCTTGGTTATTTTCAGTCTTCCGACATGATGTTGGTCGTCCAGCAGCTGAAGAGTTTCTGCATTCACATGTTGATGAAGCCTGGCTTCATGCTTGCCGGCTATCCTTTAAATCTCTTCCTCGACGGTTGATATTCGAAGATCTCTGTGAATATCAGAGATACGAATACAAACATACCAGGGGACATTCACTATGTTTCGTAACACTTTGTTCTGCAATGTTTGGATGCACTTGAAATTGGAATCGCTAGCACAATCCCAAAATTGGATACCATAAAGCCACACCGGTTTCAAAATTTGATTATAAATCAATAGTTTGTGAAACGATGAAATAAAACAATTTAATTTGTTTAAATCTTCATTACATATATCTTCATTATAAATGTTATATACATATACATATAATGAAGATTTAAACAAATTAAATTGTTTTATTTCAGCGTTTAGTATAAATTTTCATCAAGTAAAAGCCTCATCTATTCAATAATTTGTTGTAGATTGAAAGCTTGTTTCTTCCAATCAGTCAGTAGTGCTGTCTGCATTTTAGGCTTAATTCGGTTGTTTTCTATTTAACATTTTCTTTCCTTCTGAATTTGGTATTAAGGGTCATGCCGAGGTATGTGGCATTCGGATCTGTTCGGTTCTGGTACTCTTTTGTTGGTAAAATTTATTTGAATGGATTTAAGCTCATTAAGCTTAATCTTTCATTATTTGGTCCAGTCTACTACTGCACTGTTTGAATGAGAGTGAGTCTGGTGATGTGTTGTTGAATGCTTTCTCGATATCCAGGAACGTACTTGAAGAGACACCTTTGTTTTTCAGTGCAGATTCACCCTTCTCTAGAAAGCTTTATTGACGTCCATACATAAAGTACACAATTTCACATTGCATAATTAGATATAAAATCGACCATCCCTGTATACAAATTTCAAAAATACAATAATAATATGCGTTGATATTGTTACAAACATATTAAAAATATATATAAGAAAAATGTAATAAACAAACTTAAAAAACATCAATAAACTTGATAAAATAAAAATAATGAACAAAATTAATGAACAAAACTAATGAACAAAACTAATCGACACTGTAAAAACAATTAGTATGAAGAAAATCTATCACTAGCAAATGCAATCTCTCCGTGTACCTATACTTTTTGAAATTACTATTGGTGTCTTTCTGTAGTTTGTTGTACAATTTCACATCGCATTTATTATTTTGTGAAACGCGTTATTTAGATTTCAACGGTACGAAACTCATCGCGTTCCTTGTAACATAATTATGAACATCAGAGTGAGAAACCAACGCATCCTTGTGTTCATGGATGTATAAGATTGTCTGTAAAATTCACACACAGGGGAGCGGGGAATCCCGTATTTTTTAAAGAGAGGTCGACACGTGGTATCATAATCCGCGTTATCGATTGTGCGATGCTGCCTTCTGCAATGAAAACATTTTATTCGCTGTTGAACTGTTACCTCACAGTAGTTCCCCGTAATTTAGTACATTGTGGAGAGTTGCAGAATATACTGATCTTATAACTTGCTTATTTAGAGAGCAACTCAGTTGTCTCAGTGCAAACACCTGAGAAGATAATTTATTTGCCAAAGTATTAATTTGAGGAGTCCAATGTGATGCCCAAAAGCTTCATTGGTTGTGATCCACATTGCACATACTCGTTTGTTTGAAGTAAACGTAATCTCATGTGTTTTTTGTTTATGTAAGTTCAGCTCATTACTGGAAAACCATTCTTCCATAGCAGAGACACATTCGCTTGTGTCAGAATCCTCGTCAGCTACGAAGGAAGTATCATCCGCGAACTGTAGACAGCTGCCAGACTGTAAATTTGCTGAAAGATCGTTCACATATATGAGGGCCCAATACAAAGCCCTGTGGCACTCCCCTGTGAATGGGTAATAAATCCGAATCTACATTATTGCAGCGTTTGTCAGATAAGATGAAAAAAATATGTAACTCTAATTTATTCGATAATATACTTATATTATATATTTATAGCCTATAGTCTGGAAATGAAATATGTAGACTCCCGGCTAGTCCTGCAGAGATGGCAGCCCTAAATGTACACCAAAAAATAACGTAACAAAATATATTATAGAAAAACAAAACAAGGAGGATCTATTGAGTTGACATTTGATAGAAATATGAATATATCTGTTACATGTTACGTAAATAAATGAATTTGGGGTTATATTTACCATTTCTCCCTTATGTCCAAAATGCCAAAAATGTTATTATTGGCAGATGTTCGAGTTTTCAACAAAAATAAATGTATAATCGGATAATGAGTATTTTATCATATTATATATTTACATTTGATTAGAATCGAATTAGTAACTTGTCTTAAGCCGTTCTCAGACGACTCGTGTACTTGGCGAATAATCGTTACTTGTGTATACTTGGCATGTCGTTTGAGTGGGTTACTTGTACCTGCTTGTACAATTAATTATCACTCGTTGGTTTTCCATTTCGGGTCGGTAAAAATGGTCCGAGTCAAAGGGATCAGGATTATTCGTACACTTGCCAAGTACATACTTGTCTACACTTGCCAAGTACCTACATACTTGTCTACACTTGTAGAGGCGCTCAAACGAAATGCACAAATAATTTGCTTTTACTAGTGCGACTATTCATTTAGTTTTCAAAGACTACCAGACGTTTTTTTGATTGTTCTTTTTTGATTCAAATGAAGTGGACAAATGAGATTGTGTTGGAATTTCTTGTTTTTTTTTATGAAAATGAGCCGGTCATTTGGATGGCTAAACATAAGGAAGCAGAAGCAACAACTAAACTACGCTATCCGCTATCCATAATGGCAGCCAAACCACTCTGCTCTATTCATTTGTACATCAAGTTTGGTTTTATTTAGCCAAATGTTCGCACTCGCGTACTTGTAATTTGTACTCTTGGTGTGAGCGCCCTGCTCGCCATCGCAATTCGCAATATAAATTCGTATACTCAAATAATTGTGTATTCGCCAACTGCACGAGTCGTCTGAGTCCGGCTTTACAGCCAGCCATAATTTCTGAAGGTCGCGTTCTTGTAAGTTTACACCATAATTATTGGTTTTGACATTATTATTTATCTCGTGAAAGTGACGTGCACAAGGAAGAATTTAGACGCCGATTTGAAATACTAGTCGTGCTACTAAACTATAGTTATAGTCCGGTCAGTACTGTCAGCAAAAATTGTTTTAAAATAAAATCGTGCAGTGGAATCAGCTGTTTAAGAAGTGTTATATCCGCTGTAAGATCGGTGTGAAATTAAATATGTACTTAAACAATTTTTGTAAGATTATCCTTTTAGCGGTGTCAATGCACGGCACCATTCTACGAGACCAGGAGGCCGTCAGTCGTAAAGTTTACGAAGTTCATTAGGAAGCAGTTTGAAATAGACTCGGAAAATACTAGAAAACTTGGAAATATTACACCAAACATTGCAATTCCCGTAAATTGCCGCGGCGCTGTAATTATTGTTGCCAGACGTCCCGTATTAACCTGGTTATCCCGTTTTTTAATGTTTTGTCGCGCGTCTCCGGAAATGTTAATCATGGGAAGCCCATTGTCTTGTTTTTTCGCTATTGACACGAAAATTTTAAATTCACCCCCAACTTATCTTACATGAAACGAAGAAACTGGTTACTTTTATAAAATAATACCATTAAGGGAGAGCTGGAGAATGATGCGCACCGGGTAACCGTGTGCACCAGGTATTTCAAATTTCACGGGTTATCCGGAGAACACAGTGCTGATGTCTCCTCCAATATTGATGAATGCTTGGCGCGATCGTTGGTGACGTTAGTTTGCACGAAGAGAGGAAATGGTGCAGCTAGAAATCGATCTTAATGGTGTTTATGTAAACTAAAGCAGAATTAAAATTCTTATTCCATATATTAGAAATGCGATGAATTGATAAACGTTTCTATTCAGTATTCCATTTAGTAATGCATAAACAGATAGATATTTTTCATTAATGAACTTAGCCAGAAGATCTTATCAAAGTTGAGTACTTAGCAAATAAACAGTAAGTTATGTTTCTTGTTTCTGTAATAATTAAGTACGTCTTTTATCACTATCATTTTAGAAACTTAATTTTTTTGAAATATATTCCCTGTTTTTTTGGTCTTGTGTTTCCTCACAGTAGCCAGTCCAGCAACTTTGTCCCCTACAAGCTGGGAGTTTAGCTAAGCTGCTCTGAAGGCACTTGAAGAGAGGTGAATTTTAAGCTAATATGGAATTGTATAGATGCTTTAAGCGCACTTGGAGACCATTGCAAGGCACCAGCGCACGAGTGTCATGAGGGCAACGAATTGGCGGATGAAACGGCCAGACAATATGGCCACAAAGATGTGGGAAATAAAAAAATCTCTAGAATGGTGGGTAATCTCACCAGGACAGAGACAGTCGAAACAGTTCATTAGAGGATATCCACCAACTTTAACAGCAGACCTAATAAGTAAAAATAGGAAAACTCTCAAAACTATCGGCTATGTATTATTTAACATCGGCTACATATTGTTTAACGTCAGCCCAGATTAGCTGGATTCAGTTTTATTATTTTGTGTTGTTCAGCCATTACATGTATCACATACTTATCATATTGTGTTTTATGCAGCTTAACAAGACTCATCATGATTAGATGGAATTTTTTTATTGTACCAATTTTTTAATATCTTCCTTTCTTAATGTAATTATGGGTAGACGTCAAAATAATAGTGTAAAACTATTAAAACGCTTTACAAATTAGAAAATTACTTTCCAAAGGATAGACCGTTCACCTGGAAGCAACATCTACTTCCCGGCCAATATGCCCCTCCAGACAATGAATTACACTTCCAAGATAAACGGGGTTGGTATATATGAAAATATAAATCCAACCATTCTGGTTTATAATTAGAAGGAATAATATCACTTGCAGACCCACTGTTTCCTCGTATTTGCGCCTCATCTGTGCAAGGTAGATATTATCCGTCCAGAAGCTCTATTCATAACACGCTTATACCATTATTTTGACATCTATTCATAACACGCTTTAGTATGACAATTGATACAGGAAACTGTAATCAAGTAAATAATTATGGGTATTTTATCGTTTTTAGGAGAAATAATATTGCTCTGAGCTTCATCCGCAGTGTCCTCAGAGGATATAACATCGGCAGGTGAATTAAAACACTAACAGGTACAACTGAAAAAGTCTTGCAACACATCAAATAGTCAAACTAAAAATATATCCAAACTACAATACTTCAAATAAATCGTCGGTAGTAATTTTTAGCTAGCGAAAACCAAGTTCGATCTTATAAGAAATGTTCAAAGATTGATGGTCCGTCCACCAATAGAAACGCAAGACGTCTGCCGCCAGAGCTGTTGTCAGGTGGGAATCTTTACGAGGCGTAAATGAAATTTTAACAGTATATAAAATTGTATCGCCAATTACTGGTCTATTATCGTCAGCTATGTAACTAATAAGCATTTATGTAAAAATGTTGTTTATATAAAAATATTTCGCTGTTTATACGTGGAAATTAGTTGGAATTCCCCCCAAAAAATATTGAATTTTTGTTCAATTATTTAAATTAGTAAATTAAGGTCCGGTTGAACTATTATTATAAAAACATTCTTGTAAATTTATTCTTCCAGCATTCACATAATATCCATTAAGTACACTCTTATGGTGACCTCACTTTTATTGTACATAAAGCACATTTTTTTGAATTTTATTTTTTTATATATCGAGGATGGTCAAAGGTAATATGAAGAGAACAGAGATGTTAGGTATGTATGTATTGTGTTCAATTACATACCACCCAGTCGGTTGGCGGCTAAGGTGGTATAGATACCAAAAGTAGATCGCATAGGCACACACCCAAATCGGTTAGGCCAATTAAACCATCGCATCTTTTCTGCTAAGACTTGAAATAGTAATGGATGAGCCTTATGCAATTTTCTCTATTGGTAGAAAAAGAAGGATAGTTTTTCATCCTCCCCCTCGAGGTGAGAGGGACGCTATAGGCTTTCCGGAGCCTCTTCAGCAAACGAATAAGGATTGTTTGGTTCAACGGATGGGAGTAGAGGGATCGGTGGTAGGTGCCTAAGAGGTGTTCACTGATCGAGCATTCGCCTATTGCTACGAGAGAACTTCTGAAAAAACTCATAGCAGTTCAGGCTGACCTGGTATTTAAACAAATCCAAATTCAAGCCGAGAGCGTTACCACTCCACCAGCTGCTCGTTTCTCTATTAGTTATAATTTGACTTAA
Source organism: Lochmaea capreae (assembly GCA_949126875.1). Lineage (NCBI taxonomy): Eukaryota > Metazoa > Arthropoda > Insecta > Coleoptera > Chrysomelidae > Lochmaea > Lochmaea capreae. The sequence goes on from OX421409.1 coordinate 4,785,466, forward strand.
AAGGCGGCTCTGCAATTTCTTCCGTTGGGTGACAGAATGTGCACATAGGTTCTCTCAACTCCATTAACATGTCTGTTAATATATCTACTAAAACTCTGACAGTTTTCCTCTTTGAATATTAGGTCAACCGTAAATGGCAAATGTCCTCTAATAAACTGTTTCACCTGTATCTGCGAGATTATCCATCATTCTAGAGATTTCTTTGCACCCACTTCCATGTGGCCATAATTATTGTCGACTTTGCGACTCCGCAGAAGGGTTCCGGTCCAATGAATGACATTGATGCGCCATGCCTGGCCGTTTCATTCGCCAGTTCGTTGTCGTTATGATCCCCGTGCCCTGGTACCCAGGCCACCATGAATTTGCAATGATCTCCAAGTGCGTGTAAGGCACTTATGCAATCCCATACTAGTTGACCTCTATGGAATCGAGTGCATGTCTGTGAAGATGGCAACTGAATGGTATGTCCTTTTCTGCCTTTTAATTTCCTCCTCTTTGAAAGTTTCCTGCATCCTACATGTTTCTGCCTTTCGCCCGTAAACCAGGTTGCCTCAGCTTGTATGGGTACACCGCTCTTCCAGTCTACCCTACCTGGAATAGATGTTTGGAACTTATTATTAAAGCTATATCTCGTGGCCGTTGCGTCAATGTGCTGCTTTTAGCTGCTCGATAAGCTTTCGATAGCCAGCACTGTGCATTTGGCTAATGTGTTGTTGACTTTGCAGTAGTCATTGCGTTACAGATCTGGCTTCGCCTTGTATAAAAATGTGAAGGAGGCAGATATAGCAAGACTTCCATCGCACTTGTGGGTGTGGTTTTTATGGCTCTCGTAATACAAAGGCAATAAAGCTTTTGTGTGCTATTTAACCGCCTCACAGCTCCTACTTGCAGTGTCTTTGTCCACCACAGTACTGGTAATTTTTGGAGTGAGTCCCAACTTTTGCCCACACAACTGTTGCATTTCACGTGCTCCAAGCTATGCTTGCAAGCTGCATCGCAAGCTCGAGCGAAATCTAGACACAAATCTAGGAAAGTAGTCTATATTACATATACTTTCGTTTAAAAAAGTCGAATCTCTGGTGGAAATCTTTTCCATTTTACATCCTTACTTCCCCGGACTACTTGTCTGCCAGTCTCTCTCCTTTGTTATATTGTTAAATGTATGCTCCTTGTGGAACATTAATTATTTTTATTGTTATTTTTTTTGGAAAATCAAGCCACTATCTCAAACTGTTACAAATTGTCTAGTTGTTGAATTTTTACGTAAGTGTCAAATAGTAACAATTTAAGAAAAACTTAATTATTATTGGTAAATACCTGGAATGCTACCTAAACGTTGAAATAAAAACATAAATAAGATTATGGTCTGGTATCCCAAAAAAAGTAACAAAATCAATTTCTAAGCTACTACGTCTCTTCAGGATGGGACCATCAACATTAAGGTTTTCAGAAGATAGTGTTCTTACACTCCAACCGGTATCTCGTGAAATGAGGTGACGATGCGCTGTAACAAATTTGAAAGTGGGGATTCAGCAAAGCCAATCGTGTGGTAGACGTTATGCAGTGGGCAGCTCGATATTTTTACACTGTTGCATTGTTTCATTTATTCGCGTTATTTAAAGTTGATTTTGTTGTGATCTTACGTTTTGTATTTGTGTATTCTGTTTTAATTATTTTAGTTTTACTCATTTCATGCAAAAGTTCTTTTCAGAACTATGCTAAAATTAAAAACTGTAAAGGCAAGGAAATAATTGTAATATCAAAAAGTAGATATACTTAAATTGGTGTTATTTAATTGTAGCATGAAGTTTAAGAGCAAATTATTCGGACAAAGACAAAGTCAAAGTCAATAATTGCTAATGTGTTAGCCTTTATGAAAAACGAAGCTGAAGAAGGTGTCACAATACCTCATCATCGCATAAAAGACCGTGTGGCAGCAGCGGCAGGTGTTTCCGAAAGTGCAATTTACAGAGTCTCAGTTGAACAAACGAAAATTGAACAAGGTATGTCTTACAGAAAGTAGTCAAAAAATACCTTTTTATACTCCTATTCATTCAAGAAGCAACAATCGAAAATAATATGGAAAAATTTGTCATCACTTTAAGAGACAGGACAGTGATTCGAAATGGGATTCTTCTGATGATGAAGAATCAGATCCCCATATATTTAATAATATCTACTATACCCTGTTTTTAAACTAGGAGGAGCATTTTAGGAAACCTCAAACACACCACTAAAAGTTACTAGATTGGGAGTGTGTTCCGAAAGGGTCGTGTTCAGACTTTTTGATCTAAATGAAAATTACGTGAAATATGTATTGTACTGCTCGCTGTTGTCGTGGCCAATGAGGGATCAAGGCATGTCTAAATATCGAATAAAGATTGGCCACAGGTCATTGCGATAGTAGTAACCAAATGTCACATTATAGTGAAAAGGTGTAAGTTTATGTAAAATGTTTTAAGAATTTGATGATTAATGAGAATATAGAAATGCAATTGTATGATTAAATTTTTTTTCAACATTTGAGGCTATGGTGTAGTAAAACTAAAAGCGAACAGAAGTTTTGTTATCGAAAAATGCCATAATATAGTACTGCAACGTATGTAAAACTTGATGTGAAACTTATATCATTAACAAGAAAAAAGAAGCATGGATTTTTTTCATGAAAGGGTATAAATAATAAAAATAGCAAATACCTTGGGTAAAATATAATACTTCGTTAAAAATAAACAATAAACAACAAACGTGGTAGTAATGATTGAACTAATGACTATTTTTATATAAATAAACACAAAACTGACAAATGTCTGTGTCAGTGATATCAAAAGAGCTGTGTGAAACTGGTGGCTATCTGACCAATCACTAGGCAGCAGAAATGCCAACTTAAATTCAAATCGCTCCTCTTAGTTTAAAAACAAGGTATAAGTACTCATTAATGCTATTATTGTTTCAGAATTTTCAGCAATTTTTTAAATAATTTTATACTTTTTAAATTAAACAGAATAAATAATTTTGTGGAATTTGTTATATTAAAAATTGATTAAAAATATTAAAATGATAGTAAGAATCATATAATTATTGCCTTATTTAAATATGTATTTTGAAACGTTAAATACTTACCAGTAATTAAGTTTTCCAAGTAGGATCTTTTAAAATAAAAGTCACTTATATAATTGTATTGTAATGACATCATAATTGTATTATGTATTTTTTGGTAAATATTATATTTTAATCAAATCATTATTTTTGTTTTCCTTCTATTCTACACAAAGTTTTAAAATTTTTGACCTGATTATGGATCTACAAGTCATGCAGAGCTTTTTATCGAGAATAATTTTTTTTGTGAAATGTGAGATAAACTTTCTCTCCCTTTGAATAAAACTTTTTGGGACACACTGTATATCATCATTCATTCCCTCATCCTTTTAGTAATTAAATTGTTGTGTCAATTATTTGAAACTCATTTCTCTAAATATCATTCTAAAAAATACCCAACATTACTGTGATCATCCACATATTGACAACATTGTATAAATTTTAATATCTAATAAATGTTCGGGTAAATTCCTTCCCAGTCTGGCCGAATACGTTCTCTCTCTCTGCGTACTGGAAGCTCCGCCTTGTCACATGATACCAGTTTACCTGTAACAATAGGCATGAATTCTACAACGAGTAAATATCATTTAAACGATGCAAATCCAGAAAATACGATAAAAGTTCGAAGGATATACAAAAGGTTGACATCACACGTTTGTGATCGGTGTTTTAGCTAAGATGGCGGATTGTCATATTTTGTATTTATATTTTTACCGAAATAAATACAATCACATTTTTTGTGATTGCTTTAGTTTAGAATATTTGTATTGTATACAATTTTTTCAAATGAATATTTCAGTTATTCTTATAGTGACTGTTATCATCCCAATGACTTACAATTTTCTGCCTCCTGGTTTGATTCTCTACAACACATAAGTGTAATTTCCGTTTAATATTTCAATTAATATTATATTAGTATTGTATTCAAGTTGAGCAAACTTTTCATTTACCTCGTACGACTTGAAATAACATCCTATTGAAAACATCAGTTGCATAACATTAGATTATTCAATTGAGTTAAAAACGGATTTAGAATGCGATTTATGAATCAAGCAGAGCCCGGCTATAGATTTTCACTGATGAATTAGAAATGTCAAATGCATCTGGCAAAGATATCCAAAGCCAGAGGCGTCACATTTATTCTCCCCCTACTAAATTTTCACAGATTTCACTTGTGCCTAGCGTTCCCAGATACGTCATAAACAGATCAACATCTGTGAAGTATCTACAAAGAATGAGTTCGGCAAGGGTGGTTAATATAATTACGTAAAGAAGGATCACTGTCTGGATCAGAAGGGCACGCTATTTTGGTCTAAAGAGAATGACGTATATTATTAATAAATAGGGAAAGAATATTTTTTTTATCCAATATTTACTCATACAGGGTATGCACAATTTTTTAAACAGTCCATTACTCTAAAGCAGATTAAGATAGCTCCATAAAATTTGGTAGGTACGTTACATTATGGCGAATATCCTTCATAATGTCAGTGAAGTTATCGGCGTAGTTATGACGCCATATCCATATTACATAATAGATGTGGGGGGTCGTGTGAAAGTTCATGTAGAAGGTCTTCTTATTCTAAATTGAACCATTTAACTCATTTAACAATTATATTTTATGGGTACTAAAATAATTGTACAGTAAAAATCACGAATGTTTCTCGTTACGTCATTACTCATAAACATCCGAACCAAATCAATACGACAGTTTTCACCAGCGGCGCATCATTGTTAGAGGTTTCGGTATGTATTTCTGGTGATCTAATTATAAGAGGAAATAAATAAAAACCAAATTTAACATATCATAGTAAGACTACAATTTGAAATTCTACAAACAAATTGTTACAAAACTTACCTGTTGAATGTCATTTAACGGCAAAAGTGGCCCGACATTAGCCAATTCCTTTTGAAAATATTCATGTAATTGTCTAATACACAGGTTTACTTTCGTTCAAACGTTTACCAGGTATTTTGTCGAAAAATATCACAATAAATGTAAATGAACTTTACCTATTTCAAGTAATTACAATAACGAAGAACTTCAATGGTGACAGAATGATTTCCGCATAAAGTGACGTTTCTCTTTTCAAGTACAATCGTTGTCACAACACAAGACAGAGTGACAAACCGATAAAGACATAATGACGTAGCTTAATTCGGGTACAAATGACATATGTACCTTTCAATTTGTTTTAATTGGACATACGCGGTCAGTGATATCCACATAGAATTAGACTGTCTTTGATACATTCAGGGAAGTATGACGTAACCAGAAATATTATTGTCTTTTACCGTAGTCGTGATCTTTTATGTCGCGAAATCCTTAATATATATCATAGTTAACCATATTTTGACATTTAAATATTTTTTTATAGTTTAAATTGTTTCGCGAACTTTTCTGTAGGATCCGAATCAAGTGCACTGAATATAGGACGACACAAAATTCGAGCACATGATTTTCTCAATTTTTTCAAATGAATCCCCCTGTATGGTTTGCAAAACAAAATTGTGTGACGTTACCAAGTTGTAGTTATATTTACTTAAAAAAAAACTAGAAATGTCAATCTGGCAGTCTTATTTTTCATTTGCATGTGACTTGTAACGCATGGATTGGAGGTATTATTTACAAAAAAGGCTTGTATTATAGACTCAGATTTATTTGATATAAATATTATTTATGTGTAAAGTGTGGATAAGATATACAAGAAACAATAACCAATTATTCTATATGAAAATATGTCAAGTTTCATCAACCTAGCCTTACCCTAACCTTAAAAAATTTAATCTTCTACATTTAAATATACATCATTAATTTTAATAATGAATATAAATAGTGTAACTCACGTCTCTAAGTGCATAAAGCGGGCCCCGACTTTGGCATTATTGTTCAAAAATAACCTAACAAAGATGTTACTACCGTTTGTTGTCAAAACCATATTGTAAAATTGACATTCGACTTCAAATCAGTAGTGTAACGTTCTCACATTTTGTAGGTTAACACAAAATTAGAATCTATCGGCCTTGACTGTGGATCATTTTGCCTTTTACACCAACAAGTTTTTTAGGGGGCATGGTTTTAGATCAAATTTAACGCACACCGCTTACAGATAAACTACCTAATCGTCTTAAAATAAAAAATATTCAACAGTAAATGTCAATATTAAAATTGCTGTCGGTATGAAACATCGTTTGTAACGCCAAGGGCATGAAACGGTTGTTACGAGACGACATAGATAAACAAAACCGATTTTCGTTTCTGCGCAAGTCAGTAGGCAAACTTCACGTGGCTTATTCTTATGTGAAACGGAGTCTATCTCTTGACATTCACTGTTTAACTGCTTGGGTGTTTTAATACTTTTAACTACACACTGCTGATTTGTCTGAAATAATTAAGTATATAAATAACTGTTTTTTCAATCCTTAAGAAACAGTTAATTTAAGCAGGAAAAAATCGAATAATAAATGTCAAACTAAACTGAAGAATTTTACCAATTGATCTGACAATGTCTTGAAGTTTTGCCAGCCTGTAGACTGTAAATTGCCCTATCCATTATTTATAAATTATATTTACGGTTGGTAAATTCATGTTTATTATGATAACCAGAAAAGTAACTATGAATGACGTCATCGTCTTTTTATCGTGAATAAACCATATCTTATTTTAAGAACTGAAAATAACCTCAATGGTTGTGGTGTTTATTAATTTGTAAGCATTTACATTTGTATGAAATAAATTTCCCTATTGAGAAATTAACAGACTTAATATGGGTACAGAGAGAATGTAGTTCTTCCAAAGTTAATGTAAAGACCCATATTTTTAATCTGTTTGAAGGAAAAAGCCGCCCAATGGCGTGCAAATAAATTTTTTATAAATTCGAATATTGCGAAATAATGTTAATCTACTATATCAATTTGAATGAAAAAAATTAACCTGCATACAAAATTCATAAAATTTGTAATACAATTATAGCGCCTTTTCCTCTAGAACACGGAGTATCTAAAGAACAGTTTTTTGTATCGTCAACCCAACCATACTTGACAACATCATGCGTATCAAACCAAGTTTCGTCTAAATAAATTATACCTAGTTCTATTTGAATCACGGTACCCTTTTATTTTGAGCAAATACTCAGCGATTCCAGATTCCAGATTCCATTATTACCATTCGATTATCTAACTTCTTATATTTAAATCCACAATTCAATAATCCCGCGCATCATCTTGGACTGTCGTTTCAAATGGTCTCCAAAATGCCATTTGAATTAATTATATTATAAAACCTACCCTAACGTCTACGAACAAATTAATATTATATTAATATCAATTCGCTGACGCCACTTAACCACTACACCATCAAATAGGCAATATATTAATGATACTTTTCTACACTAGATCACCTACACTTTCCTATAAATACCTATAACAATTCACTAAACTCACTCAGCCAAGAAATAGATATTATATTACATATTTCTTTAAAACAAAATTCACACCCGACACTGAATGTAACTACTGGATTATAAGCCGAACCACAACACAACCCCCCCGAACACCCTCAAAACCGTAAAATATTTTCTGAGAAAGTCGTCAAAGGGAGTATACGGTTATTTCGTGATATTACGATAAATACTGTAGTTGATGATTGGATTGTTCGGAAGTCTTCAGTGCACTTGCATCTACATTGCCAACTCTTCAAAATGTTCTTAAATATAGTAACATACATAAAGTGGTTTTAATTAATTTTCCATTTTCCAACAATTTCAAGCGACTTATTTTAATGTTTACTAATAAATTTATATTATGTATTTTTTTAAAAATATTTCCAAACTATTTTTCTTATAAAATCACGAACTAACAGTTTACTGAAGTAAGGGGAACATTTGTCTAGCGAGCCTAACAATTTTAGAAAATATATCTGACAACATTGCTTTATTTTATGGTCATTACACTGACAATAGTTAGACAATATGAACATTTTTCATATCTTCTTTAATAACGGATATATACTAATACCACACCCTGTATATAATACCATAAACTTCTCATTATTTTAAACATATTTTCAATTTTTAATAGTCGTACATACTTGAGAGCACCTTGAAAATCAGTTTATAGGTATTTTATTGTGTTCGACTGCAAAACTGCATCTAGTAAAAAATTATTTTTTGTATCGAAGGATGGGAAAAACTGGTTTAAAGTTATAAGAAATAGAATATATAATAAGTATCATAATTACCATTCTGGAATTGTCATAAATAAAAAACTTTATTAGTTGAATCGTATTTAGGGTAACCATACGTCCGGATTTACCCGGATATGTTTGGGTTTTTAATGCGTCCGGGGAAGTCCGGACGGAATTTAAGAGAATGTCCAGGAAACCTGAAGACCATAAAACAACTTTTTTGAATATTTCAATCGCAACGAAGCGACGCTACATCTCTACTAATATCCACGCACGCCCGCACGGAGGAAGAAGATTGTAGATTTTGTGGAATGGAAGAAGAAACCTCCATTCACATACTTGTGAACAGCACAGCAATTCAGAATCCTAGGGCACAGCACCAGGGAGACTACTGGATAGAAGAGGGACAGTTACTTATAAGTTGAAGCCTGCAGATATCCTAAAATTCTTCCGGGAAATAGGACTAAAGGAGCTACTAGTCTCTGAGACTCTCCTCAGAAATTAACTTGAAGTAAGGGGGCACAATAGATCTTTTAGATCTCAGTGAATGATACCCCAAAATACATACATCACGCATGTTCGAACGTATACAACGTACTCCTCATTATATCATTGTTATTATTACCTTAATAATACATTGATAAAAATGGGTGTCTTGAACCAAAGTAGTCAACTCTCTTGACAAGAAATTATTAGCGACAAGAAAAATTATTCCAGCATAAGAGAATATCTCTTGCCTATAGAAAAAAGTTCTTAGCTAAAGTAAGATGGTTCTCTTGAATAAATGTCCTGAATCTCTTGAATATTTTCCCTTCAACCAAGTATAGTTTGTTTTGCTTCAAGAGCTACGAAAATTATAAATATCACGGCATTCATTCAAGAGACATTTCAATTCTCCCAAGTACCTGGTGGAAATCCTTTCAATGTCTATGTCTATGTCTAATGTATTTGCTCTTGGACCAATAAAGATTTCCTTTCAAAGCAAGTTCTAAGGTTCTCATGTCAAGAGAGTTGTTTTTTTTTTGTTAAAAATCTAGGCCTTGTCCCTAGAAAGATTTGCTTTCAAAGCAAGTTCTAAGGTTCTTATGTCAAGAGAGTTGTTTTTTGTCATAGTTCTACGGCATTGTCCCAAGAAGTGGATTCCTTGAAACAAAATATTTAAGTTTTGTATCAAGAAATATCTTACATACTAGTTTGAAGCTAAGACTGTAAGGACTTTGAACAAATAGATTAAGTTCTTCCGTGAAGGAATTTTAAAAATTTATGAAAAGACAATTAATCCTTTTGCTGAAGAAAACTCGCTCTTGGACCTATTCAAAAGCGCCAATTCTTTGGGCCAAAGGTGTAATCTTTCTTTTTTTCAGTGTAAGCATTTATTTATTGTTTTTTTTTAAATTAAAATAAATAACTTCTTAACTGTTTTCAATTTAATTTACCCTTTGACTGCTAAAGTCCGGATTTCAGAGCTCACTTGCATTTCAAAAAACCTCTATGGACCCCTAATCGTATTCAAACGATCGAATAAAACCAGTTATAAATTCTACAACAGAAATAATAACATATATTATACTCAACCAGTTTCACAAATTACAAAATTTGTATCAGTAGGATAACTCATAAAAATTTAAAAATATACAAGTAACTAACATAATAATGCATTTCGTCAAGGATCAAGTTGTGTCCGAAGATCGGCAGGTAGATTTTGATTACTGCCTAGTTGTCTCCCGTTATTGACATTTTATTTGAGGAATATTCCTTGCCAGAATCTCACTTTCCCCAAGTATTGAATTGTTAAGGCGTTGAATCAACGGTTAAGGTGTAATGTTCCTAGCCTTCACAATTAATTATTAACTTGTTCTTGAAAAACTTTTTACGTTCTTTGTCTTGTTGAAATAAAATATATTTTTAATTAACTTTTGGATTTTAAGAAATTGTTGGAATTGAAGAAAGAATACCTGAATTAATGGGAGACAACTTGACCCCGACCCTTCGTTTTGTTGATACTTATAGTATTCCTACCTTACCTAATTCACGAATATACGTCAGCTTCGGATTAAATAGGATGACATTAACTAAATAGTATGACTGTACTTGTGAATGTCCCCAATATTATACCCGACAATTTGTTATATAATGCTTTTATTTATTGCTCTTTTATGAACAAAAATCAATTTTTTTGCTTTGAACTGTGTTTAATGATACATTTCTCTATATAATTCCGCTATCAAATGTGACACTTTAAGTTACTCCTTGACATTAGGAAACGTCACATTTTTCATAACCTTCATAATATATCAGTTATGAAAAGTAGTTATGTAAAAACTTTACGTAACTGTTTAAGTTTCAAAGAATAATTTATTAATTATTAACCCATTATTTTAATTCAATAGTATTTTAAGATTTATAACCATTGAACATTATTAAAGACACAGTTATTTAAAGTAAATCCATTTTCTGGGTGAATATTCTCTTGAACTTCTTGTCTAACGTTAATTTCATTTGAAGCTGCGATATCTACATGTGTGCCAGGGGCTTGGCCCAGAATATTTTCTAAAATTCTTCTTTTATTTTCTAATGAACTCTCAACATAGCCTTCGGCTACACTGTTGTTCCTGCAGGCTCCCTCAATCCCTATTATCATTGCGACCTGAGGAACAGATTTATCTCCGATTTTTTTGCATGGTGTCCTGCAGACCGTCTCTTCAGCCAAGCCAAAAGCATAGTGTTCTTCTTGATATCGAACTTTTGCGCACGGTGAGCTCAGATTTCAACATTGAATATGTAGGCCACAAAGTAGACGCCTTTAATGTTTTCAAATTTTCAAAATAAATAAGTAATACCTTTTCGTTGATGTTCTCTATATTTTTCAAATCGCACCATTTTTTAGGGATTAAGCTACCCACTGCAGCATTTGCAGACTCTCTTACTTTAAATGAAATGTCTGAATCGCTATCTGAAGACATTTCAAGTAATTACTTCTGACTTGTTTTGACTTATTTTGCAAAATCGTTGTTAGCTTCCATAGTAACAATACTTCTAACACCATTTGATTTCACATTATTATTTTCATTTTAATTGAAGATTCTATTAAATATTATAAAGGCGCGGAATTAGATAAAACGTTGTACGTAAACACGTTTTATGAAAAGAGCGATATTTTCTTGCCATCTAGACGCATATTGCCATCTATGTACGAGGCATGTTTTTTAAGTAAGTACCATTTTGGAATTAAAAAAAGACGTGCAAAGATATCGCAATAATTTTATTTTTACATGAACGCCTGTACCTTAATCTACTTTTCTACATAATTTCCGTGAATATTGAGGCACTTGTCATAACGAGGCACCAGTTTTTGAATACCCTTCTCATAAAATTCTGCCGCCTGACTTGTTAACCACTGTATCACAAATGTTTTGACTTCGTTATCGACGCTGACCGCCCAGGTGTTTCTTCAAGTGCAGGAACAAATGGTAGTCGCTGGGCGCCAGATCAGGGCTGTATGGAGGATGATCTAGAGTTTCCCATTGAAACTCTATAGAAACTCCGTTCTTCATCATGCACATTTGTGCGGCCATCTTTAAACGCTCTCACCTATTTCCTTACCATTCCATCCATGTTTTGTCCGTAAACTTCACAGATCTCACGATGAATATCGATCGGTTTCACGCCTTTAGAACTAAGAAATCGTATAACAGCCCGTACTTCACAAACGGCGGGAATCATGATTGTCGGAGGCATCTTAAACACTCAGTAAACAACGTATACAATAAAGAATCAGACTGTAATGGCGTCAGTGCATAAACAAGAGATGTAGGCAACCAGCGCGCATGCGCGGAACGCCGACCGTAGCGCTGCGGCAGCGGAATCGCAAAACGGTACATACTTACTTAAAAAACATGCCTCATATATACACTATAAGTCACAGTTTCATGTAAATGAAAATTGAGGGCGGTGTGGCAGCCTTAAATCATATCAAACTGAGCCGTTTTCAACAAAACGTTAATATTTTAATGCTTTCGTCTGACCACTATATCAAAGTTTTCTTTTTTGCAGATATCGATGCATTTTTGCCAAAGAAACGTAAGAGACATTTCTGGTGAAAATAATGTTTTTTTATTAACGTAAAGCTTCTATTGTTAAGAAGGTACTGCCAAACTGTAGTAAGCCTAGATTATACTTCAAACTTTATTTTTAACTATTATAAAAACGTATGTCCATAATTTTTTTAATTATACCCGTAAAAGAAACAGTAACAATTGTACATTTCAGGGAAATCCCACTGTGGGCCAATTTCCTATGCTATTGTGCCGGGTTATTTCTGAATAGTACGAAACATTATCCAACGCAATAACAGAGCTGGGCCATGTAAAACTATTTTATCGAGTCTACGTAATCATAGTATCGGGATAATCGGCCAATTTTGATTTTGACAAAAATAAGAGATCCGCTACTTCAATAAAACCGTTCTTTCCTCTGAATGCACAATAATCTGCCTTTTTCCTTTCCTATCGGTGTGTTTTATAGATTTTATATATTCGTAATGCCAAAACTAAGCCTACTGTTCTTTTCAAACCTTAAATTTAAATATGAAAGTAGCTACAAGTAATTTTATTGGCAACCGAAAATTTCTTTGATAGAATAAGCTTCCGGCAACAACCCTTATTAATTTTATGACAGCATCCGGCTGATCGCATAGCAGGTGGTTCTTACCTTACCTGCTTACACAGATCTTCAAGTTTTCTTTATGATGTGATTCGGTGTATTACTGAAAATATTCCTTTTTAAATAAATTTACATATAATTCTTTGGAAAGCTGTATTCGTGTTCAGTACAGCATATTATAGTTATCAGGCGTTTTAATTTCCGGATAATATATCCTTGGACAGAATATCCCCTTACACTTCTTGAATAATATCCAATACTTTGTAACGCACATTAATTCGTGTTTGTTCCACTGGAGTTTACTGTCTAGAGTACCCTCTTGCAAAGCAGGCTGTCTTTTCATTACCATCCACACCAGAATCGGTGGACAGTCTTCTTTGACAGATTGATACCAAGTTTATACCGTAAGAGCTGAATGCTTGTACTTGGCTCTAAGCATAGGATTTAGACAGGTATTTGGGACCTAGGTCTGCAACCGTAAACACCTGCATCAAAGACAGGTGGTGTTTTTGAGTCATCTGCATACCAATAGCTATCTGCTCTTAATAATTCCTGCACTGCGTATAAGCAGTGCCGGATTTAGAGTATTTGCGGCCCTATGCAGAGTAATTTTTGAATGTTGTAATAGAAAATTATATAGTATTATCTATAAAATATCTCAATATAGGCTTAAAAATACTTCAGTGCCGAAATTTTTTAGGATGGCTCAATTTTGGAAAATTAATACATATTTTTTTAGAAGATAATTTATTCCATATTCAAAATTGGCGCTGTATTTTGAAAGGGTCCTTTTATTTGGCTAAGGGTAAACCGCACACAGTCGATTTCTAATGGTATTAGCTCTAATGTAAGTACGCACACAGTACAACGGGGGACCAAATCAATTTTTAAATCAAAAGCAGTCTTTTGACTACACTCAACCAAACAGTTTAGTCGTTTTTTAATCGACTGTGTGCGGTTACCCTAACTTGATTTATTTTGTCAATCATCTTTTTGCTTTCTAGTTATCCTTCAAAACAACATGGACCACCCTGTACACTCGCTATTATTAATAATGTTCAATGTAAGTTTGAATAAAATTAAAAAAAACTAAAAATGTATGTTCCTTTTCTGGCTGCTTCGCCGACTACAATATTTTTATACATCGGTGGCACCTGATATATTCTTTTGTTTAATTTGTAAACTAGTCGACGATGAGAAGAGTCTTGGCAACAGATCGCAGTAGCCGGTTCCAAATCAGCAACTAAATACTACACAAGCCAATAGCTAAAGTTCATTTATTTTCGTTAAAATGTTGGATAAAATCATTATCTTGATTGATTATAATTATATCAATCATAAAATTAATTCTACAATTATTTGCAATATTACTTACCTATTTTCTTACGAGCTTTGCGTGCTTACGATTCCCTGATAATATGCCCACTACGACTTTAAAACTTTTCACATAATATCTTTGCTTATTACATCTGTCATAGCTGGGATAGCACGCAAGATGTTACTCAGCTGTATTCAAACGGGTTTTCGATTATTCGACTAATTGGGGGATCCATCAATCAGTTAATCGGGAACAAATTATTCCGAAAAATACTAATCGATTAATAGGCCGCCCGATTAATAATCAATTAATCGATTATTTTCCCAACCCACACTCTAGCTCTACTATAGTTGCTGACATTGCTATATTTTGTAGTACACAATATTATTAGGAGTTATTATAAAACACTGACACAATTAAACATTAAAAAAAATCACCGACTGGTCTACTTGGCTCGAATGAAATGGAAAAATTAGAAGTGTGAAAAGTTGGCGCCGGGATTTGAGAACCCAGTGTCTGACACTTCTCTCGTAATTTTGTTTTCGCCTCTAGCCGACATCTTTCGTTTCTTTTTTAATTTAATTTTTATTTTATAGATGTGTATGCATGTGTGGGCAACCAAATAAATTCATGTTTACAGGTGTTCTAACAATCCTTAGATCGATTATTTATTTGAAAAGTACCACCGAGAACCGACCTAAGATGGTGGTATTATTTTTCTCTATCGATATTGTTTTAAAAAAATTGATTTGAAACATTGTGTAGATATAACAATTGACACAAAAGTGTGAGAAATGTAGACTTGGTATGAGGAAATCTCTAGACAAAGAGCAACGAATACAAAAAAATGAAATTGGAGAAAAACGAAATTATGTTGTATATAAATTATTGCTAATTTCAGAAACGTGAAATATTTATGACTTTAACGCTAACGAATGGGGTGTTAAACCGATATCCGGCTTTTGGTATTTATTAAACTATATTGTTACTACTTTGC
Source organism: Lochmaea capreae (assembly GCA_949126875.1). Lineage (NCBI taxonomy): Eukaryota > Metazoa > Arthropoda > Insecta > Coleoptera > Chrysomelidae > Lochmaea > Lochmaea capreae. Next base: position 4,800,724 of record OX421409.1, read on the forward strand.
AAAAATTAATTTAAAAATTTTTTAAACCGAATATTTTAGGAGAAAACTGGAAATTAAGAATTCCTAAATGTTTGCAATTTTCACTACAGATACGTGACCTCATTAAATATGAATAGCCACTTTCTGATTTAGATGTTTTATGAATCAATATTAAGCTACAAGAATCAATATTCAGCTACAAAAAGGCCATTCGAATTTGATGTTTGAAGAACTGTCAAAATCTATATATTATATATTATGAGTGTTTTGGTTTTGTTTACAGTTTATTCGAGTTTGACGTTTAAATATTATAAAAAAATAGTGTTAACATTTGTTTGGATAAGTTTAGTTAGTTAGTATAAATCTTGTTTTGTATCATAGTGCACGAACATAACAGTTACAACGCCTGGTAAAAAGTTTGTAATTGTGCCTGCAGTAACAGAAAAGAAAATTATGGTTTGAGGCTGCTAGAAAGAAAATATAAACAGACTAAAACTAATTACTATTGCTGTGAAGATCATTTTGATGTAAGAATCTTCTTCAATCAAAAAGCTAAAATTAGATGAGCTGGTATTCCCTGTTTTAACAGAAGATTTTCATGATTATGATGTTGGTACTCAAACCTCCTCCGCAATGATCAATCACTACCAACAAACAAGTCTCTTAGAAGTGTTGGTGTTAGTGGTCGGTTAACATCTCAGAATACTGTTAAATTTGATACTTTAGATCTGATTATTACAAAAGAAGCATCTACCTCACCAATGAAAAAGAAGTCATTCTAATAATTTAAGAAATATATCTAGCACTAACAAAAATAAAAACTAACTACCTGAATACGTTAACGAAAACTTATAATGGTAACGATAAAATTTATAAAACAATGCAATAGCCGTAAAAATAAATTGGATGTAAAAAAAAATTCCTAGTCACTATAACAGCAGTATGACATAAGCTATAAGTACTTCATCCATAGAGGTAATACACATAGAGTAGGCATGCCATAGGGGCTCGTGTAAGCATATTCATCCACCCTTTAGAAAGAGATGGACAACCAGTTTGGTATTGTTTTCTCTTTCTAATAGCGCATATATTCTTAAAAGGTTAGTAGTCTTCGCGCATGTGCATCACGTGATGTTAGAGAGAGAAAACATCACCAATTTCCTTCGCCATCTCTTTTTATTGCGTGGACGCTTCCGGCTAAAGGTTGCCTACTCTATGTTTATTATCTCTATGACTTCATGACATCAGAATTGTGGTCCTATGTCAACCCTTATGTAGCAAACTTCTCTTTTAGTGAGCAAACGTCACATCAGGAATGGCGGATTATTTAAATCGTCTAAAAGTTGAATTTTCAAATCGGCATAAAAATCTTCTATAACTTCCTTGTGGCATTACTTGTTATTTTTTCTTATTTTCTTGGGAATCAAACCACAATAATGTTTTTTTATTTTTTTATTTCAACGCTACCGAAACGTTGAAATAAAAAAATAAAAAAACATTATTGTGGTTTGATTCCCAAGAAAATAAGAAAAAATAATCGGCATAAAAACCTTCCATCGCACTTGTGGGAGTTGTTTTTATGGCTCCCGTAATACACCGGCAAGCAATCCTTTGTGTGGTACTCAATAGCCTTACAGCTCCCACTTGCAGTGACTTTGTTCACCACAGTACTGATCCATAGGCTATCATTGGTCTAACAACCTTTGTGTATAGCCATTGGGTCATTTTTGGGGTAAGTTCCCAGTTTTATCCACAAATTCTTCTGCATCTGTCAAGGGCAATATCATCCTCCAATTTTAGTCCGTTTATAGCCCGATTTTCATCTTCGACAAGTGCGAAAAGGCTCGTTAATCGGAAGGTCCGAATCTAAGACGACTCTTGTTTTTTATATACGGTAATAAAGAATTCCTAGCATGCTTTTCATAACCAAAATCCAGCTCTTTCATTGTAATCCATAGTTTGCTTCTACTTATATTCTCTTCTAAAATAAAATTGGTAGATATACTTTTATTTTGACGATTTTCAAAACAAAACAATGAATAGTGATGTTTATTCATCTTTAAAACAAAAATTAATTTCTTTATTTTAACAAATATTTTGTACGTGCGCCCATAAACCAACCCCAATAAACGATAATGTGACAGTTCCATTATACCATTTACACCTTCAGGTTGAATGATCAAGATATATGGAAGACTTACCTTGAAAAAATTACTACCAGGGTGACTAGGCTTTTCTGGCAAGAAGAGTTATGGGCAAAACCTGGGGAATACGACCTGAGGCTTTACACAACAGTAATCTAACAACTAGGTCTAAACTGGTAAAAAACTGTAAAGAATCCATCAACAGGCTGGCAAGAGACAACAAAGTGTCTCTAATATGGGTGCCAGCACATGAGGGGACTGCAGGGAATGAAATGGCGGACCAGCTAGCTAAAGAAGGTTCTAGAGGAGACTTCATAGGTACCAAACCGTTTTGTGGAACCACAAAAGGTCGCATAAGAGGGGAAATCTGGAACTGGCTAGATAGGGAACACCAACTCAAAGGGAGATCGACACCAGGGCACCTCCATACAAAGAGTTTACTGTATAAGGTAGACAAGGAACTCTCAACCAGAAGACTGGACACTGCACTCCGATAAAACATCTGCACAAAATGGGCAAAGTTAGTGAACCCATGTGCAGGAAATGTGAACTCTGATGAAACACATACTCTGCTTCTGCGAGAACTCACTTGGACTCAGACGGAAGCACTTTGGAGAGGAAACAATACCACCATTACATCTTCTGAAAATCCCTCCAGTCAAACTAGTGGCCTACATATATAGAAGACACAAAGCTTCTGGAATGGAAGTAGATAACATGGGAAATGGTACAAAGATTCAGTTCAGCACAACCCAATCGAATGAATAAATGAATGTATTAACCAGTATTAAAGTTCATAAAGGAGGTGGAATAGGTATGGGATGGCTTTTGTCATGACAAATTTATATTTTATTAATCCTGTTTCTAAGTATCCAGACTTAAATGGTATATATGAGCTGACTTACTACATCAATTTATTTTAATAAAATATTTAGATTATTAATGAATATTTAATCTACGGTACAGTTTAAAGATTTTAACAAGCCATTTTTGGGTAGCTATATAGAATTTGTACTTCCAGTAATCATCAAATTAAGTCTAGATATCAACAATAAAATAATCAAAGTTATTTCACAAAAAGCTAGTTTAATTTATAGGTATCGAATGAATTAATTCTCCTTTAAACGTTCACAATATTTGCAACCTTATCCTATATCACAAAAATAAAAATAAATAAGTCACCTCTCGCGTTGTGTCTCTCTTTCTCCGCCGTAAACCGTACATTGCCAAGCATTGTCCGGCCCAGCATCCAGGCATCGGTGGACCAAACATACGCGAGTAAAAGCGACGTAAAACATTATCGCATCATCGACTGGCGGCAGCGATCTGTGCGAGAAAGAGACAACAAGTGCATCAAGATATATGAAAGAAAAGAGAACAAGAGAATCGTTTTGTGAGTGTGTGTGCCAGTGCCAGCTTGGATCAGTGACCGTGGCCAGCTGGCGCCATAGACTCGCCATAAATAATACCGCACAAGTAGTAGTGCTACACCAGAAGAATGCCACCGGCCAGATGGTCGCCTCTCATTGTGGGCGAGTGTCGTTTGGTCTATTACGTTATACAATATAAAATGTTACTCTGCGGTTTCACCTATTATTAACTATTAATTTATTGTTATACAATACTCGAAATGTATGTTTTTGTTGATAGAAATTATTATTTAATGAGCATCTGTTCCTCGAAATAATTACACTATAATTATTTACACTATAACGATAAATCTATTAAAGAAATGTAGAAACGTGTGCTACTGTCTAGATTTATCATTGAAAATAGTCTTTAAATTAATTACTGTGGCATCGAAAAATGTTTACACGCTGCGAGTAAGAAGTAATTGATGAAACAGCAGAGCATATAATTTGTGCCTGCCCCGCCGCGGCTCGAATCAGGTATCTGATGTTTGGCAGGGATGCTCTCTCGCCCTCGGACCTGAAAAATCATTCACCAAATAAGCTAATCGGCTTTGTTAAGAAGCAGAATTTGTTTGGTGAAATCTGAATAGGTGTGAGCCACAATAGACTCTTGCGAATCGCAGTGGAGGACCTTATAGACCCACTCACCATAAACCTAACCTAACATAACCTAAGAAGTAATTTGGAGGACCCAAATCAGGACTGTAAGGAGGATATGAAACAATCCAAAGTTTATACACTTGTTGTTTTTGATCAAGTTTGAATGATGCATTATTGCTTTAATTAACTTTATCAGTAAACGTTAAATTGAGATCCTGATGTACTTTTGTTACGATAATCGACATCAAAAAAATAACTCACGAAAATACAGAACTATAAGTCTGTACGGACTTAAGAAAATCCACATGAGAAAAAAGAACACGTGTGATCTATTCTAAATTAGAGAGTTTTTGGAACCCTTAATTCGTTCTGTCGTTTCGGTTAACACTATTCGGAGCATGCGCAGAATAATTTGATGCTTTCGTTAACGTTAATTACGATAACGTGTTTCGTTATCTAAGGAAAGATGGTGTTAAGATTTCGTTAACATAATCTTTATTTTGATAGATGCAGGTTCCCAGATATAGCCCAGGTGCCCGTTCAGGTGATAATGTCCCGTTAAAACTCTTAGTGCAGTTTTACTTTGATGCAGTCATTTTATCTCAACGGGTTGTAGTCACCCATCAGAATATTCGATTATCTAAGCCCTACTAGATATTTTCAATGGTCTGATCTTCTCTTTTCATCGGCTTTGCGCATTTCTTCCAATATTACATTGGTGCTGTTACCGCAAAAGAGTTCCGGCTCCCAAAAGGGTCTCAAAAGGTGGACTCTTCTAGTTCATATTTAGTCAAAACCAGTTTGGCATTCATATATCCGTTTCAGTCATAATCAGTATCAAAATAATCAGATAAATCTGCGGGACCTATTGAGATTACTAGAGATTTCACAGACTGGTGAAGGTGAATCAAGTACTCAGGATCCCACATATTCTGTTCTTATTTTAATACATGCCGCTCGTCTCTTTTGGGAAACGATGCTCGAAAAAGTTGACGCACATTATACAATTTAAGTAGTACTGTTCTTAGCAACGGCTCCTTCCACTTGAGCACGTATGAGTTTGATAGGATGTTATTGAGTTAACCGTAATACAACTTTCTTTTTTTGTTTAGCCATTTCGTAAACTACGTACTTTTCGTAGTTTACTTTGTGTTGCCTCGCAATGGATTATAATTATAATTATTTATCTCCTTGTAGTAATTTTTTGTCGATTTTAATGTGAACTGCATCAAACGGTCATCGACAAACCTTGCTTATTTTCAATATGGGTGATAATTACCCTACGCCTTTTTCATATTGGTACAGGTAACCCAGAGGAATATCCTTCCATTGTTACAAAAATCAGTTGTATACAAGATCAAATCTTTTCATTGTAATGAAATTTATATCGGTAAAATAGAAGGAAATCTTGGAATAAAATATGGTGAATATCTTAGTTGCCTTGAAAATAAACATCCAGGCAAGTCAAACTATGCAAATTATCACTCCACATTGAATAATACCATGGAACTTTTACATAAAAATGTGTTATATTTGTATAGTGAAATTTGTGAATTAACGGTTTTATTTAATAATTCACAATTTAAAGTATAGACATTCAAATGCTCAAATTTAAAATAAACTCACCCTATATATTCAAAATATCCTGATGATTAACGAATTTCGTTTTACTTGTAATATTTTCACGGATATCTTGAATTAATTTTACGTAATGTTTACTGTTATGGTGCAAATGACTTGTATCACAAAAACACTTCTCACTATTCCGTCCCCCGCTTCTCTCCACCTCATCGAGGTCCGGGTATACTGCTGATTTACAACATCACATCTGTGTTTTCCCTTCCATATCACCATACCACTGTATATATCTACATATTACAGATTTGTTTTTAATTTGTTATTGTATCTGCCGTTCGCCATATGGATGTTGCCATAAAGTCGTCATCGTTCTTCTTAGTCATCATCATCTGATCACATCACATTACGATGTTTTTTCCTTGTGACTGTCTGTTTTCCATGCTTAATTAAGATAATTTGCATAGAAACTGTTTTTTCTATGTTCCTTTACATAACAATATATTGTATACAGGGTTGGGATAAAGTATGGAACCAAGTAAATATCTTTTAAACGAAGAGAACGATATTTATGAAAATTTGCAGTTAAGTGCAATGGAACAAAATGCATCTGATGTATATTTTTTTGTTAATAACATACTTCCTGTTTAACCGGAAATGCCATCAACTTTTTTAATTTAAATGGGACACCCTATAAATTTTCAAGGATTTGGAAAGAGCTTGTTATTTTGAATTCATACATACAGAGTTTAGTGTAAAAAAAATTGTAAAAACGAGGAATAACTCACTGTTAGTTGTACAATAGGTTTACATTTCCTTATTTTAGAATAATGAGAAACAAAAATTACTTCAAATGTTCAAAATGCTGCGCCGTTCACTTGCTGACAATATGCCATCCTATTAACAAATTCTTGAGTCACTCTTTCCAATACTTCTCCACGTATTAGTTCACATTCATCAATAATTATTTGTCTCAATTCCTGTAAGTTTGTTGGTCATCTAACGTAAACACGTGATTTTAGATAACCCCAAAGAAAAAAATCTAACGGGCTAAGATCCGGAGAACGAGCAGGCCACTCTATGAATCGTCTACGTCCAATCCATCGATTTGGAAAATTCGCATCCAGAAAATCCCTAGCCCGTCTATCATAGTGGGGAGGTGCTCCATCTTGTTGAAACCGAACATTTTGTGGTAATTGCCCAATCTGTTGAAGTGCAGGAATAATTTCGTTATTTAGTAGATCCAAATACTTGTCACCATTCAAGTTTCCGTCGATAAAAAATGGGCCTATAAGCCTATTTCCGACAATTCCTATCCAAACGTTTAACTTCTGTGGATGCTGGGTATGTGCTTCATGAATCCAATGAGGATTCTCATTTGACCAATACCTACCTTGAGTTATGGCGATTAACTGTTCCATTTAAACAAAAAGTTGCCTTATTACAGATGTCCATTAGCCGTTAGCAAAATTCCAGCCGTCGGTCAAAATCATCGTCTGATAATTCTTGAACCAACTGTACTTTATACGGATGATACTTTTCATTTTTTGATATCTTTCTTACAGAACGTCGACTGATACCATGGTTTAGTGCCAAATTTGTGGTGGAAGTTTGAGATGATTCTTCTAAATCGATTGCAATATTTTGTTTAACGGTTTCGTTCGTTGCAGTCCGCGGTCTTCCAGGTTTTAGCAAATTTTTTACCATCCCAGTTGTATTAAAACGTTGTAATGTTTTAGTTACTGTTGAGCGTGATATAGGATTTCTCTCCATATGCAAATTATTAAAAATATGACACACTTCTTCATGAGTTCTCACACGATCACCATAACCGATCATCATTAAAATTTTAATACGCTCTTTTTCGCTTAATTGAACCATTCTAAATTGTAAAATTTATTTCCGTCAATTAGAATTTGACACTTGGAGAACAAAAGACGTACTAAACAGTACTCGTTTATTTATTATTATACGTACAAACAACATCAATTAGTTTATCTAAACATATTCCTCGTTTTTACACATTTTTTTACACTAAACTCAGTAGTATATGTATGAATTCAAAATAACAAGCTCTTTCAAAATCTGTAAAAATATATAGAGTGTCCCATTTAAATTAAAGAAGTTGATGGCATTTCCGGTTAAACCGGAAGTATATTATTAACAAAAAAATGTACATCAGATGCATTTTGTTCCATTGCACTTACCTGAAAATTTTGATAAATATCGTTCTTTTCGTTTAAAAGATATTTACTTGGTTCCATACTTTATCCCAACCCCGTATATACGGAGTGTCCCAGGAGCTCATCCCAAAAACTTGGGAAATTATAGAGGGGCTAATAATAATAATAATAATCCTTCATACAAAATTAATGTATTATTCTTTTTGTTAACAAAATATACCTATGCATCTAAAGTTAGAAATTAAAAGTTTTTTTATTCATGATTATTAAACGACTTCTGTCTGTATCTGTAGAGTGAGTTAGGCCCACAGCACTTAGGCCACATGTGACCCATTGTCCATCCTCCCGAGGAGTTGTCCTCCTAGGTCATCGTCTATCCTGCCCTTCCCAGGAAGATGAACAGGTCACTAGGAGACATCTCCTTTATATCGGCAGGTGTAGGCCAAGACTCACCGAACACACTCTCTTATTGACGATAACTCCGGACACTCGCATAAGACATGCCTGACAGATTCATCTTCCTGTACACAAATCCTGCATAGAGGTGTCTTCACTAGCCTCATTGTATGGAGGTGTTTCCTTAATTGACAGTGGCCAATCCGAAATCCTACCGTTAAACGTAGGTTTTTCCTGGTCATCGCCAAATATTTTTTTCGACTCCAGCTTCCCAAGGTCGCCCAGGGTGATCCTTGCAAGACTGCATCCCTTGATTTTATCTCATCTCTTTGGAGATTGAGCATGGGTGTAACGTTTAGCTAGTTCTGCAATTGTCGAATTCGTCAGGCCGTAGGTGTCGCCGGGTCCAAGAATTAATAGTCCAGCCACTTAACTGGCTAAAGAATCAGCAATGCTATTACCTTTGCTTCTGTCGAGCCCCTTAACCCACCCCAGAATAATATTGTTATCCAGGCGTTAGCTAAATCTCGATGGCACTCTAATACTAGCCCTGATGTAACACGTTGTCTGTTCAAGGCTAGTAGAGCTATCAGTGCAGATTATTATGTTTTTGCCAGAAATTCCTTTTCTGGTTAGTTCCTTTGTGGCAATTGAGATACCAGCCAGTTCTGTTTGAACCACGCTGGTGTTTTTTCCCATTCCCCACTTAATCCTTAGGCTTAGTGATCTGGACTTATTGGAAACGAAACAAAATTTGAATATATCAACACCCTAAATACACACTTGTTGGCGTTCTAAACAGATCAGGCGGTCTATTCTCAAACAGTGACATTTTTTGTCGCAAGCGAGATTGTAGTTTTTTGTATAGTTCTTGATTGACCAAAATACTATCTTGCATGCGACAAAAAATGTCTGTTTGAGAATAAATCCCCTGCACTACCCTTGTGAACTCAGATATGGGCTAGGTTGTCTTAAGCCGTTGATATCATCGAGATTAAAAAAACTATTCGAGGAATTTAGGTGCGGCATTTAGAAGTGAAAGAAACTAAACACGAAAACCATTTGTATCATCTATAGTCTATAGAGTCTATAAGAGTAGTGCAGATCTGTTTATATCATCAAGTGTACCCTTATAGTTTATAGTAATAAATCTTCCTGACATTAATTTTTTTTATTTCTGTGTCGGGCAGGTAGCTTGGTGTCGGCCACTTTGCGCCCGACCGTTTTGCGCTCCTACCTGAAATCGGCCACTTTGCGCTCTGCTACTTTCATAATCTACTTTATTTTCTTCGATCTGCCCACTTATTACAATATGCAATAAATAGGTACATAGCTAAATATCAGATGATTCAAAGAATTTACCGCAATTACCATAAACACCTTTTAGACAGGTTAGTTTTCACCCTGTCGGGAGCTCGAGTGACGGCTTAACGTACCCTAATTATGAAACAGGTAGACTGGTTATCCTGACGGGAATTCGTGAGCGTCCTGTTGATCAGACTACTGTGAGTTGATTTTCAAAAAATATACTCAAGGTTTCCAAGAACAGAGGAAGTAGATACGATTGTAACTAAAGCTTTTTTCAAAAACACGGTCAATGATAACGAAACAATGTTTTATGGCCAATGGGTTGGGGTAATGTTGGTAAGTATATACCCACTTCCGGTGCATGATAACCAGTCTTTTTATTTAAAAGAAAGTCAATAGTGAAGTTTCTATTTTTATCCATTCATAAAATAACAATATACAGTGTTGGGATATAGTTAGGGTTGCCAGATCTGAGTTCAATAATTCCTGGACATTTATTGTGTCACGAAAACGAATATTAAATTATCTAACCATTTTTATTATTGTTGTACGGATATGGAAAAATGCAAATTATAGAAATGATTGTATTTATTAATTTTCATAAACTAAACCATTTTAACTTTGGTAAAACCTAAATTTTTTTAAATACTTGTTACTATACTTGGCCATCTTCACAAGTCTCTCTCCAACATTGCTTTGTAGCAACGATATAATCTCTGAACAGTTCTCATCCACGTCCACCACACGCGGGCTACTCAGCAATGAAAATGTAAGATGACTGTTGGATCCAGTGTTCCCAGCCTTTCAAAGTAACAATTCCCTTGATGGATGCCAAAAATTCCCTATTTCATGCATTTTCTAGATAAAATTCCCTGCTTACGATGTTCAAATATTATTTTAGAAAAAACTTCATAATTTTTTAATACATTACAAAGCAGAAAAAAGACACGAAATATAAAGAAAGATTAATATTCTCAAAAAAACACAGGAAAGGAAAAGACAAAAAATGTTAAAACAACAAAAAATAGTTAAACCAGAATGCGACGTTGCCTGGTCAACAATCGATCGACGATTTTGAGTCGTGTAGTCAAAGTTCTAATTTCCGGACACACCTTTTCCTTTTTCCAGAGAAAGTAGAAGATATTGAAAACGTTATACATGTAAAAATAATATCTGCCTGTTAATAATTATGTTATCTCGATTATTTTTTGACGTTTCTTAAAACCAATGAAATGCTTCTTTATTTGTCACACGGGTAAGTTTCAACCAATTATGTCATTATTATAGTGGGACAATTTAATTCATGTATAAAAAATCGCATATGCCACAGTGCAATTGTCACTTTGACAGCGGCAAAAGTTAGCTTTAACTTTTACAGCGACAAATACACTAGTGGTTTTTTCACTTATTCATTTGTTCATCAATTATCGCGGTGTTGGTTACCAGAATACATAGTTTGGCATGTTTGTCAACAACTTGAATTTTCAAGAACTAACAATGAGTCGATTCGGTGTGTCTACGAACGCCGAAATTAGTCAAATTGTTAATACCTGTGTGCCTACTAATACAGTTGCGACGCAATCATCAATCTGGCGACAATTTTCTACGTTTTGCGATGCTAAAAGATACACATTTGAGCCAGATATTTCCATCGAGAAATTGAATGTAATATTGCAAGATTGGGCATTTAATATGCGAAAAAGTAACGGAGAAGACTACAAAGAAGCGGTAGTTAAAACAGTTTGGAACACCACCGCTAAAATGCTACAAAGTAAATATTATAACGAATTTAATATTGTATTCAACCCTTTCACCGATGTTCAGTTTAATTCATCACGAGCTGCACGTAATACTAAACGTAAAATCCTACAAGCACAACCCGAAAAGAGAAAATGTAGTGCATCAGCAGGATCCGTACATAATATTACTTGTAAAAGTTCCGCAAACTGTTTTGACAGTTTGCAGACTATCCACAAAACGTGTGTGAACACAGTACCACGGATTTCCAATCAATCAGAAATCTTTGTAGGAACGCTTTCGAGGCTGTGCGCCGAATCCGGATGGTCAAGAACTGTCTGTGATGCTTGTGAGAACAAACCTTATAACGCACGATTACTGGACACTGGACAAACCACAACATTCCTGGACAATCCCGGATTTCAAGGACATCTGGCAACACTAGATATAGTAAGAAATCGTGTAAATATACTATATTTGAAACATTAATGAAAAATGAAAATCGAAAATTGTATGTTTTCCAGTTTGACCGGAAGTACTATTCACATTTCGCACTCAAATACACAGTTTTTGCGATCGCATACATCGATTGACTAAAATTAAAGCTTTTGGACACATTCAAGATTGATTTGAAGCAGAAAAACTACTTTTCCATAATGAAAATGTTTGTTTCATCTTAGTGGTGTATACTTATTTCCCGAGACTGGCCGAATGCTCCTTTACAGAGAGAATTCACTAGTTGGTAGTATAACGGTGGTATTCAGTATGCTCCCAACATGGAAGGAGTGAGGGTGTTAAAGAAATAAAAAATACAATCGTTATTACGTAGCCTGTATATCTTAAAATTCATTTTTGTCAACATAATCATTTCAGACCAAGTTGACAATTTCTAACTACAATAGGATATTATTTTAGCCATTGTAACTTGAAAATAAAACAGCATTTCTTGAGAGAACCATAATTAATAAACTAAAAATCCTTTCCATTAATAAATTAAATTGAAAAAATAAAATAAGTTCTAAACATAAAATATAAACTTCATGAAAAAATAAAGTGTTTTGATTTACCTATTGTGCATGACTTCGAAAAAAAGTCAACGATAACGAGACAAAAATATCATTTGTACAAATTAATCTGCGCTTCTGGCAACAGCGGTTAAAATAGGCAATGAGCATTCGGTCAGTCTCGGGAAATAAGTATACACCCCTAAGGTGAAACAAAGTACACGCCTTAATGACCGCGCATAATTATTCTTTCTCTCTCTTTCAGCTGTTTTTCTGTCGTACTTGTGTAATCCGAGCGTTCCGATGTAATTTTCGCAATCTGTATACTGCTATAAAAAATCCAAATCCAAATTATATATTAGAACCTCTAACCTCAGACTGAACTAAATACAGACAGAATCATGCTTCGACCATATGTTGAAGGAATCCTGACGATTATTTAGGTACGAACGCGCTTGCGTTAAAATCGACTTTGAAGTTATTGTGAATGGCAAATTTCGTGCCGACTTGCGTGCCAAAGTGCCACTTGGCCAGCGAATGGATTACGAATGTAGCCTTACAGGTTGGCAAAATACTTGTGGCAGTTGGAAGTTTGGCAACGTCCGATGCGCCGTAGCAAAGACGTATGTGGATTGCAAGAGCTCTCTTCGCTGGCAGAATTCGTAAGCCTCACAACCTTTAAAACATGCGGAATGTACGTCGCCTGCTTTTCTCGGTAACTGCGTTTACAACGTTGTCAAGTTGTATGGCTTTCTCGCGCATCGTCAACTGCAAAAATTAATTTGCCAACCTGTACAGGATCTTTTATTTAATGTTTCGTTAACTCTCTATTAAAAGTAATTAAATAAAATTAAATTAAATATATTAATTCTTGCAAATCACTCATCCTCTTCAAGTTTTTCGCCTCTACATTTATTTCAAAAAAATATTCCTCATAATCTAAATACTTCCATCTCACACATCGTACGGTATAAAGTTAGCTTTGGATATTTTTGATTAAAGGAATGCAATTTTTCTAAATACTCAGACATCACTTCCTTTTGCAACATTATTGGCATCTCGACGGAGTCTTGGCACTGTATTGGCAGTTGGCACTATCTTTTTCTTTTTATAAAACATACTTATTTGCACTCGTAAATGTCACAGACTACATAATAGTAGACTAGTATCAGTGTCAGACTTTTAGTATATCCATTTTTTATAAAAAAGTAAAATAGGTTTAACCAGGTTGATTTGCAGCATCGAAACAGTATCAAATGAGAAGAAAATGATATATGGGTTGGTTGAAAAGTTCGCATAACGTCATTTATCAACAAACAGAAATTCAATCTGTCAACTTATTCTATGCTCACGAGCCATTTCAGGGGGCGGCATCAATGGACTTCCTCCTTTGGAACTTTTTGTAATGGTGGAGGCAATGATGGCAATTCTTAGGCTGAAATCGGAAGGCTTATGGTCACAGAACGATGTTCAAGAAGGACACACTTATACAACTGGGACACTACTGGATCAACCCATATTTCACATGAGTTTTGATAGCATAACACTGGAGAATATATTCACTGAGCAAGTGAACATCATCATCCCATCTAGGGAACAGGTGATGAACCCAGGTAATTCTGGAGAAATCTTCTAGTTCACTGATAGTTCCAAAACAAACCATGGTACTGGGGCTGGTATAAAAGGACCTAGAAGGATAATGATCTTTAGCCTAGGCCGATATACGACTGTGTTTCAAGCAGAGACGATTGCCGCTATAGCCTGTATTGATGAAAACATCAGTAGAGGATACACCGGACGAAAAATAAAAATATTCACTGACAGCCAGATTCTGCTTAAGCAGCCCAACAACTAGGTCTAGACTGGTAAAAAACTGTAAAGAATCCCTCAACAGGCTGGCAAGAGACAACAAAGTGTCTCTAATATGGGTGCCGGCAAATGAGGGGATTGCTGGTAATGAAACGGCTGACCAGTTCGCTAAAGAAGGCTCTAAAGGAGACTTCATAGGTCCGGAACGGTTTTTTGGAATCACAAATAGGGGAAATCGGGATCTGGCTAGATAGGGAACACCAACTCAAATGAAGGTCGACACAAGGGCACCTCCATACAAAGAATTTAGTGAACAAGGTAGACAAGGAACTCTCAACCAGGCTATTGAAACTGGGTAAGAGATATTTGAAGACAGTTACCGACCTTGTGACTGGACACTGTACCCTGAGGAAACATCTGCACAAAATGGGCAAAGTTAGTCAACCCATGTACAGGAAATGTGAACTCTGATGAAACACCTACTCACATACTCTGCTTCTGCGAGAACTTGGACTCAGACCGAAGCATTCTGGAGAGCAAATAAAACAATCATTACATCTCTTAAAAATCCCTCCAGTCAAACTAGTGGCCTACATAGAAGACACATAGCTTCTGGAATGGAAGTAGATAATATGGGAAATGGTGATTCAGTTCAAGTGCCAATCGAATGAATGAGTCATTTCAGCGTAAATTCTTAACGGAAAACCTTAAAATTCCTTTAGTGACAAAGAAATTTCTTATGTTTAACGCCAGAGGAAATTCATGCAGACATGGTGAAAATATTGAATGAATCTGTTCCTTTACAAGTGGTCTAGCTAGCCTGTTAAAAGATGGTAGTAACAGTTCTGAAGATGATCCACACAGTGAATGTCTAAAAACAGCAGCCATACGACAAATTATTGAGTAAATATGACTAATGGGATCCAGTGAACCATACGGAACCAGGAGTTTTTGACTGATTTTGCAAGAAATCGATATTACTCAACTATTTTAAATAAACCCAGTTTAAATGTATCACACTGAACAGGAAATTTTTTTAAATTATATTTTTATTTCATTAAAGATTGACATTAAAAATATTTGTCTATCAAATGTCTGAATGATGTCACTATATGTATGTAGTTTGACGTGACATTCGCTGAGACCAATTGTACGCCTTTTCTTCTACTCGCAGTTCCTGGGGAGGTGTCCCTATTCTATCCAGTAGTCTCCTAGTCTACTCTGAGACTTAAACTTGTTGTCAGTTGTCAAGAGCAATTGAATGTTTTCCGTGATGACTGCATAGAGATAGAGTGACATTATCATATTGAATAAACTTAAATGGATCAAGGGGGTGAGAGTTACCTCAAATGAAAGGATTTTCTACCCTGAACTGAATTATGTAAAATAATTTAATTTATTGTTTATTTTAAATAATAACCAATAGCTTTCAAAATGTGAAATAATTTTATAAGAGGTGTTCAAATGACCTCCTGACACATGCGTCGAACATAAGCAGTTCACGTATACATGCCGCATGTATCATCTCTGGCGTAATCTGAGTACTGGCTTGTTTAATTTTAGTTTTTAAATCGTCTACGTCTGTGGGTTCTTCATTATAAATGATTCCTTTTAAACAGGTCCATACAAAAAAATCCAAGTTTGATAGCACAGGTGATCTTGGAGGCGATGGGAAAAATCAGTTAGTTCCAATCCATCTGTTTGGAAATCTGGTATTAAGGCTACAATACCGCTGTTATGTGAGGGTGCGCCTTCTTGTTGCCATATCATATCTCCTCTTTTGCGTAAACGAATATTCTCCGTTTTTTTGAACGTAATAATACGTATGCCAAGGCACCTTCTTCTCCGATGTCCATGGTAAAACTATACCAGTTCCTGGTGGCTTTTATATGGAATATAAACACCTGGTGGCGCCACCGTGGTAGCCCAATGTGCAAAGATCCTTAAGATCTGTCTATTACAAACAGTATGAATTATACAGACTTGGCCACTTTTTTATAGACAATATAGAGGAATGGCATTCCCACATTGACATTTTTTCGTAGGAATAGGTAAAGTTTGTCCATAACCAATTGAAGAAGCTAAAGCACTTTAGCAGGACGCGCACTGAATCCGCTCGATTCGGATCGATATGGCACAGTAACGTTTTGCATTGTTCTTATTTCAATATATCACCGCGCACTCATTCGGATCAACACGGCACAATCCGTTCGACTCGACTCGACTACGGCGGAGATTCCTTGGGATGGCCGAACCGAACGTCCAGTTGATTATTTGCAATCCAACAGTGGTGTCAATTCTGTATTTATCATGGAGGAAATATAGTTGCTAGTCGATTCAGTGTGCAGGTAATAGTTATGCCGATCCGATCCGTTCCGTGTCGATCCGAGCCGAGCGGATCGACACGGCACAGCATTGCCGAACGTTTTGCATTGTTCTTATTTCAATATATCACCGCGCACTCATTCGGATGGACACGGCAGTGACCATTCGACTCGACTCGACTACGACGGAGATTCCTTGGGATGGCAACTTCTGCCGAACCGAACGCCCAGTTGATTATTTTGCAATCCAACAGTGGTGTCAATTCTGTATTTATCATGGAGGAAAACTAATTACTAGTCGATTCAGTGCGCGGGTAATAGTTATGCCGATCCGATCCGTTCCGTGTCGATCCGAGTCGAGCGGATTCAGTGCGCGTCCTGCTTTATACGTCTCCCTCACGGCTATGTATCCTCCAATTTTTAAATACTTTATATGGAATATTATTTACAAAGAAGCCTTCTATCCGTTTCACTTTCAAAAAGTTTATGCGATGCTAGATGTTAATTTCCCTTGTCGATTAGTTACTGGTTACTAAACAAAAAAAACCAAGTACCATTGTACTTTTGTATACAACGCGTATACATTAACGCGCGCATATTCGTTTAAGTTTGTACGAGTTTTCAAGCTGCGAGCGCTCCGTGTACAAAAGGAGCCCATCGATCCATAGATAAGTATATGTTTGTTCGTAGAGCAATCACAAATAATTGGAAACTGGACGACTCGGTAAATAAAAACCGTGCGCAATGAATAAAAACCGTTCACAGACAGACATGAGCCGTCCAGATTCCAAGCGAACATATGGAAGGAGCTGTTTGTGCGCAACCTGTAGCGCATGGCGCTTCAAAGCAACTAAGTGAACTAACAAACCCCGCCTACCAATACGAAACTTCATTTTTAACAATATTTCAATTTGAGGTTGTTGGTTGCCATTTCTATTAGCAAGTCAGGTGATTTAATCCGTTAAAACCTAATAAATTTGTTTTGATTTAACATTATGTGATTTTTATTATCCAATTGTCGAGGACAAAAGGTTATCAAAATCATTATATACAAGATGTTACTGGTACTTTTTTCATAGATATTTATTTGAATCGTAACACCGTGTTTTGATAAGTAGAATTATAAGTTGTTTTTCTTTAAATCAAGTTCACAATAACAACTTTATTGAAATTTGTTCAACTTGAACTAAAAATAGATTTACTACAAGAATCACGACGACGATTTTCTACTTATGTTTATTAATATTCATGAACTATTTCCATTCATAACTTCCAGAAACTATATACAGTGAGGAACAGTCAAACGGAATAAATGCGATACCTAACGAAAAAATAAGAGCGTGATGGGAAATTCCCTTAGACACGTCGCTTTGCATTTTTTAAACGCGCATTTAAAAAAAAATATATATAGGGTGTAAGTGTTTTCAGATTTATTACTAACATTAAGAAAAGAAAATTATTTTTCACAATTTCGCAGCATTACACTCAAAACTTATTTCCCATTTAGCTCTTGATATTGAGAAAGTAAGAAAAAACCATTCCTGCATTCCTTTTTACTGATAAATAAAAACATACACAAACAGTTTTTTCTACTATCACTATCGCAAGTCGTCTTTTGTGCCTTGAAAAGCAACTGCAAAGTTGATGTTTTCCGCAGAAGTTTATGTTGAAGTTTAAGCAGAAAGTAACTTTGAAGCACGCGTAATTTTCCGCGAGCTGTCATAATTTGACATTATTGGTGCTCTTAAGCAGAAAGTAACTTTGGCGCACGCCCAATTTTATTTATAGATAGAAGAGAGCTAGTAGTTAATTTTGGTGTGATAGTAGAAAAAATCTTGTGTGTATTTAGAGCAGAAAGTCTTTTGGTAGTTTCGAAAGATTGCCGCGCACCGCTAACGCGTTGCGTGGCAACTTTTTGTCTCGACTACCAAAGTACTACTTTCTTCTCTTGATACACAAATAGCTATTGTTTATTTTTGTATAAAACTCATAGCCATAGAAACTTGTTGTCCGCCTGCATCACAGTTAGTGACCAGTGTCAGTGATTTGTCGTTTGAATTTCGTTAACTGTAAGTAATAATATCAGAAAAATGGTTCATTCAACAGAAATGCACAAAATAACCATGCTACAAATGATTGGTTATGGAGATAACACACGGACACACGCTTATTTCATGAAAAAATTTCAATTTTGCCGCCTGTTTCCCAAGGAACAATTAGCAAAATAAAAAAGCTTGGTCATGTAAGACAGATTAAAAAAGTAGCTGCATATGCAGTAAGTGATGATACGAAATTGGATATTATGCTTGAGTTTCAAGAAAACCCACATAATTCTGGACGAAAAGCGGCCCCACTGTTCAACGTTAGCCACACATCAAAAATACATAAAAACAACAGGAATCGTGCAATAATACAATATATCATTCAATAACACAATTATACACATTTGAACTCAAAAACGACCGAGAGCTCAGAATCAGACGTTATTACTTCCAATAACGTCCACTTGCAAGAATTAACATGTTCAGTAAAACAGAAAAATAATTAACAAAGAACTGTTTTTTTTTATATATAGTTTTAATGTTATTTAAGAAAGTAAATGAAGTCTATAAAAAGTCCATGGTGTCAAAGAACAGTCAGATTTCATAAAACATGATACAGAGCTCTCTCCACACGAATTTATTTCGCACTTTTTCGGTTTTTATTTGTCAAAAAGGGCTAGTGCTCACTTAAATTTGTTCTTAATCTGCAGTTCTCTCATGGTTAAGAAACACCCGATTCTTTCATATTGTAACATTCTTTTTCTTGGTATTGTGTGAATGATTTGCATGAAATTTCTCCAAATAGAAAAAAGGAAAGACTAAAAATAATACCCGAGATCGGAATTCCAAACACTTTAACTTAATACTATAGCTATGACCATTTGTCCATTAAAAGACTGGCGCCAGACTGACAATCTATTCTAGAATTTGTGCACCCAGCACGATACCACACAGGTACACACTGATCAAACCTTTTAAACGAAGAAAAGATCCTACCCTCCTCGTTTACTTCACTATGTTTGTTATTTTTCATCACGTTCTTGGTCATTTTCTGACGGGTCAAGTACACTTGACTGTGAGGTGGCTGAGCTGACACCCAATATTTCTGTTATTATTTTTTATATTTATGAGAGACAGGGGTGGACTTGCAAATTTACTAAACAATAAGTAAGAACATTTAACTGAAGGATCCAAAATAATAATTTACTATATTGGTCATAAGAAAAGATCGTTAGGAATATACAGCTATGTATAAGATCTCAGTTAGGCAGTTATCAATGTATTGTTACAGTTTTTATGCAGTACCAGACGTGGTACTGATAGTAGCAACTAGATTAGAATAAAAGTGCATAGTGGCATTTAGATTATTCCACGTTTTAAAAATCAAATACCATGGAGCGCAGCTAGACCCGCTTCTTGAAACAGCGACCTCTATAGGGTATTGGAGATAGACACAGTTAGATAGATAGACTATTTCCAAGTTTGCGAAATGTTGTGGAGAATGGTAGTCTCCGTCATAGTATATAGACATTTGTCTATATACTATGTCTCCGTGAACTCTTGTCACAGTAACTCTCCTGCATATTTTTGTATTGTTGCAGCTAATGAGACTTATCTTGGCTATTTAATTTCCTGGTACTACACTTTCCTCGGTTTTTGTGTCACCTGTGTAGCAGGCTATTTATGCCTTAATTGGAGATTCTTGCTTCTATGCCTCTCTGCCTATTATGCCTGTTTCAAAGTTTTTACCGAAACTATACTTGGACTCTGGCCAAACTATTGGTGACTGATCTGGCGTGACTTCAATCATCTGTCCTTTTTTTTTGGTCATAATTATTCGTGGTTTTTGGAATCTAGAGCTACAGTAATTGTCCTTGTATGTGCACTGTTAAAAACACCTTCAATGTCTACAAATGTTGCTACTGCTATCTTTTCGTTCTCCAAGATTTTTTTGAGATCCTCCATTGCCCAGTCTGTTGATTACGCGTATTAGCTAGCACTCTATCTCTAATTTTTCGGGCTATTAGTGTTTCCAACGTTGTTAGGAGTATGTAGTCGTCTTACCATATATATGTATATAAATGACTCTTCACTTTTGCCACTCCATAGGTTTGTATTGCATAACTATGCACTTGCTTCTATTTGGGATTGAATGGTTGTTAATTCACGTGATTTTTTGGTTACAGCCCCAATATCTCCTCGCCAGATTCTTGCACACCACTAGAGCCATGTTTGCTTTATATATAATCTCCTTTTCGTGGTTTTTCCACTGTCTAGAGTCAAACCTAGATACTTGACTTCTTGTCTCCATTCAACACCATTCTCCTGCTCCAATGTAGGTAGTATTGAAAGAAATATGCAATGCTGAAATATGAGTAGATATGACTACTGGTTAGGTTAGATACTTCTGGGTGACTACAACCTGTTGAGAACAAATGAATGCCTAAGCAAGAGTGAAACTACATAAAGAGTTTTGAATGGTCACCTAAGAAAGCAAGAAGATTGAGGATTATGAGGAATGGGACAAGAAACCTCCATCCACATAATTGCGGACTCCATAGCAAAACAGAATACTAGGTAGAACACCTAGGAGGCTACTGGATAGAAGAGGACACTTAAACTATAGTCTGCGGATATCCTAATATTCCTTAGGGAAATAGATCTAAAGAAACTACTAGTCTCTAAGACTTTCCTCAGGAACAAAGTAGAAGAAAGGGGATACAGTAGATTTTTTTAATTCATTTGTTTTGGGTTGCGCTAAACAGCCCAGGCCCTTGAACTGAAAATCTGAATCATTTTCCATGTTATCTACTTCCATATGAGCCACTAATTTGTCTTGGGGGATTTTGAGTAGTTGTAATGGTTGGAAAGGGAGTACAATAAATCTCAGTGATTGTCACACATACACACCTACTCTGGCCAAACCCAATTATTTCACTGTAACACCATCAAAATCACGGAATATTTTTCTGGAATAATATTCTCTGACCACCTCAATTATTTAAAAACATTTTCCATGTAATTCGGTCTTGGAAATTCAAATTTTTTAAAATGTATCCAAATCACCTTCAATTCGATTCTGTAAAACTAACTTCTTACCTTTTGAATATTTCATTTGAGTTGTTTTTTTAGGATTCTCGGAGTGCCTTTATAATGCAAATTTATTTTTTTAAAGGATTTAAGGTTGGGATATATATATTTGAGACAGGTGTCGTCCTGAGAGTTTCTTATATATAGTTAGTTACCTTTTCTATTTTTCAATTGTCTCATATTGTTATCGGATTAAAAGGTAGGTAGGGTAAGGATTTCCAGGTCTTTTCAAAAAAATGTGTGAGAAACTGAGATTTTTATATGATTTAGACAATGAGGATGGAATGACAAACATAAATTTGGTCAAAATCGAGTTTACAGTGAATCTAAAATGAACGGTTGCAATTTTTATAAATCAAGCTAAAAATTGGTTGTGAAGGGCAACACAAACATCGTTTCTGCACTTTATATTTGATATGTTTGATTTAAGACTTTAAGACCAAAACCCATAGCGGGCAGTCGTTGATTGATTGATTGGATCAGCACACCAGTCAAAGGATTGATGTCCTCGGCACCTCAGCCTTAAGGCTTTTTGTGCTCTTGGTTGTGCCGTTTATGTGAAGAGACCAGTAGCCCTTATCAGGCTCAGCAGACTTTTCACTAGGTTCTTCTTGGAGAAATCTTCCCTTGGAAATTCTAGTCCTAGGAGTCTATATCTCCAGTGAGATAGTGCTTCACAATCAAAGATAATGTGAGAGGCTGTTTCCTCCTCTTCCATACACAACCGACAGATAGGTTCCTCCCTATCTCTGTCTGTATCTGTAGAGTAGGGAGGGTGAGTGTAGGCTCACAGCACTTAGGCCACATGTGACCCATTGTACATCCTCCCGAGGAGTTGTCTTCCTAGGTCATTGTCCATCCTGTCCTTCTCAGGAAGGTGGACAGGTCACTAGGAGACATCTCCTTTATATCGGCAGGTATAGGCCAAGACTCACCGAACACACACTCTCTTATTGACGATAACTCCGGGCACTCGCATAAGACATGCCTGACAGATTCATCTTCCTGTTCACACATCCTGCATAGAGGTGTGTCCACTAGCCCCATAGTATGGAGGTGTTTCCCTAGTTGACAGTGACCATTCAGAAATCCTACTGTTAAACGTAGGTTTCTCCTGGTCATCGCCAAATATTTCTTCGGCTCCAGCTTCCCAGGGTTGCCCAGGGTGATCCTGGCAAGACTGCATCCTTTGATTCCATCCCATCTCTTAAGGGATTGAGTATGGGTGTAGCGTTTGGCTAGTTCCGCAATTGTCGATTTTTTGTCAATAAATCTATTATTATTATAATTTTTTACTTAATTTTCGCTAAATGTAGGACAAAAATAATTATAATATGTGCTAGTAGGTATTTTTATTCATAGCCGTTCTGTAAAAAAATTTTTTTTTGTAACTGATTTCCGCTATTTTAAAGTTGTTATTTTTTTTTAAATTAAAAATTTTGCATTGGCGAGTCAAATGTTAGTTTTCTGTTGACCAGTTGATAAGTTGACACTAATGACAGTCGCACTGAAGATAAACAATTATTTGGGTAGATTTTAGATTTTTAATTTGGTTGTTTTGTATTGATTTAATGATCCTTTTAATTATAAACTGTCAGATAAAGTTTTTAAAATGCCTAGGCAATTAAAACAGTGTCGAAGAAAGCACAAAAAAATATTAAATTAACTCAAATACAATCAAAATAACTATTAAGAACCACGTGTTGTGCAAAGAACGTTTGTTTATCATCAGATTCATTATGGCGACTGTTACACATGATGTCACGTTTGCCCTATTGGGGGGGTTTTCAAGATATATTATATCGGTCTGTCAAGACGTCGTGGGACACCCTGTATTTTGTAACGAATCACAGTCGAAGAAAAAATATATCTCACTGAGGACGTTCATATTTTTGTTTTCTTATTTCTAGTAATTTTTCAAAATAAAAAAACTACAGATGTTGTATAAAAATAAACACGTTTTAAATCAGTGTTAAAGTTGGTGTCGATTGCATCGCAGATCTAGGAAGGCCAGGTGTGCAAATTCTGACAACAGAGATATGGACCGAAACAGAGACGGAAAGAGAGCGAGATAGAAAAGTTGGCGCTTGTAAAGTAGCGTCGGTGGCGACAGCGACATAACATCGGCGCCACTAAGGAACTTTGGCTTGGCTCAGCTACGTCTTGGCATTTCGCAATGCTCGGCTAGGTTGTGTGTATTTGCGAGAAAGGAACGGATGTTCCGTGACCCCGCGACTTTTCGGAGTAGACTTAACTGCACATGATCAAATATTAACTGAAATACAACATATTTAATGTAATTGGAAAAAATCATATTCACTTTCAATCTTAGTATTCTTAGTAAATAGCCATTGTACCTATTATGCCAGTGAGCTGCCGAATTGAAGTGTAAAGTTTTGGGTCGCTGGCCCGTTACATACAAATATTCATTACACCAAAGGATAATTTTTAAGAATTTTGACATTCTTTTAAAATCTGTGCTTAGTATATAGCAAAAAATTCAAAATAAATATTTTGGTATTTTGATATTAAATACTCGTTGGACACAATAATAATATTAGAATATAGATAGAATAAATACAGGGTGCGGCACCGAAAACGAAACAGATCGCATATCTTGAAGACAAATTCTTTTGGCGAAAATGCAAGAAGAGGTCGATTTTTATTTCAAAGGGGACTTCTATCGATCATATCCTCAACTATCCTACATCCCTCCTGATGTGTCACACTTAGTACTTTCCCTATTTCAATTTGATTGGTAATAGTGACAGAGGGGATACAGAGGGATCAAACGTATGGAAAAACATTTTGACGAACCAATGGGTATTCAAAATAAAGGACGATGGAACGTACAAAGCCAGACTGGTAATAAGAGGTTGTCAACAACAGAAAGGTATTGATTACGAAGAGGTATTTAGTCGAGTGGTACAAGTTAGCACACTGCGATTGATGCTAGCCATTTCAGTGCAAAAAGAATATGAAATGAAGAAGTTTGACATAAAGACAGCTTTCCTATATCGATAGGTATTTGCCAAAGTAACGTAAGTCACCAAAAATGATTAGTAGAAAAAACGCGTTTCTTTTAGGGGTATGATTAAAAAAATTATGGACATACGTTTTTAAAATAGTTAAAAATAAAGTTTAAAGTATAATTCAGGCTTACTACACTTTGGCAGTACCTTCTTAACAATAGAAGCTTTACGTCAATAAAAACCATGATTTTCACCAGAAATGTCACTTACATTACTTTGGCAAAAATGCATCGATATGGTACAATAAATGAAGACATTTACATGCAGATACCTGAAGGTTATGAGAGGCAAGATGACAAAGTTTGTAAATTGAGGAAATCTTTATATGGACTGAAACAAGCACCTATGAGATGGAACGAACATTTTACGAAGTTCTTGAAACAAAATAATATGGAAACTTTAATTGTTGATCAGTGCATTTTTAGAAGCAGAAAAGGAACTCTACTTTTAGCAATTTATGTAGATGAATTATTGGAAAGCTTAACGAAACAGTAAGAAGTAAAAATGTTTAACAAAGTTGAAACTTTCTTGGGCATAAAAATAACAAAAGGTGACAATTGGATTAAGATGGATCAAGAAAACTTCATTGAAAGTGTTCTAGACAGATTTGAAATGACAAATGCAAAAGCTGTATCTACATCAATTACAGAATATGATGAAAAATCCGCAGGGTCAAAACAAGAAATAAAATTCCCTTATCGTGAGGCGGTTGGGAGCCTTTTATACTTATCCAATAAAACCAGACCCGACATAGCATACGCAGTTGGGTTTTGTAGCAGAAATTTGGAAAATCCAGCAAAGCCAGACATAAATAACCTGAAAAGAATTTTAAGATATCTCGGAGCTACGAAGAACAATGGTATAGTTTGTAACATATCTATCCTGTTTCGATTTTACGAAATAATTTCCCTAATTACCGCTCGCCGTCATAGTAACCACTCCCAATATAGTTCTGTGATCTAAATTTCTCCTACTCTCGTTGACCGTTAAGACAATTGACATATGATGTCAACGGACGATTCCATTTTGAAAACCATCGCCCTTTCTTTCCGTTACCAACAGTCTTACAGTAAAGACATACCTTATCGTCTCTCCAATTTTACCTTAAGTTTTACCAAATTGCTGTGGTAAGCACAGCTGCCATGTTACCGCTGTCAAGATACCCTGCCAAGTTACAACTGCCAGGTAACAGCTGCCACTGCTAGGAGAATACTGTTATCTAGCCACTAGGATACACCTAGGCATCTCTAGTTCCGATTTTCAAGACATCTCTAACCTCAGCTTCAAGACAGCTCTAGTTCCGAATTACAAGACATCTCTGACATCAACTTCAAGACATCTTTCGCTTAATAACAAGGCATCGCTAGCCTCTTTTTCTA
The DNA here is from genome assembly GCA_949126875.1 of Lochmaea capreae. Lineage (NCBI taxonomy): Eukaryota > Metazoa > Arthropoda > Insecta > Coleoptera > Chrysomelidae > Lochmaea > Lochmaea capreae. The sequence continues at coordinate 4,826,738 of OX421409.1, forward strand.
CCAGACCTCTTCATCTTCTCGAATAAGTGCAGGTCTCATTCTTTCTGATTTCATTATCCTTGATAGCAGAATAAAGTTGATATTTTAAATTTCTTTTTTTAATTTTTTATCTACCCGGCTGTAAGAGCTGTAGGGGATCGTGTCCGGGTTCATGTAAGTTTGTAACTTTTTTATTTTTAACTTTAATTAAATTCTACAAGGTGTTTCTACCTTTCTCACCTTAGTTTCTTTTCTTAAATTTAAATTATTTTTTCGTCGATGTCTAAAAAGGTAGTGGCGCCCTAAGTTCTTATAGTCTGTCAACCCTCTGGCATACCTAGTGTAACACTAACATGGAGTCGATCCACCCTTGAGAGAGTCTCTAGCCGGGATCTGTCTCTTGAGGAGAGAACAGTGTTACAAGTTTACAAGAAAGATGACAAAAAAGCAAAACTAGAGGCATACAGCGATAGTGATTTTGCTGGGTACAAAACTACGAGGAAGAGTACTACAGGGTATGTTGTTTTTTATGCTGGTGGACCAATAAGCTGGTGTTCCAGGAAACAACCTATAGTAGCATTGAGCTCGACTGAAGCCGTTTAATCTGTTAAAGAATTATTGTTTTTGAAGGTACTATAAGAAAGTTTGATTTTTCAAGACTCAAATATCATTTTAAATATTGACAATCAAAGTGCAATCAGTATAATAAAAAACGCTCAGTTTAACAAAAGATCTAAACATATTGACGTCAGGTTTCACTTTATTCATGAGAAAATAAGAGATATAGAATATTTGTGTACACAGAATATTTTTACAAAAGCATTAAATACTGTCAAGTTTGATAAACATAGAAATTTGTTAGTCAAGTCAGACTTATAAGTTTATGTTTTTTTTATAAATATTAGGACAAGGTGTTGAGAAAGTAGGTAATAGTGTATAAAAAAATTAAAGATTGTATTTGTCAATGTCAAAGTATAAAAATATAAAAAAAAACAGTTCTAAAATAAAACTATGTATTCTTTATAAAAATACCAAAAAACCAACATTGTGTTTTATTTTTTGTTACAAATACTTCAATTTTTTCCCGTAAAACTTTGATATTAGAGCGTGATATAAATAAACCAGGTATTTGGGAGACATAAATTGGCAGACCTGTACCTGCCAATTGAAATATAGGGGGAGTGCAATAGATATTTCCATTCGAGGTGTTTGAGGGAGAATGGATGAGCTGACAAATAATATCAGAGACAAAAGAGAAATTGGTGAGAATGTGTAGCGGGATTAAGTGACAGGGAAAAGGATTCCGGGATATGGAATTTTGATAATATATCAAAAAGAAATATAGAAGAAATATATGGGAAATTGTACAGTGAAGATACATTATTGAAGAATAATGAATCAGTTGATGGGGAAGAATTTGGAGATACTGAGCCAAAACAATAATTTTTTGTGTTTGATTTGTTAGTTATCATACTGTGATAAGTGAATTTCCAATTGTTTAGTATCTGTCATAATTATCTAATATTTTCTAACCATGTAACGTTTACTAAAATCTAATAATACTGTTCTAAATTAAACTAACTATTTGTAATAATTAACTCCACTAATTATTGACAGAAGTTACGTTTCATGTGATGCCTACCTGATGTTTAATATTTTGGCTAGACCAAATAGTGATCTATCTTGTGATTAACTTAAAATATGAATAAAAAAATAATGTCGGATAGTCAAGCGGCCATTAAAGCACTGAGCCCTTATGTAATTAGGTGTGGGAATGCCTAGGCATACTCAATGAACTAGGCGAGAACAATATGGTAACCTTAATGTGGATTCCAGGGCACACTGGAATATAAGGAAATGAAATAGCAGATGGACTAGCAAAGAGGAGGACTAAAGACCCTTTTTGACTGGCTGAATGACAAAAGTCTAAGCCAAAAAAAAAGACCCTTTTGGTAGCCCGAACGCTTTTGGGAGCCGGAACCCTTTTGCGGTATCAGCCACAAAGCCGAAGAAAAGAGAAGATCTGACCATTGGAAAGATCTAGTAGGGCTTAAACAATAAAATATTCTGATGGGTGACTACAACCCGTTAAGATCGAATGAATGCATAAGTCAAAGTAAAACTGCACTAAGAGTTTTAACAGGGATCCTAACGGGACATTGCTGCCTGAACGACCAGCTGAAAAAGCTCAAAATAGTGGAGGAAGAAGAATGCAGATTCTGTGGCTTGGAAAAAGAAACCTCCACCCACATACTTGCGAATTGCACTGCAATTCAGAATCCTAGGGCACAGCACCTAGGGATATCTACCTAAGTTGAAGCCTGTAGATATCCTAAGATTCCTCTGGGAAATAGGACTAAAGGAGGATACTAGTCTCTTATAGACCGGTTTCGGCGTATTTGCGCCTCATCAGTACAAGGTATGCGTTATCCGTCCGAGAATCTCTAGTCCCGGACTGAAGAATACACTTCAATCACAATCAATACATATCTTCCATTACAGAAAACTGTAATAATTCTTTATCGTTTCAAATCCATGGATTTGTTGTCAAATTTTTCGAATTTTGGCTTGCGATTGGAGGTGAAGATGTCACTACTGCCACAATCTTCACATTTCCGTTACTGGAAGACATGTATTGACTGTGTTTGAAGTGTATTTTTCGGTCCGGGATTAGAGATTCTCAGACGGATAGAACATACCTTGTACTGATGAGGCGCAAATACGCCGAAACCAGCATACAAGTTCTGTTGTCCCTTCTAATTGCAAACCAAAATGGCTGGTTTTAAAATATCTTTTAGATATACCAACCCCGTTTGACTTTGAAGTGTAATTCTATGTCCGTCGGTGCATATAGCACGGGAAGTAGTTGTTGCTTTTTAGTTGAACGGTCACTGATTTTGAAAAATATTTTTCAAAACGTTATAAAATGTTAGGATAAAAATAATTATTCTTCGACATCTATAATTAATTTATTGATTACATGCATGTTTAAATATATTAATTCCTTTGTCAAAATTATATTTGTCCATCTAATTCTTTAATTTTTCTTCGCTATCGCTATTATGTATTATCATTCTAACAAAGAAGCATGATTACAGCAAGCCCCTGGTCACAAGATGAGTAGAAGATCAACCAATTAGGAAACGTTTTGCTGAAAATCAGCCAAAAAATACGTTTATATAGCAAGTGTTTAACCATAGACTTTTAACAATAAACTAGATGCCTATAAAAGATAACCTGTAGTCGATCCTGAAGATCCCGTTTATACTCGGGACACAAGTTATTTGCAGACGATTAGAAGAATAGTGCAGTTGATGAAAATTCCATGGCTATGTATACTCCCACACGTAAACATACAGCCTCTTGTTCTCACACAAAATAGAAAATGCCGACTCGTTCATTACTGAATAATAATAAAACATCATGTTTAACAGTCTCTGTATGAGAATCTGCAGCCGTTAAATAGGATATTCGTTCAGATGCTCTGTAATTAATTTCGTAGATCATACAACAAAGTAACAAATCAAAGTGACAAAGATTTATCGTGTGACAATGTAATTATGAAATTTAGAACAGATGGAGCCGGTGTTTTCAAAGAGTTTTCGAAAATATTTGCCATTCAAGTTAAGTGATGATTGTAACCGTGGATCGATTATTTTGCAGGCGAATGTAATCAGGGTATAATTTTTCTGTCATATTTGTAAGATTACATTTTTTTGAGAACAAACTTTCTTAAAAATTGTGTCGGCACTTAGTATTTGTTTATGTTAACATAATGTCGGTATCGATCGCATCAGCACTAGAATAGTGCGAATACCGAATAAACAAAAAAAATAGAAAAATCTATCAAAAAACTTTGACATACACATACAATACTTTCCGCCTTATTTCCTTTTCTTCTTTACATGCTGCTTCCATCTTAGCTAAGCATCCAGAGTTATTCCGAGATATTTTGCTGTGTTTCCATATGGTACCTCCATTCCATTAATTGCGGTTGGTATGTTTTGATTATTTGTTTTGTTTGTAAAATTTATGTTTACCGATTTTGATTCATTAAGTTTTATTCTCCACTCTTTGGTCCATTCGTTGAATTGATTAGTAGCTCTTTGTAACTTTTGAGTAGCTTCTTCCACATTTGTTCCTGTTGCAAGGAGAGCAGTGTCATCAGCTAATGTGGCAATTTGTATATCATTCATATCTGGTATGTCATATGTATACAGTAGATATAGAATTGGGCGAAGCACGCTCCCTTGTGGCACACCTGCTTTTATTTGTTTTAGTTCAGAGTATTCAGTTTCTTGTTTAACTCTGAAAAATCGATCTGTTATGTAGGATTCCAATAACTTTGCATATTGTTTTGGGAGAATTTTTCCATTCCATCCATTGTGATTAGTAAGAGTCTTTTGTGACTCACACATCTTCATATTTCACAAAACAAATTTAGCTTTGCCGAACACCAGATAGCGGATTCGAGACGTGGCGAGGCAGTCACAAAGTATGTGCTCTGCTGTTTCATCATCTTCCAGACAAAGACAGTGTCTGTCTTCATTATTTCTACTGATTATTTAAATCATTATTCGATCAATCACCGAACACAAAGGGCTTTAACTCGCATTGTGTTCTATCACTAATTAATCTACCAACGAGGCCTAGTTCCTAGGAGTTTTACTGTATGGTACATGGGGGGATTCAACAAGCCACCAATACCCCTCTTAGGATTACCCTCATGCGTAAAGGGATTAAACTCGCATTACGCTTCACATCTACTAGTACTGAGTTGTGCAATGAACATGAAGGGCTGACTCGCGACATGTTCGCTCCAGCTACTAGAGCTTGACCTATGGTCGAATCTGAGTTGTGCAATGGACAAAAGGGATTAAACGCGCATTTGCATTGAATTATTATTCAATCATTATCAAAACACAGTGATATATTCAATAAATTCAACAGGTAAATAACACTCAATAATTACAGCATTAATATAAAGAAATAAAACAATAAAGAAAGAACACTCAGTGAAAAAGCTCACCTGAATATCTTGCAGTTTAATCACCCAGCAATTCAAAATCTCTAACACTAAACAATAATTTCTCGGAACACTAAATTGAACCACAATTTAGAAACACAGTCAATAACAGAATGCATTGAATAGTTTTTAATAAACTCGAGACCTTTTAAAAGCCCAAAATTCATAAGTAGATAGTAATCGTAAATCAACGCTATTTCTTGGTGAGAAATATGAAATCATCTGGGGTACGTAACAATTAAGATAAACAGTCGAACACGTGTGCTTAAAAATGTCTTAAGCCGGTCCCAGACACTACGTGTATTTGGCGAATAGGCCAATATTTGTCATTTGCACGAATGTTTGCTTGATCTCCCACACGGTGCCGTAGAATAGCAAAGGTACACGTGTTTACTTCGTCGAACTTCGGTGTCCTTTACTTCGTGCTAGTTTCCGACCAGCGCCGGGAAAATGACGAAGGACGAATATTTGCCAAAGTGAACTTCCCACACGCTGCGCGAATAAGTCCGAATACCAAATGTTTGCCAAATACACGTAGTGACTGGGACCGGCTTTAGGTTGCCTTTTTTAAGAGTATCGATAAATATGTTTTAAAGGAAGAGGAAATGTAGATGGGTACATGTTAAAAATGTTAAATTTTACCACTACACCGTTGTAGTCAAAAACTAATATATTGCAAATATATTGCACCTTTCACTAATAGCACCCTGTATAAATTTGTGATTATATAGCATTTAAATGACTAATAATAACTTGTATGTGTGTTTTTTTTTAAATATATTCATGCACGCACAATACATTATTTCACATGTGACTCTTACAATGGTTACTACGCCTTCACATCCTGCATTCAGAAATTCTATCCTTTTAAAGTTGTTTTGTCGTATCGGTGTCGCCGACCAGTCTTAACTATTCGCTGTCGCCAGCGCCAACATTAAGTCGCCAAAGCTATTGTGTACTTGAAAACGAATTGTCCCATTAAATCATTTACCTTTTTTGTGACTCATACGCGGACATTCATATTATGTCAGTTTCTAATTTCTTAAGGCTTTCAGGAAACAAACAAACATTGTTATTTTCTTTTTAAACGACTCTTTTTGTTATTTGGAATTATTAATATTTATTGAGACATTTTATTGTTATTGGTCGAATATGTTGTAGAATAAAACATTTTAATAATCTTACAGCTGCATGATCGAATATAGATTTAAGAAATGAAGAAAAAAACGAACAAGAGCAGACTGGAGAGGGTTTATCCATATAATAGAAGAGCCAGAATATTGTGGGTGGGTTAACTAAGAGTCTTCCAATAAGGAATGTGAAAGTTAACGCAGATAGAAAAGAGTACATGGACGACATCAATCTATGAGCTAGTTTTCAAACGATTCTTGTTCCAGTGTATTACCTACTATTTAAATTCTTAAAATATCCACTATAATGCCCGTTTGCCCCGTTTATAGTTGACGTAAAAGATATAGGTCCAGCTATCTAATCGTATATCCCCTTTAAGTTATGTTGCGGAGCTAAACTCTATAAGGTATTTATATTATTTTCGTCTACTTACCAAACATAATTCTATATTGTATTTGTATTTTGACCCATCAGTCCATCCTTTCTTAACCGTATCGTGTGTATCATACCGAGTTTCGTCCAAATAGATAATTGCTAATAAATATATGTATACTTACTTACAATTTCCACACAAAAACACACACACTTTCTTGATGTCAGACCACCGATTAAAGAAAACACCTGCAACAATGTCTCAAAAATAGTTATAGTTCAGTCATACTATTAAAGGCACTCACTGGCTATCGCTCCTTTGTACTTTGAACAGTTTCGTTTATTAATCGCCTTCATTAACAAACTAGTTTATTAAATAACTATTAACGAATATTAGTTGAAATTATAACATTAAATTAATTTTTTATCGTCTACTAAGTAAGCATTTTAAATAATTATAATATTGACTGGGCTATGACGGTATACTCTTAGTTTTAGAGTCGAACAAAAAGCCGGCAACTTTCAGTTCGTACTATACCTTTTACGTCAACTATACTAGTGCATTTCTTTCTGTAAAAGTTACAGATTTTGATTATGTTTTCTGTGGGCCAAATTAAATCGGATCCAGTGTGGTAAAGCCAACCGGGCTATCGACCCCCTTGTAATGTAATCTAATCTAAATACAAATCAATCTCATGTTGATTCTAAGACTGCCCAGACAAAAATAATGCATATACTAGATGGATTTGATGAGGTGGCTAATCGGCTTATTCAACTGCGACCTTTTCAGATCTATTGTGGTCTTCGAGACAGAATCTTTTATGAAATTTCTTGCCGCTGGCTTCCCATCGTGTAGTACAAGAAACTGCACAATGCATATACTAAGCTCAAGTCAGAAGATGTAAAACTAGAACTGTCTAAAAAATTTAGTCTAAAAATAGAATTTCAATTTTGGGTGAAATTTTACTAAATGTTTTGCATAAAGGAAAAAAGGAACCTTTCTGAGCCGTCGTCGTTCCGGGAAAATCACAAAATTTGTTTGGTAGAAACTGATTTGCACTCAAAATTTCAGATCAATCGAACCAACATTTTTATATACGTGTGTATTTCGTATTTAATGTAATTTATACGGCTCCAAGTGCCGAAAAAAGTGAGGAGAAAAAAACGTTTAAAAATAAATGCTGCCTTCCATTTTTGATAACATTTTGTAACTTAAAAGTCCCAGGCTAGAGCACTCCACCTCAGGGAGTGGAATTAGGCACCAATTAAACTATTTTATTCGCTATCACTGGGATAGGGTGGACACTTAATATTATATTGGACGCCACCAGCTTTTTAATCGAACGAAAGCAATGAAAAACAGAAGCAAAGGTGGAAAGCTGGAAACACCTTGTAAAAATTAACGTTAGGTTACTTAAGAAAAGATTAAAAAAATGAAACTACTTATTCCCGTACACGTGTATCCAATTTAATAAACATTGAATAATCAATACAAAAATTGAAGAGATTAAATACTTATTGGATTATCCAAAAATTCTTGCAGAAAGAACAAGATATAGACTAAGTAGGGAGGGAATCATTAAAAAAAAAACCACCTCTTCACTTCTTAGAAATCGGACAACCTGGGACAAGATGGTATGATGAAAAAGTATAATTTTTCAAAGAAATTCGTTACGGAATTAAGCAACAAGAAGGAATGGGATCCAAATACCATTTCCAGACTTGGAAAGAATGCCATTCAATGGTACACAGACGGCTCAAAATCAATAGAAGGAACTGGGATAGGAGTGTACGGGCCAGGAACCAAATACTCTGAAAGCTTGGGAAAAACCCAAAGTATCTTTCAAGCGGAAATTCACGCAATAAGAAAGTGTGCCCAGTTCAATATTGACAAAGGATATAGAAGGCAAAGGATTATCATAATGTCTGATAGTCAAGCAGTCATTAAAGCGCTGAGTTCTTGTGTAATCAGTTCCAAAATGGTGTGGGAATGTCTAGGCAAACTTAATGAACTAGGCGAGAACAATATAGTCACTGTGGATTCCAGGACACACTGGAATAGAAGGAAACGAAATAGCAGATGAACTAGCGAAGAGTGGGACTGAAATACCCTTTTGGGGGCCGGAACCTTTTTGCGGAATCAGCTCCAATGTAATATTGGAAGAAATAGGCAAAGCCGAAGAAAAGAGAAGATCTGACAATTGGAAAGATCTAGTAGGGCTTAGGCAATCAAAGATTCTTCTGGGTGACTACAACCTGTTGAGATCAAATGAATGCATAAGTCAAAGCAAAACTGCACTAAGAGTTCTAACAGGAATCCTAACGGGACATTGTCGCCTGAATGGGCACCTTAAAAAGCTCAAAATAGTGGAGGAAGAAGATTGTAGGTTTTGTGGAATGGAAGAAGAATCCCCCATCCACATACTTGCGAACTGCACAGCAATTCAGAACCCTGGGCACAGCACCTGGGAGACTACTGGATAGAAGAGGGACAGTTACCTAAGTTGAAGCCTGCAGATATCCTAAAATTCCTCGGGGAAATAGGACTAAAGGAGCTACTAGTCTCTGAGACTTTCCTCAGGAACTAAGTAGAAGTAAGGGGGCACAATAGATCTTTTAGGTCTCAGTGAATGTTACCCCAAATGACATACATACATACGAATGTTGCCTTCGTATTGGCAGTTAGAGGAAAAGAAAGAGTTCCAATCGAAACTAGAAATTTCCAATATCAAAGAATTTGATAAAAATTAATGTTTTATTTTGGAGTGACTAATGTGACAAGAAAACGGCAGCTTGTTTAGAAATTTAGTAGAAATTTGGGAGGAAGTGACTAATGAGCCACAAAAATTAACCAAATAAAATAGTTTTTGAAACGAAAAACATAACAGGCTGAACAGCATGTTACAATTTTATGCTACAAAAAAACAGGGGTCAATGGGGGGTGATCTCCTGCAGAAACCTATGAAAAGAGAGAAAAAATGATTGATCATGGTTTATTACCCTTTGAAATGTAACAAGTCATGATAAAATTTCATGAAAAAATATTCAGCATAACTTAAAAAAAATGATTTTAAATTTTAACACATAACTTTTTTGATGTGGACTCTTGTTCGGTCATATGTGAGTATTTTATGACCAATGTTTTGTTGTTCCCTGTATACCTCATTATTTACAAAAACTATAAGGACAAAAATAATTCATAAACATGTTTGGAAATTACTCGTACCTAACTTTTTTTTAAATAATTACTACGTCAATGGGTTTTCTATTAAAACATTTTTGGTTGAATCGGTAATATCTATGAGGACTTTGGCCATAAGGGACATTTGAAAATAATAGCCAATTATCTAGTGGGTGTTGGACGTTTTGGCGTCAGTTTGGCGGCTTTGAATCCGACACAAACAGCGTATAGCCATCTAAGATGTAGATGATGAAGTGGTGGCGACGTAAACCGGCCTCGACAATCCACAGCTCGCATTGGTTTGGTTCGCTGTCGGCCTTACCGAGATGGGTTCCGAGAAATCAGTTGGTGTCGGCACCAAGAAACAGAAACAGAAACACACTTGTTCGCATATAGAATGACTTTTAAGTTTTTGTTTGTTCCTTTGTCCTTTTCAAAAATTATATTACTGCAACATTAATTTAAAAAAAGTCTATTGAATAATTTTCAAATTAAAATGTTTTGATTGGAAAATGTATGTTTATATATTATATAATTTAACTCTTAGTAAAGAGATATTTCTTATAATCAATATCTATAATTCTAGAGATCCAATGAAAAGTTTGCAAAATAAATTAGACCGTATTTTGTATATTCAAGCTTCAAAAAACTGACACTTATAGAGAGAGATCCGACAATCTCCACAGCTACACGGTACGAGTAAATTACACAAACAAAATAAACTTACAATACCAGTTGTATCATACAATCATACATCAATATAACAAATCATAAAAAAGCCAGAACACTTAAATCGCCAATAAAAAACTATTGGCTCTCAGCAAAATATTGTATGCATAATAATTACTTTTATTGAACAATGAAATTACATAATCCTAACATTTCCGACAAATGCGAATTTAGTTTAATTTGATTTATACTTCGCTCCAAGATACTTCGTTTTGAAACAGGTATGATTTAAGACCAAAATCAACAGCAGATAGTCGTTAATCCGATAACAATAGCACAGCACAGTACTTGTTTCTTCGAAAAGCGAAAATATAATGCCTGAAGCCGGATCCACCAAACCAACAAAACAGCAACTCAATGTTTCCCAACATTTTTTCAACAAAATCAAAACATTGCAGCAATTATTTTATTTTGTTGGTGTTGCAGGTTGTAATGAGTGTGTCTTACTTATTTTCTTGCATAATTAGATCACATTATATGATTCTTTCATCATCAAAGGGGTGTGAATTAAGAAACTGATATTCAAAAGTTCCGCCATTGCCAAATTGTGCAGACTCAATACAATATTGGTTAAATAACTATTTTCGTGGACCGTCGACTCAAAACCATTTATTAATAAACGATTGTGGTATAGGCAACCAAACAAGGTTTCGTATGGGACAAACGTCAAATTAAATTAATATTAATATGAGAGTTCCTACTATTCGATTATAACGCCCTGGTATTGGTATCGTTTCTCATTATTATTGTATTGTTTCACTTAAGAAGAAGCCACGTGCAGTTTGCCAACTGACTTGCGCAGAAACCAAAATCGGTCTTGTTTATCTATGTCGCCTCGTAACAACCGTTTCATACCTGTTTATAAATAGATTTAATAAAAATATTAATTTTTGTTAAAAAAAATTCTAAACTAAATCCAGTTTTGATTTTAATTTAATATATTTCCAGGAAATCTTTAAATATATATACCTATATGGAGAACCATCCTCATTCCAACTTTACATTTTATCCATTTATTCAATACAGATATTGTTGTTATTTAATTTTGTTTCCATCTCCTCACGTTTATGTTAATGGTTTTACAGTTTTGTAGTATTTATTCATGTTTTCGTAAATATCCGATCTTCATTTATAGTTGGACGTACATATAAATTATAAATAGTTCGTTCTACATTTTTTGACAACTGACAGCGAACCGCGCTTTCAACGACACAAAATTTAGTCTTGGTTAACTCGGGTTCCATCGCCCTTTGAACGCCACTAGAAATTTTCACATCAACTTTTACTTTTTTATCTTGTAATATAACAAATTAGCAAAACTAATTTTGTAAATATTGCATTATATAATAATAGAGTAGATAATAACAAAATACTATTTTTGGAGAAACGGATATGACAAGAAAACAATTCGTTGTACCAGATGTGGTCCTTGCACCGCCTACAATGTTTAAAAGAATTCCAGATGCGCACTTGACTCGTCTGTTTAGGTTAACTATTAGATTACAGCATAACATCTGGAGACGAACAATATCCGTACATGGTAGGGGCGAATAGAGCAACTTATTTGTTGAAAAATAATATAACGAAGCGGAAACTAGTAATACTAAACTGAACGGAATAATTTGTTTAATTAACTCACTTGTTTATTGAATGTATTGTATACAGGGTTGGGATAAACTATGGAACCAAGAAAATATCTTTTAAACGAAAAATTCATCTGATTTTGTTAATAATATACTTCCGGTTTAACCGGAAATGCCATCAACTTCTTTAATTTAAATGGGACACCCTATATATTTTTACAGATTTTGAAAGAGCTTGTTATTTTGAATTCATACATACTGAGTTTAGTGTAAAAAAATTGTAAAAACGAGGAATAACTCACTGTTAGTTGTACAATAGGTGTACATTTCATTATTTTAGAATAATGAGAAACAAAATTACTTCAAATGTTCAAAATGCTCGCCGTTTACTTGCTGACAATGTGCCATCCTATTAACAAATTCTTGAGTCACTCTTTCCAAGACTTCTCCACGTATTAGTTCACATTAATAAATAATTATTTGTCTCCATTCCTTTAAGCTTGTTGGTCATATAACGTAAACACGTGATTTTAGATAACCCCAAAGAAAAAAATATAACGGGCTAAGATCCGGAGAACGAGCAGGCCACTCTATGAATCCTCTACGTCCAATCCATCGATTTGGAAAATTCGCATCCAGAAAATCCCTAAGCCGTCTATCATAGTCGGGAGGTGCTCCATCTTGTTGAAACCAAACCTTTTGTGGTAATTGCCCATTCTGTTGAAGTGCAGGAATAATTTCGTTATTTAGTAGATCCAAATACTTGTCACCATTCAAGTTTCCGTCTATAAAAAATGGGCCTATAAGCCTATTTTAGACAATTCCAATCCAAACATTTAACTTCTGTGGATGCTGGGTATGTGCTTCATGAATCCAATAAGAATTCTCATATGACCAATACCCTGAGTTATGGCGATTAACTGTTCCATTTAAACAAAAAGTTGCCTCATCGGAAAAAAACTATGCTAGAAGCAAAATTGTCGTCGACATTACAGATGTCCATTAGCCGTTCGCAACATTCCAGCCGTCGATCAAAATCATCGTCTGACAATTCTTGAACCAACTGTACCTTATACGGATGATACTTTTCACTTTTTAATATCTTTCCTACAGAACGTCGACTGATACCATGGTTTAGTGCCAAATTTGTGGTGGAAGTTTGAGGTGATTCTTCTAAATCGATTGCAATATTTTGTTTAACAGTTTCGTTCGTTGCAGTCCGCGGTCTTCCAGGTTTTAGCAAATGTTTTACCATCCCAGATTATTAAAACGTTGTAATGTTTTAGTTACTGTTGATTGTGATATAGGATTTCTCTCCGGATGCAAATTATTAAAAATATGACACACTTCTTCATGGGTTCAAAAACGATCACCAGAACCGATCATCATTAAAATTTCAATACGCACTTTTTCACTTAATTGAACCATTCTAAATTGTAAAATTTATTTCCGTCAATTAGAATTTGACACTTGGAGAACAAAAAACGTACTAAACAGTACTCGTTTATTTATTACTATGCATACAAACAACATCAATTGGTTTATCTAAATAGTTTTCTGCTCTAATGCAAAAAACTCGAAGGAGGTTGATTAAAGTGCTATATTCCTCGTTTTTACAAATTTTATTATACTAAACTCACTATGTATAAATTCAAAATAACAAGCCCTTTCAAAATCTGTAAAAATATAATTAATTAATTAAAGAAGTTGATGGCATTTCCGGTCAAACCGGGATTATTAACAAAAAAATGTACATCAGATGCATTTTGTTCCATTGCACTTACCTGCAAATTTTCATAAATATCGTTCTTTTCGTTTAAAAGATATTTACTTTATCCCAACCCCGTATATGCATGTACCGGATGATCAAAAAAGGAAGGACGTCGGCTGTTTCTCAGAAACTAGTAATTTTACAGCTTATGGAAAACTCGTATTATGAATACAGCTGGAAATTGATCTCAAGTTCGTGACTTTGCAGGTGGAGAACGAAACAAAAAATTCAAATGTTTAAAAAACTTTGTTTGAAAAATATGCCTTACAATTTGTATTATATTAGAATAAGATTTAAAATCAGTAGCATTTGCTATTGTGAATATTTAAACATAGATTGAAGGAAAATAAGTTATTATTTATTACTAACCATTTTGTTTAAATATTCTGCTTGTAAATAATTTAAATTTGGCATGTAAAACTCCTCCACCATGCTAAAATCAACGTTTGGCAGATTTTCTGCACTACCATTACAAAATCGTGGCTCCACTTCTTCCAATAATATACACAAACAACTCAAAAGTACAACAACATTTGGAAAGTAACAATACACGACCACAAAAACAAAATTGTCAGCTGCGGTACTTCTTCGTTGGATGTTTTGGACATGGCCGTTGCAGCAATTGGCCAGCTACTCTGACAAATACTTTTTTATTAAACTTTGTGACATTTATATTCGAAACAACGATACAAAAGATGAAAAATTATCAGTAAGCTTTCAAATGAACATATTTGTTTCGAGATTTAAGCATCTACTGAAAAGGCCCATCGAATTTCACAACCAATGAAAAATATGACCAAATTTTGCGTCAAGAGCTCTATCACTTAACTGTCTACTCCCATATTAAATAAGTGTGTAGGTGATTACAATTCATTAATATTATTTTACTCACTTTTCTCCATTCTTCCGCGGCTTTTCCTCTGAAGCCCGAAGCATATAATTGATGTGCCAAGTTTTGCCACAGTGCTCTTCCTTCCTCTTTCCCTGCAGCAATGAACTTGTCTAAAAGTAATGTCCAATGGTCGCTTAGGACTTTCATTTTAATTTTAATAACACAGCGAAAAAAGGAATAAAATTCTGAAAGAAAAATATAACTTTACTTGAGCACGAACAACCAAAAGAAAAGTTAACGGAATTTTTAGGATTAAGATTATTTTAATATTAATAATGGGGTGTTGAACTTAACAAAAATATAATGTTTTCTCAATGTTAATAGTTAGTGGTGGACAAAATCATAATGAGGAATCAATTACTTTCAATATTTTTATTCTCACAAGGTTTTTATGTCAATTTGAAATATCAACTTTTGGATGATTTAAATAGTCCGCCATTTATGCTGAGACGTACATACCCTAAAAGAGAAGTTAGCTACTTAAGGGTTGACATGGGACCACAATTCTGTTGTCTTTTTTAAAATATCATATTGCTTGTATAGTGAATAGGAGTTATTTGAACTCTTTACGAAGCGTTGTAACTGTTGTGTTCGTGTAGTAAGATTCGAAACAAGATTTATATGATATTGTCATTATTCCAACTTGAAAAATTGTGGAAAAAAACTAACCAAACTTAATCAAAACAATTTTTTTATAATATTGAAACGTCAAGCTCGAATAAAATGTAGAATGATACTTATAACAAGTGTTCAAAGTTTGGTCCTTGAACCTCCAAGCATTTAGTGAGCCCTTTTATCACACCTTTATTTGTTGCTCGCCTAATTGATCCAATATATAGATAGTGTAAGCTCGTCGTGGAAGACCAGACTCCATGTATTCCAATTTCTGGCCATGGAACCAAAAACATCTGTCTGCAGAGCAACAACAGCTGATATAAGCCTTGCATACACTTTGAGCACATATTGTTTTATGTGTTGTTAGGAAACATAAATGATATGATAGAAAATCACAAGTAATAGTAATAGTTAGAGATCAGAGGCGCGAAGCGCCGATGGCCTCTAAAAGCCGGGGCTGGAATGATCCTTCCTGCGTGGTATGTATTTATTCACAATCTCTTAGTTATAAATAAGCATTTAAAAACATTAATTTTAAGAAAATTTCTTATCATAGTTTAGTATTTTTTTCGACAAAGAACTTAATGAACCTGTTGGTAGGCAATATTACTAGTTTATAGGTTTTAACAATTAAATCAAAAAACATTTCTTTCAATCTGTATTATAAAAACTCCAACTATAAAATTTCTCAATAAATTCACCTATCTTCCCTACTTTAAATATTTTGTCTTTTTCCCCTTTTACTCTCTGCGACTCATTTCTTATAGCCGACTGTGTTTCAATTTGGGATATAATTTTACAGTTATACCACATGGTGTGTCGACCGGAAGGGTAAAAACAGATTACTAAGACAAGTGTATCTGGCATGAAAATACTTATTTGTGTTTTTTCTACATTTGAGATTTATTAGATATTAGATGGGAAAAATATAGCTCTAAATATTTTACCAAGCTGGTAGAAAATTTTGTACAATCGAATAAAAAATAAATATGTCCTTATTCTTCAGTAAAAGTGTAATTTTTATATTCAGCTGGTCCAAAAGTTTGCAATAATGCATTTGTTTTACCTTTTTAAAGATAATAAATCAACAAAATTATTTTAGCGTAACAAAAAACTGATGCCATGACCTTTTTATCTTGTGAACAGCCAGCTTCAGTCAACCGAAATATTTCTTGTTTCAATTAAGAATCATAGTGGTAGTTTTTTGATAAAAAGATACAAGACGACTTTTTCAAAACAATTTTTTTATCTAATTAATTGTTTCTAGGTGGAATATTTTCATAATTATTGAATAAAATTAATAAATAACAAATTCGACAACAGAAATATAACATATATTATTCGAACGGTTTCACTTACTACAGTTGCATTAACAGGAGTGAATTATATAAATTGATATAAATAAACAAGTTACTGAGATACAGTAGAAACGGTGGAGCTTTACCATCACGGACGTCAGCAACAATATTCATATTCATATGAATCAAATCAATACTTCTATCAACTCCATAGAAATAATCGTTATGACTAATATTCCAAAGGTCGGCCTTTTACGAATTGATAATTAAACAAGAAATTTATCTTTTTTAATTGTATTTATTTATTTATATGCTTAACATCGACATATTTATTAAAACTATCGATATACTGGGTGAATAAGTTACAAAGTCCAAAATTAATAAGTAGTAAAATAAGCATTGAAATATTCCCGATTGCGGGATCCAGACGCAATAGCGATTTCTGTACTTTTTTTCCCGATGAATAGCAGTTGTTTTACCGATAACTATAATAATGGATTTTTTGAAACATCTGTCAATTATGAATTCTTCCAGCGGCTCCATGCTTTGACCCATTACTTTCTTGTTTCAGTTGCCTGTACATATTTTGTATCATTTCTTGCGTAGATAGAGGCTAGAACATACCAAATTTCTTTCTGTCTATTGTCTCAAATACCTACTCTCCACTTTCAGAAGTTTCAAAACCTTTGGTAAAAAATTTTAACAATAAAATATTCATGTTTTATACATACAACGATCAAACAACTTATTATATTCACTGCGACATTAAATCAAGGTGAAGACTAGAAATGATTTCTGGATTTTTTATCTTTTCGGCTTTTTAATCCTCAAAGAGACCTTGCCGCCTACTGTTATTTGATTGTGAAACAGTGCAAACTAATTTTACTCACAACTATACTAGGGACTAATGGGAAAAACGTCAGGAGCGTATAATCTGAGCCAAAATAACTTCGTATAAACCTTTTCTATGCAGGCCCTCGTTTTCGAGTTATAGGCCTACAAAGTTTTAATTTTGAATTTGGTTTTTATTTTTATTTTTTGTACTAGTTATTTGATCTTTATAAAATTTACGGCAAAGCTATAATGTACGTGTATGTTTATTTTGTAAAGTTAAACAGATTTACAGTAGTGCCTTGAAACCAGGGACGAACTACTCGCAATGGTTAGTGATCCAAAAATTTTGCAGGGATGGCACACCCTGTATGAAATTATCGAAATTGACTTCCCCACACATTAAGCTAACGAAAAGGTACTCTTGTTGGAATTCGATAAAATAAGCCATTTGGCTAATATTTACAGTTTTATTAATGCAAGACGTACCAATTTACGCATTCACCATTTTTATAAGTACACAACGAGGTAAAACTAACTTATTAATACGATGTCCAAGATTTACCTTCAGTACTTCAAAAAAATAATTTTAAGATAGCAGAAGATAAAAAACATTAACGACTTATTAATTCGAAAGTTGGTAAAAACGTTTTAAAAGTGTTTTTACCGTTTATCAAGTAGCCATAGGATTAGTTGTAAAAAGTTGTGTAGAATAGTTCGTAGTCAGTACTTGTCAATAATTCATAAGTCCTTAATTTAACAGTTACAATGGCAGAATTCACTTTTATTGGGTACGCAGATATGCATTTAATGTAGGGACTGGCTTCTCGAAACTGTTTAGAGGCCAGAAGGCTTTATGCAGAACATTGCCAGACAGACGAATGTTTGAGCGTATTGGTTACGAAAAACAGGTATGAATAAGTAAATGTAATTTTCCATGCATACAAATCAAAATTTTAAATTTCAGAAAGTTTTTTGCCAAAAAAAAGGTGGAGAAGGTCCAGTACGAAGCGTACGTACTGTGGCAGTTGAACAAGACTTGTTAAATGCAGTTGATAATGAACCATCAACGAGTTTACGAAAATTATCAAGAGAGCATAACGTCTCGAAATCAGTTGTTAATCGCGTCCTAAAAGAACAGCCGTTATATCCTTTTCACATAAAAAAGTAGACAGTATGACAGTGGCTGATTATCCTGCACGACTTGAGTATAGCCAGTTGTTTCTGCGACAACAACAAGTAGACTATTAGTAACGTTCTCTTTAAGGACGAATCCGGTTTCACCAGAGATGGAGTCATTAATTCTCATAATATGCATTTATGAGCACATGTCACATGGCATTATCCAAATTAGGAACCAGCATAGATTCATGGTTAATGTTTGGGCAGGAATAGTTGGCAATCATTTGATAGGGCCATACTTTATTGACGGTACTTTGACTGGTAAGAGATATTTGGAGTTTTTGCAAAATGAGTTATGGAACCTGTTTGATGATGTGCCACTACAAACTCGTAGGAATTTATGGTTCATGCATGATGGGGCCCCTCCTCATTTCAGTTTAGATGCACGACAGCATTTACACGCATGGTTTCCTAATAGATGGATTGGTCGTGGAGGCCCTTTCCAATGGCCACCGTGATCAGGAGACGTTAATCATATGGATTTCTTTCTCTGGGGTTATCTCACAAGTAAGGTATACGCAACACCTGTGCAAACAAGGCAATATTTAATAGACAGAATTGTGTTACACTGCAATGTTATTAGAAATAATATGGGCTTGCTCTTTCAAGTGCAAAGAAACATCCTTCGTAGACTTAGAATGTGCGTGGAAGTGGGAGGATCTTAATATGACGTGGGAGGATCTTAATATGACGTATCCTAGGATACATATCTCCCCATAGGAGATGTAAGACCTTGTCGCGGTTGGGGGGCTCCCGGCTGGAGGGTCTTCGGGGAGAGCGAATGCAAACCCTGAGGACCCTCCAATCGGGTCTAAGAAACATCTCGAACAACCCAATCCAAGGTGTTGCGCGACCCGTGCCGACGGATGCATGGCGGTAGGGAGTACCGTCACAAACGGGGCCTTTGGGAAACCAGGCGTCATCCCAAAGTAACCAGCCTTAGCTCTGTGCAGGGGGCTCCGCAGAGCTGGACCACCACTTCCCCCTTACTCGTGGGACCACATATGGAAAACTTAGAGAAAAAAAAACCAACAGAAAACGACGAAGAGATGGTGGTAGAGGACTGTCCTGACAAAACCTCAACCAAATCATCCTCGGAGTCAACGGAACCCCAGGCCAATACCAACCTGGAGGAAGCAGGGGAATCAACAACTGGGAGAAGTGCAGCCCAGCATGATATACCCGTGAGAAACCTTGGGTCTAACCTTAACAGGCTGCACCTAGACAAGGAGAAACTCTCTGGTGCACAGAAGCGCAAGAGAGCGATAGAACGGGCCAAGGCCAAAGGGGAACCTATTATACCTCGTAAACAACGAGCAAATAGGAAACCCCGGACGGCCAAAAGTCCTGAACCAAGCACGTCTGGAGTAGGCAAAGCTGAAGCAACACAAACTTCAGCAACAACCTCTACAGACCTGCAGCACAAGGGGACAAAAAGAATGCGTTCGACGGGATCAACACCGTCACCATCCCAGAACCCCCAAAAAATTGCCAAATGCGATTCTGCTGTAGCAAAACCCAGAAAACCAACTGGGGCTAGCTACAGCAGGGTGGCAGCAGCAACTAAGATGTCTATCTTAGCAGGGCCTCAACCCGACACTAAGATGACATCAGAACAATGTTCCCTAGTACAGGAAGCCATCATCCAGGAAATCTGGAAATGCCAACCTGGAAAAGGACCAAAGTTCAACCACAGCCATGCTGAACATGGCATGGTCCACCTTCACTGTGCGGACAACGAGGCAGTGGAATGGTTGAAGGAGGTAACTCCACGACTGAATCCCTGGGAGGGAGCGAATCTGAGGGCATTACTGTCCAAAGACGTTGCTCCTAGAGTCAGGGCAACAGTATGGATACCCAAAGAACATCTTGATGTTGAAGACCCGACAAGAACCCTTCGGCGTCTGAAGACCCAAAATGAGGGAATAGACGCTGACGATTGGAAGGTCTTTAACATCAAGAATGATCCAAAGGGCGCCATTCTAATAGTGGGAATGGACGAGAACTCCCTGAAGGAGCTGGCCAAAAAAGAGCATAAACTCTACCTTGGCCTCACCACAGTAACCTTCAGGGTCCTCGAACCAAAACCCAAAAATGCTGCGGGTACTTCAAATAAACCTGCAGCATAAGAAGGCTGCAACTGCTGCTCTCTGCAAAACCATCGAAGCAGAGAGAATTGACGTGGCACTGATCCAAGAACCCTGGATATCAGGGAACAGAGTCATGGGATTAGGTCATATCAGAGGTAAGTTAACATATAACTCAAACTCAGATAATGTAAGAAGTTGCATTATTGTCAGGGACTGCATCAACGCAATAAAACTGACAAACCTATGTTTCAGGGACCTAACAGCAGTAAAGCTTGAATACCAAGAGGCAGGCACTACAAAGGAGCTCATTTTAACTTCTGTATACCTGCCCTATGATTCTCCTAACCCACCTCCGTCTGAAGAGCTGGAGAGGCTAGTGACTTACTGTGGGAAGAATAACCTACAGATCATCATTGGAGCGGATGCTAATGCCCATCACACCGCTTGGAATAGTAGCAACATTAACCAACGCGGTGAGTATCTACTTGATTATATTATTTCTAATAACCTAGAGATTCTAAATCGGGGAACTGAACCTACTTTTCTAACAAAAAATAGGCAAGAACGCATTGATATAACTTTGGCGACACTCGAAATAAGCTCCCAAGTACGTAATTGGAGGGTTTCCGATGAGCCGAGTCTCTCGGATCACAGATATATTCAAATGGAAGTCAAACACATTGACAAACCAGAGCGAATATATCGTAACCCTCGGAATACTGACTGGGAGAAATATCGAGAAGTCCTGCAACTAGACCTTAGAAATATCAAAACTGTAATTAGAACAAAAGCTGATATAGAGGAAGTATCTCTGCAACTGCAGGAAGCCATACAAAACTCTTATCACCAAAACTGTGCAGAGTCGAGGCAAACCACCAATAAACAAAAGTGGTGGAATACAAACCTCGAAACGCTCAGAAAAAATACCCGCAAACTATTCAACAAAGCGAAGAAAACCGGGAACTGGGCAGCATACCAGCAAACCCTGACCGAATACAATAAAGAAATCCGGAAAGCAAAACTAGAATCATGGAGGAAGTTCTGCAGCGAAGTTGAAAACACTTCCGAGAGAGCTCGAATCCATAAAATACTAGCCAAAAGCCCGGTTCAACCAACGGGGACCATTGAAAGACCCGATGGGAAATTCACTGGAAATGGGGAAGAAACTCTAAGTTTGCTTCTTCAAACCCATTTTCCAGAATCCACCATAGCTACCTCGGATAGCATTAACCCACCAAACCCTAACATGTTCCGCAAAGGGGCAAACAAGGTGGACTGGGAATTAGCTAAGAAAGTGGTAACTTATGGTGGCATAAAATGGGCCATTGACTCATTTGACAGCTTCAAGTCTCCGGGACCGGACGGTATAATACCAGCTCTATTACAGGAGGGTGTGGAGCATATAACTCCGCCCCTTTGTAATCTATGCAGGGCTAGCCTAGCAATAGGCTATATCCCGAGAGCCTGGAGAGAAGTAAAAGCGGTCTTTATTCCCAAACCAGGCAGAGATCTATCTCAGGCCAGGTCATATAGACCGATCAGTCTATCATCCTTTATGATAAAGGTGACAGAAAAACTGGTAGAAAAGCATATTAGGGAAACCTCTCTTAAGCAGAGGCCACTTCATCAAAACCAACATGCTTTTCAACCAGGCAAATCCTGTGAATCGGCTCTACACCAACTGGTCTCAAGAGTTGAAAATTCACTAGACAACAAGGAAATCGCAATGGTGGCCTTCCTTGACATAGAAGGAGCATTTGACCACACCTCCTTCAACTCCATTGTTAGAGCGGCCAGGCAGCATGCGATTGATGATACCATCTGCAGATGGATCAAATCCATGTTAAACCTCAGGAATATAAACTCAACCATGGCAGAAACCACCTTAAAAGTAACAGCGGCAAAAGGGTGCCCACAGGGAGGCGTCCTTTCACCACTCCTGTGGAACCTAGTCGTAGACTCGCTTTTAAGGAAACTCAACGAACTGGGATACTTTACCCAGGGTTACGCTGATGATATAGTCATTGTGATTAGGGGTGAGTACCCCAGAACGGTATCAAACCTCATGCAAGACGCTCTGAGGAACATTGAGGATTGGTGCAAGGAGGAGCAACTTCGTGTAAACCCCTCCAAAACAACCCTAATCCCCTTTACAAGAAAAAGAAAATTGGAGGATCTAACACCCCCCAGACTTTTTCAACAAACTTTATGTTTTAGCAAGGAAGCTAAATACCTAGGAATCATCCTGGATACGAAGCTAACCTGGAACAAACACATAAAGAAGATAACCACCAAAAGCAAGATGACACTGATGTCACTAAAAAGAGCGATTGGAAGCACATGGGGACTGAAACCGGCAGTGGTACACTGGCTGTACACAACGGTTGTAAGACCCATGATTACATACGGCGCACTCGTCTGGTGGCCTAAGGTTAACCAGAAACAGGCAACCATAGAGCTAACCAAAATCCAAAGACTGGCGTGCCAGTGCATCACTGGAGCACAAAGAAGTACTCCGACAGCAACCATGGAAACAATTCTAAACCTCCCACCAATTGACCTAATCGTCAAAGCAGAGGCCAGAATTGGGGCATATCGTCTCCGGTTAAACAATAACTGGAACCCTCACCCTAATGGGCATGCGTCAATTATCAATATAATCTCAAATCCCATACTAAATATGGGTACTGATTATATGACGCCGACCACATCACTAGAAAAACCCTTTAATATCGAAATAGATTGGAAAGGAGAATTCAAGGAAACACCCAAACAAGAAATAGTTTGGTTCACTGACGGTTCCAAAACGGACACTGGCACTGGCGCTGGAATATACGGTCAATCCCCCAGATGTGACATTAGTCACCCACTGGGAGTAAATACCACTATATTCCAAGCAGAAATTTACGCAATTGACTCATGTCTGAGAGAAAACATAAGGAAGGGATACAGCGGTAAAAACATTCTTATCTGCTCAGACAGTCAAGCGTCAATTAAATCACTTAATAGTAGTACCATAAAATCCAAACTTGTCTGGGAGTGCTTAGAAAACCTTAAAAAACTCAGTGCCACAAATAAGGTAACCCTGAAATGGGTGCCAGGTCACAAGGGTATTGAAGGGAACGAAAAAGCAGATGCCCTAGCACGAGAAGGATCGGCAACCGGCTACACCGGTCCTGAACCGGCAACCGGTATAACAAAGGCTTCGGTAAGAACCACGTTAAACCAGTGGGTGCACAAACAACACCTCAAATACTGGCAAACAATTCCGAAGCTCAAACACAGTAAAATGATGGTCAAACAACCCATACCAAAACTTACTGAAGAAATCCTGAAGTTAAATAGGAGAGATATCAGGCTGGTAACCGGCCTTATAACCGGACACTGCGGCCTGAGAAAGCACCTTCACACAATGGGGATCTTCCAAGAAGAACCTACATGTAGATTATGTGGCGAGGAGGACGAAACAGCCACCCACATAATTTTCGAATGTGAGGCTCTACGTTGGTGGAGGTATAGACAGATAGGGCCGGATGACCCTATATACAACCTCACCAAAAGAGATACTGTGAAGAGACTTCTAGATCTCATTAAGGTCACAAATCTTCTCACAGACTAGCAGACAAACAGGGCAATACAATAAGCCAATGGCTGCAGTGTTGGGGCCCACTAACCCGGCCTGTTTTCGTCTGTCTACAAACCAACCAACCAACCAACCAAGGATACATATCAAAATGAGGTACCTATCTTAGTAATTTGTTTGTTTAAATCAATTTACTCCTGACCATGACAATTAGTTAATTGTGAAACCGATCGAGTTATATTTCTATTGTGGAGTTATTGTTATTTATTGATTTTGGCAAATAATTTTTATTCATTTTATTTAATACTTTCGTTAAAAAACTTGGTTATTAAAAGCATTGATGGTAAAAACAAATTGTAATATTTTACATTCTCTCACAGATTTTTCATTGATTGCGTAATTTGAAGTATAAAATCAAACAAAACAGTAGAACACCTGCGAACTTTTAGAATTCCTCTCGACTGTACATTTTTGTGTACATATGCCAACTCCTACGAAAATAGATAAGCTCAAAAATAAATATTGCTTTGTTCAAACGTTCCCAATAAAATTAATCCCAAACATATACACGGAAGCGTGATTGTTAGGAAGCAAAAAACAGCAAATGCTGTAGATTTACCCATGAAATGTTTCAAATTAATATGCCATTATATTTACACAATATATCTGCATTGTTTTAATAAAATTGGCCTGAAAAATGGTCAGGTGATTGATTACTTAATAATCTACAATAAAAGTAAAAAGAGGTGGGATGTACAGGGTGGCCGGACGAAAGCGAAACAGAGCCATTAGGGTAAATTCTATAAGAAGTGGTTAAAAATTAACGGCAAGCCTATTTGACGAAGTTTTCGCGATTATAAATGTTTTAATCTATACATAGTCAAGATTAGGATTTGAATTTTAACATATATGGTGTCCAATTAATAGTTTTCCGTTCATATTTTAAAGATTATTATGCATACAAAATGGTAAAATGGAGTTAGCAGATTGTCTAATTTTTAACCTTGCGTTAAAAGTTAACATTTGCTTACAGAATTGCACCTATTATCAGGAACTTTTTAACGTTTTTCCGGTATTTTTGACTTCGCTACTTTCAGCATCTACCAGGGGCCAAAATATTTAAATGGCACTAGGGGTCGAGTAAGGTATCATTTTAAACCCCTTTCAATTCTCTTTACAACAGTTTTTAAATTTTGGAATTCAGCGTAATACTTTTAAATAAATCACATTTTAAATTATGAACTTGCTTTTATTGAGAGTTTTTAAAATTGGAATTTTTTTCATTTGTGTTAAAAAAGTGAAAATGACACGTGGGTCGTTGAGTACGCCAATGGCTTAAATGTTGATTTTCTTGCTTTGCATAGTTTTTGTAATTTTTGTAAAAGACAAATGGATACGATACGAATACATAAAGAACGTGAAATTAGTGGATTCATATATCGAAGTAAAAAAATAACGGTTCGATCGACAATAAAATAACGATAAATTATTACCCCAATTCCATAATTTTCAATAATGTAAGTATTTTTATTATTAAAATAGTTATTTCAAGAATTGCAATAAATTCCAGCAACAAAATTTAATAACGATTAATTTTTTTCCTTCCAGGAGGGCAGCTGCCCTCCCTGTTCCCCGCATGGTTCGGCCATGCTGAGAAATAAGTAAACAACTAAACATAATTTAAACTTTAAAATGTAATTTATTAAAAAAATTTAAAATGTAAAGACTGTTGTAAAGAGTGTTGAAGAGATTTAAAATGATACCTTGCTCGACCCTTAGGCCTCTTTCACACGGTCAGGGTGTTTGTCCGTTCGAGTTTTCGCACGTCAGCCGGACAAGTAGCAATACACAGTTTAGCATATGTTCTTTCACACTTTCCGGACACGGGTGAATCGCCGTCCGGGCATACAAAACGCCCGGATGTACCCGCTAGAACTCACGGAGCTCGGACGGGCAATCGCCCGGACTATGCCCTAGCGTTGTACGATATTATAATATATTAAATTTGTATAATATTCTATTATAATTTGTATTATTAGTATACTATAGTAGTATTTTTATAAAAAATTTTATAATTTAGGTATCTATTTTTAAATTATGTCGCTTTGTCCAAGAAATTGTGAGATTTTTCATAACAATAAAGCTTCTATCTCAAACTAAAATATATTCAAATCTAAATCTCTTTGTTAATTGCGTACCTGTCCTGTCACGTAGAATAAGTTCATTGTTGTGGGTGGGTAAAACAATCGCACATACTAAAACTTTGGTTAGGAAATAAATAAACAGTGTATTGTAATAAACACTAAACACTTTGGAATTTGATACCTAAGCGTCTGAGCGTTGCGATCAAAAATCATTAAGATCAAAATAGATTGCGTAGAATACCAATTGCACTCGTTGTTTTCTTTTAATTATGTTCATTCTTCTATTCTACTCTATGCAGTTCTCCATTGATCATAATTACGTATTCCGGAACGTCAAGGAGGGAGCAAGAATCATGTAACAAAGCCACAACGATTGCCAAATTTCTTGACCAATCATGAAACTGAATTTTTTAATAGACAAGTGAGGTTAATGGTCCACAACGACCAATAAATTAACAAAACAAAATTATTTTGTGTTCCCTGGCTGATCCCTTCAATTTACCTTGTATCCATTCACAATAGAACCACGCCTCCTTTCTTTAGGTTCTACTCCCCGGTTTTCAAGAAGACATGGTTGGTTGGTTGGTAAACAGACGAAACAGGACGGGTTAGTGGGCCCCAACACTGCGCCGTTGGTATTATTGTATTGTCCTGTCTGTCTGCTAGTCCTTGAGAAGATTTGTGACCTTGATGAGATCTAGAAGTCTCTTCACAGTATCTCTTTTGGTGAGGTTGGATACAGGGTCATCCGGCCCTATCTGTCTATACCTCCACCAACGTAGAGCCTCACATTCGAAAATTATATGGATGGCTGTTTCGTCCTCCTCACCACATAACCTACATGTAGGTTCTTCTTGGAAGATCTCCATTGTGTGAAGGTACTTTCTCAGGCCGCAGTGTCCGGTTATGTATGGGTTGTTTAACCATCAGTTTACTGTGTTTGAGCTTCGGAATTGTTTGCCAGTATTTGAGATGTTGTTTGTGCACCCACTGGTTTAATGTATTTCTTACCGAAGCCTTTGTTACACAGGTTGCCGATCCTTCTCGTGCTAGGGCGTCTGCTTTTCCATTCCCTTCAATACCCTTGTGACCTGGCACCCATTTCAGGGTTACCTTATTTGTGGCACTGAGTTTTTTGAGGTTTTCTAAGCACTCCCGCTTGACTGTCTAAGCAGATAGGAATGTTTTTACCGCTGTATTCCTTCCTTATGTTTTCTCTCAGACATGAGTCAATTGCGTAGATTTCTGCTTGGAATACAGTATTTACTCCCAGTGAATGAAGACATACCCTTCATATGTAAACACTCCGGTGATATCAGTATTTACAATAAAGTTTCATCCTTCAATTAAATGAATGTTCCATTATTCCAAATTATAAAATGTCAACTCCCATGGTCGACGTTTTTGCTGGTTCAAATCGCTGTAGACCGGTCAATAGTCTAAGGACTAACTAAACCAATAGTCTCCGTGTTCGCACTTGAGTGGCTTCCAATCTAAATACATTAAACTTACCACTTCAGTGCAATTAATCCACACCCTTTAAAATGCGGTCTGTTTACACGGAAAGCTGAAAAGGTTTACACACCTGTTCGTTAATTGGTGGTCTACATATAAACAGGCATGCAGGCACCGTGTATGTTGAATGTTCGACACCCGCTACACACACACTCATGACTTGACTTATCTGTAGGATGCAATTAAAGATTACTCGCAATTTATATATTAAATGTTCATTTACTTTGGCAGATTATGAGCGGAAATTTACCCTAAGGGATCGGTATCTTAACATGTGTTTTTTTTAACAGTTTTATGAATAAAAAAAAGTTATAATAGAACAGACGAGTTATTGATTTAGATGTGTGTGTAAAGAAGAGGTTTTAGAAAAAAACAAATAACCTGTATTTCATTGGTATTTCCTTCAAGTCTTCAAGGGCGTACTCAGGATCAAAACTAGGGGGGGAGGCATAGGAGAATGAAACCAAAATTTTAAGCAAATTATAGCAGAGCATTATCAATTAATAATCCAGTCAAGGAAGTAAGTTGTGGGCTAATTAATTCGAAAATAATGGCAGACACTTAAGGTAAATTGAATTTTGTTGAGGAGGGTGTGTCGAATCCGAAAATACAACTTTGGAAGTGTGGACCTTATACGGGAGACAAAAAGATACCAAAATAAGCCTACCTATCGGAAAAATTGCCGGTTTTCAAACGGAAAGTTCTCTTTCAGTTTTTCATGAGGTGCACCCTTTCCGAGATATTGGACATGAAAAAGTTCGATTTTTTCCCAAAAAATCCTCATGTCTACGCTTTTTTTGTAAATTTTACGGAAAATCTGTTTTTGCTTAAAAAAAGCATATAGGCTTAATTGAAGCCCGTTGAGATGACCATTCAAATGCGTTTTTTTTGTACGATTGATGCAATGGGAGATATGGCCTTTCAAAATAGGTTTTTTACTGAATAGATTGTAAAAGTGGATTATTGCTTCTTAAATACCTATCTGGAAAATAGTGAGTGACAAAAAAAATCATGAGGAACATGTGGCCAAAAAAAATTATGGGCAAATAGACAATTTGTTGGTATTTCTTTTTTTTATGGCTAAAAAATGGTTGCCATTTAGCATGGATTGTTTGAAAAATAAATCCCATTGTAAAAACGGTGTTTCCGATGTCCGTCCGGCGGTCAGGGTGAAACGCAGGTACGTCCGAGGTTCGTCCCGGGGTTAAAAGGGTCAAGACGTTTGTCCGAAGTCCGTCCCCTGGATCCGTATGATAATTTATATTGCAGATATTATATATTATATATACATAATATAAGATATAATAAGTAGTAGATACTTTATTTGTAATGCTAAAACCATTACATTTTATTTCATATTTTTCCCTTCACACTTTTTCCAGGCTTAGGACTGGCAGAAGCAATGGCCAAAATTGACCTTTTCTTTCTGGCGTGTTTAAAAAAATGGAGTGGATGAAAATCCAGTTGTCAATAGGTAACACCAAGTTTATAGGTAAGGGTCTGTGGAAGGGTGTCGATAATACACGAATCATACTAATTATTCTAGGAATAATATTCTACCCTGCCCATTCTACCTGTGTATCCACCTGACCGCGGGACGGACATCGGTCGGGGATTAAAAACCCTTTTCCTAAACCCTCAATTTTCTGACCGCGGGACGGACATCGGTATTGCCCTGTAAAAAGTGGTGCATCTACCCCTACTGATCCTCAATAAGTTCACGCCCTATTGGACAAATAGAAAAAACGGGGAGATATTGAAAATGGTCAAAATTAATTGTTTTAAAATAACATTCCCTTTGGCCCGTTGTGGAAAAAGTATTGATTTTTTACGCCATAAGGTAGGCAATCAATTTTTAGCCGCTGTTTTTCCCAATAATTTCCACTTTTTTATGATACCATTTAAACTTCATTGTCCTAAAATTTAACCTGAGTTTATCGCAAACAGACGGACAGAAAGACAGACGCGGCGGCGGACATTGTTTTATAATATGTAATGAACTAAAACCTGTCTCGAGAGCCACTCTATCCATTGGTAAAAACAGCATGAAAATCGGTGAAGTAGTTTTTGATTTGCTTATTAGCATTCGGAAATTGCTTTCTATGCATTGCTACAACTTGTAAAAAATTATCGAGCTGCGGGGTTGCCAGTTCGATTTTTATTTTTTCAGTTGATACCTTGTCAAAAATTCAGTAGATTTTTTGTGTAATACAAATTCCAGGAAATGATAATGAAATAAGCCTATGACGTGAAACAATATGTATTTTTATTAAACAAAAATAGTAACCTATTTCCAACAAAATTGAGACAAACAAAACAAACATTTTTATAAACAAAATTGAGTAAATATATACCTAATTCTTAATTTAAAAATATTACAAACATCACAAAATAAAGTTTCATAGTACTGTACTGTATTTATCAGATTCGAGTATATAAAAAACAGGAACAAATATTAAATTCCCCGCTTGGTGGTGAAGTATTACCAACATATCAAGCGCTTAGACGCTTTCGAGTTTATAATCACACCGTGCCGAATTATCACGCAAGATATTTGTATGTTATTAACTAAAGAGTATGGTATGATGAAAATGTATAGCTTTTCAAATAAATTCGTTACGGAATTAAGCAGCAAGAAGGAATGAGGTCCAAATACCATTACCAGACCTGGAAAGAATGCTATTTAATGGTACACAGACGGCTCAAAAGCAATAAAAGGAACTGAGATAGGAGTGTACGGGCCAGGAACCAAATAACACTCTGAAAGCTTTGAAAACCCCCAAGTATCTTTCAGGCGGAAATTCACGACATAAGAAAGTGTGCCCAGTTCAATATTGACAAAGGATATAGAAGGCAAAAGATAGTCAAGCAGCCACTAAAACACTGAGTTCTTGTGTAATCAGTTCCAAAATGATGTGGGAATGTCTAAGCAAACTAAATGAACTAGGCGAGAACACCTTACTGTGGATTCCAGGGCACACTGGAAAAGAAGGAAATGGAATAGCAGATGTACTAGTAAAGAGGGGGACTGAAAGACCCCTTTGGGGGCCGGAACCCTTTTACGGTATCAACCCCAATGTAATATTGGAAGAAATAGGTAAAGCCGAAGAAAAGAGAAGATCTGACAATTGGAAAGATCTAGTAGGGCTTAGGCAATCAAAGATTCTTCTGGGTGGCTACAACCCGTTGAGATCAAATGAATGCAGTCAAAGCAACACTGCACAAAGAGTTTTAACAGGAATCCTAACGGGACATTGCCGCCTGAACGGGTAACTGAAAAAGCTCAAAATAGTAGAAGAGCAAGAATGTAGTTTCTGTGGCATGGAAGAAGAAACCTCCATCCACATACTTGCGAATTGCACCGGAATTCAGAATCCTGGGGCACAGCACCTAGGAGATTATTGGATAGAAGAGGGACATTTACCTAAGGTGAAGCCTGCAGATATCCCAAAATTCCTCAGGAAAATAGGACTAAAGGAGCTACTAGTCTCTGAGACGTTCCTCAGGAACTAAGTAGAAGTAAGGAGGCACAATAGATTTTTTAGGTCTCAGTGAATGTCACCCCATCATACATACATACAGCTAAAGATTAAAATTAATAGTGTGAAACTGGCAGCCCTGTCGAGTTGTTTCCCGAACCGGACGTTACCTATTATACCTTTTTTCGAAAATGGTTATGTCCGAGTTCTCTCCAATTCAATTCAGGTATACCCTTCAATTCCACATTCAACAAGTTAATAATTAATTGTGAGGGCAAGCAACGTTACACGCTAAGAAATCAATACTTGTGGCAAGTGAAATAATATTATAATGGTCGAATTTGATATTTCTTCAAAATTTAGTATCTCTATTTACCTGTCAATAGCGAATATTAAAATATAATTAGCGGGAGACAACTCGACACTTTTCCGGAGACATTTCGACCCTAATAAAAATCTCCCTGTCAGTCTTCGGAGCCAACTCGGCTCCTCCCAATATTCTTCAATTAACCCTCGAATAGAATATATCCCAGGTTAGTAAAATAGTATATTTTGTTATAAGAACGAAAAATGAAGTTTTTCGGAGGATGCAATCGTTTAAAATTCGACAGACATTAATTTTGAAAAAATTGCGAATAATTTTATTCACAAATACATGGTGCTTTGAATAATAAAATTACTTGGGTTACTGTGGAAACGTATTAAGGTTGAATTGTCAAACTTGACGCATATAAATTTAATTGCTAGTGTTCTCGAAAGTAAAATATGTTAAGTGATGATGAATTTTCCATTTCTGGGACTCCTAAATAGCTGGTTGAGAGAGTGAATACTGCTTCATTAGAATTATTGCCAAAAACATCAAGAGAAAAGTACGAATATGCAAATAAACGTAAATACACGAGTTCTCTCTCAGAAAATGTTGAAATGCCATACATGTCAATCTTTGCAACTAGACACAAAGTAGATATACGAGTATCTACCTACATATTCAAAACTTCGTTCTTTATTGAAACGGCAATCTCAAGGTTATAGGGCAAATAAATCTAAGATTTTAACGTAGGAAGAAATTGAAAAATGTATCCAGGATGCTCCAGATAAAGAAAATTCAATGATTAAGGTAATTTACAAGGTTTTAATTTCTATTTAGATTACACATTTTATTTATTTTTTAGGTGGCTTTAATATATTATTTGGTATTTCTGGTGCCTGTAGAATGTAGTTAGTCCCAAGGACTCTACACGATCTAGAAGACCTAGAATCTAAGCTATTAATTAACATACCTGATTCGAAGACCAAAATATAAATTGCCCACGTGACTTGTCAAAATTTTTTCGAATTTTGGATTGCGATTGGAAGTGAAGATGTCACTACTGTCACAATCTTTACATTTCCGTTACTGGAACACATGTATTGATTGTGATTGAAGTGTATTCTTCAGTCCGGGAGTAGAGATTATCGGACGGATAGCAAATACCTTGTACTGATGTTTTTTTTTTAAATATCTTGTAGATATACCAACTCCGTTTGACTTTGGAGTGTAATTCAATATCCGGCGGTGCATATTGCACGGGAAGTAGTTGTTGCTCCTTAGTTGAACGGTCACTGTTTTTGAAAAAGATTATTTTTCAAAAATGTATGAAGTTTGAATATAAATAATTATTCTTCGACATCTATAAATGAATTCCTCATAAACAATGTATTTTCAATCATTTATGCAGAACACTAAAAACTGTAAGGAAATACCATTTCCTTATAGTAAGGAAATATTGATTTTTTTTTTGAGAAATTTTGTCTGGATTGTCAAAATTTCCTAGTAATTTGCGGAAAAAGCTTTTTTCAACTGATTTAGCAACTAAAATAAAATTCTTGATAGTTGCAAATTTTATTTCCACATAATTTTATATGAATAACCAGTCATATTTTGGTGCGGGTCCCCGAATCCTTATTGTCCCCACTACAAATCAAAAAACAAAGAGCAAAGTTTTTATGATCATACAGGGACAAATATATGCACACACGTTTATTTCGTACAGAGAAAAAAGTGAAAGTAATTAAAAAGTATGTAGGTAATTTGTAAACTTCTTAATATCAATTAAAGCCTAAAATGGCATATCTGGGCCGTTTCTGTTTGCATTTACATATATTGGACATGTGGAATTGCGCAATTCAGTCAATTTTTCTCAACTACACGTTTTGTTTGCTGAATTTTTAATGAAAGTGATAAGCAGGTGGCTAGAGATACAGGCTGTGCATTTATGTGTGATTACAAACAAAGCCCTTTGTTTGAAATAAATATTCACCATAGTAACAATTTTACTATTGCAAATACAAATTTTATGTAAAATTGTATAACGTGAAGATTATTCTTCAGATTCTAGTGATTTAAATTGATCTAAGCTGCAGAAATCGAAATTTAGGACAAACAACACTGAAACTATAAAATCATATTATGTATGCAACACTCAAAGTTTTATGGCGAATTCGACTGTACGGCCTACCCCAGTTCTATTCGCATTTTCCCGGTGCCATTGCTCCAACTCGGATCCCGTGGAGTTACCAAGCGACACTAAAGAAATGCGAGCCACACCAGTGCAGTTCTTAAACCAACGTTGACTCGACTGGGATTGCTCCTGTAGAACCATACTAGCAGCACAGCACAAATTTTGCACTGAGTGCTAAGAAACCGCACCTAGTGCAAGAAAGCCGAATTATCCCCAGGACCGCACTAAATTGGTGCAGGTCGGAAACAAACATAAATATGTTCACAACCAGTGCAGAGCTTTGTCAGCACCAAGAGAGAGCTTTCAGTGCCGCCAGTGGAATTCGCCATTAATAATTTATTTAGGATGTGATCATGCGCATTGCAGTTAGCGGGAGCCTCTATAACTTTTAAATTAATGTAGGTAGGTATTTTTATCCTTTACAGAGTCTACTGTTGTAAATATAAATATGGATGTTGAATTTTTAATATTATAACAGCACTAGCTGTTATAAATTTAGTAAAAATGAATGTTACAAGAGAAAAGCTATGAACATGGTTAAAAAGCAAGAGCGAAAAAGGCTTAGTGGTCCTATGGAAAAAAGTCAAATGACAGAGTTGTAGGTAATAAAAAGATCTACCACTTTTGTATCAACACTTTTTCACATAACCTCAAAATTTATGTGGAGAATTTAAAAAAACAAATTTTTGGTTTTTTATTTTCATCTTTTACAAAAACATAATTTTTTTTTCACGAAATTTTGTGAAAACTTACCTTTTTATGTCCCAAATACACTGTAATTTTATGGTGTGCTTTCTGTTCGTTGAAATCTCTACTTTCCGATGGTGTAAAAAAATATATTACTGTAGTAAATCTTCAGAGAATTTAATAAATCAAATTTTTAATTGAAAAAAATTGCAGCAGTCACATCTTTTAGATGAAATTGTATAAAAATGGTATTAAAAATTTTTTCGAATTTGTGTTTTATTCGATTTTTTGCATTTTCTGAGAAGATTTACTAGGTATAGTAATTTTTTTTTTCACACAATCGGAAAGTAGAGATTTCAACGGAACAGAAAGCATACCAAATTTTTGAAAAAAGCTGATATTTTGGAGGGTGAATTTTTGATTGAAAATTAGGGTGCTTTTTCAATATTGAGCTAAAAGAAGGTGAAAAAATAAATGTTTCACATCAAATAAATTACAGTGTATTTGGGACATAAAAAGGAAAGTTTTCACCAAATATAGTGAAAAAAATGTAGAAGATAAAAATAAAAAACAAAAAACTTGGTTTTTTGAATTTTCCACATAAGTTTTGAAGTTATGTTAAAAAAGTGTTGATACAAAAGTGGTAGATATTATTACCTACAACTTTGCCGTTTGACTTTTTTCCATAGGACTTGTAGTTTTTCCGGAAATCGAGATAAACCGTTTTTTACCCTTAAAAACTCACCTCCTTCCCCTTTCGAACCTCAGATCGCCCGTAAATTATTTTTCATTTCATTTTTATAATATTCTCCTCCTTTTCCAATGGGTTTCATCCTACTATTATTTTTTTTTCACTTTTTATTATTTTTAAAGGGGTGACATTCCGTTCACATAGACTAGCGACCGCTTTTTAAGCGACGTCGCTTGCGATTCCGTTCAGCGATCGAAATTAAGTTCGGATACATTCGTTAAAAAAGTCGATATTCTGTCAAAATATAGGGATATTGAGAGTTATTTTAGGGTTTTTCACGTCATATGGCGACACTGAGATAATTAAATGAATGTTTATTCGATTAGTTTTTTTTCGTTTTTGATTATTTGTTATTATTAATGTTCACTAAAGTTAAAATTTGTTATCATATTTTAAACATTAAAATAAAATAAGGATAATGCGTTTGACTGTTGAACACCACGAGACCATCGTAACATTTCCAGAAGACCACCCAGAAATAATCATAAATAAGCTTAGTGGTCTTGATGGCAAACAAAGACTGCAACAGCTATGGGAACAGCTGATGTTAAAGCTCAATTCACTTGGCTATGGAGTGTTATCTGTTGCTGAATATAAAAGAGTAAGTTAAATTTTTTTTAGCATCCTTATCATTGTTTTAGAGGATTGTGGACTGGCAGACTAAGGTCAAGGCAAAAGCTGTAGATGTACAGAGAAGTTTGAGTAGGACTGGCGGAGGGGAAGGAATGCTCAAAGCATTGACAAAAATTGAGCAAAGGCTACTAGCTATCATGGGGAATAAGTCATATGAAGATGACAATAATGGAGAGATGGGATTATTACCTAACCCGAGTTTTCAAAAATCCTTAGATTCAATTCCTATTCAAAGTACCCCACAGGCTCCTATTCTTCCGACTAATAGATCCTTGCCATTAAATACAGATACCCCAAATGCTCAATATAGCTACGAGGACAGTTCGAATATAGAACTGGTTATTTAGGAAGAGAATTACAATGTAGAGGATATTACGGGTAAGGAGGCAGCACCAGATATATTAAAAAAACCCTCGATATCAACAACAAGAAGAAAAAATCTAACATCCATGACAGATTCCATAAAACAAATGAACAGTGAGACCCTAAATGCACTTGAGAGTATGGTATGTAAACAAGCTATGAAGGCAGTAAATCACAATAAAAAAAAACAAAGAAAATTTCAAAGGAAGACTCAAAATTCATTCGAAATTATCTCGATAAAATTTTTGTTTTAACTCCTAATTAAAATCACCTATTACGTTTGGTGTTTCTAATTGACCGAACTCCTTATTGAGGCGTCAAAACAAGAAATCAGGCTCGTTATAGAATAAATAAGGAAAAAAAGTAACCATAGTGGTAGAATGTATTTTCCGCAGAGGGCCGTGGGAGCCCACAGTATTAACAGCCCAAGGTATCTTAAATATGCCGAAGTAACATGTTCACGTTTCGACTTATAGCACAGTCGACAATAATAAGAATGAATGTTGAGAAATTTTAGTTATTTTTCATTTAAACACACTTTAAAAAAAATATAATATGAAAATTTTGAATGTTTTCTTTGAGGGGAACATTCACTAAGATCTAAAAGATCTATTGTACCCTCTTCTTCTACTCAGTTCCTGAAGAATCTTTCAGAAACCAGCTCTTTCTTTAGTTTTATTCCTTGAAAGATTTTCAGCTTCAGCTTAGAAAAGTATTTTTCTTCTATCTAGTAGTTTTCCTGGTGTTGTACTCTGGGATTCTATAGTTTCATGCAATCCGCAAGTAATTGAATTAATGTTCCTATCTACATTATTTGCCCTCCAATAGTTTGAGTTTACTAAGGTGCCATCCAGCCCGCGCTTAGGACACCTGTCAAAATGCTTAGTGCAGTCTTATTCTGACTTGCATTCTTTTGTTGTCACTTGATCGTAGTTTCCCAGAAGTATTTTAAGTATTTCTTAGTCCCACTAGATCTTTCCAATGGTTCAATTTTCTAATTTTGTTCGTTTCACCTATTTCTTTCAATATTATATTGGTTCTGATACCGCGAAAGGATTCCGGTGCACAAAAAGATGTTTCGGATCTTTGATAGTCCATATCCTCCTATTCTAGTGTGTTCTGGCACTGACAGTAGGCTTGTCTAGTCCATTAGGTTTTTGTAGGCTGATTACTTAGGAACTCCTTTGTTTTCTATACATTTGATCAATTTTGAACTAGGTGCGAATTTTCAATTGGAGGTTTTCCAAACTTTTAGATGGTTTCTGTCCTGGTCCATACACTCCTATCCCAATTTAATATATTAACGTAATAAAGATGTAAAAGTGTGTAGAAGATTCAATCTTTTTGGGGAAACTTTGACTTTGACTTTGACTTCAACGCCAAAGAGGTCAAGTAATGTAAATGGTTGTTATCTGTCTTCAATAATTGAAGAAACTAGACGAAAAATATCCTATAATGAACATATAAATTGTTTCAAATCAGTTCCTAAATCGATTATTTCATTACAGAATAGTTATAGCAACATCAGATCTCACCAGCAACAGTGACATGTTATCTCAACGCGATTTGGAACTTTATAGTAACTCATCAATTTTTGAATACAAACTGAACCGTTAAACATTTCTTCAACAAATTAATTGTTTCAACTCTTACTACGCCTTTCCATGATTTTCCAATTCCACACCGGTTTCACAAATTACATTTATATTGTCAGGAGTAAAATTGTTTGAAAATAAAACATTAAGAACGTTAACTAACCGACTAACGTGCTTTCGTTTCACTTTACTCCCCCCATTAATATGTCTACTTCGACTACCACTCTCGAGATTTCTGTGCCACTCACTTTCTTGTGGCCATGTTTATTGTTGATTTTGTGATGCCACACAAGGAAGTCTTATCATTGTTGAATCATTGCCTTTTCGTTGTTCTTATGTCCATTGCACCTGGGTCTAGCACCGTGGACTCCAGCTCCAGAATATGCCGGCATACGAACATGTGCTTTAGTTTGTGCAATTGATTTTGAAACAACTTTATGTGGAAACATTCTCAAATCACTGTAAATTATTATTCTCTAAGCAGGCTGGACCAAATTTTTTATCTATGTAAGTATGTTTGATAAAACAGATAGTACATAAGTACATACAATAAACTACTTAAGGGAGGGTGTGGACACTGCGGTTCTGGAATTTGTCGCTTTGTCACCTCTTCACCTAACCCAACCTCTTCTTATTGCTTCGTTACTTCGAAGACTATAAGTTTGACTGAGTGTTAAAAGTTCTGTATTTTTCTAGCTAGTGATGAGCAAAATTGGTCTTGGTCTTGCTTGGAGGTTTCTTTTTCTATTCAACATAATCTACATTCTTCCTGCTCCACTATTATAAGTTTTATAATGTGCTCATTCAGGAGACAGTGACTCATCAGAAGTAGTCCAACTACATCTTTCCAATGGTCAGATCTTCTAATCTTTCATGCGTTGCCTATTTCTCCCAATATTACATTAGCGCAAAAGGGTGTTTCAGCTCCTCTCTTCTCTATTTCATCTGCTATTTAATTACCTTTCATTCCATTGCTTTAATATCATGATGATAATCCTTTGCCTTCTATATAGTTTATCAATATTAAACTGAAAACACTATCTGATATAATTATCAATTGAGAAACCATTATTTTAAGCACACTTGTTATCGTTTGAGGTAAGAAAATGATTTTTTATCTAATGTTTGAAGGCGGTTGTCATTTTTTGACATCGGTTTTCATTCTCGTATCATTTCACAGAGATATTTAAAATGGTAAACGCTTCCTATTTTTCCATGCTTTAAAGCTAATTTAATTTTTTCAAATGGAATCTGTAGAATTACATTTTTATTATTAGTAAATTTTTAATTGACAATATATCATTCCGAATACTTTAAATAACGAAATAAAATAGTGTTAAACGATACCATTGTTCTAGAAATGGTTAGGTGTGTGTATGTGTAGGTATGGTGTTCCAGAACCGTGCTAAATAATGTTTTACGAGTACCGGCATTCGACAGGTACTGCCAACGCTGCATTTACAACCGGTAGACTGAAAAGTTGGCCGCCTGACCATAACAAGCGATCGGACTCCTTGATGGCGCCAGATGTTGTTAGATGCCGCCGGCTAAACTTGCAGCCATCGTATAAAATTGTTGAGCCAAGGTGCCGTTTTTAACGAATATTCAGTGAAACTTGGATATTTATTGTTAAATAAACACATCGTGCCATATTAACATGATTCAATTGAAAAAAAAAACTCGGAAAAGTGCGAGGTGAGCTCGCATGGTGAGATAAATATATCCATGTTTTTTTGAAATCTGACCATGTCATTTTGGGGCCATGAATTTCTATGAAGAATGTACTATTTAAGTACTGTATTTTTTTTCAACAATAGGTCTGTTTATAGAACAGTTAGAAACTATCAGAAACTACGAGACTCATGGACATTAAAAAAAGCGTTCGTAGAAACAATTGAAATAATAATTGTTTCGCAAAAAGCAATTTGCAGTTTCGGATCAGTTGCCAACGAAATACTTCGCCGACCGGGAAGAAACCTTCAGTCAGGAGTATGCGCATGGTGATGTTGAAAGTGACGAGTTAAGTGACATATTTTTGGTTATATATTTGGTTTTGAATACTTTTTTCGCATACACAGTATATTTTTCACTGTTTCCGTTTCCCTATCGCATAAACTGCA
This sequence comes from Lochmaea capreae, assembly GCA_949126875.1. Classification (NCBI taxonomy): domain Eukaryota; kingdom Metazoa; phylum Arthropoda; class Insecta; order Coleoptera; family Chrysomelidae; genus Lochmaea; species Lochmaea capreae. Next base: position 4,866,789 of record OX421409.1, read on the forward strand.
TGTAAGGTCTCCGTTTTATAATTTTAATTTCCACAGGTGTTCCTTTACGTCCAGTTATGAAACTTGTTAATTCTCAACTGATTCCTGCACTGTGTGAGAAGTTCCCCTGTACGTTTCAGGCTTGGCTCTTTGATAAAGGTTTTCCCATGCATTTGTCTTGGGTTGTTCACCCAGTAATTTTTATGCTGTTCTCTGATCCAGTTTTTCACAGATCCTCGTAGTATGATTTTTGGTATACCAACAATTTGTCCTGGTTCAGATTGTGTATCCTCTGACCCCGATTTTTGCAAGCTCGTCAGCTTTTTCATTGCCCTCGATACCCTGGTGACCTGGCACCCTGGTCAACTTGACGTTATCCCGTTCATCATCGTCTTCAGCTGTTAGATGCAATCCCATACTAGTCATGAAGTCATTGAGATTGCCCCAAGTACATCTATTGCAAGATTGTATATACCTCCGCCTGAATGTATGTATGATGGGATGACATTCACTGAGAGCTAAAAGATCTATTGTGCCCCTTACTTTTACTTAGCTCCTGAGGAACGTCTTAGAGACTAGTAGCTCCCTGAGGAATTTTTGGATATCTACGTTCTTCAACTTAGATAAATGTCCCTCTTCTATCCAATAATCTCCTAGGTGCTATGCCCTAGGATTCTGAATTGCTGTGCAATTCGTAAGTATGTGGATGGAGGTTTCTTCTTCCATGCCACAGAACCTAAATTCTTCTTTTTCCACTATTTTGAGTGAAAAAGTCAACATCACATCAAATTCTAAGGTAACTTGCCGACCCTTTGCCAGATGTCTTACTTTTCCTTTGAATTGCGACAACTGAATTATAGGACACGATAGAAACGTACAAAATAAAAATGTACTTTTAAGAAAAGAAAAGGAGGGATATGTGGTTAGCAGCCATCAAGAGGGAAGATCTAACACTTGAAACTCCTTGAAACAACTAACGATTACTTCATCGATAATAATTAAAATGCAAAATAAACACCATTAAAACTTGCTGTATATAGCCACCTTGCTACGGCTTAAAAGCTTTGTTTGCCAACCAGGCGCCATCTTGACAGTTGAAAAGTCACGTGGTTTGGATTCCCTAATTGACCAGTGGCACTGTCCGACAGTTTCTCCTCACTCCTTGAAAGTCATTGTTGAAAACATATGTATGACGATAGAATGTTAGCCGTCTAGATAGTTTTATGAATGACTTGCGGACTCTATTTGTAGTATTACTCTAAGCTCCCGACCCAGTGCCATTTTCAGTTTCAGACCCATCAGAATACCACGCTTGTCTCTGTTCAATGGTACTTAGTTCTGTGACAGTCTTCTGCCTGTATTCGATACCTCGTTCAACCTCGTTTAGTCTCATCTTTGCGATTCCTTGCTGAGATTCCTCCATATCGAAGGAGCGTTATGGTGGGCTTCACCACTTTGTTGTTTAACCGATTCCAATACAGTATGTCTAGATTACCACCTTGTGAGCTTAACCTCATAGAGTTAGTCAGGACTCAAGTGACGGAATATGCAGCTAAAAGAAATACGACGGATAAAAGCCTATGAGACTCTGGGTACAGTGAATGCTGATAAGTGAAGTGGAACTAGATAACAGTAGAGTCTTCAATAATTTTACTTCATCATAATATTTCTTCATACTATGAATTCTTATAATTGCATACGTTTTTCTTTTTTTATTCCTGGGTATTTTTTCAAACCCTTGCTACGCTTATGCCCATAATTTTTCTGTCGGAGAACCACAATATCTAAATTGTTCTCGCGTGGTCAAAACTGTTACAGCGCTGGTGCTGCTAACCCTTTGTGGGTTTTATTTTAGACGTAAAAGATAGGAAATGCAATAGACATGCAGGTACAAATATTATTCACAATTTTAGCCAAATTTCAAATAAACCAGAAATCCCCACAGGATTTAAATGCAGAGTGCTCCAATATTGACCATCTTTCGAATCTTCGAATAAAAAAATTATTTTTAGAAATCAACGATTTTACATACTTGACAACATCGCATTGCCGTATCCGAATGGTCGACGACAATTGGTCACGTTTGCAATGGGCCATAAAAGGAAACCGTTGAATGCCTTAAATACTATTCCTTATAAGATGCGGAAAGGTTTGCTTGGATGTGTGTGTGGACGCAACATCGGCATTTACGTGTGCACAAAAGTCTATCTCTCCCTTTTCAACGGTGCTGATGAACCCGAAAAAGGTCACTGTATGGTGGTTTGATAAACACAAAAATAAAAGGAGTGAATATTTCAACAACTCAATTATCCACAGTTACAATACTCTATTAAACGATTTGCTTCTCAACTATAACTGAATCAACGTAGATAGACAGTCTTCAGATGTGCTAGATAAATTATATATTCAACCTATAGTGTATCGAATTAGGGGTGGTTATCGCGGATGCCTCAAAGAGGGTCAAAAATATAACCAATTTGTTACATTATTTTTAAAACTCGTTAAAGTATAAAACAAAAACCTTTAGACGTCAAAAAATAATAGTTTAATACTATTATAAGGCCTTACAAAGCTTTTGGAAATTACTTTTCAAAAAATAGCCACCGTTTAACTAAGAAGGAACAACTACTTCTTGTGCTATGTGCCCTGACAGACATTGAATTACACTTCTAAGTTAAACATGGTTGGGATATCTGCACGATATAACCAACCATTCTGGGCATCAATTCTTCCCAGGGGATCATTCCTCTATTCTACTCTACTGCTGTTCTCTAAAGATCATAAGTATGTATTCTGGAACATCAAGGAGGGAGCATGAAACGGGGAACAAAGCCAAAGCGATGCAAAATTTGAATTTTCGTCAGTCTTTAATTTGAAAATTTAAAATAATTCACAAATACAATTATTGTTATATTATAATAAAAAATAAGAACCCAGTATTGAAATGATAATATGTATGTATGTATGTATTTTGGGGTAACATTCACTGAGACCTAAAAGATCTATTGTGCCCCCTTACTTCTACTTAGTTTCTGAGGAGAGTCTCAGATACTAGTAGCTCCTTTAGTCCTATTTCCCGGAGGAATTTTAGGATATCTGCAGGCCTCAACTTACGTAACTGTCCCTCTTCTATCCAGTAGTCTCCCAGGTACTGTGCCCTAGGATTCTGAAATACTGTGCAGTTCGCAAGTATGTGGATGGAGGTTTCTTCTTCCATTCCACAGAATCTACAATCTTCTTCCTCCACTATTTTGAGCTTTTTAAGGTGTCCATTCAGGCGACAATGTCCCGTTAGGATTCCTGTTAAAACTCTTAGTGCAGTTTTGCTTTGACTTATGCATTCATTTGATCTCAACAGGTTGTAGTCACCCAGAAGAATCTTTGATTGCCTGATAATGATAATAATAAAAATGTCATAATATACAGATCGTCGAACATTTACCATAATTTCTTATAGAGTATAATAAAAGTGATGTTAATAGTCCACAACCAAAATGTCAAAAATAAAATCACAAAACTTTCAAATTATTCGGTGCTCTCTGATCCCTTCAATTCACCTAGTAGAAGCATAAGGGAGTCATCCTTCTATTGATGTTCGATAGAATGACGTTCTAGAATACCATTTATCCATTCTCTATAGAACCACACCTCCTTTCTCTCGGTTAATCTGCTCCCCGGTTCTGAAGAATTGGGTCCTTGGTTTGTATTTGGAAAGGACAACATCGCTTGTAGACCGATTTTGGCGTAGGTATGTGCGATTCATCAGTACAATGTAGATCATGCTAAAATTACATCAATACGTTAACCTCAGTAAAGGAAATGCTAAGAATGCGATAACATCGACATCACCACAAACCAAAATTCTTTTTTATTGACAGAAAACCATCTCGGTTTTGTAGTTATTTACCTAATTACAGTTTCTCCTGAAAATTCTTATATTTTAGTAAAGCGTGTTATCAATATACGTCAAAGATTAGTTTAATACTATTATATGTATGTGTGTATGCATGTATGATGGGGTGACATTTACTGAGAGCTAAAAGATCTATTTGGCCCCTTACTTTCTACTTAGTTCCCGAGGAAAGTTTCAAAGACTAGTAGCTCCTTTAGACCTGTTAAAACTCTTAGTGCAGTTTTACTTTGGCTTTGCATTCATTTCATCTCAACGGGTTGTAGCCACCCATTATGATTGTCTAAGCCCTACTAGACCTTTCCAATGGTCATATTACTATTATAACGCCTTACAATGTTTTGAAAATTACTTTTCAAGGAACAGAAAACGTTCTGTAAGAAGCAACAAGTACTTCTCAAGCTGTGTGCCCTGACAGACCTTGAATTACACTTATATCGTGCAGATATCCAAACCCCGTTTAACTTGGAAGTATTATTAAATGTCTGTCGGGGCATACAGCCCCAGAATTAGTTGTTGCTTCTTAGTGATCGGATTCTGTTCTTTGAAAAGTAATTTTCAAAACTTTGTAAGGCATTATAATAATATTAAACTATTATCTTTGGTGACGATTGATTACACGCTCTACAAAATTTACAATTTTTACAGGAATCTGTGATTAAGTTAATAAAAACCTTTAAATTCATCACCAATGTTTAAATGGATTTATGTATTTGTAGGTCTATCTACTGCATACATATGTTCGTAGTATGTATTGTTATGCAAAATTAAAATTCTGTTGGTGTAAAATTTAATGTAATTACCTTATATTTCTCATTTATATTTACAACACACTTTGTGCTTAATTGATCTTTAGTGGTAGCGAAATAACAAATATTTAAATATACAAACATTTCCATATTTCCAAACATATTTAAATATAATATTATTATTATATTGAAATTATAGGTGGGCACTGAAATGCTAGTATTAAAAGACTGTATAATATAATATACTGCTCTACAAAAGTAGAGGAAGTTTATAAATTTGGAGATTATATTTTAACAAATATGTTATACATTGAATGTTTTTTTAAGTAAGCGTTTGTGTGCCTTTTTGCGCAATACGTTTGCAGTTTTAAGCAACAAAAACAACAATTTAAGCTTGTGTACCTTTTTAATCTTAAAGAATTGGATTAAAGAATGTTTCATAATATTTCGTTGACTCGACTTTAGGGATTTAGTAATAAAAGTTTATAAATCTCTTATTATTGTACAGTATAAACAGTAACATATCGGTAGTTGGTAAAATTATAACCCTTGGTCGTCTACATCTAGGTCTTCCCCTTACGTTTCCAGCTGTTCCGTATCTACGGACTTTTAAACCTCCTCAACTTCTCTCTGGAGGCGACCCATCGCAATCATACCAATTAATAGTACCACTAGCTCCATCTGCACCAAGCATCTAAGCATTATTCAAAACAAGATACTAAATTTAAACTCACAGTTTACTGAATAAAGTGGAAACAATAACTGATGTAAAAAACTGTAAAGAATCCCTCAACAGGCTGACAAGAGATAACAAAGTGTCTCTAATATGGGTGCCGGGCACATGAGGGGATTGCATATTATGAAATGGCAGACCAGTTAGCTAAAGAAGGTTCTAAAGGAGAATTCATAGGTCCGAAACCGATTTGTGGAAATTATATGGAAATTCTTAGTATTGATAATTTTAAAACAATATATTAATAACGGTTAGGTGTATTGATACTTTACACAGTATCGTCCATCTCTATGTCACATTATTTGACGTACTCCACAAATTTATTAATTTTGACGTTAGAATTGTCAATAATACCAAATACCAAATTGTTACTTTACGTTCTACACTCGCGTTATTTATTTATTTAACTTTTATTTAATAAAGAAATCAAGGGTCGTGGACAAAGTATAGTATTCTACTCGCAATTTTGGCCATTACTCACTCAAGTGAATTGCGCCCCTCGCCTACGGCTCGGGACGCAAACGTCACCCTGCGTGAATAATGGCTATCATAAATTGCTCGTTTAATAATATACTATTTTACAAAAAACCTTGATGTTTTTTTAACATAAAACTAAAATCAATTAATTATTCTCCAATCCAGTTGAGGAAGAGAAAAATACTTTATGAGTTATTGGGTGATGCAAAACTTTTGAATCCATGTGCATATAAATTTCTGAGAAGCGAGTCCTGCCAGGGATCATTGAATAAGTCAGTTTTTTTCTACACTTAAAAAAGGTTGATAGATTGTGTACAAAATTATCATCAATTTGAGGGTGCTATGCCATAAATATATATGTAGAAAACTTGTAACAAAAGTAAAATAGAAAGGTTTATGGCTTCAAGTGCCCTTAGCTATGGGTGAAGTATAAACATATACTAAGATAAAATATCGTCTTTCGAAGACAGTTATTGTAAGCAATCTTAGTGTCAATATTAAGTATTCTTAATTGTGGTTTAAGACATTTTTAGATACAGACTTAGTTTAGTTCTCACGAAGAAAAGATCGGTTTTTCAAATAAAGTTGTATTCCAGTTTAAAGATAAACTCTGTGTATTCGTGTGTGTATGTTCTGGTCGATTTTAGTGTTTCGAATCGTCTTGGAAATAAGGTGAGTTTACTCACAGAGCTATTCAATTTTATCTGCTTGGTTTTATATATTTCTATTTTATGTTCTGAGTATTTTATTAGTCTAAATGAATGAAAATAGAAATCACAATAACGTTAAATGATTAGAGTGCTTAAGTCTGTTATTCTCAAACTCATATTTTGCGCTATTGCGGAGTGCTTGAGCTGCTTAGCGTGTATTGTGAATTATAATTATGACTGGCGGAGTGCTTGAGCCCTATACTATAGTTGATTCACGAATCCTGTATCACTAAAGTGTTTGATAAATTTTTTTTTCATAGTATTGGATTGATCTTAAACATAAAGTTAAGACCAGAGCTGCTGCCAGAAGAAGAGAAGCTTCAAGAACAGGTGGTGGTCCTGCAGTAGAAACAGCCTTGTCAGAAACTGATAAACAAATTCTACAAATCATTGGAGAAGGGGCTGTTTATGGGAATACACAACATTGTATTCCTGTATTCCCAGTAAGTTTTCAATAAATACTTTTTAACTAGTTTGTATCATATTGTGCAAAGTATATTATTGCACACTTATTTTTTAATAACTCATACAAAATTTGTTTACAGGATCATGAAAGTGCCAGTTACAGTAAAGGTAATATTGTAGAAAAAAGTAGGTAATTACGTACATAGCTGTTTTGAATATTGATTTAACATAAAAAAGTAAATACAGATTTTTATTTTAGATTCGGAATAATTGCCAATGAACTTGTCAGAAAACGATAACGAAGGTTTGTAAAATATATTTTCAACATATTATCAGGACTTTGTTTAATTTAGCGTAACAGTATATTTTGCTTCATGTAATATTGTTTTCAGAGTTTGACCAAGATCAACAAGAAATTATTCAATTTTGTACCACCAGATAAGAAAGATTTTTAACATATTTTCATTACTTCTAGACACAATGGATGAAGAAAATCCAGAAGAATTACTGCCTGTACATGATGCTACAGAAGAAAATATCAACCAATGTTAGTTTGTATTACAAAATGTTATATAACTTTGTCCTTATCCTCTTTTATTTACAGCATCTAAAAAACGTAAATCGCAGCAGACGTACCAAACTCTGTCTTCCAAAAAACCAAAAATTGAACCGAATTGGATGATCGAGTTGGAAAGAAAGAGAGTGGAAGCAAAAGAAAAAATGTCAAATGCTGCGATGTTAATTGCTGAAGCTTCACGTACTACGGCCGAAGCAGCACTCATTCAAGCAAAGGCTGCTAAAATGCATGCTGAAGGTGCTAGGTTTCAAGCGGAAGCCATGAATAAAGTTTTGGAAGAGCTGAAGAAAAAAATTTAAATTTCTTTTATTATTATTATTTTTCCAAATTAGTATAAGTTTAAAAGTATTAGTTAAGAATTATTGTTTATTTACTTTGAGTAGGGAATCCTAATACAATATACACTTTCAATAATAATTATTTTTAAGTTTAAAAGTATTATATATTAGTTAATAAAAATGTTTTTGACAAATAGAATATTTTGAATAAGTGGAATTCACTTCCACTTGAAATTGTGTGTCACATCTGTGAACTCTTAAATACGATGTAGTAATAATAAAGATTATTAAGTTGAGTTTTAATTTTTTCCCCTAAGTATTTTGTTTTTGTAACTACTTTTTTTGTTTTGTTCAGTGATTATGTATTTAGTTTGTAGGTAACCTGTGTAAAATCAATCTGTTTATTTGATACATTACTCGTTTTTGCAACTGGAGTTTTTTTTGTTTACTATATACAGGTGAAACCTTTTTTAATAGATTAGCATAAGTTAAAAATTTCTGTATAAAATATATAAACGTTCAGTAGACTAGGTTCTTTTTTTGAAGTACACAATTTTTAGTATTGGTTTTTGAGCTTCCTCTACAGATTTCATTTCAGTTTTCCTCTTCAACCTATTATAGCCCAGGAGACAGTGACAGATTTTCATGACCAAGTCCCTCCCAATCGAAAATTCGGGAAATGCATCAGGGGTTTATACTATGAACAATCGCGACCGTCAGCTGCGACTCCGTGGGTGGGGCGGGCAGTGGTAGCCTTCCACGCATGGAGAAAAAAAAGTTTTTTCAGCTATTTCCTCTCATTTGAAAATTTGTCAGATTATAGTTTACCTAACATTTTGAAAGAAAAACAAAGTCAGCTGACCATAACACGGTGGATTATACGTCAGCTGGCTGCTTGAACATGAAAAAAAATTTATATTTTCAATGATTTCCTCTCAACTGAAAATTTACCTGGTGATCGTTTATATTCTACTATGAATGAAAATTAATGTCAGCTTGCTGTATCTCAGTGGAAAGTTTGTCGGCTGGTACCTTGAAAGGTGTAACGCTACAGCATCTATCACCTACTGAATCTTATCAGCTGACGACTTTTCCCTTGACTTACAGTTAGCTGATTTTTTTCATTATTTACTAAAATTTTCAAATGAGAGGAAATGACTGAAAAAAATTTTTTTTCTCCATGCGTGGAAGGCTACCACTTCCCGCCCCACCCACGGAGTCGCAGCTGACGGTCGCGAGTGTTCATAGTATGATGCATTTTACGAAGTTTCTTTTGAGAAGAAATAATTGACCGAAAATGTACCTGGCTCCTAGTCTATTATACCATCAATTAATAAAGATTCAATCAATGCGTAGTACACTGTTTTTATTTTGTTCAACGATAGTATTTGACAATAGAATATTAATAATTATGTCCTCGCTTCAAAAAGTTTTTGACTTTTAATATTATAAAAACAAACATTTTGAAACAAAATCAGCAAAATCACACATCTCTCTCGAGGAAAAGACTTCATTGACGCGACGCGATAAACAACAGGTGTATTAAATAATGACGAAATCTTTCCGTAGTCGTCTGTTAAAGCCGGTACTCAAATTTCACACTCCACAAATTGACCAATTCCCAAAATAGCCCAAATAAAATCAGTAATAGCAGAAGAGGGTTTTCGACGTGTGCAGGTGCCTGGTAGTAATAATAATGATACCTTTCTTCTTTGTTAACCCAAATCCGAAATGAATGGGGGCTAGAGATTTACGAATTAGAATACAGGTGATCGTGTTCACTGTTATTAAGTCGAAAAAATACCTAATGAAGAATTAAAAGCGGTCTTTGTAAACGGATTAGCTTTTTCGAGGTAAAAAAAATGAGTGACGTACCTAAAATACGACTCTGGTTAAAAAAAAAGGTTATTGTGGAAAAATGTGTGCATATTTTAATTAATATGCATCGTTGATGGGATTGTATTGCATTGCTTTGTGTTTGGTACTTTTGGCAAATTAATTTATTAGAATTTGTTCCTCAAAAGATTTTGCTCCATTCTTCCGGTAGCCATAGAAAAAGCCTTGATATACTTATAAATAAATAAAATTAAACAGGGTGTGATTATAAGTGATTCAAGATCAGTATTAGAAGCAATTAAAAATAACCACCCAAGTAAACATCGATCAGATATATTATGCAATATTAAAAAATTGCTGTGTAAAATGGACGTCACATTTATTTGGGTGAAGAGTCATATTGGTATCTCAGGCAATGAAATAGTTGACCAATTGGCTAAGGATGCTATTATTAATGGGGTACATATAAATTCTGCCACTCAGAATGATATTAAAACAGCCCTGAAGGAAAATGGATTAAACTTGTCCAAAATTCCACGAATCAATACTTTTAACTTTACCCTCAACTACCATTGCTACAGTCATATACACTGTGTCCGTAAAGTATGGAACAAATTCATTTTTAGCTAAACAGACCATTTTAAGAAATAATCCTGAAACACGTCGATTTTTAATTTTAATTTACCGTATTTTAAAATAATAATCTAATATACAGGGTGAATTACTTTCGAGTAATGACGTTTTTTTAATGGAACACCCCCATTTTGTCTCAATTTTCGGATTACTCTAGCTGTTCTGATTCCAAAAATGTATCACATGTTGATTTCAATTGGTACAGGGTGGACAAAAATACAATAGTTTTGTGTATGCTCATAAAGTAATCCTGGAGGTTTTGATGAAAGTTTATGGTTTCAACAGGATGGTGCACCTCCACATTATGCTGTAGATGTTAGAAGGTACCTAGATGAAATTTTTCCGAACAGGTGGATTGGTAGACGTGGACCTATTGAATGGCCAGCGAGGTCACCAGATTTCAATACTTTGGATTATTTGATGTTGGGCCATCTGAAGAATGTTGTGTATCAAACGAAACCAGAAAATATTAAAGAATTAAAAGAGATAATTCGGACAGCAATAAACAATATTTCTCAAGGCACAATAAACAAGGTTTAACAAGAATTTGTACACCGTTTGGGTTACTGTCAAATACAGCAAGGTCTGCAGTTCGAACATTTATAAAGTCATGTATTTCATCATATTCTGTTCGCTAGACAATAAGTATTTTTGATAATATTGTTAATTTAACTAATAAAGAATGGTACGCGTTACTTTATGAGTACACACAAAACTATTGTATTTTTGTCCATCCTGTACCAATTGGAATCAACATGTGATCCATTTTTGGAATCAACTCAGCTAGAGTAATCCGAAAATTGAGACAAAATGGGGGTGACGTCATTACTCGAAAGTAATTCACCCTGTATATTATTGATTATAATGTCCCCAAATTTTATGTATCCACAATTTTAAGATTGAAAATCCAACATGGGAAATATCCATACCATCAAGCAAAATTAGGTATTGTTAATACGGCTGCTTGTAGTTGTGATAATGTTACAATTGCAGATACCAATTGTATTAGGTATAAAAAGGAAACAGAAAATCATCTTAAATCCCTTAGAAAATTGAACATACAGTTTCCCGTAAGTCTGGCGCATCTATTGGGGCAGAATAATAGAATGGTTAATGACGCTCTGGTAGGGTTCTTTAGACAAGCGGGGCTTGATCTGTAAGGGTATTGAAATGTAGATTCAAGTAACACTTAATAAAAAAATAAAAAATAAATAAATAATAATAAATATATATTTGAAAATATAAAGAAAAAAATCTGTAGCTGAAGGATTTAATTCGAAGCCAGCTTCCCCCCCCCCCCTCACAGACACATTCTTCCGGTATTTTCAAGTCAAAAAACATATTTTTTGAATAGTATTTTATCAATAAAAGACTATTTATTTATATTAGAATTTTTTTTATCAATTTTCCAAACCAATTGCCAAAAAATATAATTTTCAGTTTTCAGTTCTTTTTCTGATAGATTTTAACATCGTATCGGAGCTAAGTAGAATTCAAAAAAATGTAACTATTTTTGGAACATTTTTTCTGTTGATCAGTTCTGCCTTGACAGCTCGTCTCAAAAAAGTGGCGGAAAATGGTCATTTTTGACATATGGTCAATTTTATTGTCGAAATACCACAAACCAGTACCAAAACAATAATAAATAATAAAAACTATAAGAAAACTATAAGAAAACTATAAGAAAACTATAGAAGTATGCTGTAAAGAAAAGGCAAAAGATTATCATAATGTCGGAGAGTCAAGCACTGAGTTCCAAAAGGGTGTGGGAATGTCTAAGCACTCAATGAACTAGGCGAGAACAATGTAGTCACCTTACCGTGAATTCCCGGCCACAATGGAATGGAAATAAATAAAATAGCAGATGAACTAGCAAAGATGGGGTCTGAAATACCCTTTCGGGAGCCGGAACCTTTTTGCTGTATCAGCTCCAAGGTAATATTGGAAGAAATAGACAAAGCCGAAAAAAAGAGGAGATCTGACCATTGGAAAGATCTAGTAGGGATAGACAATCAAAGATACTTCTGGGTGACTACAACCTATTGATATCAAGAGATTGCCTGAGTTTTAACAGAGGGATCCTACCTGAATATTCGCCTAAATGGGCACTAAATGGGCACTTGAAAAAGATCAAAATAGTGGAGGAAGAAGAATGCAGATTCTGTGGTATGGAAGAAGAGAAACCTCCATCCACATACTTGCGGATTGGATTGGATAGAAAAGAGGGACATTTACCTATCAGATATAAGCGGATGATTCTATTATGTACTGTGTTAAGGAGTCGTAAAATAGTTGCAAACATGTAAATGAAACTTCCATATTAAAGTTTGGAACGGATAGGGGTTCTATATACTTTTGGCAAGGTAGTTTCATCCGCGCCCAAAAAATAATTTAAGAGCATTTTAATAATATTTAGTCGCTTAAGACACATTCCTTTAATTTCCTGTGTTTGTAGTCTCCAGGCGTCCAGCGTCAATGTGGTTTATTGCGAGTTTTAGTTTTTTCTGCAATCTAGTAGGTATTCCGATATTTGGTATATTTGTAAAAGGTCTTCAAGGAGTGATTTAATATTAGTGGTGAAATTATAGGTTTTTTTTAAGGAATCACTACCGCCAGAACAATTTTCAAGATGCCTATTTACTGTATTGACGATAGTGAAACTTTTTTAGAATCGGAGCCAATCATTTTTTGGATTGACTATAGGGACTTATTTTACAAACGTCTCTGTTTTCAGTTTTTGACATCATTTTAGGAGCAGAAATTGGTGTTACAAAGGCAGCAGTTGAGAGGGCTGAAGTATTTACAAGATTGATAATTGGAGGACTAGTGATAAACTGTACAGGTGGTGATTCAATGCTGGTATCCGTGGAGTGTTTTCTCTTAATTCCAGAGCTGGATGTTAAACTATCTGATATTTGGGGTTGTCCTGTAGCGAAAACGAACTGAGCCCCTTATCGCTATAGCTTTCTAGTCCGGAAGTGGTAAACTAAGAGCGGCCTGTCTATATTTACTAATTCAAAGAGTTGTTTATCTCGGTTGTTACTAGTTGCAATTTTACAGTATCATCCCATCTTCACCCCAAAAAAAATTCCAACCCACCTGTTCTCATATTCATTCACATTTTCGTTTATCTAAACACAGTAAACGTTAATCATCTCATCTTGATAACTTTTTAGCCTTTCTGTTTGAACATTTAAAAAATGCAAATAGTTTAAAAATGGCAGGTGATCATCCCAGCTGGACAAGGTGGTTTATAAACTAGAATATTCTTTGTCCTAAAAAAATAGAACTAAATATGTGTCAGATAGTATTTTTTTTTCATTTATCTCCGCATCAACCCCATTGGTTATTAGCGGTGGAACAGCGAATGATTACTTTGTACAAAGTATTAGTTGAACAACATATAAGATAATTATAGTTGATACAGTAGTTTACACTATTTAAGAAACTCTACTAAAGTTTGGACACTGTACTTGCTGCGGCACTAAACAGAGTGTTATAACTATTGGGACACAGGCTAAAGGCAAATTGTTTGGACCAAAATACGGCGATAGGATCAAATATGCCATAATAAAATTTGTTGTGGAAAAAGATAAAGGGCGGAGAAGTTGATTTTTTTTTCGTTTTCTGCTAGTAATTTCACTGTATATTTATCAATTGATATCAAAATCGGCACAGTGGCATAATTTTATACAGGAAATCTTATGTTATGTACTACTTTACATTTTGTTACAGGGGGCGTCACGGTAAGGATTTCTGAAGATGAAATCGACTGGTAACTTTTTGCGTTCGTTCTGCAGCAAGAGGGTTATCACTTCACTCCCGTTCAAAATTTGCTTCCAAGAGATCTCCCACGACGGTTACAGTTCCGCCAACGTATTCTCAACAAGTACAATGATGACCGATTAAACTATACACCTAAACATAAAGAGCATATCGAAGGGGGTCTGCTGTAAGAAGTATTGTTTTCTTGATTAGTGAATAACCTTCCAAGGAATGATCAGATTTGGATATTTGAGTCGAAAAGGTTTTAGTCTTTCGATTCATAATAATCAAATTTTACATGCCAAAATGATGAATTCGTAGTTTTTTGATCAGTAATTTGATAGAGTTTGAAAAAACCTTCATTTTGTCACTTAAATATGTACTCCCACCAACCTGCTAGATAAAAACGGTCTAATTGCGTCTATATACCTAAGTTGAAGCCTGCAGATATCCTGAAATTCCTCAGGGAAATAGGACTAAAGGAGCCACTAGTCTCTGAGACGTTCCTCAGGAACTGAGTAAAAGTAAGGGGGTACAGTAGATCTTTTAGGTCTCAGTGAATATCACCCCATCATACATACATACATACATGTGAGTAAGTGTTTCATCGTAGAGTTCATATTTTCTGCACTTAGCAACGATAGATGGAGTTTAAATCGATCGGTTTATTATCATGTACTCGTACAATCGAGAAGGGAATTCAAAAAAATAAAATGGTATCACCTGATATGTCTACCCCTTCATCAAGCAAGACCAAAACCAAGACTCGGTTAGTGAGCTATTACAGTATCAGAGCCGGTAAGTGTAACCAAGAAACACTTACCGGATTGTTCATTTTGAGTTCCGACACAATAATACCTCAAACGAAACTTTTTCAATAAAATTATTCACAAAACTGTTCGTACCTACTCCTTTTCGTATCGATTTTTAGACTTTACAGGAATCAGTTTCCTTGTTGCTGCCGTCGTCTTTAAAGCAATAAATTTCATCACAGAGCTTCGGATAATCGGTTATATCCATCTCTTTTATTATTTTTTAATTTATTGACATGCATATTTACATCGTTGCTATGTAGAAGTGGTAGTGTGATTTTAATACGAAAATACGCCTAATAATGTCAAATAACGACGTTATTGAAATAATGAGACGTAAGAATGGAAAATTTAGATTTTTACAGTATGAAATGAACTAAAACTACCGGACAGTATGAAATAATAGTATATTTCATTACCAGTACAGAAATGAGGATTTTTCCGTGCGCGCGTGACAAATTCTCAAGAACGAAAAATCCATTTCTGGACGAGTAATGAACGATATTTTTTATTATACTTAGGTACCTGAAATCAACATAAACAAAAAATATCGCAAAAAATTATTAAGAAAATCGGGAATATTTATTTTTATTTTTAAAACAGTAAAAATGTAAGTACATACAACTCAAATTAACAAAAAAAATACAAGTAGGTAATTCTAAGAAAATTAATTTTGGACAGAACCGTTATTATTAATAGTAATATTGTACAATTCGTATTATTGTTGAAGCTCAATCCCTTTTGCATTTCTTTTTGTTGAACTAAAGACTCTGCTAAAGATGTTGAAGCGGAGTGTTCGTGTGTGCTTTGGTTCTCTTGATTGACTGTTACAGATGTTGTTGTTTCCAAGTTACAAGGGCTAAACAACTTCCGTGATACTTCAATTTTTCTTTGTATGGACTCTTCTATATATCCTTCTGCTACATTGGAAGAAAGCCATCCTCCGTGTCTTTTCAAAGTGAGCAAATCACCGCCGCTTTCCACCAACATGGTTGCCGAAGAGCGCCTTAGCCCATGTCCGGTATATTCTTCGGGATTTTTTAGTTTTAGGTATTTTGCAACAAGTTTTGGAATACCACTGATAGTATGGCACCCAACATGTTGAGCGTAACATCTTTGGTTTCGGTATGCAACAAATAATCTTCTACTCTCCATATGTTCAGGGCGGAGATCTGCGTATTTACGGTAAATTGTACAGGGATCGAATTTGCAATTTTCATTGGTAATGGTAAAACTTCTTGACCTGTGAGTTTTTCCATCTCGTAAGAACACGACAAGGAAACGCCCATTATCTTCCACATCATCTAAACTCAAACGTATTAAATCATCTCTGCGGCATGCACCGAAGATGCCAAACACTAAAATTACTTTTGCTAGTAGATATTCTCCATCTGAAGCTTCACATAAAAATTTGGTTACTTGTTCTGCTGTAAGAATCTTGGATTTCTTTGGTATATATCCTACAGCTTGTCGTTTCAAAAAAGCAATCGTTTTTGGATATTGATGGTGAGTATTTTCTTTTATTGCCAAACAACTCTTTAACATAGAGAATCGACTCCATAAAGTGGAGGATTTCATAGTGTTGGCTTTTTCAGAAAAATATACTAAAAGAATATCGTCACTCACAATTTTGATTCGTTTCTGAGTCCGCCATTCGGTAAAACTGTTATATTCTTGTTCATATCTCAACCTGGATTTCACTGGTAATAAATCTGCACTCACTTCTGCCGCTCGTTGTAAGATATTTTCGGGAATATCCCGATTTTCTTCACAATCTGAATTCATTTTTGCAAAATGTAATAAATACATAAATACTTAATTTTCACTGACAGAAAATAAAATTTGTCATTAATAAATAAATCGTTGCTATAGACACATTACTCGTTTCTTTTTTTTCTTCGGGTTGCCATAGGATATCTAGTATTATGGATATCTATGTTTATTATTAAGCGCACGGAAATAGGGATCGGGAAAAAATTTCCGTGCGCTGTTCCGAAAATGTCATATTTACTGTATTTTATAAACAGTTGAAAATGTAGTATTTTCTGTTAAGTATAATAAAAAATACGTTACGTGATATTTCCGGTAAGTCTCGTCTAGTATAGTTGACGTAAAAGGTATAGTGCGAACTTAAAGTTGCCGGTTTTTTGTTTGACTCTAAGGGCGCGTTGTATCAAACACCTAAACTCGGTTTAATGATTGGACTGTGACAGATTGATGTATTCATTATCAACTATTACAACAGTCTAATCATCAGTTATCATTAAACCGAGTTTAGGTGTTTGATACAACACGCCCTAAGACTAAGAGTATACCATCATAGCCCTGTCAATTTTATAATTATTTAAAATGCTTACTTAGTTGACGATAAATTAATTTAATGTTATAATTTCAACTAATAATCGTTTTAGTTATTTAATAAACTAGTTTGTTAATGAAGGTGATTAATAAACGAAATTGTTTAAAGCACGAACGAGCGACAGCGAGTGAGTGCCTTTAATAGTTTGTTTGAACTATGACTATTTTTGAG
The DNA here is from genome assembly GCA_949126875.1 of Lochmaea capreae. Taxonomy (NCBI): domain Eukaryota; kingdom Metazoa; phylum Arthropoda; class Insecta; order Coleoptera; family Chrysomelidae; genus Lochmaea; species Lochmaea capreae. The sequence continues at coordinate 4,884,183 of OX421409.1, forward strand.
AGAGAGTTTGCAGGTGTTCTCTTTAGTCGGTGGTCTGACATCAAGAAAGTGTGTGTGTTTTTGTGTGGAAATTGTAAGTAAGTATACATATATTTATTAGCAATTATCTATTTGGACGAAACTCGGTATGATACACACGATTCGGTTAAGAAAGGATGGACTGATGGGTCAAAATACAATATAGAATTATGTTTGGTAGGTAGACGAAAATAATATAAATACCTTTCAGGGGTTATACGATTAGATAGCTGGCACTATATGTTTTACGTCAACTGTACCTACCCATTTCGACATTCAGTACTGTAATACTTTGACTTACAGGACTTATGACGTAAATTAATATTTCATTCCACTACTAATTACTCATTACAAATTACTTCCCATAACAATTCGAAATTTTCCTCTTGTTATATTAGATCGTTACTTCTTATAACGGTTAGGTTATCAGTAACAGCAGCTCTAATAAAAATAGCACAGGTGTCTTGATCTATTCCAAAGTTGACCGACGCCTTCTGTGTTGGCAGCCGGCTATACCCGAACTGCAAATGGCGCAGTTGAAAGCAGATGGGACCGTTCCCCGTTTTGAAATATATTAATTAGATGCGATATGCGGCACTCGTGTATAAAATATCGGTCAAACAGTGATAACTCATCTTTACGTTTTAGTCAACGTTGATTAATTGATGGGGGTAATTTCGCTTTATATAATAAGGGTGCTTTTCGGCTCGGCATGTGTTTAGGCGTATCAATTTCGATAGATACTAGAGATGTTCGTGTAATAATATAATTATAAAGTATTTAGCTGGAAATAATAGTTTTATTTGTAATTTGATCACTTTTTGTAGAATGGATAATGATAGCATAATATATAACATATAAAACCTTCCACTCGCTAAGTATCCAACCTGCTTTGCGAGTTTCGAGTGTTATTGTTATTATATCACCGAGTTATTCGCACCTAGTTTACTAACCAACTGTGATAACATACTAATATTGTGGGAATTTGAGGTGGATGCCGAAATAAATAGTTTAACTCATAGAGCACTTTATTTAATAGGTCTGTTAACTGGTGCAATTCAGAACCAGTTCATGGACTCCCCGCATGCACACTCCAGTAAGTGGCGCTCGCGGTTACATAATTTTGAATTTTTAAAAACAGTTTGTTGTTCGCGATTCGGAATCAGTCAATTCAATTCGAATGCTCAGGCGCAAATGATCGATATATCAGTTAAGCAGCGGGCACACTGACCAATTGGTATCGAGTCATGTAGTGTCGAGTCAAGTGAGACTTGAAATGCTCGTCACACTAAGCAAGCAAGCATCAGGAAGCAAAACAATTTTTGAATTTGACAATTAACAGCTATCGATATCCTAACCTCACTTATAACTCCACTTGAATTTTGAAATATCATAATTTCAAATTTAATATCATGTTTGATTCTGACGAACCCGAAGTATTACACCTTATGTGGCAAAATATTATAAATATTAAGAAAAAGAAGAACAATGTGGGTACGAGATATTTTTCTTAAACGACCAACACTTGGAGAATATTTTCATTTAAAACCCACAATTCCATAAGCAGTTCCTTCTCTATTTGTGCGTAATTGCGTTGTGTTAACGTTAAGGTTTTAGATGCATAAGCTACTGGATGTCCAGAACTGCACCAATTGATTCTTTAGAACAATCTACCGATATAGTACTTTTTTCTTTTATATTAAAATGTTCAAGAACAGGTGTCTGTAATATAGTTTCTTTAATTTTTGTTAAATATTTATCCTGTTTTTCGGACCAATGCCAACCTACGTCTTTTTTAAGCAGTTCCCTCAATGAGGCTGTTAGTTCTGATACATTCTCAATGTGCTTAGAGAGGTAATAAGTGAGCATTCCTTATAGTCTTTGTATATAACCTCTGTTTTCCGGCTTTTTCATGTTCATTATGGCCTCAACTTTATCATTATCAACTTTTTGATCAGTTTCATTGAAAATAAATCCAAAGAACTTTATTTTATTCTAACCAAAACTACACTTTTTTTATAATTGAATCTTATATTGTTTAATCTAGCTGTTTCTAATACGTTCGTACGAAAACAAATTACTATTTACGCATGTGCGGCTGTATCGAGTGTCGAGTGAAATTGGAACAAGTTTGAAAATCAAACATCTCGACTGGACATGACAGCGATCGATCGAACCGTGTGACAATTCTCATAAGATAACGTCGGTTCGATGTTTATTTGATTCAAATTGATCGACGCAACTCGTTCAGTGTGCCGCCTTATTTTCTTATTTTAATTTTTTATGGCTGTTTTGTTTGTTGTGTAGCAGCGTTGTAAGTTATAACCAAATATGAAAAATACTCTACTTACTTGTTTTGTTCTCGATCAGGTTCTGAGATCGATCGCGGTATAATACAATTATTTGCCTGTTCGTAACTAGGCATGCGCTCTAAAAAATTCTGAGTTAGTTCCGAACTGGTTCGGAGTATAGCCCGCTAACATAGCTAGTATAAGTACTTATACACTTAATTAATAACTCCTGTAACAGCGAATCTCAACTGGTACACTGATGGCACTAAAACAGACTCTGGAGTAAGAGCCGGAATATATGGAGTACAAGAGAAAATCACGATCTCCCTATGTCTAGGGAAACATGCCACTGTCTTTCAGTCAGAGGTAATGGCGATGCAATGCTGTGCAGAAGAGTTGATGAGACGGGAGGTATATAACCAAAGAATCGTCATCTACTCCGACAGCCAAGCAGCTCTAAAGGCGATAAGCTCATATCGGACAACGTCAAATCTGGTGTGGGAGTATCGCAAGGCCCTCAACAGACTAGGTAGTCATAATAGAGTGACCCTAGCCTGGGTGCCAGGTCACCAAGGAATAAAAGGCAGTGAAAAAGCCGATGAATTAGCCTTCGGCCAAACTGACACGCAGCCTAGTATGTCAAAGTCAAGAAACGACGAGGATTATGGTGGGAATGCCGACCGGACATTATAGGCTGAGGAAGCATATGCACACAATTGGCCTAGCAGATGACAGCCTATGTAGGTTTTGCCAAGAAGAAAACGAAACCGCGGAGCACATACTCGCTGTGAGTGCGAAGGCTTAGTAAGGGTGCGGTTTCATCTATTCGGAGAAGAAAAACCGAGGTCTAACAAAAAGAATAAAGCTAGATATCGAGCTCTGAAAATAGGGAGGACCACAATAGATCTGCAAAGGTCGCTGTGGGATAGGACAAAGAGCCACTCCGTTTCTGATCTAATTAATAACTCTGAACTGGAAAAAAATGAATGTTTGTTCGTGAGTTTGTGTGTACATCCGAACATGTATCTTGGTCAGTGTGCTAATACCGACTGCCGCTGGTCAGGTGATCTATTTATGGGACCGACTGACGTATGGAATGTTGATGATACCTCGTATACGGGTGTATGCCTACATATACTACAGTTAGTTTCCTAACTAACAGTCCCACAAGCAAGTGAGTAAAATAACCCGTATTTCTACTTTACTGCTATACAGAATAACCTACTCACCCAGAAGCGACACCTTTTGCATAAGTGAATGTGATTATTGTGAAAAGAATTTGCTATTTTGGTGATAATCTCTAGAGTATTCCCAAGTAGCTTTCATCCTATTCTTTCGTTTCCATTTGTGTAGTTTTCCTGTTTATTTGCAATCGAATTTCTACATAGTTTTTAAGTTTAGTTATTAAAACCGCATAACTTTTTTCTGCAGGGTAAGTTATTTCGACTGCTTTTTCAGTGCTGATTCTGTCATTAATGTCAAATCAAAATCGCTTACCCAGCAACAATGCATTCGTTACGGAAATGTCAAAAAGTGTTTCTTTTGTGTGAGTGTTATTATGTAATATAGCTTACAATCTGCTAGTTGGCTAGTGAGCATGATTACGCTAGGCTTGTGTATAGTTGTGAGTAAAATTAATTTGCATCGTTTCACTATTTGTCGACGAGATAAAGAAATCTGTAAGCAGAGCCGGTTTCAGACATATTGTTCATTAATGCAGGATCCCGACGCACCAGCGATTTCAACACTCTCTTTTTTCGATGAATAGCAGTTGCTTTACCGATAACTGTAATAATGGATTTTTTTGAAACTTTTGTCAATTGTATATTGTTTCAGCAGCTTCATGTTTCAACCTAGTATTTTCTTGTTTCAGTTGCCTGTACATATTTTTTCAGGGCCAGGTTAGGGCGCACCAGGTGTTCGGGTGGTCGTTTTCAACATAAAATTCGGATTCAGCGCACACAAAAAGCCCCCATAACGATTTTCGGTTCGTTATTGTCGATATTTCCAGAAAAATTTGAATATCATAATCGTGATCAGCGACCTCTAAAACACCCAGGTACCCGACTTGAGCCAATTCTGACTCTTATTCACGAAGTTATTAAATTTGCCAAAATGCCTCTCAAAATATGCATTTTTGGCTGCAGCAATGCAACTTCCGGTTTGTAATAGGTACAAAGTAGGTACAGATGATATAAATAATTTTTACAAGCGAATGCAAAAAACCGCATTCCGATACGTCCTATCTTTGGCCTTTTTAGTGCTTTATTGCCTCGACTATTTAGATTTTTAGATATCGAAATGATTATCAATTTAATTCAGTTTTCATTAAAACAATAGATCATTGTAAGCTATAGGTTTACGAATTTATAGAAATTTTGCGACTGAACCTAGAATAGCAACATTAGTTTTCAATATATTTTCTAAAACGAACATGAAAAAATAAAAACTAAACATATTTTTCCAAACTCTCCTAAAAACGGCATGAAATCTTGTATATCACCTTATATAGGTACATAATGGTTTGGCACTATTCGTGGAAACGAAACGTTGCTTACTCCAACGGTTACAAACATCCTTATTTTATAATAAATACAGCTCGTATATAGTTCCTTCCGACTTCCTAAACGTAGGGTACAAACTAAATAATAAACTTTTCAAAAAGGAAGCAATCCAAAAATAACACCGCCATATGTCGTTTTAAGCACAGGTGTAAGAGAGAGAAAATTTTCTTATTGCACCCGTCTTCGATTCAACTGAGGAAACAACTGGTGTGGTAAATTTGCAGAAGGCCCACAGTTATTACTTTCTTCCGTTAAAAGATAATTTCAATTTTAATAACCGCGTTAAAAAAAGTAAAGCGAACACTGAAAATTCCAATATGTATTCATCATCATATTTGAGCCACCGTTTAATGTTTATTACTTTCCAGTCCCAGACTGAAATACACATTGATTATCTATTTATAAACAATTTAGGCATAGACAACCAAACATACACAAAATCATTAATTAACTACTTAAACTATTTTGGTATAGACAACCAAACATATACAAAATCATTCATTAATGACTTCTATTAATGAATGAATTTCTGTTACTTAAGTCATTAATTAATTATATTCTAGGCTACCGTGTTCAGTAAACTAGGTCAGGTGATCTTCTGTCAACCTCCATTTAAATGTATGCTCTTTGTCTAGCTTGTTCGGAATTTTCTCTCTTATGGGATTTCACAGAACGATTCCGGACTATGAAGTCACCTTTAGAGCATTCTTCAGCTAACTGGTTGGCCAATTCATTATCTTCAGTCCCTTCATGTTCCGACAGCCATACAAGAGACACTGTGTTGTCTCTTGACAGTCAATTAAGGGGTTCTTTACAGTTTTTTTCCAACAATCATTTAATTACAATATTTTATCTAATGTATGATTCCAGTAATCCATTCAGTGTTGCCACTACAAAATTTTCACGTCTAAAACGACTGACATTTACTAGGCCTTTGAGGGTACGATTCAAAGTCGAAACAGAAATAATTTTTGATTTCAAAGATTTCTAGATGTTCCCGAATATCTGAACCGGGCTATTTATGTTGTTACTGAAAAAACTAAAATAACCTAGGGGACTTGAATATTTACGTGTTTTCTGCATGGACGAAACCTGTCAATTCAATGTCACTTGTCTTGTTTTTGACATTTCAAAACAATGTAAAACAAGCTAACACAGCAACTAACCACAAAATATACTAGGGGACTTGAATATTTACGTGTTTTCTGCATGGACGAAACCTGTCAATTCAATGTCACTTGTCTTGTTTTTGATATTTCAAAACAATGTAAAACAAGCTAACACAGCAACTAACCACAAAATATACTATTATAATATCGTTCAAAAAATATGTCGTGCTTTACAACAGGAGGTCTAATATTTCTATACTTTTTGAGGTCAATAAGATTGACACCAGCAATATTTCCAGCAGTGACCACAAATTCGCGAATAACGTGTGTTTTTGCTTTCTGGAATTGTAATTTAAAAAAGGGTGCCTTCATCAAATACGTCTCCTTCTCGTAGGAACGTCAGTTCAGCCTTCTTGTAGGCTCCCGCAATACCTATTACCTAAGGAACAGATTTATTTAATAATATATTATAAACATATCGTAAATTAAGTCATATTTTTGCAGCCCCTTTTATAAATCTTTCTAGATTCTCCTCCGATTTTTTTGCATGGTATCCTGCTGACCGTCTCTTCAGCCAAGCCAAAAGCATAGTGTACTTCTTGATATCGACATTTTTGCGCACGGTGAATTCAGATTTCAACATTGAATATGTAGTCCACAAAGTCGACGCCTTTAATGTTTTTAATTTTCAAAATAAGCAAGTAATACCTTTTCGTTGATGTTCTTTATATTTTTCAAATCGCACCATTTTTAAAATTTTTGGTAGGCCAGTGCGTATCTACTTGATTTTTCAGGTATTAAACTACCCACTGCAGCATTTGCACACTCTCTTACTCTAAATGGAATGTCTGATTCGCTATCTGAAGACATTTCAAGTAATTCTGACTTGTTTTGACTTATTTTGAAAAATCGTTGTTTTCTTCTACAGTAATAATACTTCTAACACCATTTGATTTCACATTAATATTTTCATTGTAATTGGAAGAACATTCAGGAGAGTAGATTTTTCGGGAAACATATTCCTTTTATCAGAAAATTACCGATACTATCTGATTTTTCTCCCCAAAATTATGTAACAATGTTATATTTTTGAAATTGTCAAAATTTGTATAATATATGAAAAAATTAGCACAGGACAACGTCTGTCGGGTCCTCTAGTATTATTTATACAAGTTGTGTCACCCTGTACCGCTTCACACATGGCCAGCTTTGAAATATATCGCCGAATCAAGTGATCCTCTTCAAAAGATAATAACATAATAGTAGAACGCGATGGGTAAGTAGAAGCAGGTTGTGTTTGCATGGGTTTAGCGATAATAGCCCCCGCGCACAGGTGGACTTTCAGATCGCAGGTGCAATGCATCTGTCCCACTACGACCGCACTCGATTCCACAACGAACCATCTGCTTCAGTGTTTGTAAAAGTAGACCCTGTCACACATTGATCCGCCAGAAATAATTCGTCTTTATCTAAACAGATAATGACAAGTTACAGTTACATCAAACTAGTTTTTTTTTGTCATTTTTTTCAATTAGAAACGGGTGCGCCGTCAAAAAATGTGTGTCATGTAATAAATTTTTAGTTGCTTAGCAAAACATTTCATTAAAATATTTCGATGTGAAGGATTTGTCAGGAAAAGTTTAAAGTAAGTGTTCACATTTCGCTTGTACAAAACTCCCTCTATAACATATTTTATTCAAATTTGATTCAAATTAAGCACAACCAAACCTATACCACAGTATAAATAATATCCAGAAATATAAAGCACCATTCACACCAACTCGTAGCGTGCCAGCACTCAACGTGACAAATAACGAAAATATCATTAGATAATTAAGGCAGCACATACACGTAAAAGTATAGACACGACGTGTATCCAATACGTTTGCGTATTTCATTACGTCTTAAAAAGAGTTAAGGCCTATTGACGCCGGGTTTGTCGTCCATTCCGGAAGGACGTATATTTTCTCAAAATTGGAGAAACAAGAAAAACTTGTAAATACTTAGTCGATAATAGATGTCAATAAACAATAAATGACATACTTAACCTAACCTCTGCTGAATTTTTCGAATTGATCTGACAACGTCTTGAAGCTTTGCCAACCCGTGAGCTGAAAATTACCCTGGCCATTAAGATAAATTGTATTCACGGCTGGTAAATTTATATTGATTCGCAGGAAAGTACCTAAAAGTTACGTCATCATCTTTTTATCGTAAATAGGGCAAGTCGACGTGACGTCACGCCCTGATGGATCTGATGATAAATAAGCGTTCTTTACATAGCACGTGGTTCTTATAGTTATTTCGTATTTGAGTTAATTTAATTTTGATTTGGTACTTTCTTTGACATTGTTTCAATTGCTAAGATATTTTAAATGCTATATCTGGCTGTTAATAATTAAAAGGATCAATAAATCAATACAAAACCACCAAATTACAAATCTAAAATGATTGCTTATCCTCAGGACGACAGTCATTAGTGTTAGCTTGTCAGTTGGCGGACATGGGAGTGTGTTCCAAAAGGGTCGTGTACCGACTTACTCAACTAATTGACTATTACGTGGAATATAATGTTGTACTGCTGGCCAATAAGGGATCAAGGCATATCTAAATATCGAATCATCATTGGCCACAGGGCATAGCGAAAGTAGTAACCATTATTGTGGAAAAATGTATGGTTATAATAAATAGTTCAATAAGATTTGAGGCGTGGGTACAGCACAAGCTAAAACTAAACAGAAGTTTTGATATGAAAAAATGCCATAACATTGTACTGCAACGTTGATATAAAAATATTTGCAAAAATAAGATTTTACTTATAACTTTATTCATCATCAACAAGCAAAAAATAAGCATGGATTTTATTTATCAAACTTAATAATTAATAAAAATTGCAATTAACTTGGTTGGAGCATAATATTTTGTTAAAAATAAAACAATGAACAACAAACGAAAAAAAGTAGTGATAAAGATTGTAATAATGAATTTTCCCATATAAATAAACAGAAAACTGACAAATGTCGTTATCAGCTGAATCAAAAGAGCTGTGTGAAATGGGAGAGGCAATCCGACCAGTAACTAGTCAGCAGAAATGTCAACAAAAATTCAAATCGCTCCTCTCAGTTAATAGAATATATCTTCAAAAAATGGTTTCAATTTAATTAGAAAATAAATAATTTTGCAATTCCATTTTAAATTGTTGTTAGTTTAAAAACAAGGCATAGATAGCTCTTTGCAGAGTGTGTGGCTTCTGTTCTTTTTAAATTCATTGTATGCACACCAAATCTTCTTATCCTTGTCTGCTCTACTTCTAATTAAATTCATTTCTTTCTTCTTCAAGTATAATGATATTGCTACCGCAGCTAAGCTTCAACAAGTACGTTTGCTTCCGATTCGGCTCTCTAGTTTTATTTGTATGCGTCTGTATTAAGTTGTCTTCATGTGAAAACTTGTGTCCGTGTTGTGTATGCAACTTTATAATGTCTGTGTATGTGGAATTCCAAATTATATATATGTATAATCTTAAAGCCCATTTACCACTTAGTGGTGTATGGTGTGTTGCAGTTACTCTTCCGTTACGAATTTTTTCCATTCTTTCCTATTTTGAGTTGAGTCCTTCGCTTCTTTCCAGCTTCTTCCTCTTTTATCCAGAAATCCAGCTATTACCTTATCCCAAGCTTTTCTTGGTCTGCTTCTTTTTTATTTTTTTCAATTTTTGCTTTCCGTATTCTCTCTACTGGTCTTCCTTCATCCAGACGTTGTAAATGTCATTACCATTGTAGTTGTCTTTTTTCTATACATTCTAAGGTTGATTGTTTTTCTAAGTCTTTTCATATATCTATGTTTTTCAGTCTATCCTCTTTTGTTATACCTCTTACTCTTCTTAAATATCTCATCTCTGTCGCCTGTATTTTACTTTTTTGTCGTCTTGTTAACACCCATGTTTCGCATCCATAATACGGTCGATATATTGTTTTAAATACTTTTAATTTCGTTTCTTTAGATATTTAGTTTTTGTTAATAAATTTGGTATTTATTGCATAGAATAGTTTGTTAGTTTTTACTATCCTATTATTAATATCTGCTTCCTGTGTTCCGTTTTCGTCTACTATTGCTCCAAGGTCCTGGCAAGAACGTGAAAAGGAATTACAAATTAATTAAGTAAAATTAATATTTATTAGTTACGTTTTTTGTTAGACTCCACAATTTTTCAAGTCATCCCTAATAATGTCAATATAATATATGTACATAGATCTTGTTTTGTATCATACTGCAACTGCATGAACACAACAGCTACAACGGCTCGTGAAAAGTTTGTAACTGCCTATAGTAGAAGTTAGACGAAAGTTATGATCACGATTTTCAAACAAAATACGACAAAATTGTGGTACTATATCAATCCTTATGTAGCTTCTTATGTAACTTCTCTTTTACATAATGTACGTCACACTATAAACGCGGCTAACTATTTAAATCATCCAGAAGTTGGACTTTATGCCGTTATGCCTAACTAATAAAATTGAGAAACATAATATTTTTGTTAGGTTTAACCCTTCATATTTTCGATTTAGTTTGCTCTGATAAGTTTGTGGTAGTGATGATATCTTTAGTTTAGTTTATTTGACAAACTATTGTGCATGTGTATACTTTCAACTTTTACAGATTGTCAAGCCGAAGTTATAGTTTATCGAGAAATTTTATTCATTTTCCCATGGAAATGAGAGGTCAGGGATGAGACAAAACTCGACATACTGCCTGAATGGGACAAAATTTCAAGCTGGTAAACCATCAACGTCTTGCATAGATGATGAGGCAAACATCGATATTAAGAATGTCCTTTTCTCTAAATCAGCGGCTCCCAAACTGGAGGTCGCGGACCGTTCGGAAAGGGCAGGACCGTTGCTAGGCCTTCGGCCGCCCGCGTGCTAGAATTAATTCGGCCGCCCGCTCTGAAAATAAACTTTAAAAAATGAAGTAAATGTTGTAACTTGTAACGTTTTTATTAATAATAATAATTAAACATTAAATTATTTGTGCAAATTAGCACGTATAAAATACATTTAAACATATAATGCAAGTATGGAAGTAATATTAAATAAAAATAAAAAATAAACATAAAAAGAAATAAACGCTTAGGTCTAAATTGTCTATCATAATAAAACGTTATAAAAAAGGTACTTTTCTAGTTTTACTTTCCGCAAATTCTTGAATTGTGTCATTAATATTCAAACTGTCCAAAATATCATGTTCAATAGATATTAATGATAAATTTGTTAATCGTTCTTGCAACATGGTAGACCTTACATAATTTTTAATAATTTTTAATTTTGAAAAAGACCTTTCGCCGGTTGCAACTGAAACTGGTAAAGTTAACATTATTCTTAAAGCAACAAACAGATTAGGAAATGTTGCCATAAGGCTGTTCTCTAAAATAAATTGTAGAATATCCTCAGGTTCACGTTGTAAAGACTCCTTAAAATGTAAATTAAAAGCTTTAATTTCATTATATAAATCACTTCCGTCAATATCGGACTCGTTTAGGGATTCATCTCGAAGCTTTAAATCCATATCTTTACAGTTTTTCATTAAATCTTGGTCTGATATGTCACCGATTTTAAACAAAAAGCCTCAACAAAGAACTTTACAGTGGCTGTAAAGTAACAAAATAATTGCCTTTGCTACCTGCTACGCCCCAGATCTGAGTACTTAAACACCAATCAATAAATTTTTATGATGTGGGGATAAGTATGGAATATTGCACCAATTTTATACAGATCTTACTTGTTACTTCCGATATTTTAATTTTTTGAAAATGTTGGCAACTATAAACTAAGCAAGAGTTGGCCCTGTGAGGCCGCCCCAAAAATTGGCTGCCCGCGTTCCATGAACGCCTTGCACGCCCGCTTCCAACGGCCCTGGGAAAGGGGTCGCGAGATGTATACAAATAATGGTTGACCAAGCTGCTAATTTCCTTAAAAACGAATTGACTTTGTTTTGTCTCCATAGTTAGAACAAAATTAAACAGTACACGAGCGAACAAAAGACAAGACACGTACTCGAACTAGACTGCCCTGCCTACTGCCTCTGCCATAGCTAGCCCCTTTACCTTTGTCCCCCCCCCCCTCACTTACAGACACCTGCGCTCTCACAGCATCTCGCTGTACCCACGATGCATGTTATTTTTAGGGGGTCGTGGCTAAAACGTATGGGCTAAAATGGATCGCGGAAAGAAATATGTTTGGGAACCACTGCTCTAAGTGCTTGAAAGTATGACAAGGACTTACTTTTTTGTCAGCATGTATTCTTGATGAGTGGTACCTACTCTATTTTTGAAGGCTTAATGGCATCGTTACTGAATACTGAATGATTAATATATTGTTTCTTCTTTTGTTATTATTATTCCTCCTATCCGTTCCGGCCTCATTCATGTCTATGTAAGTCGTTATAACGGGCACCTCAGTGTGAAGAGATTATCCTAATTATTCCATTCCATATTTTGGGGTTTGGATACAATTTCTGTGACTAAATTGGTACCCAACGCTCCAGGCCATCAACAATTTAAAAAAATGTTAATACCCCTGCAATGTAAAGTACTACATCACAAATATGATTTGTGAAATATATTCGTAAAACAGAGAATGTTTTAGATTTCGCTTAAGGAAAAGTAATAAGCTAACGCCTCGCTTCAAGTACAAGTTCAATCATGACTCATAGATAAGAATCATGACTCATGAAACAGTCGGGTTCGAACTAAATGCATTATCAAAAGAGATGCCATAGAGTGAGTCTTTTGGTTATTTATTCGGTGTCATATCTTGTCACAGCGAACTGAGCTCGATGATCTGTAGGGATGTTCCGATACCATCAAAGTATCGATACCTACTCATATCAGTAGTACCTACTCAAATGGATGTATAGTTTGGCAAGTTTATCTGAAGCTACGCGGCATCGGTAAGTGGCAAGGAAACATGGCGGATATCTGTCATAAACGTACCAATGGCGTACGGTACCTATTTTTATAAAAGTATTAAAAATAATAATTATTATTATATAATAATTATATATAGAAACTGATTTTTGCTTTGCTTTATTAAAGGTAAGGTATTTTTCAAAATACGGTATTTGTTAAAAACAAATAATGTTAAGAATCGTACTTAAATTCTAAGCGTAACATTCTTTATTAGTTAAATTAACAATATTATCAAAAATACTTATTGTCTAACGGACAGAATATGATAAAATACATGACTTTATAAATGTTCGAATTGCAGCCCTTGCTGTATTTGACAGTAACCCAAACGGTGTACAAATTCTTGTTAAACCTTGTTTATTGTGTCTTGAGAAATATTGTTTATTGCTGTCCGAATTATCTCTTTTAATTCTTGAATATTTGCTGGTTTCGTTTGATACACAACATTCTTCAGATGGCCCCACATAAAATATTCCAAAGGATTGAAATCTGGCCATTCAATAGGTCCACGTCTACCAATCCACCTATTCGGAAAAATTTCATCTAGGTACCTTCTAACATCTACAGCATAATGTGGAGGTGCACCATCCTGTTGAAACCATAAACTTTCATCATAACTCCAGGATTACTTTATGAGCACACACAAAACTATTGTATTTTTGTCCATCCTGTACCAATTGGAATCAACATGTGATACATTTTTGGAATCAGCTCAGCTAGAGCAATCCGAAAATTGAGACTAAATGGGGGTGTTCCATTTAAAAAAAATAACGGTTGACGTCATTACTCGAAAGTAATTCACCCTGTATATTAGATTATTATTTTAAAATACGGTCAATTAAAATCAAAAATCGACGTATTTAAGGATTATTTCTTAAAATGGTCTGTTTAGCTAAAAATGAATTTGTTCCATACTTTACGGACACAGTGTATACTTAAGACCAGATACCGAGTCAACGAAATATTGTGAATTATACTTTAAATTCATTGAATCAAAATTTAACATGACGGCGCTTTCCATACCTTGCCCATATTATGGACGGCGAATTGATTCATTTATTGCTGCGCCGGATTTATGAATAAACTATACCAAAAATTAACGTGAAACAAACAATTATCTTTTTGTTTTCCATGACACTAACGTAGTTCAACAACAAATAACAGTTACGGATTCTACTTTCTGCGCTATTACCTGCACAGGTGATAAGCGCGCATTTATATTAGCAAGCAGTCGTTTTGAAATAAAGTGCATCTATCCGTAGCAGACTGACTTACTTTAAATTACTTTGATCTTAAGATATGAGCCGGAACAAAGTACCATATGTAAGATCTACAGACGAGTTGTAATTGGATTTTACTTCTATATAGTAACAATACTTATTCGCAATAAATACCAAAGCGGAATGTTTTTTTAGCACGGAAGTCGTTTAAGTTTAGATTTGTGATTCAATCCCTACTGTATGTTGTATGTATGTTCTTTTAATGGTTATTACACACAGAAAACAATAATTATTTATTTTATTTATTAGTTATTAATACTTTTTTTTCTTTTTTGCGACTACGAGAGCTGAGTTTATTTCCAAACCCCCTTGTGGAGTCTATTTAATAGTATATTTTTAAACGAGCAATTTATGATAGCCATTATTCACGCATTATTCACCCGAGAGAATAATAATGACCATAAATTGCGAGGAGAATACTATACTTTGTCCACGACCCTTGATTTCTTTATTAAATAAGGCGAGTGTAGAACGGAAAGTAATAATTTGGTATTATTGACAATTCTAACGTCAAAATTAATAAACTTCAGGAGTACGTCAAATGTGACATATAGAGATGGGCGATATACTGTGTAAAGTATCGATATACCGTACCGCTATAAATATATTGTTTTGAAAATATCAATATTAAAAAATACCGTTATGAAAAATATCAATACTACAAATTTCGATATTTTATCGATACGATGTATTTCAGAAACAAAATACGCAGATTTAATAGTTTATTTCATATTGTACCCCCATCTCTAGTCACCTATGTACCGAAATTTTGTGAGTGTCGAATTGTGATGGCATGTTATTTAAATGCAGAAGCGTGAATTATGAATTCATAATTCACTCTAGTAGATACGGGTACCATATACCTTTTGTTAGGAGGTAAAATATTGACTTATTATTAAGTGTTCGGGGACAAAGATAATATAAACATCATCCTCAATTTTAAGTATTTTTCCAAATTTTTTTTGGGTAAATTAAAATTTAACTGTGGAGTGCCTCAAGGGTCTATACTTGGGCCAGTTCTCTATATGTTCTATGAATATTTATTTTATACAAAATTGCACTGTTCGTCCCATTTTTATGTGGATCATGCGCAGTTGTATGTCAATATCGAAATCATTATCAATGTCTTCATAATTTATATATTAAATATTCCATTTAAAAAAATGTACCGTTGATCTGGCAAGACGTTCTGGAATACGCTGTACTATTGCGTCTAATTTTAAAACATGAGCCTTCAGGCTGGCTACATTTGGTCAAATTTAAATGTCTTTGAGGATTTACAATTTCTTATTTAAATATCTGCTAGTCATTAGCAAGAATCTATTTTTTGTTGAACACCCTATTACGAGTTAGGTATGCGAAAAAAAGGTTTAGTACTGACCTGTCGTACTTAAGTCTTTATTCTCCTCTCTATATTCTGAACAACGCATTTTGCCAGTGTTTTGGAGGACGTAAGTAACAATTACCCAAAAGGTATCGATTGCCCTTTGTTCAAATCTCTTTATTAAAATATATTTTCCCAAGATGTTGAAAGACAACACAACTCGCAACTTGAAATGATCATTTGACATTTTATGCAATTTGTAAAAATTGTTCAGTAGTTAGATGTGGGAAAAACCTGTGACCAAGTTTAAGCACGTTACGTCAAATTGTAAAAATCAAACTATCACGCTCTCTCATGTCACTGTGAAAATTATTATCAGATCTTTTATGTCAGTTACAGTTTTTTAAAAATTAAGTCCTAGTTTCTACAAATTCTTGTAAATATATGTATTGTATTGAAGAATCTCCACCTTTAATTTCATAGATACACGTGCTCTTAATCGGGAGTTTCGTGTAACTCGCGACAAGGTCGTGAAACTTATAATGCTTTTATCCTCAAAGCCAGAGGATCTGAACACCTTTGACGACGGGCTGTAAGTCAACTTGCCACCCTTGGGTGGTATTAATAGTACAATTATGAGGCAAGCAATCCTTTGTGCGCTACTCAATGGCCGCCTTACAGCTCCCACTTGTGGTGTCTTTTTCCACCAGACTGCTGATCCATAGGCTATCATTAGCATAGTATGTGTTAAGAAAGAAACAATAAAAAATACAACAGTTTAAACAAAATATTTATTAAAAACACATTTGGTGTAAAAATATATAAAAATTCTAGAAATGGACGGCATGCGTTACAAAAGATAGGTTTCAACAGTCAAGATGTGTCGAATAAATATTCCACAAAGTTTATACGTTGAGATCTATACAATTATTCAATAGAAATGGAGATTCTAAATTCCCGTTAAGATAACATATAATTAGAGTATAAACAAAAAAAAACAAATCAAATATACATACAGTATATAAAAACCAACGAAAACTTCTACATTTTCAATAAAGTCAATTTGTTTTTTCTGTGACGGGAAAAAAGTTTGACATATTATCATTGTTGTCCGGTAACAAAATATCATTTTTTATGAAATTACTTTTTTTTAAGACCGACCAGAAAATATACAATTTTTGGACAATTTTTCGTCCAGAAAGTAACGTTTTGCCTATCAAGACCGGAAAATGGACGTGAGGGGCCGGCAAAAGCTTTTTCCGGCCGAGGGACCGGAAAAAACTTTATAATACAATCTACCTTGATTTCGTTACTATGACAATAACGTTTCGATATATTGTTGAGTGATGACAGTTCGTTGATTTTTAATTTGTCGTTTATGTCAAACTTATTTCGCAAATTTAACATTAATATGAATTCAGATTTTGAATTATCCGATAAACAATTAAATGTATATCGAAGTGTCTGTCTTAAAATAAATATTGTACGTCACGCACTCGGAAATCAGTGTTTTTCAGGTCACTCCAAGCTTCCAGCACTCGACCTGAAAAACACTACTTTCCGTTCTTGTAACGTAAATTACTATTTTCCCGCATATATATAGATATATTATTGCACTCATCTGACATTTTTCTACAGCGTTTTGTCATCATGACAAACATAAACATTCAAATCCACGCCATTTTTAACCCATTTAGAGCAACCAAAATAAGACATTTTTTCAATATTACATCGTCATTTTTCTAGTCACAGAAAAAAATAGTGTATTATACACGGGAAAAATATTAGATTTTAGCTCTCGGTTATGAGACAACATAACCTCGAGCTAAAATCTAATACTTTTTTCCCTTGTATAATAAATAACTATTTATTGCTTTTTTGGATAGTATTTCAAGTAGCCTACTATCTTGAAAACTACCGGTGTTTTAGTAGGATTTTGCAAAATTGCTCACCTGCTTTTTGACAGCTAACCTCGAAATTGATTTTGACAATTGCAATTCTTTTGATTACTTATTGATGTTTTTGTTTCGCTTTTGAAAATTCTGGCCCCATTTTCTTACAAAAATATTCACAAACAAAACACAAACAAATTCAAAAGTAAACCAATTTAACCACAAAAACAAAACTATCAATTGACGTTCGCTTTGATGCATTTCTGGCAAATACTACTAACATCAACATAGATGTCGGGCTACCGAAGAAAATTTGTTTTCTTTTTTCAAACAGTAGAACCAACCAAGTTTTCGTTGACGTATACTATTGTACACTGGAGTACAAGCCACTCAAGTTTGAGCGCGGGACATAAAATAAATAGCAATGGATAATGCTCCCGTTCCCTAATGACACTAAATCAACTTCACCTAACATAAACAATCAAGAAACGATATTTTCATTTCGCTTTAATTTGTTCGTTGAAACAATAGGTAAAGCCAATGAAATTTTGAATATTGACAATATTCGATGAATAGAATTTTATGAGGAAATAATTTTTTTTTATTTTTTAAACACCCATTTGGCATTTTTGTACATTACAATCTGGTCATGTAGACCAATGAGCAATTTTATTCTAACTTAATTTACTAGGTTTGAAAACTTAAACTAGGGTATACTCATCAGTATCTTCCTTGGGTTCTAACATATCCGTTTTACACTAAACTTAACGTGTTACAACGCACTTTACTCTGCTTTTGCACTTTCACTTAACTAACTCAAATGGTTTTGTCCTTTTAAGTCTTCTTTCTATCCCTGTGTTGTCTAGGAGCTGGATCGCCTCGACGTTCACATGTTGGTGGAGCCTTTCTTCATGGCTAATGGCAATTTGAGTAATGGTTTGTTCAATAGTTTCCATCTTCAGGTCTCTGTGAAGATCACTATTACGAATATACCAGGGAGCATTAGCTATATTCCTCAATACTTAATTTGGAAACGTTGTATTATATTTAAGTTCGTCTGTTTGGTACATCCCCAAAGTTGTATACCATAAGTCCAAACTGGTTTTAATATTTGCTTGTATAGTAGCAATTTGTTATGTAGAGACAGAGTGGAGTTTCTTCCAATCAACCAATACATTTTTCTGTATCTGATGCCTAGTTCTTCTCTTTTCTTTTTAACATGTGCTTTCCAACGAAGCTTTGCATCTAGCGTTATACCTAGGTATTTTGCTGTGTTCGAGTATGGTACTATATTATTGTTTATGTTTACTGGTATATGTTGACATACTTTATTAGTGAAGTTAACATGTATAGATTTAGTTTCATTTAATCTAATTTTCCATTTTTTTGTCCAAATGTTTATTCTATTGACAGCTGTTTGTAATTTCTCTGTGGCTTCCTCATTGCTTCTTCCTACTGCTAATATAGCAGTGTCATCAGCAAAGGTAGCTAAGGTATTATTTTCTAACAGAGGTATATCACAAGTGTATAAAAGGTACAAGACCGGGCCCAATACACTTCCTTGAGGTACGCCAGCTTTAATTAGTTTTAATTCTGAATATGCTTCTTCTTGTTTTATTCTAAAGTACCTTTCCGAGATGTATGATTGCAGGATTTCAGAATATTGTTTTGGTAGGTATGATCGTAATTTATAGTTTAAGCCTTCATGCCATACTTTATCAAATGCCTGCGCTACATCCAGGAAAATTGTAGAGCAGATCATTTTTTCCTCTAATGAGGAAATAATGGAAAAAATTAATAACAACGAGGAGTTCACTGAGAAGTTTTTACGGACGTGTATGATTTCAACATTATTCAGTGAGTACCTACACGAATGTTTGGGTTAGTATAGGGCGACAATTTGATTGGGCCATTTTTCATAGAAGGAAATCCAACTAGTTGAATTGATTGCAAATATAAATAAATATAGTGGTGATATAAGTTTTGACAAGATACTTTAATTCTTAAATTAAATAAGTGTATCATTACAAATGATAAATATCCACGCCCATGGTAGACTTTTTTGCTGGTCCCATTTGCTGTAGATTGGTCATTAATGAAAGGACGATAGTAAACTAGACTTACTAAAATCATGGTCGACGTGTTCGCACTTGAGTGGCTTGTATTGTTTAAAATGTAACAGTCACGTGATGGTAAAGCTCCACCGTTTCTACTGTATATTATTTAAAACCCACTTATTGCTACAATATATTTGTTCCCAAATAGGCTTAATTTCATAATATATGGCAAAACTAAATTCAAAATCTAATAAAGTAAAAATCGCCGTAGATTATTTTTGTATAAAGTAAAAAAATGTTGTAAATATCAATTATTTTATAACTTACATATCAATATTTGTCAAAATTGACCAAAACTAAAATAGCTACCAGCAAATAATCAAGCTTTGTTTTTAGAATCTGATACCAAATAAGTGGTCTGGTTAACTATCTGATACCACGGTTCCTTAAAAAAATCAATGTATTCACTTATTTATAAGGTTATATATAAAAAAATGTGGTAAATCGCCAAAAATTATTTTTTACTACCATCAACAATTTTGCCCAATTTTATATTAATAAATAGTTTGTGGCTATAGAAAATTATATTTTCTTTCTCCTTTAAGAAAAAACCCCAATATTCTATCTCTAAAATTGTTTTAAATATCATATTTGTAATTACGTATTTTTAATAAATAAGTGACAAAAAATGTTTGACTGACAGATACCAAACAAGCGCAGACCCAGCAGCCATTATGAAATAGCGACAATTCAAATGTTTTGTACAAAGTACAACAAGAAAACAGTATATTATTAAACGAGCAATTTATGATAGTCATTATTCACGCAGGGTTACGTTTGCGTCCCGAGCAGTAGGCGAGGGGCGCAAGTAACCCGTGTGGATAATGGCCATAAATTGCGAGTAGAATACTGTACTTTGTCCACAACCCTTGTTTTCTTTATTAAATAAGTTTGCGAGTGTACAACGGAATGTAATAATTTGGTATTTGGTAGTATTGACAATTCTAACGTCAAAAGGAATACATTTCTGGAGTAGGTCAAATAATGTAACTAGAGAGATGGGCGATACTGTGTAAATTATCAATACACCGTACCGTTTAAATATAATTGGGTCATGTTTATCAGAAAGGAACCAAGCGACATTTTTGTGAAAATGAGTTTATGGCACAATACGACAAAAGTACTCTCGGGTCATGTTTCTGAACAGAACCAAGCGCCAGATGTGTATTAACAGTTTGTAAAAATGACCTTCCACTGTGACCTAAGTGGACCATTGCAGATACAGAATAAATCAGAAAAGACCTAAACGCCTGTTTCCGATTAGATATTCAACGAAACGAGCAGCAACGTCGCTTGGACTCCTTCTTGTGACTTGGTTCTCTTCTGATTATTGTTGACTAGTTATACTGTCGGTTAGTTTCGTTTGTGTTCGTTCATGGAGGAGTGCACTATTTTCTCATGTTTGCACTTGTCTGCCGTTGTATTCACAAGTCAATAATAATAATATTCAGTTATCACCGATCTATAGTAGGTGAACTATCATCTTCGATCACAAGAAGTGTTTTATCGACAGTGTGTTGACGGTTTATTCTCATCAGAAGTCATGAATCGCGGAAGAAAATTGGTACAAATGGCATTAGATTCTGCAACAGGGAAAAAAAAGGAAGAATCCGAAATCGAAAATACCGAAAGGGTAAGTAAATTTTAGTTTTATATCCATACAATTTGTGAAGAAACCATTTGTTAGATTTTGACATATTTTTTCTCTTTGAAGGAAAATCTGCTGGAAGTCGCCACTATTCACGATTCTTCCACACTACTTGATGAGACACTCAATAATGAGGAAAAACTGTTTGACATCGAAAATATGCAATGTGTATTTGAAGATCAAATTCCGACCGTTTCATCAGCTGTAAACTCCGATGAAGCATTACTACTTGAGATTCCAGTATTTATTATGGATGTAGCTAACTCAACTCAATCACACGACGACGAAAAAAATAATTACCTGGCAGAAGCATTCAGTGCTGATTCTGTCCCAGACATGAACGATGTGAATGAAAAAGAAATTCCAGTAGAGACTGCGACAAGTTTTATGCACCAACAGATTATTCATGTCCAAAATGGAAAGCCAGCGGAAACTTCAACTACTGATAATAATATTCACCATTACATCCAAGATAATTACAATCTCGAAGAACATGATTCAGAAGTAGAAGTAGAAGTAGAAGATGCAAATGATGTTGACTACATTCCCATGCCCGAAAATGAACTTCAAGATAATGGAAACCTAACGGGAACTGCAACAGGACGACCAAAAAAGGG
Source organism: Lochmaea capreae (assembly GCA_949126875.1). Classification (NCBI taxonomy): domain Eukaryota; kingdom Metazoa; phylum Arthropoda; class Insecta; order Coleoptera; family Chrysomelidae; genus Lochmaea; species Lochmaea capreae. Next base: position 4,906,013 of record OX421409.1, read on the forward strand.
AAGAAAGAGAAAATTTGTAGGACAGACATTTAAGACAAAAAGTAAGCTTCAACACAGTAATAAAAACTATTACACACATTCTGGAAAACCTGTTCATTCAAAACATTTTATTGAGAATTACGAATGTCCATGCAAGAAGAGGTGTCATACACTTTTTTCAGACGATGACAGAAGAAATATTTTTGATGAATTTTATAAACTAGCGAATTATAACTCACAAACTTCGTTCATTGCAGCCAATATTAAAGAAGAAAGCATTAAACGTAAAAGGGTTAAAAATTCCGAGAAACGATCCCATACTAGGTTATACTATTTAAAAAACCAGACTGTGTGCAAAACTTTTTTTGAAAAAACTTTGAGGATTTCTTCTAAGAGAATCAACACTGCTGTATCGAAATTAAGAGAGGGAACCATTAGAGATAGGAGAGGTGAGCAACAGGGGGGGAAAAACAAATTGACAGATGCAGTTGTCGAAGCCGTAATAAAACATATTAAAAAATTTCCAACGTACAAGTCCCATTATTGTAGAGCCACAACACAAAGTTTATACTTAGGGTACAATATAACGGAACGGAAGATGTATGAGTTATTTTTAGAGGAAAATCTGAATTTCAAGCTTTCTTTCACCATATTCAAGAAAATCTTTTACGAAAATTTCAATCTGCGGAGAAAACCATTGGTAAAAGACACATGTAGTGTATGCGATAGATTTAAGGCATCTAAAAGCCAACAAAATACGAAAGAAGCACATGAGAAGCATCTGCAAGAAGCTGAAATCGCCAGACAAACGTTAAAGGCAGATATGAAAGAAGCGGAAGAAGTTCCTGATCTTGAGACAATAACTTACGACATGGAAAAAACTCTACCACTGCCCAATATTCCCACAAACTTAGTTTTTTATAAAAGGCAACTCTGGTTGTACAATGAAGGTGTCCATTGTGGGAAAAATGGATACTGCTTCGTATGGAAAGAGGGGACAGCTGGGCGAGGGGCCCAGGAAGTTGGATCTGTCCTGAAGAAGTTCATTGAAGAATATCTCAATCCAAACACAAAAACGCTGATAATGTGGTCAGATAGTTGCGGAGGACAGAATCGCAATATCAAGATTGTTTTAATGATGAAAACAATTCTCAGAAATCATCAAACTTTAGAAACAGTTTATTTCAAGTATCTAGTACCGGGCCACAGCTTTCTACCCAACGATTCAGATTTTTCGTTTATTGAAAAAGCAATAAAGATGAATCAAAGGATTTATACTAGCAATGATTATATAAACATAATGAAGAATTGCCGACATAAAAGACCATTGACTGTAACAGAAATGAAGAAAGAAGACTTCTTTTCTGTACAAGCAATAGAACGTGCAGTTGTCAACAGAAAACAAGACCAAAACAAAGAAAAAGTTAGTTGGCTTAAAACCAGAGTTATAAAAATAACAAAAGGAGAACCTTTCAGTATCTTTTTTAAATATACCCATAACAATAATGATGTATTCAAAGAAATTAATATTCAGAAGAATTTGAAAAAAACACAATCAAAATATTTCAATACAAATCTAGAATTGCTTTGGCCAGAAGGAAAGGAAATTTCAACAAAAAAACTTGCAGATCTTAAGGCGTTGATGCCTTTTATTCCGGCGGATGCAAAACAATTTTATAAAAATTTGAAAGGAGCAGAATTCGAAGATGACCTGGAGGGATTTGGTCCAGATCTGGACTACGAAAATGAGTTTGAAGAGGAAACTAACAATGATTAAAAATTTCAATTTGGAATATTTTTTGCATTATACTCAAGTTTTGTTCAGTTGAATGCTTTTGTTTTGATTAAAATAAATATTTTATACCAACTGACGTTTCATTTTCATTTTGTAAAACATCTTTCTTAGTGTGAAATGTATTTAAGCTTATTTATTAGAAAGGAACTAAACGACAAAAGTCTCAAAATTAAATAAAAAATCGTACTTTAGGACAGTTTTTTCTCAGAAATTAAGTAAATTGAATTATTCACTTCATTTTTATGAATAAATTTTAATGTTGTTATTTGAAAGTAATTTAAGTAAGTGTCTGCAATGTTGCAACTTCAGACGGCGTTTCCTCGAAACTACGCAGATGTCGCTTGGTGCCCTTCTGATAAGCATGAGTCAATTGTTTTAAAAATACCAATATTAGAAAATATCGTTATGAAAAGTAGCAATACTAAAAATTTTATCGATACGATATATTTCAGAAACAAATTTCCTAAACAAACTACAGAGATTCAATAGTTTATTTCATATTTTACCCCCATCTCTAGTCACCTATGTACCGAAATGTTGTGAGAGTTGAGTTGTCATGGTATGCTATTTAAATACAAGAGCGTGAATTATGAGCCAAAAGATATATGGGTACCATATACCTGTTGTTAGGAGGTAAAATATTGACTGATTATTAAGTGGTCATGGACATTTCATCTTTAATATTGGTCGCGTTCATTCCAACGTAGCGCTACCGGAGCGATAATCAATAATTGCCTGCTGAACGCGTGTTTTGTCAACTGATGTGAGTCGTAATTTTTCCTTCAGAATAGAAATACGCTACGCTACCGATCAATAATGCATAAACTGTCATTTATGCCAAACATGTTAATAAACATACAAAATAACAAAACATATTTTTATTTGAAGATATTTTACACATTTGTATCTTGAAAATGAATGAACGCCACTGGGAACTGTTAAACTAAATAGAAATCGAAGATGAAGTAATAATTATTGCAGTCATTTATCAAATAAAATTAGGTTATGTTATACCAAGATTATTACGTTCAGCAGAATTAAGAAAATCGCTACCTAATCATCTTTGTTGGGATGAACGCGACCATTGTTCTAAACATAATGTATATATTTTTAATGAATAAGTGACATAAAAAATACTAAGTAGAGGTATAATTATTCAGTTCCCAAGAGGATCAAGAACTTAACTGTTCAAAAGTTAATATAATGAATAATATAAAAAAAACACCGAGATTTCAAATTAGCCTGTATAGATACTGTTATGCAACCCATAAAAGTACTAGTTAGTATGGGAAGGTTAAATAATCACTCTATTCACCCTTTATCTTTTTGACAATAAATATCCATATGTAATATGTTTTTCAATACAAGGAAGAGTGAAATAAACGATTATTATTCTTCCCTTCTTGAAAATTCTAGAGTACTTACGGATATTTTTCCAGAAGTAGTAAATGCAATGATTATTTACCCCTTTCCCTTTGATTATTTTTCAAAAAGGAGAAGGGTGCATTAAATAGTTAATTTAAATTCGTATTGACAAATACATAGATCAAATATGGTGAAGATTTAAGCAAATTCAATTGTTGGTATAGATCTTCATTAAGTAAAATCCTCATTTAATTAAATTAAAATAACGGAACTAAATATGAGTCCACCTCCAGTTGATTCATGTGCGAGTTGTCATTTTAATATACAAATTTCGCTTCTAAAAGTGTTATTTAAAATAATAGTATTAGAAAAATATTTGATTTTTTTGTGTTTCAAACGAAAATATCGTTTTGAACAGTTCCCCTTACAGTGAGACACATTTAAAATGTTTTTTGTATAAAGGGCAAAAAGTGAGGTGGTTAAAAAAATTTTTTTTGGATCTTCCTATGTAAATTCTAAACGTTTCGACGGATAATCTTCTAAATTGGCGAATACTATCGATTTTCTGGAAAATAAGTGAAAACCCTATAGTTCACGAGTCTAAATAAATGTAGGTATAGTTGTAAGTAAAGTTAATTTACACCGTTTGAGGATTAAAAATCTGTAAATCATATCGAGTCTTGACCTACCCACAATCAAAATTAAGGCTTTTTGGCGACCGTTAGAAGAGAAGATATTGCTATAGGCTCCAAACAATGAATATACTAGAAGAATAAACAGACATATTATTTTATGGTAACATAAACAATGTCAAAGTTTATTTATTTTGCTTGATTCCACAGATGTTGCCATGTCGCAGTAATTATATTTACTGCGACATGGCATTTATTGATTATTGTATGTACAAAACAGGAGTATTTTATTGTTAAATTTTAAAACTGGTATGTTCTAGTCGCGATCTACGCAAGAAATAATTCAAAATATGTACAGGCAACTAAAACAAGAAGATAATGCGTCAAAGCATCGAGTTGCTGAAAGAATACATAAATTGACAAGTTTCAAAATGATCCATTATTGCAATTATCGGTAAAACAACTGCTATTTATCGGAAAAAAAGTAAAAAAATCGGGATCCAGCAATAATGAAAAATCGGTCTAAAACCGGTTCTGCTTCTGCTTACAGATTTCTTTATCTCCATGACAAATTTTGAAACGGTGCAATTTTACTCACAACTATACTTCTAATGCGATCAAATAGTATATTGTGTCACAATCGCAGAAAATGAGCTTTAGCATGCCAAGACTATTAGATGCACGAGCTAGCATTGCGAAGCGAAAGCAGCTGATAGTTAAGGGCTGCTAAAGCTTTTCCAGCATGTGTGACACAGAACTGTTTTCCGCCTACCGAATAAACCAAAAAATAGGAAAATATAACAAAAAACTTTGACATACATGTGAAACGTCAAAGCAATCAAGTGACAGATGGTGAAAAACTTGTGGCGTTATTAATTTTCAGCCATTGGACTGCTAAACAATACTTTCTGCCTTATTTTTGGTGATCATATGATTGGTTTTTCGGTAAGGTAAGCGGAAAAGTACTTTTTGTCACCATTTAAAAAACTTTTATACATAATATAAGATATTTACATGAATTAGAATCTTTATACTCTTTTAAAATCGACCTTATATCATATACTATCGAACCAACCTAATTAAAACAAAAATTGATACTGTTGTCCAGAAAAGGAATGGTGAAATGTTGAGATGTGAAGAAGTGTTACAGCCATCTTTGGTATTGCAAGTACAGTACTCCATAAATATGTTGTAAGTTCCTGTTCTCATTAAACAAAAGCGTTCATCTCCTGCTATACCAGGTTCTCCTAAATAAGCACAACTTCGTATATACTTCCATACTCCATCAACTAAAAAGAAACAGTGGTGGATTAATTTTTTTCATCATCAATTTTACTCAAAGTTTGATAAAAAAATAATAATTTATGATTTTAACTGGTGGAAAGAATTAGAATTTGTTTCATACTTTTTTTCAAATAAATTTGTTAATTGCACACCCCATGTCAATACCGACACTGAAAGTTTGGGAAACTCCCCAAATGGAAATTCACGCTATAAGGTGTGCCTAGTTCAATATTTATCAAAGGTATAGAGGTACCTATGTATTTGTATAATCAGTTCTAAAATTCTTAGAAAAAAAGAGGGGCTGAAAAAAACAGCAGATCTGCCATTGGAAAAATTTAGTAGGGTGAAGACAATTAAAGATACTAGGAGACTACCACCAGGTGAGAACAACTCTAAACTAGTGAAGCAAAAAGATTGTAGACCTTCCTTATGATCTGAACAGAAGTACCTTCTAGGTCTCAGTGAATGTAACAATACAAACCTGTACTCCCAAGTTAAATACTTTTTTTACAGTGAAAACCGGTTTTCCCGTTTTTCATTCTTTTTTACTTTGAAAATGAATTTAGGATGAACAAAATTGGTAGGATAGCAGCTTTTTCAATGTCAAATAAGCAGATTTTTTTGTCAACAAGTCCAGTAGTTTTTTTTTTATTTTTTTCATGAAAAAAGTTAAAAATTTGGGTACTGAATAATTTCTGTTCATGTAAACAGTGATTTTTGCAGTTTAATTTAAAATGTATTGACAAGATTGTACTTAGAATGAAAAGGTATACAATTTTTTGTTTTCAATGACTACTAAAATTTTAGGGTAATTTTGATCCTTCATGTTTAGCCAATTCATGTTGGAAAGTTGTCAAAAATTTACCTTTTCAAAAAATCGACTCTAAACCTGTAGAGTGAGATAGTACCAGAAGATTAGAATCTGCACCAGAAGGAGAAGAACAAGAACAAAAGAAGGAAGAAGAACAAGAGTGCGAACATGAATTAGTGCATTAACTTTTCTTCAAATTAAATTGGAAAAATTATTACTATATTAATTATTCCAGTCCATTGCATAATCAATATTTTGAATTTTCTGCAATTAACAAAAATTTCATGTAAGCTGCATGAACATAAATTATCCAGTACACATAGAAGTGAAAGATGTATACAACTTCTATAAAATTGTTACTCCTATCTATATAACAACTTCTTTTATTTATACAACTTTAACTAGCACAATTCAATACTAATAATGTCTCACTATTACAACACAGACTCAAACTAATACTTCCAGAAACTAAAACTAACTAATATCAATATTGTTCCACTTTTTATACCTTTCACCTGTTCCTGACTGTTCTCTACTTTTCGATGACATATCTAGACTTTATGATGACAGTTCTAGATGATCAGATATATGACTTTTTCTTTTTCTTCATGTACCTTCACCTACATATCCTTAGTGCAGGTTCGACATAACAATATTGTATTTATTGTATTTATTGAGAATATCTCATTGTGTTTTTAGTTAGCAAGTTATTTATTTTGTATCTGATACATTATGAACTTAAAAAAGTATTCTTTAAGACCAAACAACAATACTATAATGGAAAAGGATTTAATTTTATCAATTCTCAAACTAAAGGAAGAAAAAAAATTTGAGAAATTAATCTGTGAAACCAAAAGGAAGTTATTACTCAAATAATTGAATACTTACATTGTTATTGCTACTTATCAATACAGGGCAAATTTTTGAATACCTATTTCTACTTTCTACTACTCTAAGTTGATTTGATATCACCAATAGGTATTCCAGAACTAGCACAATTTCCAGAATGAACTTGATGCGGACAACTCCAATGTATAACAACATAATCTGCCATTATGCATAGAAATGTAGAGGTAGAGCTCAGGGTAACAACTATGTATACTTTAATTTATCAAACCAAATGTATTATATGTATAAAATTATTAAATATGCCTACCTTTTTGTCTAATCTTTCTACACATTGTGGGTAGAACTCCAGGTAAATAATCTAATTCTTTCAATGTATCACAATCTGTAATAGCAAAGGTGGTATTGTCAAAAGGATCAGAACATTTTGGATCAGCATCAGACCTACAGTCCCAACATTTTATAGAAAGACCTGTTGAAAAAGAAATATTAATTAGTTGAATCATCCAATATATCAACTTGGGTGTAGCACTGTAGCCTAACTTATAATGAATACTGAAAACAATAACTGAAAAAAATGCTTATATTTTCAATAATTTCCAAGTATTAATAAATGTTTTTAAATGAATAAGGTGATACATCATGGGCGAGGCATTTAATGAAAGAATAACTTACTTGACTGTATTAAAATGGTAAATAACACAAATGTCGCCAAAATAGTGAATTTTAAACTAAACTCCATAATTTAGAAGGCTCAATAACTTTAAACTTAAGAAAGGTTGTTTATTATATTTGACTTTCAAAATACGATATAGTCATACACAAATACTAAACAACATAATAAACACTAAACAGTTGATATCCACGCCACCAAGTAAGTTTTCAGACAAATCAATTACCTAGTATCTTAGAAAACCAGCATTACATTACCACAGTGTAATAAAAGTTGCATATCGGCAGTACTTCGTAAGTATGGAGGGTAGAAGCAACGATTATATATTAACTATATAATCGTTGGGGTAGAAGTAAGGAGAACCGTCTTGTATGGAGGATTAGTTGAAAAAGTGTCCACTTGTAAACAGCAAATTATTGTTCGAACCATAGAGAAATAATATATTTGTCTATGGTTCGAACACTCACCGAAATAGCACTAGTGTAGGAACTGGAAATGATATGAATTTAGCAGTTATAAACAGAGTGAAGTGTGCTGGATTGAAAAATTCAATTTTTTTTTCGACTTCTGTAGTTAAGAAATATGCAGTATTTAAAATATCAACTATTTACGTAGTCTGTCCTTTTTTAATTTAGTAGGTAACCTACTCTAATAATTTGTGGCGCTCCTTTTAAAATTCTTCGGTTGCTACTCTAGCGCCACCTTAATTTGTTCCCTTTCAACGAACACTTTTTAATACACTGAGATGGTCCTCCTTAGTTCTACCATTGTCTAAAAACCTCTTTTTAGACAATGGTTCTACCCTCCATAGTTTTGGCTTTGCCAATGGTTTTGGTGATGAGGGAATTTTGAAGGTAAGTTAGAATATATTTATTATATTAAGTATTTATTACTGTTTTAAATTTAGTGTTAGTTGTGATTCTGTAAAAATGTTATCCTGAACACGTTGAATTTTGTCTCAAATCTTAAATTATTTTCAGGTGTGACATACGAATTCTTGCATTGCACTTTCTATTGAAGTTACGAGGTCCTGCATTTAATTTTTGTCATATTAAAGAATAATATTTTGTTGCTGCCTTTTGAATTTTATAAGGTAAGAGAAAAAGAAAATTGTTTAAAAAAAATAAAGGTGTTAGAAAAGTGATAAAAACTGACAGTAGAGAAGTAAAAGGAATAAAAAGTAAAATTGCATTCGAATTTTTAGAAGCTACAGAGATGGCCTTTTCATGCATTATCCACTTATTTGAATTGCCCCTTTTTTGTTTCAGGTCAAACTAATATAAAATGTCCAACCGCACAAAAAATCTGTTACATCTCGCAAAACAAAATTTTATTGGACATCAAAATGACTCAGAAGTAATTAAAGAAGTTAAAGAAAACAGGCCCCCTCTTGCAAATTCTTCCCTCGAAGCTTACAGCCCAGAAGAAATTACAAAAGTATTGTAGAGAATGCGAGCATAATTTTGATCATGATTCTTTTAATTTAGAAGCGGAAGTTTCTAATATTTTAGAACGTACTCCAGATGTACCATGTTATTCAAGTGGTGTGGGTAACATATTAATCTCGAACACTAGCAGAGAAAAGAGTGACCATGAGAGCTACCTTTTTAGGGAATACAGATGATGATTATGAAGATATTCTGCCAACTGACAAAAAAAGAAAAGCTAAATACCAGAATAAAAGAAAAATTAACAAAAAATCAAGAATGACTTATTTAGGATTTAGTAAGCCTCGCGGTCTGTCAAATACATACCATTATACTAATAGAGTGGCAAGAGGCTAGATGTGGGTGTGAAATTAAAAATAAAAATTCAAAGACTCAATGCTTTTCCATACCTGGAGATGATCGCAAGGCTATCTTTAAACAGTTTTGGGATGATATTACATGGGATCAATGAAACGTTTTTGTTTGTAATACCATTACCGTCTGTAACGAAGCAAGACCAAGAAAGCTAAATCATTCCTCTCGACGTGGAGTTACCTTAAAGTATAGTTTGATAGTCGGAAATAAGAAAATACCTGTTTGCAAAACTATGTATCTAAATTCTCTAGATTTGGAAGAATGGTCTGTTAGGTCTTGGACATTGAAAGGCAAAAACGGTATGAGTGAAAGTTTTGAGAATAAAGTCGCTAAAAAAGATCCACCTAAGGATTTGTTTGGAAATGGAAAGCTGTTTTTAAAAGATTTCTTAGGAAATCTTAATAAGCTTCCTTCACACATACACACACGAATCGACTCTATCTAGAGCAGGTATTTCAAAGTGTTTCTGAGTTATATATAGCTTATGTTAGGACTTGCGAAGAAAACAGTAAAACGCCTCTATCAATGAGCTATTTAAGTAACATTATGGACGAAATGAAAATATCTATTTTTCGCCCTAGAAAAGGCCAATGCGATACTTACCTGCTTTAAATTCAAAAACGGAAATTTGACAAAAAAACACGAAATGAGAAAAGATGCCGCTAGAAATGAAAAGAAATTGAGGAAAATAAGGCAATCGACGGACAAAATATATACCTAGGTACGCAATTACCTTGGACGTATACAAGCAGTAAAATTATCGACACATGTACCAGCTAGTGCATTATATTATAAAACTAAATTGTGCTCTCATAACTTTACGGTCTACAACCTTGCAAATAATCAAATAACTTGCTTTTGGTTTGATGAAACTAACGCAGATGGTCAGGCACGTACTTACGCCACATTGTTAGTTGATTATTTGGAAGAACATTTTCTTCAATCTACAAATAAGCTATTATATCCATTGTTTCACATACCCTACGTACATAACCTTATAAATAATTTTTATTCTAGTTTTCAGTAAAAAAAGGGCCATTTGTTGCCGTCCACTCACCAAAACCCTCATCAGTTGGTGACTGCGATACCTGTTCAAGCGAATGTATCAGCTTTGGTTACGTTGGAGAATTTCGTAACGAAGAAGACTGCTACTGTGCTTACTTTAATTATTGCTGCAGCAAACAATTCCGTGCTGTGATGTATAACCTAGTATGTCCACCAACTGACAAATTGACACTTATGACAGTCGCCCTGAGGATAAACAATTATTTTGATAGATTTGTGATTTGGTTGTTTTGTACTGATTTTATGATCCTTTTTATTATAAACAGTCAGATATGGATAGCAAATTAAACAATGTCTAAGAAACCACAAAATGAAAACTTAATGAATTCAAACTAGAACAAAATAGCTATTTTGTACAACTGTCAAAAAAATTCAAACAAAAGAGGTAAATTTTCCATTGAAGATGATGACCGATCGGGAAGGCCAGTTTCTGTGTCAGTCCCCGAAAATATCGATGCAGTTCATGACATGAATTTACCAGACCGTCGAATTGGGATAAAACGGATATCTGAGAAAAATTGCTGCAAAATGGATCCCCAAATGTTTGAATGTTGAACAAAAGCGTGCAAGGGTAGAAGCATCGCGTTCGATCTGAAACCGATGTAGACTTCTTAACTGGATGAGACTTGGGTACATTTCTACGATCTAGAAACAAAGCGACAATCGATGGAATGGTTCTCCAAGACCTAAGAAGTTTCGTGTCAAAAAATCTGCTTCAGTTTTTTGGGATTGCCATGGAGTAATCATGATTAATTTTTTGGAAAAGGGTAGAACAATAACTGGAGATTACTATTCGACATTACTGACCACTCTACAGGAAAAAATTAAAGAGAAAAGACGCGGAAAGCTATCCAAAGGTGTTATGTTTTTGCAGGACAACGCCCCTGTACGCAAATCTCAAGTTGCCATGCAAAAAATTCGTGATTTAGGGTTTGACTGTTTATAATAAAAAGGATCATTACATCAATACAAAACAACTAAATTACAAATCTATCCAAATAATTGTTTATCCTCGAAGCGACTGTCATAAGTGTCAACTTGTCAGTTGGTGGACATGCTCTGTTATACATCACAGCACGGAATTGTTTGCTGCAGCCTCTTAACCTATTCATCTTCTTATAGGTTAGGTTTTGGTATACAAACACGTTGAATAGGGAACTTGCCAAAAAAATAAAATCATTTAAAAACAATTAAAATCGTAAGATATTATCATAAGGAACTTTGTAGAAAAAGAAAAATTCCAATAACGATTAAATTACCTGAGAAATAAAGGGTTAAAATTTGAATAATTTGAACTGCTCTTAAAACGCGCTGCCATTGGTTGTGACGTCAGACCGCACTTTTCGAGTCAGGCGATTGTGAACCGACAATTCAAACTGACGCTAACGATTCGAATTCGATAAAAAATCAATAATGCTTCAAATGGCTGTTTCTGCGGTTACCGATGCGCGAGGTGCGGTGTGACGTCACAGCCGCTACCGCGCATTTTTCTTCGTTTGAATACACCCGGTGGCGATTCCAACTTTAATTATTTATTGTGAAATAAGTATTGCGATTTAAGGACTGATATTTGGTATAGGTTAGGTTAGGTTAGGTTTATGGTGAGTGGGTCTATAAGGCCCTCCACTGCGACTCGCAAGAGTCTATTGTGGCTCACACCTATTCAAATTTCACCAAACAAATTCAGCTTCTTAACAAAGCCGATTAGCTTATTTGGTGAATGATTTTTCAGGTCCGAGGGCGAGAGAGCATCCCTGCCAAACATCAGATACCTGATTCGAGCCGCGGCGGGGCAGGCACAAATTATATGCTCTGCTGTTTCATCATCTTCCAGACAAAGACGACAGGTCGGATCTTCCGACAGTCCAAGTTTTAGCATATGATGATTCAGATGACAGTGGCCTGTTAAAAGGCCTGTTAGACAGCGTAGGTCATGCCTGCTATAGTCTAACATTTGTTTGTTTGGATATTTGGTATAATGTGTTTTCATATATAAACACACATTTTAGTAGAATAAAAAAAAAATGGGCAAGTTCCCTATTATAATTTTAAATAAATTTATTGAATTTTATGTTCTTAACATTGTGAAATTTGGAAAAAGTTTTATAAAAATTTGTTTATTCCATAATTAAATAAGTACAGTAGCAGTCATCTTCGTAACAAAATCCTCCAGCCACACCCTCGCTGGTACATTTCCTTGAACAGGCGTTGCACTCACAGCCATCACCTACTGATGGTTTCGCTGATCGGACGCCAAAGTATGGTTCCGTTTTTACTGAAAATTGAAATAAAGATTAGTTGAAGCTATAAGGTTTTATACGTAGCGTTAGGTGAATCAATTCGGACATAACTAGATTTGACTTTTTACATAATCGTTTTAGGGCGCGTTGTATCGAACACCTAAACTCGGTTTAATGATAACTGATGTTTAGACTGTGACGTATTGATTTATTTATTATCATCAATTACATCAGTCTAAACATCAGTTATCATTAAACCGAGTTTAGGTGTAATTGATGATAATAAATAAATCAATACGTCACAGTCTAAACATCAGTTATCATTAAACCGAGTTTAGGTGTTCGATACAACGCGCCCTTAAAATTAAACTCTAATCAATGGAAATAATAAGGTATAACAGAAAAAAGATGTAGAGGCAAAAAAAAATATCCCATCTAGCCAGTTAATATAATTTTGTATGTTGCGAGAAATGAAAAATAATATATTAACAATTTGTAGATAGTATCAGTAGAATATATAATATTGAAAGTAATGGAAATAAAAGATACCTTTGAATAATAATAAAAACTGTCCAAACGACTACAATTTTTCGAAAAAAAAAATTTTTTGCATATTGGAAATCTCATTTATAATATTTTTCGATAAGCAATTTGACAATTATTATATTTTAATTGAATAAATAATTACCTTCAACGGATTTGGCGCTGACTTCGGTTGTTGCGAGAACAACTACAGCTACTACAGCCAAGAGAACGAAAGTAAGTTTTGCCATTTTTTCAAAGAATTTTTTTATAATGTTCTTAAATAAAAACTCGACATATATATATATATATAGTAATTTGACAAGTACTTGGACTATCAATCAAGCGGATTTGATGGACTTTATATTTAGATAACCTCTATTTTTGGGGATTTAAATTATAATGTAATTTTAGAAAAATAATTCATAAAAATATCTTCTTATCTACTAGTTGTTATCACTCCAGATGTATCTGATATAAACGTACCAAGTTTCTTAAAATTAACATTCATTCAGTTACGATTTGAAAACTTCCAGCATCCAACTTACGCTGACAAAGATACAAAATAACTAAATAATACTTCTTTTTCCATACATCTTATCCCTAATGGTATTCCTAATGACAGTGGAAATACTATACCTTGTTTTTAAACTAAGAGGAGCGATTTGAATTTAAGTTGGCATTTCTGCTGCCTAGTGATTGGTCAGATTGCCACCAGTGTTGACACAGCTCCACAACACAACCCAGCTCTTGTGATACCACTTACACTGACATTTGTCAGTTTTGTGTTTATTTATATAAAAATAGTCATTAGTTCAATCATTACTACCACGTTTGTTGTTTATTGTTTATTTTTAACAAAGTATTATATTTTTGCTATTTTTATTATTTATTCCCTTTCATGAAAAAAATCCATGCTTCTTTTTATAATATAAGTTTTACATACATTGCAGTACTATATTATGGCATTTTTCGATAACAAAACTTCTTTTCACTTTTAGTTTTGCAACACCAAAGCCTCAATAATTGTTAAAAAAAAATTCAATCATACAACTGCATTTCTATATTCTCATTAATCCTCAAATTCTTAAAACATTTTACATAAACTACTTATTATAACCTTACTTCTTTTCACAATAATGTGACATTTGGTTACTACTTTCGCAATGACCTGTGGCCAATTATCATTCGATATTTAGACATGCCTTGTTCCCTCATTGGCCACGACAACAGCGAGCAGTACAATACATATTTCACGTAATTTTCATTTAGTTCAGAAAGTCTGAACACGGCTCTTTCGGAACACACTCCCAATCTAGTAACTTTTAGTGGTGTGGTTGGCAACACAGATCGTAGAAATAACCTATTCTTTTACCAGTAAAATAATGAACGCTCATTATTGTACTAGTAACAAAATTATGAGAAACGATAGCAACGTCTTATTATGGGCGTCGTAACCAAGTAGGCAGGAACCTAACCAGCCTAATTGCCGGAGGTGTCTAGTTGTAGGTTGTCTACCCCTTATGCCACAAGTAAATCGCACGCAACAATTTTGAATTCGTTGTAATTTATTACTATTAAGCTGCGAGATACAAGGCCCATATACTACATCCTCATAATTCGCATGATATAATATAATAATTTTAAATTGGAAAATGACCGACGGAGTATTCCATTAATATCATCCTGATAATTTAAATTGACATCTAATATCAAGCCCAAGTTCTTTGCTTTATCGACTAGTTCAATTTTGTCCTGGTTGACTTTGATCACAATCCGGTTTGAAATGTTTTTTTTTGCTGTAGCTCTACCAAAAAGCATTCATTTTGTTTTAGACACTTTAACTGTGAGACAAAATTTATTGGAGGCTTGCAGTAAATTGTCAATGTCCTCGTTTATATGCAAGCAGGCCTCATTCACTTCGTCCTGTTTAAATACATAATACAGTTGAGTATCATCTGCATATAAGTGATACTAACACCATTTGAGATGTTTCCTAAGCTCAGCTGTATAATGAGTAAACCATAAGGGACCAAGAATAGAACCTTGTGGAACCCCATTTTCTACCGTCGCCATTTCAGAAGACTCTACATTATACTTTGCCCTCTATTCGACAGATAATTTCTTATAAGTTCAATAGCACTTACGTCAAAGCCGTAGTAGTGAAGTATTGCGATTAGTAATGCATCTTTAATACGATCAAAGGCTTTACTATAGTCTAAAAGAACTAGTACCAGTGCTCGATTTCAGGCGGAACGCGGCGGAACGGCGTTCCGGAACCTCTCTCTGTAAAAAAACTAAATTATTTGAAAACAGTTAAAATTCTTTGTCAGTGAGTTAACTTACGAGCGTGATTAAGAACATCATGTATTTAACTGATTTATTAAACTTATGTTATTATCTATTATCTATTACGGTAAATTAACTAACTTTCTTTTTAACCGAATACTCCCTTTCTTACGTGGTTGGCAGTTTGACTTGTTGATTGACTGTGTTAAAGTGTTGATGTTGCTGACTGAAATTTCTTCTTACTTGATTAGTCAAAATATTTGTTTCAAGCCTTACTTTTTGAACACTAAACTATTGTTGATTGAGAAGTAAAAACAGCCTAAAAATGCGTAATTTTAAACTGAAATTTTGAAAATTTTCCGAAGGCTCCCGGACCCCCCTTTTGCTGGGGGGGTATGGAATACCCCCCAGACCCCCCGGTGTGTCCACCCTTAACAGAGTTCCGGTACCTCAATTTTTAGAAATCGAGCACTGACTAGTACTAACATTTCATTATCATCTAATGCGTGATGAATATCATCAGTTACTTTCAGTAACGCTGTAGTACAACTGTAGTTTGCCCTAAAACCTGACTGGTTTTCAGGAATTAAATTATAAGAATTAACAAAATCCCTCATTTGCTCGAACATTATTTTTTCAAATACCTTTGACAACGTACACAATATACTTACTGGTCTGAGGTCTGATAGGTTTTTCGGGTTACTAATTTTAGGTATCGGAATTACTTTGGCCTTCTTCCAGTCACTAGGGGACGTTTTTGTTTGAATAGAAGTATTAATGATATGTGTTATAAAGGGTAAGATGTATGGACAGCCACGAAGTAGTAACTTAAGGATTATACCATCAAGTCCTTTTGCATTTGATTTAATACTAAGAAGTTCCTTGTAAACATCGATATCATTAGTTTGTTTAAATGTAAAATCTCCGGCACCATCAAGTTTATGATTATTGTAGAACAATACAGTTTCCTCATCAGGTGGTCTGGCAGTCTTTGAACACTCAATTAAGTAATTATTAATTTCAGACAGATTACCTAAATGTTCATAAGAAGTTAGGGTTTGTTTTCTTTTAGCTAGCACACCTAGGTTACTTAATCTTTTCCACATGTCCTTATTAGATTTATTTCTCATGGAAAATTCAATATACGCTTTTTTTTCGCGGTCAATGGCTTTATTGCTGTTTGTAATACTCAAAATGCACCGGATTATTTGTCCTTTTATATCTGGTAAAGGCTCGATCCCTTTGCTTCATCATTAGTTTTATAATGTCGGTAAGCCATGGTGCTGGTGGTTTGCTAATTTTTACTGTTTTGAATGGTGCAAGGAAATTTAATGCATTTAAAATGTGTTAATTAAAGAAATTAACTCTATCATGAACGTCTCCAATTTCAAAAATAAAATCAAAGTTATTCACCTTCAAGAACTCTATGAATAATTCGGGGGTAAAATTACTGTAATCTCTGTAGGTATGATAAATGGGTTCCTGTTTGAGTCTCTTAAATTCCAACGTGCAGTGAATGACACATAGTGATCTCGAAATAAATCAGCTACTGTCACATTACCAATATAGAGTGACTCAGAGCATAGGATAACGTCTAAAGGTGTAGGTCCACTGTTAAACCTAGTTGGTTCATTGATAAGTTGTTTAAGTGAGAAAATATAAAGTATATTGCAAAGTGCTTTATATTGTGTAGATTTTACTTCTAAGCAATTAATATTCAAATCACCTGCACATAAAATATGATCGTACGATGGTGAGAGTTTAGTCAAGTTTGATTCTAAATCATCCAGGAAGGTTCTATACAATGATACATGAGGAGAGTATAAGGCCCCTATTGCAAAACTTTCGTCCTCGAAATTGATCCCAATCCACACTTGTTCTGTATGGCAATGATCTAGCTTAATCAGTTTCGCCTTCAAAAAGGTTTTAATGTAAATTGCAACTCCGCCTCCTCGACTATCTCTCTCCCTTCTATATAACGAATAACCATCAAGACAAACTGATTTATTGGTAATTTTTTTATTAAGCCAAGTTTCCGATGTAGTAATAACGTCATAAACGTTTTCCACCAGTTTTCTAAAATCAATGAAATTTTTTGTTAGAGAGTAAACATTGACGTGACAAACCTTCAAATTTCTTTTCATGCTAGTTTTTTTCCCTTTTTTTAATTCCTTAAATGAAAAAAAACTTTTGCGTTAAAAAAACAAAAATAGAAAAAAAAAAGAATATAGACAATGTTGAAAAATATAATAACTATTCGAAAATGAGAGAAAAAGACAAGACAATAAGACTGTTCTTTATCTAAAGTAGCTCTACAGTTTCTTGCGAAGTATTCTAGTCGCCTGAGCTGGGCTGAATTTGGATTTTTTTCTCTTATTTTTCCTGACAACACCATCCATCGATTCGGAGTCACTAACTTTATCATCTGAGACAACTTCTTCTTCCTCCAATGCTTCTAATTGGGATACTGTGTAAAGATCACCATCAATCTCCAGCGTGCTTCCTTTTATCCTAGCTGCTCGTTTTTGTTCTCTAGCAATCCTCAAGTGTGTTTAACCAATATTTTATGTTGTATTCTATCTTCCGTACACATATCACTAACTATCGATACACCCGTATCTTTCAATTTTTGAACATTATGGAAAAATTTTTGTTATGTGTACAGTGACAAAAATTCTATGATCACCGGACTTTTAGATCTATCTTGCTTTGGACCTCTTATAAAATTTATATCACTTCCCGCTAAGTCTATACCTAACAGGTTATTTATTTGTGGAATAACAAAGTCGAAATATAGCAATATTATTTCTTCGTAGTTTTCTTTCTAGTGATATTACTCTGGTCTCTAATTTTACTATCTTCTGGTTGGCTTCATCAAGTTTTTCTGCTAATTGATTAATACCGGAATTAACGTTAGCTGTAATTTTTTCAGTTTGATCTTTATTTGCTTCCAATAATAGGTGATACAGTTCATTAACTGACAAGTTATCCTTTATAGCCAATTTTTCAGTCATAATTGTAAGACATTTGGTGCAAACAACGTTTTAATTTCAATTGTTTAGTACAATGGAACAAAAACTGGATCTTCTTATCTTGGTTTTGAATAAAATATATTGAGGACTGATTTATAATTCGCAGTAAATCTAACCATAGGTATACTTTTTTTTCATTGTATTCATCTTTTCAAATTCCGATACCTAAAATTAGTAACCCGAAAAACCTATCAGACCTCAGACCAGTAAGTATATTGTGTACGTTGTCAAAGGTATTTGAAAAAATAATGTTCGAGCAAATGAGGGATTTTGTTAATTCTTATAATTTAATTCCTGAAAACCAGTCAGGTTTTAGGGCAAACTACAGTTGTACTACAGCGTTACTGAAAGTAACTGATGATATTCATCACGCATTAGATGATAATGAAATGTTAGTACTAGTTCTTTTAGACTATAGTAAAGCCTTTGATCGTATTAAAGATGCATAACTAATCGCAATACTTCACTACTACGGCTTTGACGTAAGTGCTATTGAACTTATAAGAAATTATCTGTCGAATAGAGGGCAAAGTATAATGGAGAGTCTTCTGAAATGGCGACGGTAGAAAATGGGGTTCCACAAGGTTCTATTCTTGGTCCCTTATGGTTTACTCATTATACAGCTGAGCTTAGGAAACATCTCAAATGGTGTTAGTATCACTTATATGCAGATGATACTCAACTGTATTATGTATTTAAACAGGACGAAGTGAATGAGGCCTGCTTGCATATAAACGAGGACATTGACAATTTACTGCAAGCCTCCAATAAATTTTGTCTCACAGTTAAAGTGTCTAAAACAAAATGAATGCTTTTTGGTAGAGCTACAGCAAAAAAAAACATTTCAAACCGGATTGTGATCAAAGTCAACCAGGACAAAATTGAACTAGTCGATAAAGCAAAGAACTTGGGCTTGATATTAGATGTCAATTTAAATTATCAGGATGATATTAATGGAATACTCCGTCGGTCATTTTCCAATTTAAAATTATTATATTATATCATGCGAATTATGGGGATGTAGTATATGGGCCTTGTATCTCGCAGCTTAATAGTAATAAATTACAACGAATTCAAAATTGTTGCGTGCGATTTACTTGTGGCATAAGGGGTAGACAACCTACAACTAGACACCTCCGGCAATTAGGCTGGTTAGGTTCCTGCCTACTTGGTTACGACGCCCATAATAAGACGTTGCTATCGTTTCTCATAATTTTGTTACTAGTACAATAATGAGCGTTCATTATTTTACTGGTAAAAGAATAGGTTATTTCTACGATCTGTGTTGCCGAAAATAATATAGATATTATTATACGCTTTAAAAAAAAATGTTTATTCAGGCAGACTACACTTAAAATTCTGGGCTACATTGTCTCTGCTGATGGTATTCATCCTGATCCAGATAAGGTGAAAGTTATCAATAACCTTCCACATCCTGAGAGTGTTACAGAACTCAAAAAACTGTTAGGTATGATAAACTTTGTTGCTAAGTTCATTCCCAACCAAGTGAAGTGGCTCATCCACTGTGCCAGTTACACCGTTCAGATGTTGACTGGTTAGGGAAGATGAACAAGAAACTGTGTATAAACAAGTGAAGGAAGCCCTTGTTAGTGCACCTGCTTTAGCATTGTATGACATAATAACCAAAGATACAAAATGCTCTCTGTTGACAGTTCTTCTTATGGATTAGGGGCAAAAACAAGCGGATGATGTATACAAACCTCGCGTCGTTTTTATTTCATTAGAGATTCTCAAGGCAGTTATAGAAGAAGCAGAAAGTTTCTACACCCATTACCAACAGAATCTCCCAACGTAAATACTGAACTGAAAGAAAATGTAAAATAATGGAATGAAAGAAGAAGACGATTTACCTAATAATTCAAGTGAGATCAAGTCCAACGTCCACAATTCACAAAATTCTGGTGAATGTATTTTAAGACGTAGCCAGAGAACAATTCAATCCGAAAGGTTGGATCTCTAGTGGAGGAATATGTTGGAATAGGTCGTGTAACTGTCAAAGCTAGTTATATAATTATAATTGTATTTAGTCCAGTAAATAAAGGCACCAACCTGTTCATCTCATTATTGTCGGACTTTTTTTTTTGCAACTTGTAGGTATTCATGTGTAGATTACTCTCTGAAAATATGTCCTCCGCGGGATTTGCGGAAGGGGCTGGAAAATGGCCCATGATCCCGAAAATTCAGTTTTTGGCCGATATCTCCCGAAATATGCAGGTCCCTCCTTTCATATGCACTTTGAATCATGAAAAAAGATTCATTTTTACTCAAGTTATGGGCCAATTTGCCCGCCCTCCCATGCCTACATTCACGGAGCGTGCTCCCGGAGACACCGCGCAGCAGCTCGAAATCCAAGGTACGCTTGGGCCCGTTTATCTCGAAAACGGTTAAACTTTTGACAAAAATGATAAGGATCATTTTTGTAGATAATAAACTGCTCTCCATTTTCTAGCAAAACCCCACTTATCTAAGTGTCATATTTCCGGAGATATCGGCGAAAAACTCAATTTTTGGGATTATTGGCCATTTTGCGGAGGACATATTTTCAGAGAGTAATCTACCCGTGAATACCTACAAGTTGCAAAAAAAAAGTCCGACAATAATGAGGTGAACAGGTTGGGGGGTTTCTCGGTCTTTATTTACTGGACTAATTTTATAATAACGAATATCACGAACTAGGTCATCAAAAATCAAGAGAAAAGTATTACGTTAAATAGGTACATCACTTGACAGGAGACGTGGTTGAAAATAAAAATCGACTTGTTCAAAGGATGTTTTTAATTTGGAAAAAAACTATTTTATACTTTCAGAATACAATATATATATTATAGTAAATGATATTACCGCAACAAATAATAATTTTCTAGGCATTAACTTACCGATTGGATATTACAAGCGAAGCAGATTTACATTACAAAGATTATCGAATTAAGATTAGATATTTAAAATATTGGACTAACATGTCAATAGTCAAAATTTATTATGTCAAATTAATTTAATTTCGCCAACATGTATGGTAAATTTGTTAAAACGTTTAGAATGTAGATTTTTTAAATAATAAATACAACTAAAATATTAACCACACATTAGTCCAAGATAAATTATTACTCAAAAGCAGACAATCACTAAAAAAAAAATAATTTTTAGACAATACATTATTTATCTGAATAAAACAAATTATCTAAAATTTACCTTTTACAATATTAGTTGTGAATATTTTTAAGTAACAATTTAAAACTTAATTTTCATAATTAAAAGTTAAAAAGAAAGCATAAGCTTATAATTTATTAATTAAAGTTAAAAAAAAAATTGAGCCAAACGCAAGAGGGGAAATAAAAGGTAACTAATTCTAAAGTTAAATATATAAAATATAGTTTAATTATTAGCGGACAATATGTTGATACAGCGATCGACGTCCAGCAACTGCAAAAGAAATGGAGTGTCTCTCAATATTGTGCCAGATGTTCTGACCATGTTCAATAGTTGGTTCTCTGGTAAATTTAGTTGTTCATTGCAGATTGACAGTGTGTTCAATAATACTTTGTCAATCTAAAACCAAAACAAAAATTAAATTAGATTATCTCATTATCCATCATTCCCATAGATGTAGCATATAAATTATCAAAACTTTTATCTTACCTCTGGTTTCATGAAGTCAGAGAACTTCAATTTTATTCGCTGCTTGCCCATGTTTTGATAGAAGATTGTAAATTCATCACCATTCATCAATAACTTGAAGTATATACCCGCAATCAGCTCACCTTTTTGATCTCTCGATAGCAAGCTTCGGAATCCATAGACCAAATTTCTTCTTTCTGTGACATCTACTGCCGTTAAGTAGGGTCTACCAACGTAAATGATGCCAACGAAAGTTTCTTCTTTTCCTTTTCTTGTTGTTTTTTCGTTCCATTCGACGAAATGTGTGTGTGGTGTCAATTGATAGTTGTATTCTTTGCGAATGTCGTTTTCTTCTGATTGGATAAACCATCCTGAAAAAAAATATAATTTCAAGATAATCTATTATATATCGATTGTTTTTTCTTTCTATGAATATACTGAAAATATTGTTGGACGTAATGAAAATAAAATATTGTAAAAGTTCATATTGATAATATCTATTTTCCATTTAAATAACATGGAAACAAAATTGTCTTGTGCTTTACAATTTTATAACTCACGTAGGAAGCAATACTTCGGAATGACTGAGATATATTCTTGTAGGAAAAAAGGGCTACTATAATTTTTTGATATTTTCACTCCTTTCAAAATTATTCAATCAGAAAATTGTATAAGATATTTTTTGTAGTGTTTTATTGACTAAAAAAATCTTTATAACATTTTTTCATATCTTTTATGGGTCGTAAGCTACAATATTTTGTAAATCCTTGAAGATATTCGAACACAATTTTCACCGATTGTAACCAGGCTAAAGGCACATATTTTAAAATTAGTCGCAATTTTGCAGCGTATTCCAGAACGACGTGCCAGATCAAAGTTACATTTTTTTAAATGGGACTCTGTATTTTTGATCAGATAAAAAATGAAGACCAGTTTATTATCTACAAAAAGAGTCCTTATCGTTTATGGCGAAAATTCGATATTTTTGTAGAGAGGGCGCCCGTAAAGTACCCCGTCTTTTGAGCTCCTGTTCTCACTACAGATGAGCAATTGCGTGTACAATTAAGCGGGCGGACAAACTCAGCCAAAAGTTAATATTTTTTGATGAATCAAAATCCATCTGAAAGGAGAAATCATATCATGTGCCTTGAACTTTTTTTGTTTCTTTCTAATACTGGAAACCCTATCCAAAGTATTTTTTCTCGAGATTTCTTAACTCCCACGTAGGTATATATTCATATTTCTATTAATAAACAGGATGTTGAACGACCTCACAAATTTTCATTTTGTATTTTGTTAGCGTTTTATTTGGAAGCGACCTTTCTTATTGACGTTTTTTAGCTGTTCCTGTATTGAGCAAAAAGGCTGCGAACAATCGTGAATCCAAATTGAGAAATTTCACTAACCCTTCCCAAGGCACGTTAATTGAAAGCTTAAAACGTCCGTTTTCTGATTGTTTTTTTATTTTTCGTCCCAAATTCGGTATTTTGCTAGAAATGTACAAATTAGCCACACGAGTGGAATACGGGCATATTTTTTTATGGACTTTTTCCCTAATTATTTATTCCTTACTGTTTTATAATATACGTCATGGAAAGGAAAGGCGACATTCTGAGCTTTCCATTCATGTATATATTACATAATATTTGACCTCGGAAAGAAAACGAATAGTCCTGAAGGTTTATTGGAATTCCGTTATCGCGTCATAATCATAAGGTTAAGCACTTTCTATAGTAACTGTTTGCTCCAAGTGGTCGGCAGCTACAGTATATGACACGCGGACACATGCGTTTGTGTTGTCGTATTTTGTAAACAACTTTATTGTGGCTTGGTGTTCACTACATTAGAAATCTATTGAAAAGTGAAAAAAAACAGAATAAGCAATAAAAAAAGCCTGTAGAGGCAGCATCTATTTGTTTTTGCGCAGCAGGCATCTTTAAAAATGCTTAGGAGTTAACTTTGACAAAAAATTATAAAGGTACTTGAAGATGTTACATTCATTACATTCAAAAAATGGTTTTCGCAAGAATTTTTGTACGCCATTGTGTATCTAAGAAATGTTACGAGTCCGTTATAAACTGGAGGTTATCCAAACGTTTATCCCAAGCGAGAAAATTTCATTTCCAGCCTCAATAATTGGTCAGAAATCGGGTTATTCCAGCTCTTTATGGCAACTAAAATCTCGCAAGTAAAGGGAACGACGTAGCGCCATCTACATTTGGTTTTTATAGGTTGAAACATGAATACATGAGTATTTAAAGCCCACTAGATCTCAAATTTGATCAAAAACTGGTATATTTTCTCATTCTCAAAATTGTGAATTTTTCAACCCTTGTTTTCGCAAGAAATATTAATGTTGCAAAAAAATCATAGGGACCATTTTTGGAGATAATTAACTGACCTTCATTTTTTATCTGATCAACAATTCTTTTAATGCCATATTTTGGCAGATATTGGCGGAAAACTGATTGTAGTGACTTTTAATTTCCAAGCGTCTACGGAGAAATCCGGGACGGGTCACTAGTTCTAAATAAAAACATTTGAATAATCTTACCTGTATGAGGATATGCTAAATCTGACATAACAGTAACAACTCTAGAAACGTGGTATCCAGGATCGCATAGCATGGTAGCAGTTCTTCCGGAAAATTCTACTTTGAGACACATTAATACGTGTTCTTTTTCCAAAGTATGAGGAACTGAGCCAGGATCGAATCTACAAGAGTTAGTGTATCCGACAGGACTTTCGACATCTTCTTCGCAAGAAACAACACATATGTGATTTCCTATACCTGGATATTTGCTTTCTAAGGTGAATCTTATTCGGTTCCATAGTTCAAAGGCCAATCCGACGCAAGTATAATGTTCAGACGTTATTGGAGGGGAATATCTATAAAGTAAAAAATGTGTAAGTACCATTAAATTTATATTAAACATAAATGGGTATTAGAGATATTTGCAAGAAATGGAAAAATTTAATAAATTTGTTAAATACTTACAGATGGAAAAACTCAAGTAGGTTATCGGTGTCGCTTTTTTTGAACATTTCGTATAATTTCAAAAAATTGCCAACGGTATCGTAATTGTGTTCTTCCAACACTTTGCGAAGTTGCATCTCAATTTCGCAGGCTAACGTTTCATATTCCCTGATGTTTTTTAGTCTGTAGGGAACAATGTATTCCTCTTCCCAGCCCGGTAGAGGCAAAGGATGTTCCAAAGGCCACAGACCGTTGTCTTGTTCATCTTCTATAAGTTGGGCTAAAGTGCAGTTAGCCGCGCTGGTAGTAACGTCAACGTTGCCGTTTAAATCCCCATGAGCCCCATAAGTGGGCTCTTGCTTTGACCCTAGGAAGGCTCCATTTTGAGACCAAGCCTTTCCATTTTCGAGTCAACTTGGCCACTCGCAGCCCCAACGGCCAACGGTTGGTTCCAGGGATCTAAAATATAATACACTTTAAAATTCAGAATTTTCAAAAAAAATTTTATATTTACCTATCAAAACTGGTTTCTCCATTGGGAAGAATGGGGCCAGTATAAGTTGCACAGGAGTTAGAAAAAGACTCGTGCCCGGCTGCATTTTGATCAGCGGTACACAAAGACTTTAACGGCTGTATGTCACGCTCTGAAATCAAAAAATAAAAATAAATGCTTTGCTTTAAATACATTATAATAATTATAAACCTATAATGTTGTTATTACATGCCAGGTTGATTTTGTAGTGTTTTTTCTAAATAGAAGTAGTGTTAATTGACAAGTTATTGGATACTAATTATATATTATAAAACTTACTATAATTGGCAGTGGTAAACATTTGATAGAAATTAGTAGAAAATTGCATAACCGCTTGTTTTCAACGTATTTGTTTGTTAACTAAATCTAAAGTAAGTTTTGTTACGAAATTGGAAAGTTTACTCATTTCAAATCTACATATTACCTGTAAAATGTACTTTCATATTTAATTCTGTATATAAATATTGCAATTTGTTGTAATATAGGTACTTTACATTTCCTAGATAGCCAGTTATTTTATAATTATAATTGTTGTATTATCCAAACATTTTGAATAATTAAAATATTCCTACCGTGAAAAATAATCATTAAGGTAATGATACTTTTGAAAGTTTGTTTGTTGTCAGTAGCCACAGTTCTTGGATTCATTTTAAAATTCTCTAAATTCCTCATTTTTATAGCATCCTGTAAGTTGTAACAAGAATCAAACTATTTCATTATAAAGGGTGTACCATAAACTTGGAAAAATAATGATAGTACTTCATATAAAATGTGTGCTTAATTCCCTTTGTTAACGAATTATAGACATTTAAAGTTGGAAATTATTGTTTATTGATGCAATTTTTTTTACTAACAACCATACCAAAATTACTCAACTATATTTACTCCTGACGATGCAAATGTTATTTGTGAAATCGGTAGAGTAATACGTATATGCTAACAGCTCTTTCCTAACAGAGGTCTAGTCACTTCACTTTAATAAGTATGAATATTACAATTATTTTAAGCCATTCTATCATCCCTCCAGTTTTTGGTACTCTTATTGCGACACCCTGTATATGAACCTTTTTACATTTGTTTTTATTGTAATTTTCTTTATTCAAAGAAACAGTGACAATCTAGACAGGAATTTCCAATAGCGTCACGAAATTAACGACAATTGATCATCTTTGGGATAAGCTTAACAAACGCATAATAATGTCGACGTCCTACTTTGCCTGGTAACCTTGAGTCGCCGCAATAATTCCAAGCAAATAGAAATTTTGCTACAAATCTAATTAGCTCCATGTAAAATCGATTGAACGAAGTGATTTTCTTATAAAGCTTATTACAGTTTCCTGTAATATTGTCGTATTTAATAAAGTGCTTTATCAACAGATGTCGAAAGAATAATTATTTATATTCAACACTCTATAAATTTTTTGAAAAATAATATTTTTCAAAAACAGTGGTCGTTCAACTAAGGAGCAACAACTACTTCCCGTGCAATATGCACCGCCGGATATTGAATTACACTCCTAAGTCAAACGGGGTTGGTATATCTACAAGATATTTTAAAACCAACCATTCTGGTTTCCGATTAGGAGGGACAACACAACTTGTAGACCGGTTTCGGCGTATTTGCGCCTCATCAGTACAAGGTATGTGCTGTCCGTCCGAGAGTCTCTAATCCTGGACTCAAGAATACACTTCAATCACAATCAATACGTGTCTTCCAGTAACGGAAATGTAAAGATTGTGACAGTAGCGACATCTTCACTGGTGCATATTGCACGGGAAGTAGTTGTTGCTCCTTAGTTGAACGGCTACTGTTTTTGAAAAATATCATTTTTCAAAAATTTATAGAGTGTTGAATATAAATAATTATTCTTTCGACATCGATTTTCTCATATTTTTTCTAGCTTTAAGTTTAAGCAATCGTTTAGATTTTATTATTTTCGCTTGGCTTATTTTATATCATTAAACAATTTTTTTAACCAAGATAATAAAATTACAGCTTGACACTTCTCGCTATAGTATAAAGGCTGTTTCACCCTACAGGGTGGTACAAAAATGATAGAAAATCCTCATTGATTAAAAATAAATTAATTTATTGAAAATGTTTTCAGCAAAGCTTTTGGAAAATACCCAAAATTGAATTCAAGGTTTGTAACGAAAATTATATGGAACTAAATCAAAACGGATGCCAATGTTTTGGTTCCTGTTTGAACAAACAACAAAAATCGTGATATTTATGAATTTGATATTACGCTTACAAAGAAAACAGAAATTGCCAAGTTGTCGACGATATAAATTTGTTGCCAAAAAGATGTATCAAAACAATAAATTGTAGTTTTACACAATCTTTCCAAGTACGAAGTATTTTTGAGTAAACTGGTTTGTGAGATAAATAAAAGAAGAATTCCATTACTTGAATGAGTTCAATGAAGAATTCATTGAACTTTCTAATAGATACCGGGTTTTTCTCTATACTTCAGGAAAACTACATTTTATATAGAGGTAGGTACTTGTCTCGTGTTGATATTACTTTAATAAAATGAATTAATTCGAAGCAAATATTTGCGGCGGCCTCGAATTGCGGACCGATTACCTGATTCCAATAATTCCGTACTCGAACTGCGGACCAAACCAAGAAGACCCCTCTTTTAAAAACCATGAATTGCGGACTAAGCTTAAGTTTATACAACTAGGGTAAAGGTAAGGTGTAAAAATTAGGGAATAGTAAACCATTATCATTTCAATATTTTTTTATTTTGAATAAGAAAATTATAGTTTTTAAAGAAATACATTTTGCTTATAATATGTTTATTAATCAACTAAAATACTATAGTCTATACAATATATGGGATATAGGAAATGTATAAATATGTTGATGTAGGTACTAATAAATCCAAGATTTATTTATTATTTACTTTATACATATAGGACAAACATTTCACGTAATTATATCTAGTAATTTCTTTATGTTCATATTGAAAAATTTTGGTAGTTAAAAAATCTTGTCGCTTTCTGACTTTAGTATCGCGTATTCTAGGTTTATCGGAGACAGATCGAAGTTTAATAATCGTATCTGTTTTTTTCAAAAATTGACTAAAAATACGAAGAATTTTTCGATTCGGATTAGGGTAGGGGGTAAGGTAGGGTGGTTTTAGTTAGGTTATTATTGAAAATTATTATAATAATCTGTCAATTACACAATTCAATTTTTCGATTCGGATAAGGGTAGGGGGTTAGGTAGGGTGGTTTTAGTTAGGTTATTATTGAAAATTATTATAATAATCTGTCAATTACACAATTCAATTTTTCGATTAGGGAAAATGTATCTATGCATTCGTGATAAATATCATTATTAAAATATTTTTACTTTCCAAAACACAAACGTTTTAGTTTAGGACTACACTTGGCAACGTTGGTAAGAGCTACATTTAAACGCTCCTGATTTCAGGTGGCCCTTTCGACTTGGTCCGCAATTCATGGGTCATTAAAAACACATGACAAATTTTAAAAATCATTTATGGTTTTTGGTCCGCAGTTCATGTACGCCCAATATTTGTAATGAGACAAGACGTTATCAGATAAACAATTAAATTCATGGCAATTTTGAGATTAGTTATACTAATATTATTACTCATGTCTATTAAGACATCATATTATAATGCAGATTTCATGCGTACAATAATGGCATGTCCACCAACTGACCAGTTGACACTAATGACAGTCGTCCTGAGGAAAACAATCATTTTAGATTTGTTATTTGGTTATTTGTATTTATTTAATGATCCTTTTTATTATAAACAGTAATATATATCTTTTAAAATACCTAAGCAATTAAAACGACGTCCAAAAACGAACTAAATGAAAATCAAATAACTATTTAGAACCACGTGTTGTGCAAAGAACGTCTGGCTGTCAACAGATTCCTCAGGGCTTCACGTCACGTGGACTTGCCTCATACCTCACTCTAAACACGTGATGTTATCAGTAACAGTAATCATAGTAAAAAGAGATAACAATGTATTTGACATGTAAATAAAGTGATCGTACAAAAATTTGACGTTAAGACATTTTTAAGTTATTTGAGATTGTATTTATTGCTAAAATTGAAAAGTTTATTCAAAAGCTGTATCGGTCTTTTTTACTCAAAGTGTACATTGGCTAGTAGGAATTTAATAATTTATCAATATTAAATATTTTGACATTCCAGAGAGGTATGACGGAAACGTAACAATGCATAGGTATTATGCGATGATGAAAAGATTTATAATTCTACTTTTGGCCACCGATGCGTTGAGTGTTAAAACGCCAATTCAAATTTCAAGATTTACGATTCGCGGGCGTATTCACACGGAAAGTGGTAAGGTGTTAAAGTTTTATTTCCATGATATTTTATTATGGGTGCTAGATAACAATAGGTAATAAAACCTGGGTAGAAGAAATATTTTTTTTCTCGGTATTTGTAGGTTTTTGAAGGGGGTCGACAAACTTTCGATATAACAAATATTTTGTAGTATAAAGTGCAACTGAAAATGGAATACCACCAGTCTTTGTTTGTAAAATTTTTGGTTTTTGGCGCGTCCACATTATGCCGCTCTTCGCCAATTAGCAAAGCGGATTCGATGTAGACGCGACCGTTGGCACGTGCCAATAAGCCCGCCGTGTTCCAATTAAAATCGCTGAAGTGTCGGTCTCCATCAAAGGAAGCCAATGAGAATGAAGAGTGGGGACGTGTCAACCAGTGGTCACTAGCGGCTTTAGTTGTGATTCAGACTGTCTGCCGGCTAGCACGTGCTTTCAAATGGAGTGGACGAACGGGGAAGTTATTAATTTGACAAATCTATATCGGGATCGTCCTGTTCTGTAAACATTGGGCGACTAACCTGAATTAATGTCAACACATATGTAGACGTTTTTCTAGTCGCAATTTGGCTTTGCCAACGGCAAATCGCGGCATAATGTGGACGCGCCTTTCACTCACTTGTTTAAATGATAAATTAAAATTATTAGATGTGAATTTTCCGGTTGCAAAAATATCGAAATCAAATTCATTATTAAATTACAAGTGATATCACCAAAATACAAAACTTTATCTCAACAGGTATTCAAAATGACCTGTATACTTATACAGTACGGATAGAAAAGAAGCCAGAGGCACCATTTGAATGGTCTTCGCGTGGTTCTGATCTTAACCCAATTTATTTTTGTTTTTGAGATTAATAAAATGTTTTGTTTACTTTGTAGAAAAACTAGAGCACAAGAATTAATAAACTGAATTGTGGAAGCTCCTAACGCATTTTCACAACAAAAGTTTTCCGAGAATTCGATTTTTATTATTAAAACGATGTATACAGCAAGGGTTGGGTCTTTTCGAAATGAATGTCGCATTCCGGTGTCGTTCCATTTTTAATTACACTTCATGCAACAAAAAAGTTGGGGAAACAAAAGGTTGTTGACCACCTTAAAAATACAAGAAAAGAAGTATGGCTTCTAAGCAAGTAGGGTTCAATCGACTTACTTGACAACAGATTAAGTGGTGCAATGATCAATCTTTTTGTTACACACTATGCATTGTGGGTAATGAATGAGAGACCAATTTCTATCGAATGGAAGCTTACATACAGTGAGGACATTTAGGTTGGAATAACTTCTATACTTTTCTGTCTGGTTATTATAACAAAACGCTGGCACAGGTCAATTTTTATTTTCAATTGCGCATCGTAC
This sequence comes from Lochmaea capreae, assembly GCA_949126875.1. NCBI lineage: Eukaryota > Metazoa > Arthropoda > Insecta > Coleoptera > Chrysomelidae > Lochmaea > Lochmaea capreae. Next base: position 4,937,211 of record OX421409.1, read on the forward strand.
TCTATCATTGGATGTACTAATGACGTCACCATTTTCTCGTACATGACATCATTGTTATTTTTTTAAATAGAACAACACATATTTTTCTACATTTCTGAATTCCACAACAAAACACGATTACAAAAATATATAATAATTATAGTTCAAAGCATTGGTTTGTGAATGTTGAATCAGAAATTTTTAATTATAAAATTTTATTGAAATTACTTGTCCGATAAATTGTTTTTTTAAAATTTCAAATAGTAAAAAAAATACGTGTCAAAAATTAAATTAAACGTTCAAAGTGCATGCCGTTGACTACCTGTCATTGGTATCTAAATTCCATCCTTGGATCAAAATCATTATCGTTGCGTTTATGAACTGAATTAACTTTGTACGGGCGAAACTTAATTTTTTTTTTCAAATATTGACTAACTGTTGATTTACTCAATGAGTTTTCTATCGCGATTTGTCTACTGGATATGTGTAAATTTTCTTGAACGGTTAGGAGCAAATACAACTTCTTGTCACCACCAATTGCAGAACGAGCTTTATAATTATCTCTCACGTTACCAAATTTTTTTTCTATTTTCGTTACAGTGGATTGACGAATAGAACGATCTGGATCATTCCACAATTCACAAATAAACTTTTTGCTGGTTTCGGGACTTGTCAACATACCGACACATTATTAAAATTCCAATTCTTTCTTTTTCTCTTAAACGGAGTATTGTTGAGAAATTTAATAGCTTGGTAATTGTTTGACATTAGCATTATAAATAAAAACAAAACAATGTCAAAAAAAACAAACTACGAAACCAAAAATGCTTTGGACTATAAGTATTATATATTTTTGTAATCGTCTATTGTTGTGGAATTCAAAAATGTAGAGTAAAATATGTTGTTCTATTTAAGAAAATAACAATGATATAATGTACGCGAAAGTGGTGACGTTATTCGTAGATCCAATGATAGAGTACGATGCGCAATTGAAAATAAAAATTGGCCTGTGCAAACGTTTTGTTATAATAGCTTTAGTCGAAAAAATATTGAATTTATTCCAACCTAAATGTCCTCATCGTATAAAAAATGCACGATGCAACAAAGATACATTATTTTGATATCAAATTCGGATAGTTTTGGTTTTTGTTTTTTGTCATTAAATATCCCGATTTTTATATACCTAGTCATAAAAATATCTTAAAAGTGTCTATTTAAAGAAACCCAAACTAAATTTAACTGGAACTTCTACAGAAATAATGTATGCTTGACAACGTAAGTTCTGTTTGCCTCTAGGCTTATTCCTACTCTACTTATTGTTTTTATTGGCTGAAACAGTTTTTTGATATATTCACTCTCTCTATTTGGTCCATATGGACTTTATTTCGTATTGGTTTAATATCCAAATTTATTCGTTTACTTATATATGAACTAAACCCTCAATTACAAAAGTAATTTTAAATGAGGAAATGGATATTCCAGGAAAATTGCACACAAAGATCTATGGTTTATTTAGATCACTGGCTTCTATTTTTAGAAACTTATGACGGTACATATACAATTTGTTTAAAAGAGGAAGCAAGTTTTTTTTCGGGTTTCCCATTCAAGTCGAATAAATACCCTACATTTTTATCAGATTTAAAAAGGTGCAGCATTTCTGAATATTTTTTAGCAGAAGCATAAAGGAACTTGTCTAGGCTAAAATATAAAAAGCAACCTTTTGAAAACCAACCATTATATAATTCGAATTTTATTTTTAATGCAAATTTTAATCAATACCAAAAACTACCAATCTTTGCACCCGTGGCGATGAACTTTATCTGTCCCATCCCAATTACATCATTTGGAGGGGAACAGCATTCAATATATTAAAATGAAATCATTGAACAATTAATTTTTACATTTTCTGTGTAATCTTTTTTTAAACAAATTCCCCTACTTGGAATAACTATGACACATTTTGTGACGGTAGGTCAACATTAAAATAAGCAAAATACATAGTACTATATAGCAGATATTTAATATAGACAAGTGAAACATATGTGTAAACATTCTGATAATTTTTGGCCTAGATCCAATTTTTTTTAAACTCGATCTCTTTGTACCATATTTCTTTATCGATGAAAATAATTCCTGACAGAATGATTCTAATTTAAATATCACAATTTACGAAGATGGCTGTCGCAATTCCTAAGTTTTCGCAATGAATATAATTAATGCGATTAAAAAGAATAAAAGTATTTTTTATACATAAAACAATAACCTTTTAAGAACCGTGTTGATAACGGCCTTGAACATAAAGTAAATGCAAATATAGGTTAGCAAAAAGTATAGTAGGTACAGTTGTATGTAAATAAAAAGTAGGTACTCACCCATACAATGGTAACCAACCAAAAAAACAAAAAGAAAAAAACTTCTTTAAAGATTAGCTTCTTTGCAACAATTCGATGCGAACTAATGGATAATTCCTCCGATCGAACGGTAAATATTCTCTGGAAATGTCTCCCACTCCCAGATGTGATGTGATGTCACTTAGTGGCGCAGGCCACACGCGCACGAAATGCTGATTCGCTTAAGTCCGAAATCCTCTGAATTTGACGGTTTGACGTACTCACTGTTCTCAAATTCAAGGAAATTGCGTTTTCAAGCAACTTTTTAACCAATTACACCAAACGATTTATTTTAATATGGGATATGTAAAAAGTACACAGTCTGATAATGATAACTAGAATTCACTAAATGTTTATAAGAACACCAATTTAATGAAGAAATTAATCTCATTATGAACAGCATCTGTAAAATAAAAAAAGGCATATATTTATAAATTATACTATACTGACCTCGGGTTTTATTGATTAGTAATGGGTAATTCTTTGTACTATTTTATGGAATATTACACAACTTTTCATTATTAAAATTGTTTTATCGATCAATATTGTTCGTAGGCAGACATTTAGTCTTTTTATTCTTCTAAGACTGAAGAATATATTTAGATCATTTAAATTTTCATTTTCAGTAGTAATCACAAAAGACTATCGATAAGTGTGAAAATAGTTTGACAAATTTTCCAAAAGTTATTGCCACAAGGTAAAATTATGGAGAATTATTTATTAGATATAAATTATTAAATTATATTTAGTTTAACCAAATAAAATCTCTTATACCTATTAGAAATAATAAATAAAGTAGGTACAAAAATTATTAGGAATTAAATTTTTCAACATGAAAAACTCAATTATCATAAATGTTTGGGTAACATTGCATGTCTTGTCGCGTTAATAATATTTCTTTTTAAATTTATTCTCAGAAAACTTATTAACATAAAATGGCGTTCACTGTCTAACTGAATATAAGGTTTCGATAAAATAGATTGATCTGGACCCGTAATTTTGATAATTTCCTTTTTATTGACAAATTCTTTTGCAAAATGAGACGCAGAGATGTTGCGGATTATTTCAATTTTTTTTCTAAACCAATCTTTTTAGCAGATTTCTTGAACCAAGTCGAAATAATATTCGGGGGTAATATCCCTAGTGCCTTTAATTTTTCCGGAAAAATTCGGGAAAACGAGTTTCTCAGTGATTTGTTAAAACAGATTACTTAGAAACGAGTGTTCCAATTTTTCCACAGTTTCCTATTCTTATTCCTGTCAATAATTTTGATAAGTTCAAACTACGCGGAAAGAGGGGAGGAAGGCCCGATTCCTTCCCTATGCACCAGGGCCGTTTCCCCCTAGCTATGCTACTGTTTACACCATTTAAGTTAGAACCATTCTTGAATATGCGGGGTCCGCCTGGTGTCCTGATTTGTTCCGTGATAGGTTATTAGAAAATGTTCCAAGAAAAGCCACTCGACTTCCCTTGGGACAGAAGACCTTCTTATGAAGAGAGACATTATTTCTGCTTCTTCTAGCAACATATTTAAAAATAGACTGGATCGCCTTATATATCAATAACTTTCCATTTAATATCTATCTAAATAATAATTGTTATACTTGTGTTTCACTATTTTTCCTTTTCTCTTATTAATTTGTTCAATTCAATTTATGTATAAATTTGCTAGTAAGTAATTGATTTGCAGATTTATCTTCAGTTCTTGGGTAATATAGGGACTTGTAATAATATTAATAATAATAATAATTTACTGTTTTCATATCTTTGAATGGATGATTTTGGATTGTACTCCATGCGACCAGTGACCGAGCCGTTGTTTTGTTCGTGGGGTCCAGTAAAGTTCAAGCTACTGAGAGTTTCGCAAATTGTTTTTAGTTGAAAACCTCACTGCTATAGAACGGTTTGAAAGAAAAAATCGCAATGAAAAGCCCTAAGAAACAGCAATTTTTTTAAAATTCTGAGATAAAAGTCACCCAATTTGACAATTATGTCTAGGTAGCAGATGGTTACAAATTTTTGAACGAGCGTTGCCAGCTACACTTCCGTTACTTATGACGGCTTGTAAATCCTTTGCCAAAGGTTTAAAAATCTTTTATTGACAAATTTACGGTAACTCCACTATTATTTGAACCGATATTTTATTAAAAAAATACCTAGTTCAAACCTTTGTATTCCATATGAAGTTTTTAAAAAAGGGAAGGAATACATCATTAGGAATCGCAATGGTAAGGGGGTAAGCGATGTACAATAATACCTCTACATTTTACCATCTCATCGATTACAAATTTTTTAAACTTTGCCTTACGCTGTCTAACAATTTGCAAAAGTTCTTTTTTCACCATTGTGTCATCGAAATTTAAAGCTTTACACTGCAACCACTCAATTATCACCGCTTTTTTCCATGAACTTGTGGGAAGCTTTTCTAGTTGGCATTATCCATTACAATAACTGAATTCTGGGGAATGTATTCGATCATTTGTTGGAAATATTCCTCAAAAACGTCAGCCGTCATTTCTTCGTGGTAGTCTTTGCTTGAATTAGATTGAAATTCCAATAATCCTTGATACAAAAATCCGTTTTCACCGCCTATATGGGTTATAATAAGCCTGCGTCCCTTTCTAGAGGGAAGTCTTAATCCTGTTGACCAACCCTCCATGACAGCTTGTCGGGAATTCAGTATATTTTTATCTTGCCAGACTTTCGACACGGTGTGTTTCATTTAATCAGGTTTCATCCAAATAGAAAATATTCTTTCATTCGTTGCGATATTTTCGGATTGACCTTAAGTATTCTCGTCTCCAGCAAACAATATCCGGCCTATCAATAAGTAAAGATTTTCTGTTCTGTTTTTCCCACCGAAAGTTCATTCCATGAAGAATTTTCCATACTCTAGTTCTTGATAGTTGTGGCAGGCTTTTGTCATTCTGGGCGGCTTGTACAATCTTGTCCAATGTTGGTATTTCTTTTGAGAAATACATGCCAAGCACTATTCTACGAACACTGTTTTTAACACCTTCGTCAATTTCTAATGGTTTCTTCCCCGGGTGAGGAATGGGTTAACCGAGGTTCCGGCATTTTCTCTCTCGTAAAAATCTATAAATCGTTGATTCTCCTACCCCTATCATATTGGCATAGTTCGTATTTATGTCGTGAACAGAAGTTGTGGGGTTTTGGTGCAGAAGAGCATCATAAACGTTCAGGATTAATGTTTTTTCCCGCAAAGAATATGCACTTTTGCTAACTCGTTGAATAGGAATTGGAGAAAAACTTGAACTTAATTAGACGAATAGGCGTTACTTGCTAGTTGCCGAATACTAACTACCTCAAATTTTATTCTATACAGACACTTTAAATATTTAAATATTAACTGGAAATTGGGTTGTACTTGTGTAGGTTACGGGGCAGGTATCTAGTTCCGTCGCGCCTATGGTTTACATCTATTTTATGGTCCGAATCCCCGATCCATGCTATCAACTTCATTGGGACAGACTATAGATATTTATATCTATATAGAATGTAAGCCACTCAAAACTATCCATCCTGTTATTTGGCAGTATTCATTGAATTTTCAGAAAATGAATGAATACTTCAGAAATCTACGAATATAGGATCTTGCGCGAATATTTACGGAGACAGAGTTTAAAAAATAAGATTTTCTCAACTATAGGTCGTTTTCTGACAAAACTACTGAATATTTGACAAAACGGCTTACATCTCTCTGTTTTTAACTTTATAAATTTGCAATGAATATTGGATATTTTTTAGATATTTCGCTGCTGGTTGTCTTTTGAGTGTTGCATATAACAACATAGTTGGCGCCTGTCAACAAATATCAAATGTTAAAATTAACTGTCATATTTAGTTAACTGGACATCCAACGTTTTAGAACGCTTTGCCCAAAGCTGTACTTATGCAGTTGATGTGTCAGTCGAAAAATGGAGTTAAGCCGAGAAAATTTTGAGGCAATTATTTTTTACAATTGTCTCAACGAGGACGGATCCAAGAACTGGTCCACTAACAACGGCAGTCGCCCAGGAAAATGTCGTTGCTGTACGTAAACTGATCCAAGAAGATCGACACGCCACATATCGTGAAATTGGAACATCATTGGACATTTCAAAGACCACAATTAAAAACATTTTACATGAATAATTATCTGTAAAAGAATTAGTTTCTGGTTGGATACCGCATCTGTTGAGGGAAGAACAGAAAGCAATTAGAAACAATCTATGTCAAAAAGCTTTAAACCGGTTTAACGCAGGAAACTAAAAAGATATGTATTGTCCTGGATTTACTCTCATGAACCTGAAAATAAACGTCAGTCAGCTGTTTGGGTGTTCCAAGATTTACCAAAACCAATGGAGGAGGCGACATTTGTCTCAAAAGCTGATCATTTAGCAACAATTCCTCTACAAGTTCAAAGAACTGTAACTGTAATTGCTCAGTTTTGAAAAACCAATCCCTAACAACGAATCATCATGCACCCTAACAATGCAAGTTCCCACACAGCTCGGAAAACAAATAAGTATTTAAAGCAAGAAAACATCGAATTGTTGGACCATCCTCCTGACCTAATCCTAACGACTTTTTTGCTTTTCCAAAAATTAATAATGAACTGCGTGAACGAAGGTTCCAGTCCCCAGAAGTTTCCAATGTACCAAGTGAGTTTGGTTCCTTTGCAAACCAATAGTGTTTAAAGGTTTTCGCCTACCTTACCGGAAAACCAATCATATGAACACAAAAAAGGGCGGAAAGTATTGTTTAGCAGTCCAAGGGCGGAAAATTCAAAACGCATCGATTTTTGAAGTTTTTCACTATTTGTCACTTTATTACTTGGACGTGTCACGTAAATTTTTAATTAAACGTCAGTGTATGTCAAAGTTTTTTTATATATTCCTATGTTTTGGTTTATTTGGTAGGCGAAAAACAGTTGTGTGCCGCACATGCAGGAAATGCTTTAACAGCCCTTAACTATCAACTGCCCTTGTTTCGCTACTACACAATATACCTACTAATACTACTACTACATTCGTATCCTTCTTGCATTTCATTGGTAAGTAGTAGCTATTATATCAGCAGACTTATGGTTCAGAAACGTCAAATTTCCATCGAATTACATCATGGTATAATGGAAAATTATCAGATTTAAGGAATGTCGAGATTGGGGTACAATATTGATTAGATTTTTGAAATCTAATCAATTATTAGTTTATGAAGTATGTATTTAAAATTAATATCTATCGATTGTCACTTGTTAAATATATACGTCGCATTTTAATAAATCATCATTATTTTCTGTGAATTTGTTATTAGATTAACAAATTAGCACTTGATAATTTGATTTTAAAAGTTATTGATGGATATGTTGATATTATATTATATATGGCTTCACATCTGAATGAAATCTACAAATTTTCTCCTAAATCATTGTTTACACGTTCAGCTGCATTTGAAATAGGGAGTAAAAAGTGCCAAGCACTTAGCCATAACGCACGGTCAATCACAAATACCAGTCTATGATACGGTTTTTCAACTTAATTATTCATTAATTATTCATTAATAAACTTTACTTAGTTACAGTTTCCTGTTATATTTTAGTCATATTATTTTGAAAATTACGTTTCAACTCTTCCCGCTCTATTCATTTTGGAATCCGTGTTTTTGGTTCGAAAACACTTTCACGAGTGAGTAGTGTTGACAGCAAGCAGCCGAGTAGGAAAGACGTGTCTGGAATACTCTGAAGCAAGCGAAGCGGATTTTGAGAAAGTGATCGGACGGAGGTCGATTTTATCAAACGAACCGGCGAAAGCTAATCAGAAGCTTAAGCAGTGTTTTTAAACACTTAATATATATATTTAAGAATTTAAAAAATTTTATTTTTTAAATCCGTAGTATATACAGTGTGACCCATTTTGTTTGGAAGCACCCCTATAAAATCAGCATCTTTCAACCGATTTTGATTTAGTCTTTTTTGTTAGATTCAGTATCAAAAACAGAATTTGAGCACAAATTTTCATACCATAATAGCTATTTTCAAGGCCCTCTACGTTAATTTATCTTTGCCAAAAAAGACGAAAGTATATTAGGCATTTTTTTTTCTCAAATATGACTACCCTACTGGATTCAGAATCATCACAAATGTAAACTATCAAAATTTTATAAAAAAAGTTTTATTAACAACAAAGTTATCACTACATGAATTTGGAAAAAGTTGTTTTCTAATTAATTTTTTACTAAGAGTGTAGACACATTTTAAAAATGGCAGCATGGTAAACAAAAACTAGGACTCAAACATATTGCACTGTAAAAATTCGAAGCCGATACCTTAACCCGTTCTGGAGTTATAGCTTCTGAGCGTAATGTAAAATTGTGCTGATGTGACGAAAATACAAATTAACACCAAATAATACATTTTGATTATTAAACTACTTAATAATAATTGAATTCTACATTTTTGTAGCCTCGACCAGACCTCCGTTAATTTCCACACATTTCTCGTATCGTTTGCGACTATGTCTTAGCGCTTTTTTATTTCATGTGGCGTTATTCCAGCACACGCATGTCGTATTCTGTCACACAGTTCTGCTCTATTCCTTGGACGTGCCTTATACACTTTTTGTGTCAAGAGACCCCACAGATAAAAATCCAATGAAGTTAAATCGGGCGATCTAGATGGTCATTCGATTAACTCGCTACCGCGACCTATCCAACCATTTGGAAATTTTTCGTTAACCCACTGCCTGACAACCCTAGAATAGTGTACAGAACAACCATCTTACTGAAATATCAAATTTCTTCTTTCTGCTAGTGGCAGTTCGTCAATCACTGCGGATAACTCACCTTCCAAGAATTCCATGAAGTTATTGGCATTCATGTTACCCTCAAAAAAGAATGGACCTATTATCCTGTCTTTTAAAATTTCGGCTTCGAATTTTTACAGTGCAATATGTTTGAGTCCTAGTGTTGCCATTTTTAAAATGTGTCTACATTCTTAGTAAAAAATTAATTAAAAAACAACTTTTTCCAAATTCATGTAGTGATAACTTTGTTGTTAATAAAACTTTTTTTATAAAATTTTGATAGTTTACATTTGTGATGATTCTGAATCCAGTGGTGTAGTCATATTTGAGAAAAAAAAATGCCTAATATACTTTCGTCTCTTTTGGCAAAGAAAAATTAACGTAGAGGGCCTTGAAAATAGCTATTATGGTATGAAAATTTGTGCTCAAATTCTGTTTTTGATACTGAATCTAACAAAAAAGACTAAATCAAAATCGGTTGAAAATTACGGATTTTATAGGGGTGCTTCCAAACAAAATGGGTCACACTGTATATGTTTTGTATGTTTTAGGACCTGTGGAGGACAGGAACTATCAAGATGACGAAAAAACCAAGGAGAGGAAGAAGATGGCAAGAGATCACAGGATCAACATCTGAGTGGAGCTATGATGAACCAACCACGTCACAAAGGGAACCGAAAAGTGATACGAAAGAGAAAACTCACTACCCAAGACAGACACAGCAGAAACCGAAGCAAAAGCCAAAAAAGAATTAGAAGAAGCAAGGAAAGAAGCGGGGGACGTCAAAAAAGAACCGAAAGAGGCATAAAAGTAGAATGGAGGACGAACTAACAGGACTAAGAAAAGCAATGGAAAACATGGCTACGACGATAGAAGCCATGCAAGAGGAGAAAAGAAGCCGATTGGAAAGTGTCAGAAGAAAGGCACAACGAACAGAATCCCCCCGAAACGAAGACAGCGAGGAAGAGGAGATGGACTTCACGGAAGTGGTGTCCATCAAGAAGATTCAGAGGGAACAGCAAATAGAAGTCGCCGCCCGAAAGAAAGCTGAAGAAAAAGTCATGGACGAAGCCATCCAACAAAACAAGAAGACGACGATGCACCAACCGTCACCCGTCATCCTGCGGAGGTTCATTACAATCAGGAAAAGACTCGGAGTGAAGATTCCATGCGAAGGACCCGAGGACTACAGGAACCTCACAAAGTACCTGTGAGAAGAAAGAAAAAAAGTGGAGTGATATACGTATATGCCACGAGAAGAGAGGATGGCAAGGATCGTCATCCGAGCGCTAACCTACTGCGAGGACACCGAGGAAGTTAAAGAGGAGATAGAAAGACAAGGGGTAAGTATACAACGAATAACCCAATTACATTCCGGGTACGGAGAAAGAAGACCGCTACCCATCTACATGGTGGAGCTAGACCCAGAAGAAAAATAAAAAATCCGGAGAATCCAACACATCCAGAACGTGAGGATCAGATGGGAGGAACAACGAAGAGGGAACGGACCGACAAGAAAACAACGACGACAACACCGACGAAACAACAGATCCTCGAGCAGGTGATAAGGCTGTTAGCTCAGCTAATGTCTTACAGTCACTTGTAAGGGATCGCAAGAGAAGAAGACACTCTATAAGTTCGTCTTTAGCCGCAGTTCGTCGGCTAAGGACGCACTTTGTACAAGCAGCGCAAATACACACAACGGAAGACCGCCGAAGAGAAAACCAACGAGGTTACACGGCCAAAGAGAAGACGGCTCGACCTGAGCCAACAGCCATTTCGGCTAGGGACGAGCGAAACGCGAACGACGACGATCAGACCTATCGGTTAAGAGGGGGGGAGTGGTGGAAGTCCTCCCCGGAGATGTACCTCGTTAGAGAGGTGCATCCCGGGTGGCCTCAAGCAGTGTGTGTGTGTGACAAAGGCATTTTTCAGTTGCAGAATTCTACAATCTACACTGGACTTTTAAGTTACATAATGCAACATTTAGTATGGTGAACAATATTATAATAGTGTATTGTAATATATTAAATTTGTATATTGTGTTGTAAATTTAATATTTTTACATTTTATCTATTTTTAAATTTGGTCGCTTTGTCCATAAAATTTGTAAAAATTTTTCATGACTATAAAGCTTCTCTCTCTCTCTCTCTCTCTTAATAAGAATATAATTAAAATATATTTTAAATAATTCACTTAAGGACTTCATTATTTATATGAAAAAGGTAAGCAATTATTTCCCACTTAAAATATAATTATCCTTAATGAGAATATAATTGAAAAATATATAAAAAAATAAGTAATTTCCTACTTGAAATACAGTAATTATCCTTAACATTACCACCGTTGTGTGTAACATTATTGGACACCGTGTATTGACAAGTGTGTAGCATTAACGTAGACTTGTAGTATTTTGTTTGAAACCTCAGTATAATAAAAGTGATACACGTCTAATGTATTTTAATTTCAAACATAACATTTCACGCGCCATTTATAAAGGCTGCTCTCATTGGTGTAATGCAGTATGACGTACTAGCCCCAACACGCCTATCGACTTTAAGACGACCAATAATATAAGCATAGTGAATAAAAACCCTTAACAGAGAGGCTCTGCGCTTTAGTCGTCCGGTTTCCAACTAACCCTAATCGTCCTAATGTTTGGGGTTAGTACGTCATAGCACCGCCCGTTTGTTCCGAACATTTTTCAGTTTTGAATTAATATGTTGATTTCAAAACGCCAGTAAATCTGTTTAATACGATTTTGAAACATGATATTGTCTGGACACTGAACCAACATCATTATTACCTAATTGATTGACATTTATTCGACAGGATTCCATCTCTTAGTGGTCTTCCCCATTTTCGTAAGCTGGCAATCGGATTGTACTAAATAAACTCCAAAATCCAAACGATCCAAATTATATTCACAAAGCTTTTGCAGGTCTTTGTAGTTTTCGATTTCAATAGACATGAAATAAATACGAGCATTTCAGAAGATGACATTTTTGACGTTGTAACAAGCATAACAGATTGATAAATAGATAGATAGAAAACTACGGATTTGGTGCTTTTGGAAATGATAGAGGGAAAATTGGAGTATCCAATTGATACAAAAGATGAAATACAATTAATAACTGTGTTATCTCCATAACCATTCATTTGTAGAATGGTTTGTTTTGTGCATTTCTGTTGAATGAACCATATTTTTTTGATATTATTACGTACAGTTCCCTCATTTATTCGTTATCGAATTTATTCCATTTGGCTGTTCCACACTGTATGTTAAACTAGTTCTTGTGGAGATCTCTTGGGCCCCCTACACTGTATGATCATGCAATCTGAGAGGTTAGCTTTAGCTAGTTATTACAAAGAAAAATGTAATGATAAAGGAAAACAATAAGCAATTGGCACAGACTTTCCACTCTTGTAGTCATATTTTTCGTATAAGTTTAATTCGTTTAAAATATCTCGTAGATATATCAACCCGTTTGACTTTGAAGTGTAATTCAATATCCGTCGGTGCATATAGCACGGGGAGTAGTTGTTGCTTCTTAGTTGAACGGTCTCTGTTTTTGAAAAATATTATTTTTCAGAACTTATGAAGTGTTGGAATATATATAATTATTCTTCGACATCTGTTGATAAAACGGTTTATTAAATACGACAATATTACAGGAAACTTTAATAAGCTTTATTGTTTCAAGCCCACGGACTTGTCAAAAATTTTTCGAATTTCAGTTTGCGATTGGAGGTGAAGATGTCGCTACTGTCACAACCATTACATTTCCGTTACTGGAAAACATGTTTTGATTGTGATTGAAGTGTATTTTTCAGTACTGGATTAGAGATTCTATTGCAAGTTTTTATCACACTTTTCAACCTACGTGTTGTTTCCACTTAAGTCAAAAACGGAATTTTAGGTCATCCTATGAAATTTCACTTAGTCTGTTCTGTGCCCTATACCAAATGAAGTTTGGACATGTCCATACAACGAAACCTTTTGACCTCAACTTTTTTACTTTGAACAGATGATATAACATACTCTGATTGCTGTTCAATGAGACGGTACTTTAAACTTAATTAAGGTTTTATTAATTAAATTCCCTAATAACGAGGAAAAGTGTTGTAGGTACTCTTCTGGATTTCTGTCACAGAAACTACCAATTGCCGTTGAAATTAGGTTTTTATTTGAATCAAATTTTTTTTTTTTTATTAATCACGAAAATCTATTTTATTCGGGATTGCATAAATTAAGCAAGTGAAAATTGAATATATATTATTGAACTGGAATAAATTGTATATGAAAGTAGTCTTTTGTAAGATCAAGGTTGTTTCTGAAAGAGGCGCGGCACGTGCATTCACACGAGGTTGTATAAATAATTAAGAGGTAGCATTTTATTTTTAACAAAATTTTGTTATAGGTAATAATAAGATTGTGTTGAATTCAAAATACGTATTATACAATGTTAACCTTATTCTTTTTGTTAATTATTTTGGCAGAAGAATATGCAGAAATACAGCACCATGCAAAAGAGTTATTAAGACAAGAGTGTGATGAAAAGATCATTGTAATATACTCAGACAGCTAAGCGGCTATAAAAACAAACAGCTCAATACAAATAAATTCCAAATTCGCTTAGGACTGCTGGGAAATCCTTCAAGGATTGGGCACTCAAATTAGATGGTTTAGCCTGGAGACCTCTCAGATCACAGAAACAATGAAGAGGCAGATTCACTATAACGAGAAAAAACACGCCGTGCTGCCATTGTTGAAGGAACCTTTCCTTGGTACAGCGAAAGCGAGCAAAAAAATAAATGGCGGAACTTTGAGAAAAAAGAGACTCAAGAATGGTGAAACTGGAATGAGACGGGTCAAAGAGTTCATCAAAGAAACATCGCCAAAACTAACGGAGTACTTATTAGGCAATCCAGATCACGTGACCTAATATGGCCGTCCAGGTCAAACAATTCAATCTTCTGGTCAGTATTGTATTGTAACGAGTTATTTTTTTTAAATCATGTTGGATCTTCTTTTATTTTTCTCCGTTAGTAAGTTTCATATAACTTAATTCCCTATTTAAATTTCTTGTACCGTTTTAGTATATCAGCGTTACTTTAATTATTTATTTTATGAGTAATTCAAAAGACATTAATCTAAAATATAAAAATTTTATTAATTTCCAATTTCAAAATTCAAAGACTTGAGGACATACGCTATATAAACTATTTTAAATACAGCGAAAACCGTCCAGTATATTAGGAATTTTTTTTGTTGCAAGTAAATAAAATTTCGCTAATGACCAAAAATTGTAGGGAGGAATGAAGATATAAATTCGAAAAGAAAACGGCTTTGACGCTCTCGATTATTACCGTTCATCTCAAAAATTAATATAGCACCGTTCGTCTTCGAATTGCTCTCGGCGATTATTTTTCGAAAAGTGTCTTTCTGCCACCGGTTGCAATTTTATTTCCGCGAGTTTCTTTTAGATTGCTATTTTTGAGTTAAAGTTGTGACGAAAGTAACATTTGTAGTGCCCGACCGTCCGAGTTCTAAGTTTTTTTTTTGAGTAAGTTATTTGCTTTATAATATAAAAGTACAGTGTCTAGCAATAGTGAGGTAAATTATATTACCAAAGCCGGGGAAATATATTTGGTTTAGTTTAAAATATAAAATTGATTTTCGTTAAAATCGTTAAAATTGCCAAGATTAGATACCGTATTTTAGTAGTTTTTTTTGCAATAGATATTAAATTTATTTTCAATTAGTTCTTATAGTTTCAACAGTTTGATCGTTAAAAATTTTAGTACCGTATTACAGAGAATGGGTTTTTCTGTAGCCATGGATAAGAAAATTTATTTTTAGTTTTTATTTAGTGTTTTCTTCTGGGAAAGGTTTTTTTGAGTTAATTAATTGAATACTTAATATAAGATACAGTTAAATCGGATTTTAGATTTTATTTTCAGATTACAGTTCTTATACCCATTGTCCTACCTCCCGACCAAATTTATAATAGGTATAACTTTTGTTCGATAATTAAAAAAAAAATTAAAACTGATTGGGGAACAGAACAGAGGCCTAGCCACCAGCTGTTCCCCTTTCAGCCGGTTGTAATTTTGTTTGAGATAACTTTGACCTACGTGCTACCGGCTAGTTTTGCATGATCTATACTGTATATATTTATTGGGTTTGGTATTGTTGAAAATATTTATTATTTCTGGAAGTTAATATTTCTGTATATATATTCTGCCCCGGTGAATATTGAATCCATTGTTTTTTTATATATATAAAAATTTAGTACTGTGTCTGTATAGTGTCAGGCCTTGTATATTGTTGAAAATATAGCAAATCAATACAATCAGTGTTTTCTTAATGTCCTGTAGTGTAATCATCTAAGAGCTATAATGTTATAGAAGTGTTTAATTCAACGAGATCCCTGGAATTTTCCGTAACCTCCATCTGAGGCTATCTGGAACTCTTGACGCTAAGGGTCAACGGGACGTACTAGTGGTAAGAACCTGTACGAGGTGGAAAGACACGTCACATATTCAATGGTAAACGATTTTCAAAAGTTTTTTCGTCAATTTTATTTTATGCATTTTATATACAGTGTGACCCATTTTTTTTGGAAGCACCCCTATAAAATCAGCATTTTTCAACCGATTTTGATTTAGTCTTTTTTGTTAGATTCAGTATCAAAAACAGAATTTGAGCACAAATTTTCATACCATAATAGCTATTTTCAAGGCCCTCTACGTTAATTTTTCTTTGCCAAAAAAGACGAAAGTATATTAGGCATTTTTTTTTCTCAAATATGACTACACCACTGGATGCAGAATCATCACAAATGTAAACTATCAAAATTTTATAAAAAAAGTTTTATTAACAACAAAGTTATCACTACATGAATTTGGAAAAAGTTGTTTTTTAATTAATTTTTTACTAAGAATGTAGACACATTTTAAAAATGGCAACATGGTAAACAAAAACTAGGACTCAAACATATTACTGTAAAAATTCGAAGCCGATACCTTAACCCGTTCTGGAGTTATAGCTTCTGAGAGTATTGTAAAATTGTGCTGATGTGACGAAATTACAAATTAACACCAAATAATACATTTTGATTATTAAACTACTTAATAATAATTGAATTCTACATTTTTGTAGCCTCGACCAGACCTCCGTTAATTTCCACACATTTCTCGTATCGTTTGCGACTATGTCTTAGCGCTTTTTTGTGTTTTATGTGGCGTTATTCCAGCACACGCCTGTCGTATTCTGTAACACAGTTCTGCTCTATTCCTTGGACGTGTCTTATACACTTTTTGTGTCAAAAGACCCCACAGATAGAAATCCAATATAGTTAAATCGGGCGATCTAGGAAGCCATTCGATTAACTCGCTACCGCGACCTATCCAACCATTTGGAAATGTTTCGTTAAGCCACTGCCTGACAATCCTAGAATAGTGTACAGAACAACCATCTTACTGAAATATCAAATCTCTTCTTTCTGCTAGTGGCAGTTTGTCAATCACTGCGGATAACTCACCTTCCAAGAATTCCATGAAGTTATTGGCATTCATGTTACCCTCAAAACAGAATGGACCTATTATCCTGTCTTTTAAAATTTCGGCTTCGAATTTTTACAGTGCAATATTTTTGAGTCCTAGTTTTTCTTTACCATGTTGCCATTTTTAAAATGTGTCTACATTCTTAGTAAAAAATTAATTAAAAAACAACTTTTTCCAAATTCATGTAGTGATAACTTTGTTGTTAATAAAACTTTTTTTATAAAATTTTGATAGTTTACATTTGTGATGATTCTGAATCCAGTGGTGTAGTCATATTTGAGAAAAAAAAATGCCTAATATACTTTCGCCTTTTTTGGCAAAGAAAAATTAACGTAGAGGGCCTTGAAAATAGCTATTATGGTATGAAAATTTGTGCTCAAATTCTGTTTTTGATACTGAATCTAACAAAAAAGACTAAATCAAAATCGGTTGAAAAATGCGGATTTTATAGGGGTGCTTCCAAACAAAATGGGTCACACTGTATATTATGTACACACGGTGTAAAGGTGAACAACATATAAATGAGTAACGTATTCTTCAGGTCTTGGTAAGAAAAAATATCTTCTTTTAAATGCAGTACCTTCCTTAAAACTGCCACAGTCAAGCCACGAAAGTATGTTCCATAAAGAGTGGTGATATATTTGAACCTTTTTCAACAAGGATAACCTCTACAAAGGAACTGTCAACATTAACGGGATTACCATGTTTTGAATTACTAAACACTATTGTGGAATTAGTAACAGAAATGTTTCCGAAAAATAGAAAGAAACTCATGGTTATGACAGTGAAGGATGAAATAATATTTACTCTCATGAAACTGAAAAATTTTGAGTATTTTTATTACGTAATTGTCAATAAATGTATGTTCATCCTATGCCTAAGCCTGGGAAATTCAAAGTGTATATATTATAAGTGGTTAATTTGTTACTTAATATACATTTTTATAGAGATTGTATAAACAGACCATTAGTTCATAAATTTTGCATTACGTTTGTACAAAAATGATTAAACTCAATTTCAAAAATAATAAGTGTTTTTATTTATTCAATACATACAGTATTCATAATGAAGAAATCCAAAAGGTAAGTCACAATAAAATATACAAACATAAACACAAGTAACACTTAAAAAGTTGAACATACCTATTACTCCAAAAATAAAAATACTAGGAGGCAGAATTTAATTTAACAACACAAAATACTAAAGCACAATCAAAGAAAAAGCAAAAGCTTTACAAAACACACACTGAAAATAACTAAAACAGTAAAATAAAACCACTTAAATATCAAAGGGCTTATACGGCAGCTGATTTGTTATACTCGTTGCTAAGATGACATTGACATTTCAGAGCGCCATCTATCGAATTCTACTTTTCCCAATTGTTTATTATAATATTATCAACAAACAAGACAATCCTTTAAAGCCAAATAAAATCACCTTTCTCCAAAATAAACATTCGTATGTTTAACAAAAGACCAACACAATACTTTTCTTTGCCCTGGGAAGCCATATTGAGTTTTATTTGACAGGTCGCTAATTAAGCCAGAATAGGCGAACAACCACGATTCTGGTTGCGCTCCTGGCAGGACACCGTAGTCTTAACAAACACGTGAACAGCATCCAATTAGCTCAACACACAGTGCTACTGTGAAGGCCTAAGTAGGATTCACTTATCGAAGTTAGGGGATGGAATACTACAACCTTACCAATATATGGAGGACCTGAGGTTCGACTTACGTATTCTAGTAATAACGAACCGGTTCTAGACAAGGAACTAAAAATCACAGTTAACTAAAAATAAATTTTTTATAGAAGAATTCAATACTTATTTGTTGTGTCGTTTTTTGTTATATATAAAGTATTATTTATTATGTAATTATTAATTATTTTATAATTTCGAAGTCGGTTCCAAGTAAATGTCTGCCTTTCTCGTCGAGTCCCATAATTCGTCGGACCTCGGCAATTTTAAATGTATGCTATTATATTCGTATATAATTCTTATTGTTCACATAATAAATAATAATTTCTCAATCACATTAAACGAAACAACCATATTAAATTGTAGTATGAAACATTTATTTTTCTCTTTTTGGTTAACGGTTATTGTTGTTATACTATTAAAAGAAATTAATTTAATAACAGGTAAATTTTTTTTCTAAAACGTCACTAATTATGTAATATTCTGATAATCCTTGAGATTTAAATACTTCTAGAACGTCCACTCGACTTGCTTAAAATTCAATACCATTTCTTGATAATATGATTGATGTGATATATTTTAACGACATGCTTACTGATAGTCTCACAATTAACATTATTATAATAATAAATTTTACTCAATAATTACTATCTATTGATCTAAACTGAAGATATGAACTATCTATCAATAACATTTTATGCATCTTTGGAAAACAACCAGTTTATTCTGGATCCCAGTGTTATTAATTCCATAATATTGTATTGACACTTTGAATAGAAGCTCAATAAGCAGAACCTTTATCTTCAAGAATTTCCAATTTCATCCGGGTTTGCTACCGGCAATATAATCCTTAGGCCTTGTTGTGTTTAGATCTACCTTCTACACAGAGAGTTACCAAAATTGGACCAATAAATGAGTATCCATTAAATAAATGTCATATGTGCTGCTTAACCATTAATTTTTATAACTTTGAATGTAGTTCTCCACTTTATCTTTTTCATAGTTAAACGTGGCAATATCGAATGTTTTCGACTGCATTCCTTTCACGGCTTCAGATAAATTTGCCAAACTATAGGTACACACACTTGTCCGTCACGTCACCTACATTTGCTTACATGATTTTTGACACGTCGTGCCGAGCTGTGTCGGACAAGTGAGCAATAACCTTTAATGTTGTCCAGCACGGCGCTGTCCAGTGATAGCTAGCGCTGAATTTGACATCGCCACCGTCAAATTCGCCTACATATTGGTCGTTGTTTGCATCCCAACAAAGTTGATCAGGTAGCGATTTTTAGAGTGATCCGTAGTTTCTTAATTTTTCTGAACGTGCTTATCTTGATATAATACCATAACCTAATTTTATTTGATATATGACTTCAATATTTATTAATTCATTTTCGATTTCAATTCAGTTTAATAGTTACTACTGGTGTTCATTCATTTTTCAACTTAGGAATGTATTAAATAACTTCAAACCAAAATATGTTATGTTATTTTATGTTTATCAACATAATATTGGGAATACATGACAGTTAATGCATCATTGATCGGTAGCGTAGCGTATTTCAAGTCTGATGAGAAAAATGGCGACCACAGCGCTGACATCTGAGCAGTTGACAAAACACGCGTTCAGCAGGAAATTGCTGATCGCTCCGGTAGCGCTACGTTGCGTTGAACGTCACCACGCCTACCAATTAGTGCATCCATTAGATCGTTCCGGCAAGACATGGCCGTAATTTCTCGGAAAGGATTTGCCGGACAAGTGCGGGTATCTACAGTTGTTTGCATGGATTTTATCTCATTAGTTTTTTGACGTGACGTGCCGTGCCCTCTGCAACCTTTAGTAACTCAAATATCCACCAAATGCAAATGGATAGGATCCATGCTCGAGCATAGGAGAATAACAGGACATATGCATGATACAACTTGCTCCGTTAGGACAATTAAAGGATGTTCTCACGGTGGAGGCTGAAATTGGGAGTCCCGGAACAATGTTCGAGAAGGACACACTGATACAACTGGGACAATACTAGATGAACCTATATTTCCCAAGAACTTTGATAGCATGACACCGGAGAACATATTCACTGAGCGAGTGAACATCATCATCCCTTCTAGGAAACAGGTGATGCACCCAGGTATTTTGGAGAAATCATCTGGTTCACCCATGGTTCCAAATCAAACCATGACCCTGGGGCTGGTATAAATGGACCTACAAAGAGGCATTAGTCGATGTACATCTGTGTTTCAATCAGATACGATTGCTGCTATAGAATTGATGAAAACATCAGAAGATGATATGCAGTACAAAAAATTAAAATATTCGCTAACAGCTTAATATGGGGCACATGCATGTGGGGATTGCAGATAATAAAATGGCGTACCAGTTAGCTAAAGAGGGTTTTCAAGGAGATTTCATAGGTCCGAAACCGATTTGTGAAATCATGAGAAGGGAAAATGGGGAACTGACTGTAGAAGGAACACCAACTCAAATGGAGGATAACACAAGGACACCTCCAGACTAAACAAGATAGACAAGGAACTGGGTAAGAGACATTTGAAGACAGTTACCGACCTGGTGACTGGACTCTGCACCCTGAGGAAACATCTGCACAAAATGGAAAAAGGTAGTGAGCCTATGTGAACTTTTGAGCACCGCCCAAACGAATGAATGGATTACAACATTACTCATGCAGTCAGTAAATATAAGATATATACACACATTTGGACACATTTTCACCGACCATAGTCGATATAACGCGCACCCGTCAAATTATTTGTGCAACCAGTTTGGAAAAGCATTATTTCTCGTAACCTGCTTTCTTATCGCTTGTGCTTCCTCAAAAATTTCGTCAACGGGTTTTTACAAAAAATCACTTCAAATATAAAAATTAGAAATAATTTATTTTGTAGCATGGAGTGTTTTGTAGTTCATGTTATAATTCATGTAGTAATTTTTCATCACACCTAATTAGGTAGATAAATCGTAAAATTCAGGATGTTAACATTTAAATAATGTCGTCTTCTGTAGTATTTAAGTACAGAATATAGTTTAGAATCTAGAAAGATTTACAGCGTAAACTTCTCAAAAATTGTTACATCAAAGCCTATGAGAAGAGGAGTGGGCTTATATATAGTTGACGCACAAGAAATAGTACCCCAAAAATAAAAATAACAATGTGGACTACCTACAAAAAGAAATGAGACTTCATCAAAAATATAACGTGTAAAAAAATGAATAGGTAGTCATGGAGACTGCCGACAGAAGTGAAAGCACAAATACATTAACCCTTTTTAAAAATTCTATCGTACGCCTGTGGTATATAGAAATTGTTACAAATTCATTTTCTTTCAAAATTTCATCATACGTCTATGATTCTTACAAAAAAATTGTTCCTTTTAAAACATTTCATCGTACGTATATGGGGATGTCCATTTAAATTACGTGAGTCATCTTCGAGGATTTTTTTAACCACCCACCCCCCCCCTTGGTGAGTTGTAGTACGATTTTTCTCGACCTCCCCCCCCCTAATCTTACATGAGATTTTTCAATATTTGTGTTTTGGATGCAAATGCGTTGGATCTATTTGAAAAAAACAATTTGCTCAATTACTTTTCTTCAAGACTAGCAATTAATAATATTAGGGAATATTACCGCAATCTTGTGTCAGATTTTATTCAAGACACGTTTTTTATTATAATTTAACTGAGCTATGACGCAATTTTACAACGTTTTCAGATAGAGAAAAAATACGTGATATTTGCCAAGACACACCCTTTCCCCTAAGTGAGATTTGGAGAGATTTTGCTCGATCCCCTCCCTCCCCCTGAACACTTCACGTAATTAATGGACGCCCCTATGAACTAGAAAGGATTACTAATAGATTTCCCCTTATAAAAATTGTATTGCAAGTTTACATGGAAATTTTAAGAATATCTAGCCACAACTTCTCATTTTACAAATCAAATAACCCATTTAAACAAAATTACGCAACAATATGTTTTAATTCTGACCTCATTTTGCGGTATAACAGCGCTACAAGAATTTTTTCACGTTATGTTTTTGATGGGATGCTAGACTAATTACTAAAATATGCCGCTCGAAAAAAACAATGTAAACAAATATACTCGTTATCATTGTTATTAACATACATTTCCGATAATGAGTATATCAACACTTTGTATTTATATTAAAAAAGCTTGACAATAATTCTATTGCGCTGTTATTTTTTATTTAGTTTCAATTAATATACTTCTCAAATTTTTTATTGCAAAGCCCTTTAATATCAACAGGAGCTATATCAGCACCTCAGAGGTAAAGTGTGCTAAGTGACATTTTTAAGAGCAATGAGCGGAACCATCGGAAGCCGCACCCTGGACCCCTCAGTAAAAAAGCCCTTACGTAACCCCCAGCGATACGGACGGTTCCTACACATCGATGTTGTTCGGTATTATAAGCTACCATTCCTCTCTTCGTCCTCGATGTATCTGACGTTTGTACGTGCACCTATTTCACCTGCTCGATGCCTTGCCTGCCTACGCCTACGCCTATCTCACTCTCCTGGCGAGCCTGACGCCTGCACGCCCAATCCAGTAACCCCTTTCACTATCACATCACATTATTGCCTCATGTGGATATTTCGTAGATCTAATCCCACTTCAGATATATAAGCTAAATATTCTAAACATTGAAAAAGCGAACCCGGGACCCCTCGGCTAGAAAGCCCTCACGTAACCCTTTGTACACTTTCTCCTGTATTGACTTTCCTTGCTTTTATGTTTGTTTCGCTTAGAAAAGTTAAGTTTTTTTTTATATTTCCTAATATTTAAATTTAAATAAAATATTATTTTTAACATGAATAGTTGGTTTTAGTAGACAAAAATCTGAACGTCGAAGAGTGTCACACTCTGTTAAGTCACAAGTCTACTATTGGAAACTTGGGGATGATAATGTAAAGTCACATCAAAGTTAAAGTTTGGGAAAAAGTGAAACCAAATTAAAAAAAATAGGAACAAGCTGCCCAAACAATTAATTTTTGCAAAGATCATAATATTTGGTCAATCAACAGTTTCTGAAAACTCATTTGAATAATAAGTCAACTTATAATACCTATAGACTTGCTAACTTAACACACCTTACCTTTAAGGTATAATATATATTTCTAAAATCATCCCCATTTTTCGTAACTCCTTGTTCTAACGTAAAAAATGATAATTATCAAAAAGGTTGGGAATCAAATTTTACATAAAGACTGTGTTTTAAGTAATTTAGCTAGTACTCACTAAATTATATAGTGGTTAATGTTAAAGTAGATTCCGTTTTACGTAAGAAAAAGCCACTTGAAGTTGCAGTTGTCAAAACCAGCGCCATATTGTAAAATTGACTTTCCACTTCAAATCAGTAGTGTAACGTTTTCACATTCTGTAGGTTAACACAAAAAAGTATTAAAAATTTATTTATCTTATGTATAGTTTAAATAAAACATATTGGGGAATTATTTGAAGCTTTTCGAGATATTTTCACATACCATAGACACTGGTATATGAAGATACTTGGTATAATTAAAATATTAATACTTTCAATTAACGATTGGCGATGTTCGTTTGTAACGCCAATGGCATGAAACTGTCGTTACGAGACCGATTTTGATTTCTGCGCACGACAGTTGGCAAACTTGCAAACTTCACGTGGCTTCTTCTTATGTACCTCCTTACGGCCTCGCGAAAAACCTGGAAATTATTTACAGCTATAGAGGGCGTATTAAGATAAAAAAATGTAAAAGCCAAATTCTGCAAAATCTGCCTTGAAAAGGATCATGACAAAAAAAGTCATCGAACTCTTCGAAAAATTCTGCCTGTGTTTTAGTCTACCTACAGAAATAAGAGGTTGGGGAAAGTGAGAACTTTATTATGAGAAAAGTACCATACCACTGTTTCTACTTAACCGATATTTGCTCTTAACATGCACGTTAGAAGGCGTTATTTTAAAAACTAGTTTCAACGATAGAAAAAGAAATTTCGGAACGAATTTGTCAGGTTTATTTTCGCGTTGTTTTTAAATATCCGTCAACTGAGCCTCGGCTCTTCAAAATAGGTAATTGAATCCAAATATTGATATTTGTGCATGTCTGCTTGAATGAAATTTATGTTGAAGCACCTGATTTCAGCCAAGACATAGTTTACATTTTTGTTTACGTGAGTCTAAGCATCCTTTCCCCAGTGGTAGAAAACTCCAAAATTTTTGGGTTGGCAACCTGGACCGAAGTCCCCCATTAGGTTGGCTAGCCTCAACGAAAGGCCTCTCGAAAACGGATAAAATTACCGTGTTTAAAAAGGAATACAAATATTACGTAGAAATAATGTTTACTAGTTGTTTTCATCATCAGGAATCATTCACGAAGAGCCCCCTCTATCAAAATGTGAAATTATACTTAAAATCATATTCCTTGTTTAAAGTTATGCCTCTATGCCAAATTTAATAACAATTTATAAATATAAAGTGACATTATTAGCCAAAAATTAGAAAACAAAATTAAAATTTAACACCCTGCATCTTTTTCCACAGCAAAATTTCAATTACATTGATGCATCTTTGGTTTTATCGCCATATTTCGGTCCAAATAATCCGCCCTTTGCCTATGTCCAATAGTTATGAATTATCCTGTATATAATCAGACTATAGAATTAGATAAAATAACTCCAATCAAAACCATATTTAACAAATTGCAAAAAGACACCTAAAATAGTTGAGATCAAATATTACATAAATAATATGTTTATTTTATGTAAAATGTTATTGCCAAAAATTCTGATTATAATTTTTAATGAGTTTCGAGAAAATTGTGGAAAATCGGCACGATGTATACCATCTGGCGATGGTGTTCAACAAAATAAGTTATGTTGCAGACCTTTCGGGATTTTTCCTGCCATTATATAGGAACATTTCCACCTAATATAAAAACTTAATAATTTTTCTCTACTAATTGATTTTACTACAAAATTCATGTTGTTTTTCCGTTTGTCACTATATATAGTCTGAAATCTTTTCATTTCTCTGGACCCCAACAAGACTTAAATTCAAAAGTTCTTGTGAATAGTAAATATTTTTGTTTATATTTATTCCAATTTTTCTAATTCATATTATTTTCACTTTTACAGTTTTTATCTACTTAATATTATAATAATTAATACCTTAACTGCGGAACTACCTATGTACTACCTATGTACTTATTTTTCTAATAAACGACCTGTAACAACGCCGCTGTCATGTCCCATGTATTCAACCAAATTCGTCTATTTATTGTAATATTCTTATTTTTATTATCTTTAAAATCCATCATTGCAAGTTTACAATACCTTTAAGTTGCCCACACTGTTATGGGTCCTATAATTGCAAATTTACATTTTATTAACACATAACATTAATATATATGCTATAAACGTTGCTATCTACTCAGTTTTTAATGTTTTGTAGAGTATTTCTTCAATAAAATGATTTATGTGTTAATCCAATTCCACTTAGATGTTGCACGCTGTATATTAACGAAGGAAAACGGTGAGAAAGAATGGAAATACATTGAATTAAAAGTAATATAACAATTTTTTTGTTATAAAATACCTTCAAATAATAGTTAATTTATTCGTCACAAGGTAATTTAATAGCAAATGTACCTTAAAGTTTAAGGCTTAAAATAAAATATTACTTTTTTAAGTAAAAGGGTGTAAAATAACAATACAATGTATATAATTTACTTTCGAATTACATTGTACTTACCTGTGGTTCGTTATAGAAGATTTTTTGCACCAATGCCACTGAACATTTTCGTCTTGTTACACAACGTACAAACGCTAGTATATAGTATAACGTGGCGTCGAGACGCCTTATATCGTTTATTCGGAAAATCGATACCGTGACGTCTGGCAAAGGCGTCGCCAGGACCGGTTCGAGGGCCAGGTCATTATTCAGGGTTATTTAAAAGGTCAAGCTGTCAAGGTCACACTATTTACATTATATATACTGGGTGTTTCAAGGCGTTTTGATTGTACAATAAAACTGTATGTACGATATTTGGTATCTATAAGGCGAGGGACGAAATAGTCACAGTAACCAAATAGTGACCGATTTTTTCTAAAACAGGATAAAATAAGAATTTTTCTATATGAACATATGGTATGTTATTATATTAATTTCTAAATATGTCTAATTTCAATTTAATAAGCATCTATTTTTCAAATATATTTGAATATGCCGTGAAATGACTCTAAATATCCATTGATAGGAGAGGATTGCATTTATTCTGTTCTGAGTACTTGTGACGAGTAACACATGTGTTTTTGGTGAGTGGCGAATAACAGCAAAGTAAGTGAATATATTTGTCAAATTAATATTTTGTACAATTAGGAAGGATATACGAGGTTGGGATAAAGTATGGAACCAAGTAAATATCTTTTAAACGAAAATAACGATATTTATGAAAATTTGCAGGTAAGTGTAATGGACCAAAATGCATCTGATATACATTTTTTTGTTAATAATATATTTCCGGTTTAACCGGAAATGCCATCAACTTTATTTTTACAGATTTTGAAAGAGCTTGTTATTTTGAATTCATACATACTGAGTTTAGTGTAAAAAATTTTGTAAAAACTAGGAATATAGCACTTTCATCAACCTCCTTATAATACTTCTGTACATGTGTAAGTGTATGTAATGAAACTCCTAAACTCTAAACGGCTGGACAGATTTTGATGAAATTTTCAAAAAAATCGGTCGAACAAAAAAATTGCTTACCTCAAAGATTTTCTGGAGAGATATTCCTTCTATCAAAAAATAAACTATATTGCACGCAGATTTTGTCTACAATATATTGAATGTTTACTTTTTTATCTGACTAGTTATACGTTTGCTCCATGCTGATGCTATTGGACGAACCTTAATCTCATCGACCGTACTTGGGACCAGCTACAAAGTGCCTTGAAGTCCCATGAACCTCACAGACACTTTAAGTACTTCGACAGCTTTTACCCCAACTTTGGAGATCGATCAAGGCTAATTCAACGATCTTATCGAAAGTATACTCAAATTTTTAATATAATTAAAAAGGTACACAACCTCAAATTGTTGTTTTTTCCACTTTTTAATAAAATAATTATAACTATTATTGTTTATTTCAACAAGTATTGGAATGCAATTATCCACTAACAGGTGTTTATCGGATATTACAGAATTGTACTCAAAATTGACGAAATGTAAATTTAAGAGTAACTTTAGGTAGTTACTATTGAAAAATAAATAATTTTAAGTGCCACAATTTTTAAGTTTATAAAAGAAAACTTGTGGTGAACTTATTAAAATATGTACTACAAAATGTTATAGCTTCATTACCCATCCTAAACAAACTTTCACTATTGATGTGACATGTTATGAATAAACATCTATTGTTCTTCAATTGGCAGGTAGAAACACAAAAACCTGGTTACGTATTTTAAGAAATATCTGTCCAGTTTCGTCATTATGACCTATAGGTACTTAATTATATTAGTTTTAATTATGGTTTTTACTTTGAAATACCAATACCAGACTTGGAAAGGATGCTATTCAATGGTAAACAGACGGCTCAAAAGCAATAGAAGGAACTGGGATAGGAGTGTACGGGTCAGGAACCAAACACTCTGTCAACCAAATCGAACCAAACGTTTAGGGGAAGTTCAGTATGAACCCGATTGCAGCGCTAATTATTGGGAGTAATTTTGAATCTAACCCATCCAGTTACTCAAACACAAAATTTCATCAAAATGGATCCAACCGGCTAGGAGTTGTTCATTATGAACCCGATTACAGCGCCACCAACTGGGACTAATTGTGAATCTTAACCATCCAGTTACTTTGTCAAACGTACAGAATTTCATCAAAATCGGCCTATCCGTTTAAGAGTTGTTCATTATGAAATCGATTGCAACGCGAACTACCGGGACCAATAGTGAATCTAAGCCATTCTCGAATCCACTGGAACACACACAAGAAATTTCATCAAAATCGGTCCAGCCGCTTGGGAGGAGTGCAGGCACATACACACGAACATAAGAATTTTATAGAGTGATTCATAAAGTCCAATATCTTGTAAATATTTGAAGGTATTTACATAAAATTTTGACCTATTGTAGCCAGCCTGAATACACATAAAATTAGTCGCAGTGGTACAGCGTGTTCCAGAGCTTAGTGTCAGATCAAAGATACATTTTTTAAATAGAACATCCTGTATTTTACTTCAAATTTGAATTCTATTTGACTTTGCTATTGCAGTTATATACAAGTCGGCAGAAGCAAACATGAGCCCTGGGTGGGCGTGCTCATGTCGCTGTAGTTGTATTTTTGTAGTAACAATCGAGATTTTGAATCGATACCATAAGTATTAACTGTCAAGAGTGTCAAGAGATATGTAAACAAAGTCAAACTTGCTAAAAATGTAACTCTAAATATTAATTAAACAATTTATATTGGACCAAAAATAAAACTACCATCTGCCCTAAATGTCTAAATTTTCAAATTTCATGTAAAAATCGGATAATTATCCTCGCATTAACAACACTGATACAGACACTAAAATTGATTTATGTTGATAAAATCACTCGGTCATATTATTTCGATTATGTTAACAATTACTAATGTACAAACGTTAACATTAGCTCCGGATTGGCTTGTTGCAATGACCTTTCTTTTAGTTCGCATATTTTCCGGGGCTCATGTTTGCTTCTGTTAACTGTAGAGTTGTTATGTGCTATACAGTTTGTTTAATAAGTTCTGACCACTTGTTCCTGAAAATCGAGTTCAACCGTATACTTTAAACCGCACAATTTAAAATCAATCTTCCACAGCCACGTCTTGTGTATAATTCATTAGACCTGCTCCCTTATCTAGGAAACCGTATACAGGGCGAGCCCAAACTCGAATACATCGGTTTCTCAATTTTTCTAAATGGATCACCCTGTAAATAAAAATTTTATTGAGCAATCCCTATACCCAATTTGAATAGTATATGTGATATCTCAATTTTATAGTTGAAAATATTATTTCCAATGAAAAACCAATAAAAAGCAGCCTACATAAAATGTATTCACAATTCACTTTAATTTTAGAAAAATGTTTTAAAAGGTCGGTAACAAAAACACAACTCTATGAGGGTAAGATTTTGTATATAGTTTTTCTAAATAGTTGAATTAGAACCACATTATCATCAGCGTTTTGTAATTAGGTAATTAGTTAGTGGGTACTGAAATATCAACAAACATTTAAATTTTCTAATCATTAGTCAACAAATTTGGTACCGGAGCTCACCATAATACGCTCAATTGAATGATATGTTTTCTGACAGGACGAGCTGGACCAGTTCTCTGGGCACCAATCACCAGAGTTACTACTAACTACTAATTTAGTCAGGCGAACCTTGGTCAAGACAAACTCGAGCCAAGGTTCCGGCACTGAGGCCACTGGCGGGCCCATTGTGCCATTCCTGCTACTTAAGCATCCATGAAGCCCAGTCCCTCGATGAAGGACTCAATCCTCTTCAGTGGATGCCTGCTTATGTCCCCAGAGGACATTACAGGGACTCTGAAGACTTGACTGCGTAGCACATCCCAATGTGGACATACGAGGAGAACATGGTCCGACGTTTCGTCAGTCATGCCCCCTTGCATAGGGGGCTTTCCTCTAAACCTAGGCTACAGAGGTGTTTCCTCAGACAGCAGTGCCCTGTTAAGAGTCCTGCTATCTTTTTTAACCTGCTCCTTGGTAGTTCTAGAGCAGCTCTAGCATGTCCATCAGCCCATCTCCTCAATAGGAGCTTGGACTGCCTGAGACCCTGTGACTCCAGTGAGCAAGGTGCTGGTTTCTCAACCAGTTCCTCGTCTCCTTACGGATTGTTTGTTTCGTGGGGCCCAAGGTCGGGCCCGGGCCGTTAAAAAGAGTAGCCGCCCCTTCCACAGCCAGCGCGTCCGCCCCTTCATTGCCTTCAAAACCAGAGTGGGCCGGAATCCCTTCTAGCCACACTGTGTTCCGCTTTGCTAGGCCAGCAAGGCGTTCACGACATTCAGCAGCAAGCCCTGAGTTGATGGTATATCCACTCAGTGCCTTAATTGCCGCCTGACTGTCGGTGTATATGGTTATGCGTCCATCAGTATAACCTCTGTCTAGGTTTATCTGCGCACATTCCAAGATAGCTTATACCTTAGCCTGATATACAGACACACCCTTATCCAATGGAACACAGACTTGTGTCCTTGGGTTCCTGGAGTAAATTCCAGCCCCCAACCCATCGCTGGAGCATGAACCATCTGTCTACCAGACGATTCCATGAGGCTGTGAATTTTCCTCCGTTTACCAGAATTCTCTATTCCGGATCTTCACCAGAGTTAAGTAAAGTCCACTTTTTCTTTGAGGTTATGTTAAAGATCAGGTGTACAAAGTACCTGTCACAACACCACCCCCAAATGAAAGGTAAAATAATGCAGGTTTTCAAAAAAATTAATGAGCAAATGCTTGAAGATGTAAGTAGATCTTTTGAAGATAGTCTTCAAGCCTGCTTCGATGTAGAGGGTGATTGAGCATATTTTATTGATGATTTTTTTCATAAATTTTAGTATATTTGTTATAATTGATGTGAATAAATTTTGTATTGGTGGATTTTTTAATCATAAAATTGGAATTTTACAAAAACTATTTAGTTTGGGTATAGGGAATACTCTACTAAATTTTAAGTATAGTACAGTACCTTTCATATACCGATATAAGATAGGTGGCTCATTAAAAAAAATTAAGAAACCGATGGATTTGAGCTTGGGCTCGCCCTGTATACGGTTTCTCAGGTATGGAAGCAGGTCTAGTGAATTATGATACTGGATAACCATCTTAGACGTATGGCCGTGGAAGATTAATTTTAAATTGTGCAGTTGAAAGTATACAGGGCGTTGAACTTACTACGATGTTCAGGAACAAATGCTTTCTAAATACACCCTATTCAAATTTGCAGTGTTCCATTTTAAAAAATGTACCCTTGATCTTGTACGGCGTTCTGTAACACTAATTTTAAAATATGAGCCTTCAGGCTGACTACAATCAAAGTTATAATTCAATATCATTGAGGATTTACAAGATATTGGACGTTATCGTACTAATGGATCATCGTTTATATAATGATATGGTTTGCTTAACAAACAAAATAGTAATTATTTCTCAGCTACTTTTTTTGTACCTCCGTTAATTTTCAAAATACTCTGCAAAACCATGCAGCTTGGGACATCCTTTACTTTAGGGGCCATCCATAAAGTACGTCACACGAATTTTAGGACTTTTGAACCCCTCCCCCCGTCCTTGTCACAGGTTGTCACATTTTTATAACCCCCCCCTCCTGATGTGACGTCACACATTTTTTAAATTTATGTATGTATTTGAAAATAATCGAGAGAAAACAGCTCTAGAAGTTAAATGACGTTGCATGAGAGATTATCGCATAGCCCGAATGCTAAATTATTAATAAATATAGATCAATTTCGTATATTTTTAAAATTTTTAATTCACATCCAAACTTTGCGTTTTAGTATTTTAAATTTTAACATGTGACGTCACAAAAGTATTGACCCCCCCATGACCCTTGTCACACGATGTCACACTTCGGTGATACCCTCCCTCCCCATTAACGTGTGACGTACTTTATGGATGGCCCCTTATACGCATTTTATTTCTAACCAAAAAAATATGTGTTATTAATGAATGAGATAATAATTCAAAGGGTTCAAGCGTTAACATTTAAAAATAAATTCCATCAAAACTTATCAAAAAATCTAGTATTGTTTGATAAAAGTGCTCCCCAAAGATAAAATTGTTGTTGTATATATTTTTAAACAAAAACGATCCTGAGACTGATAAATACAACATTGTTGACGTGGACAGATTTTGGCCAATCTACGACATATTACATTTATAATTATTATTAATGTTTAGAAAGCATACCAAAATTTTATTTGACAAAAATTAGGAATTTCGAGAACTAGGGATAACCGAATATGAAAATTTAATGAGGATACATTTTTGTTGAAAAACGATGTGTTTCGTAATTGCTGGTATAATTAAGTCAAAATGTTGATTAAACCGTGAGTCCCAAAACTGCGCAGATATAAAACCACTTACTTGAAATAAGTCGACGACTGCGTCTACTTCGATTTTATATTCTATGTAGGTTGTTTACACCGGAAATATCACCAATATGCGTAGATTCTGGGGCCCCAACTATAATCTGCTAACTCCTCGAATTTTACAACGTGGACACACAATTTAGTTTTATGTCTTTGAGGCAAGGAAACGCACTTGTTGATTACAGCTCAGCCATGACACACTTCATCTTCTTCTTTTTCGAGGTGTGTAAAACCCATGCTTTGTAGCATACGGATCTAGTCCGAAATTGTCGGCAACTACATGATATGGTTGATAAAGGCTCTTATCGTGCAAAAATGTAAACTTAAAATATAAGGCCATTATTTACAAAACTCGCTAAACGACATTTTTGCAGAAAATCCCGTTGTTATGTCAGAAATATTCAGTTTCTAAAGGCGAATCGATTGGTTAACTCAGTTTTGCTCAAAACAAGCACTTTGATACCTAAATTTAATATCAAAACAGCTAGTTATTTGCAAAACTAGCCCTATGCTTCACGGAATTAGTTGCAAAACTCGTTGAATGCGTTAGAACCAATAGTATGCGTTAGTATGACCAGGTGACTTGATGCAGTCGTTGTTTTCACGCTATTTTGTTTAAAAAAATGTTTCTTTTTCTTTATACCATTGAATGAAGATAATTAAAATTTGTTTTTACGTTATTTTTCTGGAGAAAATCGGCCTATCTTCTACCTCGACTAAACTTGGATAACGATAAGCCGAGTCTATTTAAATTATTTTCTTACGTGTGTTTTTAGGCAAAGTGGATAGTGTCAAAACAGTCACTAGACCATAAAATTTACAATTGAATTGAAACTAAACCGTACTGAGAACCTGAGCTTTTTGTACTTTTTAATGTCGATAATGATTTTTAGTACCATATAAACCCTAATAGAATGTCAATGTCGTCTAACATTCTCGATAAAAGCCAATCAGCAATTAACTGAGCAAGCTAGTTTGGGGTAGTCGAGAAATTCGACACTTAGATAGCTTATTCACTTGTAAGTAATCTCTACGCAATATATAATATTATTTAAAAAAAAAGTTGTTTTAACTTATTTGGTACAATATTTCCAGGGTATTCATCTCTTGTTACAATATTTTTATGGCTTCTGTTTCAGCTAAATACTATACACATATTACTGTGATATTTTTGACAACTTAGATGTGTCTAATTCGAAATAGAGCTAAACAACTCGAAAGACTTTAGAAAACTCCAAATACAGCAGATGTATTTATGATGTATGTATGATGTATGTATGATGTATGTATGATGTATGTATGATGTATGTATGATGTATGTATGATGTATGTATGATGTATGTATGATGTATGTATGATGTATGTATGATGTATGTATGATGTATGTATGATGTATGTATGATGTATGTATGATGTATGTATGATGTATGTATGATGTATGTATGATGTATGTATGATGTATGTATGATGTATGTATGATGTATGTATGATGTATGTATGATGTATGTATGATGTATGTATGATGTATGTATGATGTATGTATGATGTATGTATGATGTATGTATGATGTATGTATGATGTATGTATGATGTATGTATGATGGGGTGACATTCACTGAGACCTGAAAGATCTATAGTGCCCCCTGACTCCTACTTAGTTCCTAAGGAACGACTCAGAGACTAGTAGCTCCTTTAGTCCTATTTCCTTGAGGAGTTTCAGGATATCTGCAGGCTTCAACTTAGGTGAAAGTCCCTCTCCTATCCAATAATCTCCTAGGTGCTGTGCCCTAGAATTCTGAATTACTGTGCAATTCGCAAGTATGTGGATGAGGTTTATTTTTCCATGCCACAGAATCTACATTCTTCTTCCCCATCAGAATCTTTGATTGTCTAAGCCCCCAAAAGGGTCTCTTTGCTAGTCCATCTGCTATTTCATTTCCTTCTATTCCAGTGTATCCTGGAATCCACAGTAAGTTTACTATATTGTTCTCGCCTAGTTCATTGAGTATGCCTAGGCATTCCCACACCATTTTGGGACTGATTACACAAAAGCTCAGTGCTTTAATGGCTGCTTGACTATCCGACATTATGATAATCTATTGCCTTCTATTCCGCTCGTAAGATACTTGGGGTTTTTCCCAAGCTTTCAGATTTTTTGGTTCCTGGCCTGTACACTACTATCCCAGTTCCTGTTCCTTCTGTTCCTGCTTTTGAGCCGTCTGTGTACCATCGAATGGCATTCTTTCCAAATCTTGTAATGGTTTTGGGATTCCATTACTTCTTGTTGCTTAATTCCGTAACGAATTTCTTTGTTATACCTTTTCATCATACCATCCTGTGGCATGTCCCAGGTTTTCTGATACCTAAGAAGTAAAGAGGCGGTTTTTTAAATGATTCCCTCTCTACTTAGTCTGTATCTTGTTCATTCTGCAACACTTTCCACCACCATATGTAGTGGTGTCAGGTTGAAAATCCCTTCTATGGCTGCCGTTGAGCATGTTCTCATTGCTCCTGTAATGCATATACAGGCTAGTCTTTGAATTTTTGGAGAGGTTTTTTCTCGTCGTCCATAGACTAGCTCGGCTACTCCACGCAATGTGATGATTGGTTTCACCATGGCAGTGTACATCCAGCTCAGGATTTTTGGGTTACAGACCCAGATTTTTGGGTTACAGACCCAGATTTTTGCACAGCATTAGAGCAATTTTTTATTTGGGGATACGTAAAACAGTGGTAGTTTTAAAAAAATAACATTAGTGAAAAAAGGTGAAGGAATGAGTCGAACCATTAAGAAACTTTTGTCAAAGTCAGGAGTACCTTCTAAGGCAAAATGTTTATGTAGGTTTTGTCAAGCAGATGAGGAAGCCGTATCCTGCTGCGGCAAAGGTCCGAAAAGTTGTGTGTCGCTAGAAGAAGAAACACCTTCTGAATATACGAAAAACTTGGGGAAAGGGGATGGACTTAGTAGAAAAAGTATATTTTTAGTGAAGAGATTCCTAATTTTCATCTATCAATATCTCAAAATCATTATTATTAACTAAGACTTTGGATCTTCAAACAGTCATGAAAAATATTCAACAACTTTTAAGCAAATATAACGAAGATTTCAAAGTTGAAGTGAATTAAACCAAATTTAACGTAAATTTCCACATTACTGTCATTGAAAGGACTTGTTATCACATCATTGTGCGTATTAATACAATAACCGAGATTATAATAAATATTAATCCCTTTATTAACTCAAGATTAAGATAAAAATCATAACAGCTTGTATTTAGATAAGAAAATTCTAGTGTCACGACTATCTCAACAAGCACTTAGATTAATAATAATCGATTATTATTCTTTTTATTAGGTACTTAGTGAGGCAATTTGATTGTTCGTTATCAACTAAAGTAATATTACAAAGTAGGGGCGTGTGCAAAAATGATGGTTATTAGTTGGAAACGTTTAATTAGTTAAAAACTTTTAATCGTTCAATTTAGTTAAAAATATTGTAGTTAAATAAAAAATAATAATATTTACAGGCAGTTTGTAATTCTTTATCTAAATTGTCGTTCTACGTAAACGGTCGTTTGAAACTGATAAAGTTACTGATTAACATATTTATCATACCAAAATATAGTGTTATACAGTGAAAATTTCCGCAAAAATTTAGCAATCTTGTCCACTTTTTGCTTCCCCCCATGAGGTGTCTCTAATATATTTTTTGCCTATCTGGCCAGAAAACCAATCATATGAATGCCAAAAATAGGTTTATTCGGTAGGCAAAAAACAGTTGTGTATCATACTTGCAGGTAGGAAACGCTTTAGCAGTCCTCAACTATCGACTGCCCTCGCTTCGCTACGCTCGATTGTAATATTCTTGGCGGCTAAATCTCATTTTCTACCATAAAACCAATCATATGAACACCAAAAATAGGGCAGAAAGTAATGTTTAGCAGCCCAAGGTCGGAAAATTCATAGCACCACGATTTTACAAGTTTTTCACCATCTGTCACCTGATTAATTTGACGTTTCACGTAAATTTTTTAATTAAACGTCAGTGTATGTCAAAGTTTTTTGTTATATTTTTCTATTTTTTGGTTTATGCGGTAGGCGAAAAACAGTTGTGTGTCACACATGCAGGAAACGCTTTAGCTGCCCTTAACTATCAACTGCCCTCGCTTCGCTACGCTCGCTCGTGTATCTACCAGGTGTCCCAAATTATCGTATACATACAATATCTCGCTTATTTGACAAGATAATTTAAAAATTAAAAAACTGTTTTGAATGGCATTAAAGTACCTTCTGAATGACTTATGAAAATTTTATTGCATTTGACAGGCTTGTGCACCCACCTATCACTTTATATTTTAAAATGGTACCCACTGTATATTGTCATTGAAAATTGCGTGTTATTCTATTAGGAATACAACGATACAACATACTTGTAATTATTTTTTATTATTAACAACAAAAAATTAACATTTTAGACTTTTTTATAAGTATTACCTACCTAATTATCCTTATAAAAAGTATGTTGCCTCCGCCGATGGTTATAAAAATGTCGAAAAGGAGTACATTAATTTTTTGTTGTCAAAAACCGATGCCTCTGTCAAAAAAAAGAACTTCAAATACTTATCGTTAAACAGTGCCTAGTGTAGTTAATCGATGACTTAATTGTTTGTTGTGTCCACTATTCACAAGTTCCAATTAAAAAATAATTACTCTTGTTATCAGTAAGATGCCATTCACGTTTAGTTCAGACGAATACGTTGACCTGTTACTAGTTTATGGTGAATTTAGGAAAAATGCTCGACGAGAGATATCGTGAACGTCGTCAAGTAGCACACATGGTGTTTCCTAGATTGGAACGAAAATTGAGCAACGGTTCATTCCCAAACAAAAACCATGCACCACACTGAAATCATGTGAGCAATGATGATAATGTTATTAATGTACTTGCGTACGTTGGTGTTAATCCCCATACTTCTGTTAGAAAAATAGCTGAAGAAATCGGAATAAGCAAAAGTACTGTACAGAGAATTTTGAGGAAACACAACATATTTATCCCAAGCACCCAATACTACAATCAATTAAGTCACAGCTTCATAAAATCCAGAACGACAAAAAATCAGTCGACTTCATATGGATTCCTGCTCACATCGGTATCAGAGGCAACGAAGAAGCGGATTTATGTGCGCGTAATGCGATAGATAATGTTAATGCCGAACTTATACAGGAGTGCGCGATGAGTGACTTGAGAATGCTTATTCGGGAAAAAGTTCGCAACAACTGGCAACAAATTTGGCAGCGATCGCAAGACAAACTTCGCGAAATTAAGTCAACCGTGACATTGTGGAAGCATCCAACCACTACGCGCAAAGCACAAGTGATTCTTACTTACTTACTTAGGATAGGGCATTGCAAATTTACTCATTCTTATCTTTTCAATAAAGACAGTGTTCCCCTTTGTAGTGTATGAACATTTAACAGTGAAACATGTCCTGATTAACTGCACCAAGTATGACACAAACCGGCTAAAACATAGGCTACCTACAGATTTAAACTTACTCTTAGGTGAAAACTGCCCAGTTGAAAAGCTGATGGGGTTCTTAAAAGACATTAATCTACTGAACAAAATTTAATATTGTACATTGTTATACACCGCTAATCACCTTGAGTGGAAGTGGATCAGTTTGAATAAAAAAATAATAAAAAATATCACCCTTTTAAATTACATTCAGTTCAAGGACTGAAGCCTACTGATTTCGACCGAAGATTAGAATTTATTTCTCTAATTGATGTTATGATTACTGATGTTCCCTTGCTTTTAAATAAAATATTTTGGAGTGATAAAAGCCGCTTCCACAACAATGGTGTAGTGAATACACACATAATGCCCATTATTGGTCGAACGAAAATCCACACTGGGTTTCTTCAACTCGTTTTCAGACAATTTGGGGTATAAATGTATGGTGCGGTTTATTCAATGGTCACTTGATTGGGCCATACTTTTATGAGGGCACATTGAATGGAGAAAGATATTTACATTTTCTTGAACACGAGTTACCTGAACTTATGGAAGACATTCCTTTGGCACAACGCATTTTAGTTAAATTTCAGAAATGATAATTTTTGTTGTTAATAATAAAAAATAATTACAAGTATGTTGTATCGTTTAATCCTATTAGAATAACACGCAATTTTCAATGACAATATACAGTGGGTACCATTTTAAAATAAAAAGTGATAGGTGGGTGCACAAGCCTGTCAAATGCAATAAAGTTTTTTCATAAGTGATTATGAAGGTACTTTAATGCCATTCAAAACATTTTTTTTATTTTTAAATTATCTTTCAAATAAGCGAGATAATGTATGTATACGATACTTTGGGACACCCATACTATTCCAATACATTCATCCCATGATGTTTTAGGTCATCCTTTTTTTCTGTTTTCACTTATTTTTGCCTACAAAACTTTCTTAACCAGTCCTGAATCTTTCATTATTTGTAAATGAC
Organism: Lochmaea capreae; assembly: GCA_949126875.1. Classification (NCBI taxonomy): domain Eukaryota; kingdom Metazoa; phylum Arthropoda; class Insecta; order Coleoptera; family Chrysomelidae; genus Lochmaea; species Lochmaea capreae. The sequence goes on from OX421409.1 coordinate 4,976,342, forward strand.
CCCACCAACTCAATTGTTTTTGTTCAATGTACTCCATGAATGACAATATTCCAAGATCTTGTCTCATTTCAACTGATACATCTTCGCGACACCTTTTATCCGCCTAAGATATTTCATCTCTGCAGCATACAATGATTTTTCGTTTATTTGTAAGTGTCCTACGTTAATATTGGTAAATAAATTGTTAACATTTAGTTTTGTCTTCCTTGATACTTCTTTTTTATTAATTAAACCACGATTCATACTGTAGCATGTTTTCAAAGCATTATCTATTCTTCTGTTGATTTCTGCATCTTCATTGCCTGTGTTTTCAATTTCTGTTACAAGGTGTTTGAATGTATTTAATGTTTTAATTTTCTGATCTTCAATTTCTATGTTAACTATTTGTTGTTTTACTGCCGTAACGGTAAACTTCATTCATTCATTCTCATTCTTTTAGAGAGTTGCTCCAGACGTCAAAATTTTTCTGTTGATCTTGGGAGTGCTCTGCCATAAGGACTATATCATCTGCATATCATAAGATATTCTAGGCGCTTGCAAGTTTTTATACCCCACCCATATTTTTTTATTTCGTTGTGCATATATTAATTATATCGTCTATGAATATATTAAAGAGCAAAAAACTTAATCCACCTACTTGACCGGTCAAAACTTACTGCCCTACGAAACCACCTGGACACATTAATCCCAAGTACTTACTGCCCCACCTCAAAGAAAGTTGGGGAGTTTTAATGGCCGGAAATTTAAAAACATATATATTTAAATATTTCTTATTGTTCGGTATATAGGAAAACCAAATTTGATTATAGTTGAAATAGTAAGGATAAATTTAAAAGAAGATGAATATCTTCAGTTATTGCAATTATTACGGTATAGTTTTGTCTGTTATTATTTGTTTCGTGTTGTTAGTGTTCAACTTTTAAATGGCGAATTCAACGACGATGTTCAGTCAAAGGGGAGAACTTTTATTAAAAATTAATGTATATAAATTCAAAGGCACATGTCGCCAAAGATGGAAAAGTTAGATAGCGATGCATCAAAAAAGGGAGTCAACAAAAAGTGTACACAAAGGAAGGTGATGAAAATTAAATAATTCTTAAAAAACCACTAGTGGAGCATAATCATGATACAGATATCCACGTTGACCGGTAAATTTTTAGTAATACTAAAAAGAGGAAAGCTGCAGCTTCATTATTTAATAATTCCAAATTTTCACTTTCATTTTAGCAATTTTTGAGATAACAAGTAGCCTTTAAAACCCGATAAAATCTTGGTATCGTGGGACAGTTCGTAGTCGCCCTCCTTGTCTTATTCCCTCTGTAGTTATAAAAGCCTCCGATCTTAACTTTTCACTAATGATATAGTTGACATTATGCTTATACAAGCTCTTAATTGCAATTCTCAATTAAAAATCTATTGCCCTTTTCTTCAAGGTATCCCCTATTTTCGTATTTGGAACTTTGCTTTTTCGATGTCGATAAATTCAAATGGAACTTTTGAGTCCTGACAAATAGTTTTATCTATTAGTTGTTAAATGGTAAATACATTATCTTGCAAACTTCTGCCCTTGCGAAATAACATTTGAGCTTCGTTTAGTGTGTTATCTACTTTAGGTGTTAGTATCCCAGATAACACATGAACATACAATGGATGTCCAGTCACCCATTGACCATTCCACGTTAACCGCTTGTGATGGCATCTAAAAATGACATAAGAACAGAAGAGGGGCATCGAAAAGGGGTATAGGGGCCTTATAATTACACTAAAATCTTTAGTATGTCCTAAGATCAGATCTCGACGTATTGGGACTGCCTACAAAAACCTTGGCAAACTATAATAGAGTAACACTTAAGTGGGTCCCAGTGAACAAGGGTATTGTAGGCAATGAAACTGCATTCACTGGTCCTGAACCAGTTTTTGGAATATCAAAAATTGCTGTACTTGGTTATACATCTTGGTGGATTCAAACTAAACATCAAAGGTACTGGAGCCACGTGTCAAAGCAGGAACACAGTAAACTCCTGACTAACAAAATATTAAACCTAAGCAGGGGCCAGATAAAGAAAGTGACGGAAATATTCACCGGTTACTGTACCCTAAGGAAGCACATGCATACAATTGGCATATATACCTATCTGTCGGTTGTGCGGAAGAGGAAAAACCAGCCTCACACATCATTATCTTCGAATGTGAAGCACTGTATCATAGGAGATATAAACTCGTAGGTCTGGAGCACACGAGGGAGGATTTCTCTCCTAGTGAACAGCCTGATAAAGGCTACTGGTCTCTTCACATAAGCGGTACAACCAAGAGAACAAAAAGCCTAGAGGTTGAGGTGCCGAGGTCTCGAAGCCTCTGACTGGTGGTGCCCAAATAATCAATCAACGGTAATAAAAATTGTATGTAAGTTACCAGAATATCAATTTCGTTTTCCGTTGGGTATATTTTTTTTTCAAGTATCACCGTATATACTGAATAGTTTCCTATCCAAATTGAACACATATTTGCAAAATCGTGAACTCCTGTACCAAAAACTAACGAGGATAGACCCTCAGATGGCTTTAACGATATCCTTTACTTGAACTATACCAAGTCTAGTGATCTAAATAAGATGCGACAAGCGTATTATACCTTTTGCCGCTTAACGTGTCAGAAAAAATTGAAAACATACTGCCAAATTGCGTAATTAATGTGTATACATGTTGGTGATATTTATTATTCGTTCCAATGTTCGTTGCGAATAATTTTAATGAATAACTAAAAAAACAGAGAGATGTATAAACTGAGCGTCAATAAAATATTATCTCTTCAGACGCACTCAAGATATAAATATATTGTAAAACGAGTTAACTTGAATTCATTTCAATGTATTAAAAAAAGTAAAATTTCCCATCAGATCAATAACGTACACCTACCAGGGTCGGACTGGACATAAGACCCACCGGGAGATTTCCCGGTGGGCTGATCCGCTGAAGGCCTAAAATGGGCCGGTCCGCCGGCCTTTATATTAAAAATGAATAACTTGAATTACAATATTACTATAACTAGAATCATCTATACTGATAAGTTCAGAAAAGCATATATTTTAGCATCATCTGCAACAGTTATCTGTTATATGCTCAGGGAGATCAGCTGTATATAACAGAAATAGCAATGGTCCCAGAACAGATCCTTGCGGAACTCCACTTAAAGCAGTTTTCAGCGGAGAAAATGTTGTATTCACTATTCAAATTTCCTCTGATACTATAATGTTCAATCTTATGTAGTAATCTACGCGTTGGAACCCGGTCAAAAGCCTTGGCAAAATCAAGATAAATAACGTCTGTGGGTAAACCGTTATCAAAGGCTATAGTCCAATCATTTACACACAACAAAATATTTGTTAAAGTTGAACGTCCTTGTATGAAACCATGCTGCTGAGATGGGAGAATATGTTGTTAGAGAAGAAAAGAAAACATTTTGTCACATATAACTGATTCCATAACCTTGCAAACAATAGGGAGAAGCCTGATATGCCTATAATTGTTTGGGTCAAGTTTTAGCCTTTTTTGAATATGGGAGTAACTTAGGCAGTTTTCCATATCTGAGGTAGTGTGTGAGTCTTGAAAGAAGCATTCATTATACGTGATATAGGATGACATAAAGCCTTGGCACATGATTTCAAAATATGAGATGATATATTGTCCAAACCAGGTGATGAGTTGGATTTTAGTGCCTTAAGTTTATCTTCCACCTGCTGAGAATCAAAGGAGATGATGGAAAGTGAAGCGTTTATTCTGTTTACAGAAATGTATGGTAATGGTGTAGTTGGATCTTCTTGTGTGAATACTTTAGAGAAAGTAGTGCTGATTCTGCATTGTTCGCACAATTATCACCAGTTTCGTTTTGTAGAAGGTGTACGGAACATACTTTTGAAGTTAAATTTGATCGGATGTACTTATAAAACTACTTTTTACTATCTGCAACTAGAAAGAATGGTTTCTTGATAGTTTCGTTTTGCATTATTAATTTCGGTACTAAGATGATTGGAAAACTAATACTATTATTGACAAAGTAGCAAACTAACCAAAGTTAATGCATCCACTTCTTTAGTACTAGTTTTAATGAGAAAGAAATATTTTAAGGCTTTAGCTTATGTATTAATCCAAACAAACCTTAACTTTTGATTTGAAAGACTTGCAGCATTAGTTAATTGTTGTATAACTTTCCCAAAATAGGTAACAAAAACTAAACTAACTAAACGACTTTTTAATTTTTATATCTTCTTTACTTTTTAAGGTGACAAATTTTTTAAAAGTGTTTGTAATAATATGGATTTTTTATTGAATTTACTGTTTCAACCCTTACTTCGTGGAATCTATTCATGTTTGTTTTAAATGAAACTGAAAGTTTCTAATTAACTCCACTTCAAATATAACTTCTGTCATTCTGACGATGATATTTTTAATATCGAAATAATTATCAATAATTCAATTTAGTTTTCATATATTTTTTAATATCAAAGTGGAGTTAATTAGAAACTTTTGGTTTCATTAAAAACAAACGTGGATTTTTTTAATTACTGGTCCATTAATTTAGCCTTAAATACACCAATTTTCTTTCCTTTTTATTAATTTACCCCCCAAACTATGTGAGCCAGTCTGTTAGATAAACTCCCAGCCCTATTTTTCTTCCCAGTCCTACCCTGACACCCACCTACGTATAAACTAAATTCCAGAACAAACCGGATAAATAATCGTGTCTTGATTTGCTTATGAAGGTATTGATTTATTTTCCTGGAATTGTTTCTGTCGTTCACCTGAACCACATTGCGTCAAACAAAAATAAATCGTTGACGTAACAAGTAACATCATAAGCACAGGGTTTCCCTAACTCTTATATGTTACACGGGATTTTTATGGTGAAGGAAAATTTATTTTAAAATACATAAATGTTTATCAGCCATATTTTGTTTTTGAAATTGCAATTCAACTTTAAGAACATTGCTTTTTAGTAGTAAATACAGGGTAACCCATTAGTGTCTGGAAAAATACAAATAAATGTCATCGTCAAAAGTTGGTGTATTATTAATCATTTAACCGGTACAAGAAAACAATTTTCGCTCTAGGCAAGCAATAAGCTACATTTTCAATTCTTAGGATGATATTTTCGCTGGTTGTAGGTCTAGATTTAAAAACAAGATCTTTAACTTATTTACAAAAGTGAAAATCTAAAACGACCAAGTAAGGTGACCTGGCTGGTCCCCCTTTCCTATCCTTTGATCTATATATTTCGCATTTATACATGTCGCATGTAGATCAAAGCAAAATTAAATGGGCAATAGACTCAACAGACTGTGTACGATCCTTAGAGCAAGCATGGGACTAGGGTAGGTACATACCAAAGGTCTGGAGAAAAGTAAGGATGGTCTTTATTCCTAAACCTGGGAAAGCACGTGACAATAAAGCAAAGTCCCTAAGACCCATAAGTCTGATGTCATTTATACGGAAAATATTGGAAAAACTGGTAGACATGCATGTTAGAGGAGGATCGTTGGTAGAAAAACCGATAGACCTGGATCAATATGCATACAGACCGGGATTATCCACAGAGACAGCACTCCATCACCTACTACAAGGGATAGAGTATGCTCTCGAAAATAAGGAAGTATTATTAGCAGCCTTCCTTGATATAGAGGGTGCCTTCGACAACACCTCTCACGAAGTAATTACGAGGGCAATTCGTAAAAACAAATTGACGAAACAAGCTGCAGATGGATAGACTGCATGCTGAAAGACCGAGTGATTTTTTCAACCTTGAGGGGTGAAACATTATCAGCCCGGGCTTCAAGGGGCTGTCCTCAAGGAGGAGTCCTGTCTCCTCTAATATGGAACCTTGTAATGGACGGACTGATAAGGAGACTCAAAAAGGAACACCATACTGTCGTAGGATATGCAGATGATCTGGTCATCATATCACAAGGCAAATTCAATACTACAGTCAGAGAGCGCATGCAACAAGCTCTGAACGTAGTGGCAGAATGGACAAAAGAGGTGGGTTTAAATATACGTCCCATCAAATCAAACATAGTGCTTTATACCAAAAGAAGGGACCTGGTGGGATTGGGATCACTATCCCTTCGAAGTACGGAGACTCCAATTGTGATGGATGTTAAATATCTCGGGGTAATTATTGACTCGAGATTAACATGGTCCAAACAACTGGAAAAAGTAGCAACAGGATCGGAGACCACATTAATGATGGCAAGACGAACTTGTGGGAAAACATGGGGGTTAAGTCCGCGCATGATACACTGGATATACAGTGTAGTGGTTAAACCCATAATAACATATGCGTCTTTGGTCTGGTGGACAAAGACGATACAAAAGAATGCAATGACGAGACTAGGTAAGGTGCAAAGACTTGCTTGTCTCAGTATTGCAGGGTGCATGAGAAGCACGTCAACGGCAGCACTAGAGGCCTTATTTGGTCTTCCTCCATTGCACATCGTGATAATGGGAGAAGCAAGAATGGGGTTATTTAGGCTGCAAAATAGTCTAAGCAACAAAACAATTAGATCAGGACACACATCCATTGAGGATATCGTAAGTGAAGCCATTTTAGATATGAAAACAGACTAAATGGCCACTAAACTTCTCCCCAGCCCTAAATATGAGGTAGAGATCCCCACAGAAAGGACTGGCAAGACTCAAGCAGACTGAAGTTTCCCCGAGGAGAGACCTGGTATACAGACGGGTCAAAGACTGGGGAAGGGACAGGAGCAGGGGTGTATAGTGAGATGAGGAACAAAAGATGTTCTTTCTCACTAGGAGTACATGCCTCTGTATTTCAGGCGGAGATTTATGTCATCCTAGAATGTGTCAGAATTAACAAATATAGGACTGACACTCATAGGATAAACATATTAACTGACAGCCCGACAGCCCTTGTAGTTCTAAATAGCCGCAAGGTAAGATCCAGACTGGTAGATGAATGCCAGAAAGAATTAAATGAACTGGCAGACAACAGCAGAGTAAGACTAAGTGGATGTCAGGACATAACGATATTTCTGGAAATGAACAAGCTGATGAACTCGCGAGAAGAGGTTCAGCAACGACATATGTCGGACCAGAACCAGTTCCTGGGACCATAAAGAAGGTGGTCCGAGAACAAATACTAAAATGGGTACAAAGCCAACATATACAGTGAAGGAACACTCCAAAGCAGGTACATAGTTAGACCTTCATAGGTGATATATGTGTAAAACGGGCTGAAGAACTACTGAATGTTAGTAGGAATAAGCTAAGAATTATGACAGGTTATCTAACGGGTCATGCCCCGGTAAAGGATCACCTGCATAAAATGGGGCTATATACCGGGGATCTCAGCTGCAGACTTTGTGGCATGGAGACCGTGAGACTCTGAGGCATTGGACTCAAGGAGACAGACAATCTTCGGAGAGGCCAACGTGCCACCTGAAGCATATGGAAGCAGCTGACCTATATCATCTACTCGAGGGTGTGGGAATGGCTGGGTGGGTGGAATAAAGGTGGGAGTTGAGTACAATAAGCCAGTGCTCCCGATACTAAAGCGGCTAAAAAAAACCACATTAAAGTAGTAAAGCTAAGTCCGAATAATAATGAGAAAAATTAAAATCACCTGGATACTAACACCACTATTTTCAGTGTAGGAAAGTATACTAAGTTATCAAAATACATTTTTGTTTAAATCTAGTAAAGCAAAACGTGGTAAAAAAACTAAATGCTGGCGTTACGAATTATATCATCACCTTTCGTTGGCTTAAGAAAATGTCGCGTAACGATATGTCATGGATTCATAATTTATCGTCGGCTAAAAGTATCTGTATAATTTCGAATTTTACTATTAGTAGGCGTCACGGACATATCGGCTTACATTACAGAACATTTCATTTAATTACAAAGTGATTGATCTCCATCAGTTTTCATTACAAACATTTCATAGCTTTGTGCATTTCAAGTGCGTGTGTGTGTGATAAAATGGTTGAAAAACCAGGAATTGGGATATCGTCCAAAAGTAAAAGGAAGAATAGCAAGAAAAATAAATTCTCTAAGAAATTCGAACCAAACAAAGATATAAAAAATAAGGTAACTACCGTTTTATATAATTCAAAATTTTAGTGAATTGTGGCTAAATAGTTTTCACAACAAACAGATTTGTTTAAATTTATTTACCACAAGGGATATGTTAAAAAGATTTTGTATTTCGTAATTGAAACACGAAACCCATATAAGATCATAAATTGCTCCGAACTATTGGACCGTATGAATTGAATTTTAGTGAAAATATAAATCTCTATAACTTGAACACGGACCTGTAACAAAAATAAACGAGTTTTGGATATGGGGGATTCTTTTTGGGGTAGATTGAAAATTAGAGAAAAGCTTCATATATTATCAAATTAAAGGGCTTGCTGGGACGGTCTCAAATATATACACTCACCGGCACAAAAACCGGAGCAGTTGAATAATTTTAAACAAACTTCAAATTTTAACGCTTTGTTTTTTATTATTATAATATCATGTTTTATGTATTTTCTTACAACAAATAAACCTTTAATTGAAGAAAAAAGTGTTTCGTAACAATTTTGAAAACTGGGACGAAAACGCACAAATTGGTATTGTGGAAAAATTACCTTAAATTAATCAAAACGGAAACGACTTGCTAACAATGACTGGGGAGCCGTATTCTTAATAACGGGTGTTACCCCTACGTGCTCGAATTACTGCCTGTATCCTCCTTGACATTTCTAAAATCATGTGGCGAATGTCCACCTGTGGAATAAGTTTCCATATGGAAACTCCATAAAAGGAATATTTATCTCGTTTAAGTACTGTTGAGTGATTCTCGCAGTGTGAGGTCGGGCATTCTCATGCATTAGAAGAAAGTAATTTCCAATAAAGCCAACATAAGAGACAACAAAATCTTGGAGAACGTTCCTGTACCTGGCAGCAGTTAAGGATCCTCCCGGAAGAATGTACAATTCTGTGTGTGCCTTCAGATGGTATCCTGTCCTCGAACTGAAGGTACATTCTGCAAAACGCTCTTGTGGCCTTCTTCATACTCTATCACGACCATATGGAGACCGCAGGCTAAATCTGGACTCGTCGGTGAACAAAACGCTCCCCTATTCATTTTCACCCCAATGCTGATGATTTCTGACAAATTCCAGTTGCGCAACACGTAAGACGTTCTGGGCCTGTTACAGGTCTACGACTGGTAAGTGGTAAGATTGGCTTCTCCGAGTCGTCGTCTAACTGTCCGTTCGCTTACGTTGGTTTGCCAGACGTGCTGATGTCGATTCCTGATTTCAACAGCTCTAGCATGACGATTTCGCAGACTTTGTAATATGATAAAACGATCATTACGAGCGCTACTTCTGCGGGGACTAGTTCCAAGTCGTCTGGTTTAACCTTCAGTTTCCAAAAACGTGTAAAAATACGGTGCACAGATTGGAGACTACTCTCGGGCAACATATCGCTAACTTCTTGTGTCTTGAAGCAACGCAAGAGTAGCAGCCGCTGTGTCCGGGATTAACCTTCAAAATTTTTTTTATTAATCAACGCAGAACAACTTTCAAACGTGCTTCGATCTGTCAGATATTTCGCAACAATGACAACAACAGCATTGTTGACATGTGTTCATTTAGGATTTTTACTCAAAAATACTTTTTAAATTAAAGATTCAATTGTTGTTATAAAATATGTAAAACATGTTGTTTTGTTTGTGTCTAAGATATTATAATGATAAAACATCACAAAGCATTAAAATTTGAAGTTTGTTTAAAAATATTCAACTGCTCTGGTTTTCGTGCCAGTGAGTGTATTTTTTATAGGTTTGAAATGAATAGGTTTTTTTTATTTGAGAAATTAGATGAACATTGCCCATTTCCCCCCTTATATCCGAAACTACTAAACCTGAAATATGTAAAAAATAATGTGGGTACCGTTTTATATAATTCTAAATATTTGTGAATTGTGGTTAAATAATTTTAACCAAAAATGGTTGATTTATATTTATTTCCCACGAGGCATAAAGGGTTTTTGGGCTGCGTAATGGAAAAACGAAACTCCTATAAGATTACAAATTGCTCTGGACTATTGGACTGATTGAATTGAATTTTGGTGAAAATATGACTCTCTATAACTTGAACACGGACTTGTAACAAAAATAACCAAGACTCGGATAGTCTTGGTCTTACTCAAATCGTGTTGGTCTTGGTCTTGCTTATTTAGAACAAAGTATTGGTGTCATTCATTTTACCTGTTACTTATTTTGTGTTACTTTCAAAGATCATCATGGTTATAAATTATTTATAATTTACAATCAATTATCAACTAGGAAAATTATTGTAACGGGCGACTACTGTATCCTAGTGATGAGCAAAGCAAGACCAAGACTAAGACTCGGATAGTCTTGGTCTTGTTTTTGTTCATTCAGTCTTGGTCTTGTTCTTGCTAGTCTAAGGATGGTTTTGGTTTTGCTTTTTCGCAGGACCAAGACCAAGACCAATTTTCCTCATCACTGGTACATTAGAAAATAGAAAAAAGCCTTGCAAACCGCACCGTCGGCGTCGGACATATCAAATTAAGGGGTTTGTTGCGAGGATGTCAAATATATAGTTTTAAATTGAATAGTTATTTGAGAATTTAGTTGAACATTGCCCATTTCCCACCCTCAACTCCAAAACTACTAAACCTTAACTTTTGAAGTTCTTTTGTTATAAGTAAATTACAGGAACATCTATAAGAAGTCCATAACCTCAAAATAACATGTTACAGAATTGTCTCTTCGCGAGTGCAATTCACACTTTGATTCTATACTATATACTTTATACTATCCTATGTATGTTGCTTGTGGTATATTCATTATTCTTTTTTTTTTATTTTCTTATCACCAATACTGATAGGTTTTAAAAAAACAGCAATCTTTATGGTACTTCGACGCTTTAGTGGCGCAACCTGTATATGAAATATAAAAAAAATGATCAACAGAATAAAAAAAATACAAAAACAACACGGTACTGCTACTGGAGGCATCAGCTGATGAGATGTTAGCTTCAAACAAAATAATATTGTGGATTATCTATCCAACGCTTATAGAGTGAAACAGCAAAATAAAATGACTTTTGAATTTCAACTATAATTCAAAAATATTTCTTTCATTCACTTGAAAATAAAACTACCAAAATTTAATCGAGCTACTTTAATGGCATCGAATGCAAGTGACAAAACTATAAATTTTGTTGTTAAACTTTTTCTATGGAAACTCATTCTACTGACAAGAGTAGGGCAAATAACCATACAACGAAAAAACTATTTTAATCCACTTCCTCAATGATCGGTCCATCTTGATCTCCACTTGAACTGTTACATTGTCCTTGACCACCACGGTGTAACTTCGTCATAATCGGTCCACACATCCTAGTCAGCTCTTTTAATTTATAATCGTACTCATCTTTTTCTGCTGTTTGATTGTTATCCAACCAACTAGACAAAATCAAGATTTATTAATCATTTCAGTTTTTGAACTAGTAAAATAATAGGAAGTAAACTTGGCATCAGTGACTGAATATACTCCACTCCAATTCTTTTTGCATCATCGTAGGCAGTGCTAGAGTGCTAAATTTGACCTTGTATGTACTTGTCATAAGAAATTTAAAGTTAAGTTTTTTGAAATATTGAGGGTGTGTTGTAACTCGGTAGGTTAAACCATTCTTTGGCTTTATGATGTCATATAAATTAGAAATAAGAATAAGTTTCTACAAGTTGGTTGGGTGGATACCCAAAGCTGCAATCTGTCGAATATTCCAGAATGATAGCATTTCAACTGCGAGCAGGGAATACCATGTCTGCATCTTCCAAAAAGTGGAAGACCACATGCATTTACTGCACAGAGGTCAGAAAGATTGGTGAGAAGAGCAAAAAAACAGGTTGGAATGTCAACGAGGAGACCAATACACATCTACTAAGAGTGCGATATGGTTGGAATTGAGGAGGAATGGTCTAAAATATCGAAAGAAACGTATGTGCCTCAAAAACTCTCAAGTGCAACTCCTCCGTATACCAAGATGCTGTCGTCAAATGAGGCGGGTACACTTTTCCAATGAAAAAATCATTATTGCCCTGACAATGTTAAAAACAAACATAAAGCGAAATTTGCAGATAAAATCCTTCTCTGTCAATAATTATTTATATTCCATTCTGGTTTGCAATTAGACCGGTTTCGGCGTATTTGCACCTCTTCAGTATCAGGTATATGCAAACCAGAATGGTTGGTTTTAAAATATCTTGTGGATATACACCAACCCCGTTTGACTTTGAAGTGTAATTCAATATCCGTCGGTGCATATAGCACGGGAAGTAGTTGTTGCTTCTTAGTTGAAAGGTCACTGTTTTTGAAAAATATTTTTCAAAACTGTATGTGGAATATAAATAATTATTCTTCGACATCAATATTACAGGAAACTGTAATAAGCTCTATCATTTATTATATTTGGTATGATGATCTAAAGCTACTTTACACGCTACTGAGCTGCAAAAAGAAGTGAAGAGTAGTTCAATTAACAAAAGATTAGTAGTACACCACCAAAACAATATAGCTGCCACAGGTTACCTACATTGACTCGTCCAAAATTAATAACCCTTTACTAGCATAATAAAAAAATACCCACCGTACACAATTATCACATTCATTTTGTACTTTTCTTTTCTCCTCGCTGCTTATCTTATTACCGGCCTCCTGTATTGCTTGTTTAATGCTAAAAACATAACTTTCTAAGCTATTTTTCGCTCCTACCCTTTCTCTTTGTCGATTATCTTCGTCTTTGTATTGCTCTGCTTCGTTTAACATGCGTTCTATGTCTCTTTGAGATAACCGACCTTTGTCGTTTTTAATTGTAATGTTTTTCGACTTTCCGATGCTGTTTTCCAAAGCAGAAACGTTCAAAATTCCATTTGCGTCAAGGTCGAAAGTAACATCTATTTTTGGAACACCTCTAGGTGCCGGAGGAATACCAGTGAGATCGAAGGTACCTGAAATTTAGTTAAAATATATTTCACATTTATCTCTAATATCGAATTGAAGATTGGAAATGTCAAATTCGTGACAATTATCTTCATCGTAGGTAGGTGTTTTCTTAGTTAACAGTTTTAATTGAAAATTAATTTTGATTCTATGCCCTCTTCAGGGTTTGGTCTGAAAACAAGTGATTTGAACGTCGAGGTAGGGATTGCTGTGGCTGTGCTCCTATAAGATTGCCATTTGGATAATTGGCACAGTATATTGCTGTTCCGATTATTGCGCAAATCAAGATATAGGGAAAACACAGAAAACTTGCATCCATGATCGGGTAGGAGTGTAATAGGGAAAAAGTTCATTTGTTTGGGATACTGAAAGGTAACCTGCTTGTCGATTTCAAAGTCTTTCTGGTATGGTAGTGATGTCAGTATTAGTGTAAATAAATCTAGTCGCTTGGTGAGCAGAAATCCTTGTATTTGCATAGTCTCAGAATACACATCAACCATGCTTGTAGTGTTGTGTACACGAGGTATTTGTTGTCGATTACAGGTCGTATAAATATTTTGTACACAACAGAACAATTAGAGAAGATTGACTCGATTCCTACGTCTGCTTACCATCGCAAGGAAGTCAGGCTTCCAATTAAGGGTATGAGTGATTCTCAAATAGGTGACCTCCCTCAATAAATCGAGTCTCTCACCCCAAAGTGAAATCAGAAATCGTAGGTGTGGGTGTAAGCTCAATTTTATGTGGGTTGGAGTGTTCGAATGCTATAAGTTGAGTTTTGTGTAGCTCCCTAGCTCTCTCTAACTTGCGTCACCATCCGGAATAGCGATTTGGCAGGTCTTGAGTGAATGTATGTGTTTTGTAGTGTTAAGGAGGGGGGTATCATCTGCGTAGAGGTGAATATGTTGGTGTGAGTTTTGTGGTGCTGGTATGTCATATGTGTAGATTAAGTAGAGGAGAGGAGCTAGGATAGAACCCTGAGCGACGTCTATCATAGGGGTGAAAAGTTCGGAGATGAAATTGCCACTTCACTTCAATAGTGTGTTCAGAGAGATATAAATATTAATTCAACATATTTATGAACATCTAGAAATGCTGAAGGCTGAATAACATTCTCGGGCGTTAATCGATTGTGTGAAAGGACAACTGAAGACATAACAATCAAACAATCTAATGCATTACCGTAGTTGTAACTACATGAACTTTTCCCTTTAATGTTAGATCTGGATGCTTACCTAACAAATTGTTATCCTTAGTCATCGCTCTTTCTCCTTCAAACACTTGAATGGTAACAGCCGGTTGATCATCAGAATATGTAGTGAATGTTTGAGTTTGTTTACAAGGTATCCTGGCATTCCTATCTATTATTTTCGACATAACTCCACCAGCAGTTTCAATACCGAGTGATAGAGGAGTTACGTCAACTAAAAGTACGTCTTGTATCTTCGAACTTGTGTCACCGCTTAGTATAGCTGCTTGTACGGCGGCTCCATAGGCGACGGCTTCGTCTGGGTTAATGCTTAGGTTCAAAGTTTTACCGTTAAAGTAATTTTGTAGTAGAGATTGAATTTTAGGAATGCGCGTCGAACCACCTACTAATACCACATCGTTTATTTGGTTTTTGGACATATTGGCGTCTTTCAGTGCTTTTTCTACTGGTTGGAGGGTACTTTTAAACAGATCGGAGTTTAATTCTTCGAATCTGGCTCGGGATATTTTGGAATAGAAGTCTATGCCTTCGAATAGTGCGTCAATTTCTAAAGATGCTTCCGTACTGGAGCTCAAAGTTCTTTTTGCCCTACAAAAAGAATATTAAGTTAGAATATCACAAGAGCATTCGACGTAAATCCATTTTGGTTTACAATTAGATGGGACAGCATAACTTGCAGATCGGGTTCGGCGTATTTGCGACTCATCAGTGCAAGGTATATGTTCTCCGTTCAAGAACACTAAGAGCCTAGTCCCGGACTGAAGAAGACACTAAAATATCTTCCAGTAACGGAAATGTTAAAGTTGTGACAATAGCGACATTTTCACCTCCAACTGCAAACCAAAATTGAAAAATTTTACAACAATTCCATGGGCTTGACGTAACGGTGTCAAAAAATGAATAGTAGATAATGAAGATACGAATTTAACGTATTTCTCAGCGAAGTGTTTTATTAGGAACAACTGAAAATTCGTCATTGTATCCAACCAATAAACACTAGTACATAAATTCACCAAAACCCATTAACTTTTGTTCTTGATTTATATTTAAACGAGTAAAAAATACTAATTTTTGTCCACATTTCTGAAGAACGCAATCATAACAATTATTGTACTAATATCAAAATACTCAAATCAATTCTTTGTTTTCCGGCACCTAAAAAATATTCATTTTGTTGACTTTACGTGTAACTACTGATATTATCTTTATCTCCAAAAATAACTTTTATTTCTCTATCGATCCATTCGCTAACAATTTGCGTGTTCCTTTTACTGGGTTATTAAAAACAAATAAAGAAAATTAGAATTGACCTTCGCCTTATCCATGATCTACATATTTTATGCAACCTTTTCAAGGTTAGGCTGCACTGCATAACAACCGAAAATACAAACTCACATGTAATTAGAGCGAAATAGCTCTGAAAGTCAATAAACGTTACAAGAACTCTTTATATCTACAGTTTGTTTCAAAAAGTACATAGAGTTTTGACAGGCTCTCTTGGTCAGCTTATTCTTGTTTCTGTCTAGAAAATTAAGTGCCCATTTTTTTCCAGGAGAATTATCTTGAATTTTCCTGATGGTTCTTCCGGCTTTGTCCAAGTATTTTTTCACAAGTATCCTAAGATCAAAAGAAGTGAGAGGACTTCCAAACTCTGCCGATGCTAAAATGACATCAACTATATGGCGCTCTTCTACTTCTGTTAATACGGGCTGGCCTCCAATCTTCTTAATATGTTTGCCCTTAAGTTTGTTCCAGATAGGTGTGAAAATGCCTAGGCATACTCAATGAACTAGGCGAGGACAATATAGTGACCTTACTGTGGATTCCAGGACACACTGGAATAGAAGGAAATGAAATAGCAGATGGACTAGCAAAGAGGGGGACTGAAATACCCTTTACGGGGCCGGAACCCTTTTGCGGTATCAGCCCCAATGTAATATTAGAAGGAATACGCAAAGCCGAAGAAAAGAGAAGATCTGACCATTAGAAAGATCTAGTATGGCTTAGACAATCAAAGATTCTGATGGGTGACTACAACCCGTTGAGATCAAATGAATGTATAAGTCAAAGTCAAAGTGAAACTACACTAAGAGTTTTAACAGGGATCCTAACGGGACACTGCCGCCTGAACGGACTCCTGAAAAATCTCAAAATAGTGGAGGAAGAAGAATGTAGATTCTGCGGCATGGAAGAAGAAACCACCATCCAGATACAGCAATTCAGAATTCTAGGGCACAGCACCTAGAAGGTTATTGGATAGAAGAAGGACATTTACCTAAGTTGAAGTCTGCAGATATCCTAAAATTCCTCAGGGAAATAGGACTAAAGGAGCTACTAGTCTCTGAGACGTTCTTCAGGATTTAAGTAGAAGTAAGGGTGCACAATAGATCTTTTTGGTTTCAGTGAATGTCTCCCCATCGTACATGCATGCATACATTCATCTGCTGTAGCATGGGCGTAGTGTTTGCATTAATAAACATTAATTTTGATAAGAACGTTTTATCATTTGGATGTACTGCTCAATCGTGTAAGCTGCAATGGCAGTGGCTGAATAATAAGAACGTTAGGAGGACTCCATCAAATAACAGAATTTGGATCTTAGTCCGATTAGGCGTTTTTAGTACAAGTGAAAAAGCAGTTCACGTATTCAATTCTGCCTTCTGACATTAAGAGCCGTAGGAGGTGTTCAATCGCTATTAGCTGGCGAAACCAGATTAGTAACGGGCAGACTAATTCAAATTTAACAGAACACGATGATATATCAACAACAACGAAAAGGGGGTTGAAATGGCCAGACAAAGCACATCAATACCATTAATTAAACCAGAATCCTTTTGCAAAATTGAGAATAAAATGGCCATAAAAATGTGGAAGGTTTACCAGGATAGAGACATGCGACATAGTTTTTGACATTCTCCAAAATTTACGGCATCCCAATAAACAAATAGAAGAAACCTGTCAAAGTCGTATGCTAAGGGGACACTGTAAGTCTCATAGAGCTGACAGACGAAGTCATATACAGATTCTGTCACCTTGAGAAGGAAACTATAAAACAAATCATGTGTCAGTGCGACTGCCTTACGAATATGTGGTTTGTTGTACTCATAGAGATACTACAGATAGAGGCAACAAGCCCGCTCGGAACCCGTCAGCACGTAAGAGACAGATAGGAAGTCGGAGGTTTAGGATATCTTTCTTTAGTAGCGCGCATGCTATATACACAGACATAGACGGAAAAACCTCTGATCGTCTGTCTTTTTCTATCTCACCGGAGTTCAGACGAACATTTCCACTTACACAGCGACCTATGGCTTGTTGCCTCTATCTGTAGTATCTCTATGGTTGTACTAGGCGTAGAGAAGCCACCTGCAAGAAACTACATGAAAGGATCAGTGTTGGGCTGTGTAATTTAATATAGTTTCAGAAAACCACACTAGAACTGAGAAGGCCGCAGTGGAATCAGCCACCTCATGAAATCTAATCTAATGTAGCTTTGTTATTATTTCTTAATAAGAGCAACTTATTATTTTTTTCATAATAACAAAATCTACGTAGTTTAAACTGAGACAATTTTAAAAAAATTTAAATTTTAATCTTACGTACCTTTCTGCAGCAGTTCTAAGTCGTCTCATAGCCCGGGGATTTTTCAACATATTCTTTTGGTATTTTCTCTTGAATTCATCTGCAAAATAATTAACTAATCGACTGTCGAAATCTTCCCCGCCCAGATGCGTATCTCCTGCAGTAGATTTAACTTCGAATAAAGATCCTTCGTCAATGGTTAAAATGGAAACGTCGAAGGTACCACCGCCCAAATCGAATATTAGCACATTTTTTTCACCCTTCAGGTTTTTATCGAGACCGTAAGCCAAGGCCGCTGCAGTTGGTTCGTTTATTATTCTTATCACATTTATTCCTAAAATCGAAGAAAATCTTATGTTGGGATTGAAAATATCACTAGAGTGCAGTTAATAAAACTGAATTTCTTTGCACTATTTAATAATAATTTCAATTATTGTTTCAATATTACTGTTACTGAGAAAAGTTGAAGTGGAAAAACAAGTATTTACTAGTAATTAGTTCAAAATTGTTAAAATCCATCACGTACCTACAACCACAGCAGCTAATCTATTAAGTCTGCCTATTCCTAATATATATTTTCCAAAGATAACTAGATTAAAAAAGTGAATAATACCCTCTAGTGTGCATGTTACTCATTACGCTAAGTCGAAATAATTATTATCATATGTTGGTGGAAGAGAATAAGTTTGCAAAAACGGTTTATTAGATCCGGAGATATGACATTTTCTCTTAACAAAGTTCTCACTCTCCCCCACCTCTTATTTGAGTAGATAGACTAAAACTTGAGTATAAAATAATGAAAGTTATGGATTTTAATTAGATAAATTTTGTGAAATTTGGCTTTTAAATTGGCATTTCTAGTTATCTAAAAGTAAAGAGAAAAACTACAGTTTGGCAACGTTACAAAATTTTGTTTTGCAACGTCATCGTCTTTTTATCGTAAATAAACCATAACTCAACAAAACACTTTAACAACGCCAAAGGTGACAGAATGAATTTTCTGTTATCCTTGACAGCGCTGAGTAAACAGGATGATGCTTTATCCAAAAATAAAGAAGATTTTAAAATACTAATACTAATATTATGTAACTGTTTGCAAAGTAAAGATTTCATTTTGATAAATAATTTGAATCATTATGTGTGATAATGGTGAATTCTATAACGAGTAAATATTATGTGCACAATGCAACACCATCAAATACAATAAAAGTTTGAACAATATACAGAAGGTTGACGTCACGAGTTTCTGATCGGTGTTTTAGGTAAGATGGTGAATTGTCATTTTTTGTATTTAGATTTTTACTAAAATGAATATAATCACAATTGTGGTGTAAAAATAAGTGATTTCTTTAGAGACTCTGAAATCTTTATTATTATTTCAAATCATTATTTCAGTAATTCTTAGCGACTGTCATCATGCCTATTATCGCTGTGTCTGATGCTCGGCAATCTAAACGCAACCGCTGAGTCAGCAACTCAACCTTTGAGCCCGTCCCCGTGGTGTTCTTTAATATAACAATTATCAATAATTAAAAAAGTGTTATTAGGAAAAAAACATAGAAATTGGGAATCATCAAGCGAAAGGTCCCAGAAATCTTAGATCCCACACTATGCTCTATACTACAGTAAAAGTCACGAATGTTTCTCGTTACGTCATACTTCCCTGAATGTATCAAAGACACTTTAATTTTATGTGGATATCACTGATCGCGTATGTCCAATTAAAACAAATTTAAACTTACATATGTCTTTTGTGCCTGAATTTATTAAGCTAAGCCGTTACTTCTTTATCGGTTTGCCACTCTGTCTTGTGTTGTGACAACGATTGTACTTAAAAAGCGAAACGTCACTTTATGCGGACATCATTCTGTCACCATTTAAGTTCATCGTCATTGTCAGGTAAAGTTCATTTACATTTATTGTGATATTTTTCGACAAAATGCCTGGTAAACATTTGGACGAAAGCAAACTTGAGTGTATTAGAAAATTACATGAACATTTCCAAAAGGAATTGGCTAATGGCGGACCACTTCTGCCGTTAAATGCCATTCAAGAGGTAAGTTTTGTGACAATTTAGGTATTTGTAGAATTTCAAATTATAGTCTAACTATGATATGTTAAATTTGTTTTTTTTTTCATTTCCTCGCATTATTAGATCACCAGAAATAGATGCCAAACCCTCTAACAATGATACGCCGCTGGTGAAAACTGTCTTATTGATTTGAGTCGGGTATGAGTTATGACGTAACGAGAAACATTCGTTACTTTTACTGGAGCGTAACTTTTTCACATTTTATAGGTTAACACAAAATTAGAATCTGTCGGCCTTGACTGTGTGGATAAGTTTTCTTTTAACACCAACAAGTTTTTTAGGAGGCATGGTTTTAGATCAAATAAAACACACAACACTCACAGATAAACTAGCTAAACATCTTAAGATATTCAAAAATAAAAAATATTCGACAGTAAATGATTGCTTGAAACATAACCTCAAATGTCAATAATAAAGTTGCTGTCGGCATGAAACACCGTTTGTAACGCCAATGGCATGAAATGGTCGTTACGAGGCGACAAGACTGATTTTGGTTTTTGCGCAAGTCAGTTGGCAAACTTCACGTGGCTTCTTCTTATGTGAAACGGAGTCTACAGTTTAACTGTATTTTACTCTCTTTTCAGCCTCATTCTAGCCAATATTTTGAAAATTTTGTACTTGATAAATCTCATTATCGAGAATTATTTTTGTGAAATGCAACTTTTTCTCTAACTATATAAAACTTTTTTGGACACGCTGTATATTGAATCAAATTAAGCATTTAATAATATTAAATCAGTGAACCGCAATCTCATACAATGTTTAAATTAAACATTAAAATCCTTTCCCATCATGCTTCACTTAACACCGACAAAACCTTCTCCACCCATAAAAATACACCATTAAATATCAACACCCATTTTTGTGTTATTTTCGACAAGCATACAAATTATTATTATTTAAAAAAATGGGTTAAATCGATACATCGTACCAACCTGCAATTGTACCGGCGTCTTTTGTAGCCTGCCTTTGGGAATCGTTAAAATACGCCGGCACGGTTATCACAGCATCTTTTATATTTCTTCCCAAATAAGCATCCGCTATTTCCTTCATTTTGGTTAAAACCATCGAACTTATCTCCTCCGGAGCGAATCTTTTTATCTCACCTTTAAATTCGATTTGTATTTTGGGTTTACCGCCATCGCTTACAACTTTAAAGGGCCAGTGTTTTAAATCTTGTTGAATTTTGGGATCGTCAAATTTCCTTCCGATTAGCCTCTTTGCGTCAAATACGGTGTTGTTAGGGTTCATTGCGACTTGATTTTTTGCGGCATCCCCTATTAATCGTTCGCTATCTGTGAAAGCCACATAACTTGGTGTGGTTCTGTTTCCTTGATCGTTGGCGATTATTTCCACTTTGGCTCCTTGCCATACTCCTACGCACGAGTACGTAGTGCCCAAATCGATGCCGATAGCTGGTATATTTACCATTTTTTTTCGGATTAAAAATTGATCACGATAATGACACTTTTGAAAACTGAAATTTGTTTGACAACGAAAGATTTTATTTGAGCGAGTGTTTGGCGCGTACTGTTGTGATTCGAGCTGGCGCTTATAAGATCGGTGTATGTCGGAATGTATTGATGTTGAAATGCGCTCTTGTTTGCCAAGAATATTCCATATACAGGACGTCTTCCGTAGTTGGTTATATGTATTTAATTTGTTTAAAAATATAAATACAGTTGAAATTGTTAACATTAAATTGAAAATAGTTATTTGTGTGCCAAGGGCTGAAAGTGCTACTTTGTTGGACGAGTCTGAAAATTGCGAGGCGAGCAACAGACGAGTCCAACAAAGTAGTATATCAGCCGCGGCGTACACAACATTTTTTAGACGACGCATAAGATCCAAAACTTTTTCAATTACACTAAGGAAAGAAAATAAATAATAGAGAATTATAAACATTTTATTTATTGAACAATATGATGTACTTAATTTATTAATTATTTGCAAAAGGTAATGTTGATTGTACCTCCAGGACAATTATTAATATTTATTGGATTGGATGCAGATGGAATATGTATATCTCTACTAGATGTTGATGGAATCTCTGTAGATGTGTTTGTGATTTCGATACAATTTGTAGATGTGTTTGTGTCTTCGATAGAATTTGTTCATTGATTCGTATTTGTAGTGGAAGAAAGTATTCTGTTAGCAATTTCTATCTTGTTTGTTATCGAGTCGTCTATATAAGATTCCGCTACGGTGGAAAAAGCCCACCCACCATGCCTTTTTAACATCAGAAGGTCTGCGCCAGTATTAGCTAAAAGGGATGCTGAGGTGCGTCTAAAACAGTGGCCTGTATAATCTTCTGGATTTTGTAAATGTAGATATTTAGCAATATTACATGGTATCTTACTAAAGGTATGAATTCCCACAACTTGGGTCGAACACTTGCCTTTATGATAGCTGAGAAAGCGAAACAATTCGATAGGATTTATACCAAGAAAAATTTTGTTTGTTATAGTAAAGATACGTTGTTTGCCAGTTTTGGTTTCTGGTACTGTTATAGTTAAAACATCATTTTTATCTTGAATGTCATTCAATTTTAATTTTCTTAATTCATCCCGACGTAATCCACCTGCCACAGCTATTATTAGACAAATCTAAAAGACAACCACTCTTCGTATAAGATTAAAACTAATAAGTATCTAATAATACATACTTTCCACATGAGATATGTCTCATCGGGTGCATGTAACAAGAATTCTATTATATTTTCTCTGGTTAAAGTTTTTGATTTTTTTGCAGTGTACCCTTTGTTTTGTTTCTTCAGGAAATTGATGACTTTTGGATATTTGTTGATGTGAACATCTTGTTTTATCGCGAGAGTACTTTTAATCATCGAGAATGTAGACCATAAAGTAGAACTTTTCCAGATTTTAGATTTTTCTGAAAAACAAGCGAGCACTATACGTTTTCCGTTGGGCTTTTCGCCTTTTTCTGGTGACACCACTTCATAAAGAGCTCGTACTGTTTTTCGTACCTTGCACGAGATTTATCCGGCAACGAATTAAGAACGGCCGCATTGCTTTCTTCGGTGAGATCAGGTGGCGTGGATTCGAGTAAGTCTTCATCGCTGATGTTTTCTTTTTCATCATCATTCATTGTTATGCATTAATTTAGACAAAACTTAGGATAAAACAAATAATTTCAGATAATTAAAAATTTAAGGTTATGCGAAATCATCGAAGTGAAACTGTCAACTGTCAACATTGAAGTGACTAGAGTCACATTTAAGGAAGTTAAAGTTGTCTACTCCAGGGCGTCCCGAAAGTGTTTTGCAGTACGGAACTGTCACTTTCGCTAGATGGAACATTCAAAACGCAACATTCGGTATGTAAATGAATACAGAACGAGCAACTTTCAGATGGCGTCGTCTAAAAAATAAATAACAATCTGCTTAAAAGTTAGATGACGTTACAATATATTACGTGGGCTGAAAAGTCCCGGGCCTGACACATATATGACAATAGATTTATTGCAAACGCCTGTTTTTCAGTTAGTACTAACCTTAAAAAGACAGCTGTCAAAATTTCATGATATTCTATTCATTAGTTCGTGAGTTATTGTGCTAAGAGTGATGCTACTTTTAATATTTTCAAAACAATGGATTAAAAACAATTTCGTGTTTGAATTTTACACTGCTTTTTGATGGGAAAAATATCGTTCAAGCGAAGCGGTCCACCAGAAACAAGAATAAAACGATGGTTAGCTGACTTGAAACGTGGTCGTAGCGGTAGAGACACCGATGATTCGGATGAGGCGATAACACTAGAAAACATCAAGAAAATCCACAAAATTGTCGCGTGAGTTAGCTGACATCGTGAAGATGTCAAAAGAACGTGTTGGCTCTATATTGCATGAGCAATTGACTATGACAAAGCTCTGTTCAAAGTGGGTGCCGCGTTTGCTCACTGTTGGCCAAAAACAAGAACGTGTTGATGCTTCTGAGCAGTGTTTGACCATGTAACAAACCCGAATTTTTGCGTCGATGTGTGACAATGGATGAAACATGGATCCATCACTTCAATCCGGAATCAAAGTGATCGTCATCTGAGTGGACAGCAACTAGAGAGCCTCGTCCAAAGCGGCCGAGAGTAGAGCATAGATATTCTCGTCCGCCATTTTGGTTCCTCTCAATAATTTTCTGGTGATAATAGTCTGAAGGAAAGTTGGTAAAATAAAATGTTCTGTTCAATATCAAAAAATTTTCCGGACAATATGTCACCTCTACACATGTCAAAACAATTAAATTCAGGAACCAAAATGGCGGATGAGAATACTCATCTCTTTATAGTGCCGAGAGTACAACAATCATCTGGAAAGGTTATGGCCTCGGTATTTTGGGATGTACTTGGTGTAATATTCATCGACTATCTTGAAAAGGTAAATACCATCAACAGTGAATATTATATAGCGTTATTGGAGGCAAAAGATAAATCTTTCTACAAAAGTGGTAATGAAATATTAGAGCGGCGATGGAACGATTGCATTTATCTTGATGGAAATTTCGTTGATGAATAAAACTAATTTTGAACAAAAAAACATGTTTTCTTTGTTAGGCCCGGGACTTTTCAGTCCATGTGGTAGGTCCTATGTCTGTTTATTGTAAGTTTTCTCATTTCTTGAACATATTTCCAGCCTAATGACTATTGTGAATCAGTTTATAACTATCTGATCCTTCTGCCTGTCACAGTTACATTGCTCCGATTCTACTGTATAACCGCACCGTTCCCGGTCTGGGACTCTATAGAATTCTACCGGTCACTTTCTACAGTACTATTACTACTGTTATTACAGTCAACAGCAGTCGAAAGTCTCACTCTTGTATACTGTCGACGAGTCTTCTTTTATTATTGACATATTACTATGGAATATATTGACGTTTTTATGAAGATATCGTCGACAAAAGGCGTGTAAATAAAGTCGATAGTAGAATTCTATAGTGTGCAGAGTCCCAGTAACGATCCGAGTGTCTGCCGAGTATGTGTGTGTGTGAAAAGGGCAATGTTAAAGGACTGTGATATCTGAACTATTGTTATTGCATACAACATATAGTGCTATTCTTCCACCAAATTATAATCAACACAAGAATTGCGCAAGCTGCGGTCATGGGTGTCCCACCTTATAAAGCTCAAATTTATACGGATTTATTGGGACGGGGCCCAAAGTGTAGGGTGAATAATAGTTATCCACTTATTTATACAGACCATTCCAGAATGACTTCACTGACAGGTCAGCTATATTGTGCTGGAAAGCAAACAGTTAGACTTTAATTAACAATTAGTTATTAAGTATCTAAAATTCTACCGTTTTGTAGAGTTGTTGAGTGTCGAATGCGATGAGAAAGAAGCAAGGTGACTATTTAATTGCCAATAGACAATGACTAGAAAGAGAAAATACCTAATTCTTCTCGCGAGAAAATGTATATCACAGTGCCGTCAGCCTATTGTGTGTCAGATTGACTTTTGGTATCAGTCAAGTTTGCTTTTGCACTTGATTTATATGGGATAGTTTTCCATTAGCAAACACCAGTTCCTGTATATTCTAAATTAGTTAATAACCAAATCAATATCTTTCAATAAACCGACAATCAGTTCTCTGGAAGTGAAGCCATCTTACTCAATAATAATAATAAAAACCAAGAAAATGTCACTGAAAATTAATAAAAAAGCATGATATTTTCTTTAAATATTAATGTAATCATAATAATAATCAATAAATATGACTTTTTAAAAATACATAACGCACTATGGTTTATAATATCATACGGGCGCCTTTCAAGATGGTTTAAAATCCAAAATCATGCAACTATTTCAATACTATCCCTAATAGGTATGTAATTTTCGAGAGTTGTTTGTAGTCCTTGTTGCCTATGCTCACGTACACGTTCGGCCGATACATTTTAGTGATTCATCGGTTAAATAAGTTGTTTTTTTAATTCTCATGGATGTGTGCAAATAAGACGCATACTTGTTGCTTTGGACTTTAACTGTTTGGGTGTTGCTATATTTGATCAACAGGTGAAAGTAAACATGTGAACGTACGATGACAATATTTGTGTTTAGCGGTATTTAAACTTTAAACGTAGCAGGTGTTTCCTTCCAGTTTTTCTATTTATTGAAGATGAATTGATAATACTTTCACTCATTTAATCTGTTCAAAAAAGAATATCAATAATTGGAAATATTTTCTGTACAAGATAAAATACCTATAAGTTGTATCACATTTTTTCACATAAAATTTTATAACTTCGATTTTAACTGATGATGTACTGTTTCTTAATTTATTTATATGAAGCTAAAAAGTAACTCATTTGAAAAACATATTAATAGTAATATAAAGTACCTAATTAGTTATCAGCAGTATGTTTCAAGATATTCAGTGGTATGGTATGGTAGAAAACATCAAACAAAATAGTAATAGTAAGCCCTTGCTCTTTATATTGATTATCATGTCAATAAAGCGATATATAAATACAGGGTGGTCCCTAAGTAATGGCCCAAACTGAAATAGAAGATGCTCGGCATAGCATCTTGCTTAAATAAAATATTGATAATAAGAAAGATAGAGAGTGGCAATGTTGAAATGTAAAATAGTTATTTATGATACAAGTGCGTGAAGTTATACTTTTGTGAAAGTGCAAGGGACGAGCGTAGCGAGTGCGCAAAAGTACTTCACGCACAAGTGTCATACAAAACTTTATCTACGACCACATGAAAAAAAAATAAAAAAATGTGCTCTGAAGGGGTTAAAAAACATAAAAATGAATTTTCTATAAACAAATAT
Source organism: Lochmaea capreae (assembly GCA_949126875.1). Classification (NCBI taxonomy): domain Eukaryota; kingdom Metazoa; phylum Arthropoda; class Insecta; order Coleoptera; family Chrysomelidae; genus Lochmaea; species Lochmaea capreae. Next base: position 5,003,062 of record OX421409.1, read on the forward strand.
ATACACAACGAATTTTAATAATTTAAATTAATATTTACAGTAAAATGAGGACAATTATTTAAATTACTAATTATGAAAATGGGTAATTTGTCTTTTTTTAAAGCACAGCCCAACCGAATGAATGAATGAATGGGGGTTCTAAAGAAGGCTTCATAGGTCCGGAATCGTTTTGTGGAATCAAAAGAGGAGAAATCGGGAACTGGCTAGATAAGGAGCACCATTTGAAATGAAGGTGTACACAAGGTCACCTCATAATAGTAATAATAAAAGTAATATTTCGGGAGATGTATAGGATCGGTTTTAAAGAATTTTTAACATACCGATAACAATAAAATAATATCACCACAGTATGTTTACACTTTCGCCCCAAGTCTGTCTTACTTACATGAACACATTACTGAAATTATTTTTTCACTTTTAAATATCATAGCATTTATTTTATCAGGGTTTTTCTTCCATATAATATGTTTGAATGTAATGCGCGGCAATTACTGTCCCATTTTTATCACCAGTACTTCACTCACGATGATTCCACCCTTAATTAATGTCCAATTAATTTCCAATAGATAAAATTACTTCTGTCATATAATGTTTAACTGATTTCGGATTTTATCCGTCCAAGATATTTCAATAATGTTTATTTTAATTTATTTACTTACGCTATAATCAAATAGGTTTGTGATTGGTGATTACATATTAAAAAATTAAAAAGTTTTTTCGGGCATGTTGTTTAAGCCACTCTCATCTGTCAGTTCCCTGCAGGGAAACTGAAAAAAGTTGGGCCAATTTTGAAGATGAACAGTGACAATTAAAGGAAACAGACAAATCAAAACATATTTATTAGACTAGGGATATGGATGGACTTATAACGTTGCAAAATACAGGCACAGTATTCTATCAATTACAGCTACTAGCTCTAGAAACCAAGTGAATTTAATATTTCGGGTGTTTCCGGAAATTGTAGGTACTCTATGATTTTTTTTACAATTTCCTCCCCATGATTAGCAATATAATCGATTGAGCACATGACAAGTTATTTGAGTGATTATTTCAGTGAAAACTCATGTTTTTTTATAATTGCAGAAAGTATTCAAACAAATAATTAATAAAGAAAAATTTCAAGATATAGTTACAGATATAGTCGGTATACTGTGAAGGCGAAACTTAAAAACAGAGGGAATTAATATAATGTTACCGTTTCCTGGTACTAGATCAACTACTAGACAAGCAAGCTATGATACTTCACTTTCATTTCGCTATTATTAGCACTTAGAAATAATAGGTGACATTTTAAAGGATCTGTTCTGCATCATGTATAGTTTGGAAGAATATTTATAATAAAATGGTATCACATGTGATACGGTAAGAACAACTCGTGTCTTATTGATAAAGGATATAGAAGACAAAGGATTATCACAGTGTCGAATAGTCGAGCAGCCATTAAAGCACTGTGTAATCAGTTCCAAAATGGTGTGGGAATGCCTAGACATACTCAATGAACTAGTCGAGAACAGTATTGTCACCTTAATGTTAATTCCAGGACACTTTGGAATAGAAGGAACTCAAATAGCCGATGAACTAGCAAAGAAGGGGACTGAAACACACTTTTGGGGGCCGGATCCCTTTTGCGGTATCAGCTGCAATGAAATATTGGAAGAAATAAGCGAAGCTGAAAAAAAAGAGGAAGATCTGAGCATTGGAAAGATCTAGTAGGGCTTAGACAATCAAATATTCTGATGGGTGACTACAACCCGTTGGAATCAAATGAATGCATGAGTCAAAGTAAAACTACACTAAGAGTTTTAACAGAGATCCTAACGGGACATTGTCACCTGAAAAAGCTCAAAATAGTGAAGGATGAAGAATGTAGATTCTGTGGCATAGATGAAGGAACCTCCATCCACATACTTGCAAATTTCACAGCAATTCAGAATCCTAGGGCACAACACCTAGGAGATTATTGGATAGAAGAGGGACATTTACCTAATTTAAAGCCTGCAGATATCCTAAAATTTCTTCGGTAAATAGGACTAAAGGAGCTACTAGTCTCTGAGACGTTCCTCAGGAACTAAGTAGAAGTAAGGGGACACAATAAATTGAATGTTTGGAACAACTAGATCGAACCATTCTTCATTTAAGGAAATCTTATGGCCCCTATTCCAGCACGAATGGCTCGAAGTCAAAACTAATTTATATGATACGGTTAATATAGTAATCTAGTCGGGCCGCTCTTAGTTTACCACTTTCGGATTAGAAAGTTATAGCGATAAGGTGTTCTATTCTTCGGAAAGTTTAGCAGTACCCAAAAGTTATTTTTAATAATTAATAAGAAATTAATTTAAAGGATTTTAATTATATCCGTGGTATTTTCTGAATGGTACCCAATATATTTTATTTTACCATAAAATTTGGTATTAAATAAATGTGCACTGAAAAAGAGAAACTCTTGGAAGAAAAGATTATACATTTGGCCCAAAGAATTGGCGCTTTTGAATAGGTCCAAGAGCGAGGTTTCTTCAGCCAAAGGATTAATTGTTTTTTAAAATTCCTTCACGGAAGAACTTAATCTATTTGTTCAAAGTCCTTACAGTCTTAGCTTCAAACTAGTATGTAAGATATTTCTTGATACAAAACTTAAATATTTTGTTTCAAGGAATCCAATTCTTGGGACAATGCCGTAGAACTATAACAAAAAACAACTCTCTTGACATAAGAACCTTAGAACTTGCTTTGAAAGCAAATCTTTCTAGGGGCAAGGCCTAGATTTTTAACAAAAAAAAACAACTTTCTTGACATGAGAACCTTAGAACATGCTTTGAAAGGAAATATTTCTTGGTCCAAGAGCAATTACATTAGAAATAGACATTGAGAGGATTTCCACCAGGTACTTGGGAGAATTGAAATGTCTCTTGAATGAATGCCGTGATATTTATAATTTTCGTAGCTCTTGAAGCAAAACAAACTATACTTGGTTGAAGGGAAAAATATTCAAGAGATTCAAGACATTTCTTCAAGAGAACCATCTTACTTTAGCTAAGAACTTTTTTCTATAGGCAAGAGATATTCTCTTATGCTGAAATAATTTCTCTTGTCGCTAATAATTTCTTGTCAAGAGAGTTGACTACTTTGGTTCAAGACGACCCATTTTTATCAGTGTGTCTACATATCTTGAAAAATCCCTAATCTATGTACTTACAAAGGTAGTTAGCAGATAATTTTATAATTTGGGAATGATCGATAAACAATTATAGAAAAAATTATATTTAATATTTACCTACTTCGAGAACTAATAGTTATCTTCGCTTTTAAAACGATTTGGAAAATAAATAGTTTTAATTGTTAATGTATTCTAAATTGCAATATTTGGTAAATATGGGTAATCGAAATTATATTGAGTATTTTATTGGTAAACAGACAGTTGCCCAACGTGTATAGTAGTATTTAGTTTTAAAGTGTTTATTTAACAGTGTCCAGTGTGATAAAAATTAATATGAATCAGGCAAGGAAACCATTTAACTCCAGAAAAACGACAGTTCATATTATTAGAAGTGGAAAGTTCTTTCAAACGCGAAAAAGATAATGGTGGACCCTTACTTGCAGTACAAGACCGAACAATAGATCTTTGTAAGACTTTACTTAATCTACGTAAAACGGCAGAAAAAGGACGAATCGCAGAAATGAATAAAAGAAAACGAGCCTATAGCCAAGATTTACCAGATGGCGGTAAAAATGCAATAAGGAGAAAAACTGGGTATTACTCGTACAACATTTCTTAATAAATTATCTGAAACTAATTTTTGTTTTAATATGTTCAATGAAGTATCTAAGAGACCTGGTTGGGTCTCATCTGGCTATACGCTCATAAAAAAACGACAAAATTTTAGGTGTTTTCTGCTACAAGCCAGGTAAAAATAACGTTTGAGTACTACTGAAATTTCCGAAAAACATAAGACCTTATCCCTATAACTTTCTAAAGGTGCTAAACTAAGAGCGGCCCGACTATTTATGTATGTATTATGGGGGGACATTCACTGAGACCTAAAAGATCTATTGTTCCCTCTTACTTCTACTTAGTTCCTGAGGAACGTCTCCAGAGACTAGTAGCTCCTTTAGTCCTATTTCCCGGAGGAATTTTAGGATATCTGCAGGCTTCAACTTCCTCTTCTATTCAATATTCTTTGAGGTGATGTGTCCTAGGATTCGCAAGTATGTGGAGGGAGGTTTCTTCCTCCATTATTTTCAGCTTTTTCAGGTGCCCGTTCACGCGGAAATGTCCCGTTAGGATCCCTGTTAAAACTCAGTGCAGTTTTACTGTGACTTATGCATTCATTTGATCTCAACGGATTGTAGTCCACCCATCAGAATATTGATTATCTAATCCCCACTAGATCTTTCCAATGGTCAGATCTCCTTTTTTCGACTTTGCCTATTCCTTCCAATATTATATTGGGGCTGATGCCGCAAAAGGGTTCCGGCCCCCAAAAGGATGTTTCAGTCCCTTTCTGTGCTAGTCCATATGTTATTTCATTTCCTTCTATTCCAGTGTGTCCACAGTAAGGTTACTATATTGTTCTCGCCTAGTTCATTGAGTATGCATCGGCATTCCCACACCATTTTGGAACTGATTACACAAGAGCTCAGTGCTTTAATGGCTGCTTGACTATCCGACATTATGATAATCTTTTGCATTCTATACCCTTTGTCAATATTGAACTGGGCACACTTTCTTATGGCGAGAATTTCCGCTAGAAAGATACTTGGGGTTTTCCCAAGCTTTCAGAGTGTTTGGTTCATGGCCCGTACACTCCTATCCAAGTTCCTTCTAATGCTTTTTTGAGCCGCCTGTGTACCATTGAATGGCATTCTTCTTTCCAAGTCTGGTAATGGTATTTGGAACCGATTCCTCCTTGTTGCTTAATTCCGTAACCATCTTGTGGCATGTCCAAGGTTTTCTGATTTCTAAGAAGTAAGGAGGTGGTTTTTTTTATGATTCCTTCTCTACTTAGTCTATATCTTGTTCATTCTGCAATACTTTCCACCACCATTGTGTAGTTGAGAATCACTTCCATGGCTGGCGGCCCAACTATACTATTGCCGTTCTTTCTTCTGAATCATCTGCGTAATTAGTGCTGTATTTAATTAGAGATTTGTTTCTTGAACACCATTATACGATTTGCGAGGCAAAATATACTTGTGAGAACAATAAATAGTCAGTTCTGTTAAACTGGTTAAATGACCATAATTTAAATATAATATGTTGATACAAAACAGTTGATATACCTACTTGCTATATCTTTATTAAAAAATTGTTGATGTTAATTCTGTTCTAATTTGAAAATTCCTTGTAAACCAGAATTAGTTTGGTTTTATTACTAAAAACTTGAAACCGAGACTATTTGTTATATACTTAAATAACATTAATGTTTAATGGGAGGATTTCCTACCAGTACAAATATACAAAAAACACAAAAAGCCTTATTTGAACACATCCATTTCGGTTATTATATTATACACAGATCTCTTCTCCGACTACAACTGGCCAATCGGTGTTCCTTTGTTAACTCATGTACATATTCATATTGCTAACCTACTTGCTACAACTATTTAAAACACACAGAGTACGAGACTTAACGTGTTCTATGCCGTCCCATCGTTTGTTACATTCTCACAGTTTAAGTTTCGGCGATAGCGTACTGTAAATCGCTTGTTATATTATTGGTTGACTGGTTTTCAATGATTACATCGAACGAATCTAAAGAACCACAAAGCAGTTTGAGAAGGGATCCTATTAAGTTTCTTCGAAGTCAGGTCGGCTTCGACAACACAAGAATAAACTTGGTGCTGTTGTGACGCTATACTTTAAAACGAGAAGGTGAATAGAATAATGTGGAAACTTGACTTAAATGTTACTTAAAAGTTTTATAAATTTTGTTTTCATTAAAAATTAGGTGCTAAATAAGTGCAATGTGATATGTGACAAGTTTAAAGTTAGTTAATCCAAGTTCCGAGATACACGACGATTGGATTGTTTCTTAAGTACCTACCTGTTAGGTATTTTCGTATGTAAAAACTGGTGGTTAATACATAAAAATGTTTGTATGAATCATTATTGAAAATGGATAATCTTGCAAATAATCTAGGAATTAATCTGCCCGAGGTGAGTTTTTAAAATTTAAAATTCTATGACTACAGGTACTTCGCATTTTAAGCAGTTTTACATTTGGTATTTTAAACTTTTGTTGTTGACATACTGGTTTCTATAGAACAGGTAGAAGGCAAATTATTTGCCTCGATTTTAAAATTAATACAGTAGTGACATTACTATGAACAGGTGGATATTCAAAATAGTTGATTTATTCATTTTTAGATATTAAGTAATTTATTATTTTTGAAAAAATTAGTACAATTGTATTCAAATGGGTGATACGTTTTGAAATGGGCTAGGTATTATTATGGTTATTATAATTTTTTTGTACAATAAAATATTTTTATACATGAGAAGTAATTTAAAAAAAAATTCTTTACTCTTTTTAAATGTTTTAGGGTATCGTAAACTAGTTGAATGTTTTAGTAAATATCCAATAGTGCAGTTCTTTGTTTTGCAGACATAAAGAAAGCCGTATGTTTTCTTATCTTCTGTAAATATTGCACTCTTAATAACCTTGAATTTATGAATGTAATAAACAAATGTTCAACCACTTTTCTGATCACTGAGAAGTCTAAACAACAATATGTTGCATTTTGCAGTTTTTGTTTAAAAATATCTGTAAAGTTAGAAAAGATTCAGCTTTCTCCTTTGATAAACAACCAAAATTTAAATAAAAATGTAATTTTTAAAATTTTAAGAAATTTCTCATTTTTACTTCCAATGAAATTAACAAAATTTGTATAAAAAATGTTTTAAAAGGAAAACCGTTTAATACTTCGGTTTACCGACTCATTAAATCTATGGACATTATGCTTGAAAGTGAGAGATACCTATTACCTACAATTTTAAATTAAATACCTAAAAGAAAAATAAAACTAAGTAGATAAGTGAATGGAATGAAAATAAATGCAAATAAAACAAAAATAATGATGATAGCAAAAAATCAAGAAAGGTTGAATATAACAATTAACGAAAGTATAATCCAACAGGACAATCCATCAAAACTTACCACATGCTGAAACCTGGATTTATTAATAAGAAGGAAATCTCAAAAAGAACCAAAATGACAGTATTTCAAACAGTTTTTAGACCGATACTTACTTGACAGCGAAACGTGGGTACTGGACCAAGAAATGAAGAATAGAATACAAGCTATAGAAATGAAATAACTGAGATCTGTAAAAGGAATAACAAAACGAGATAGAATAAATAATGTAGACATAAGAGAGGAGCTAGAAATAAAGTCCATGCTACATTATCTAGTAGGGCTTAGGCAATCTAAGATTCTTCTGTTGAGATCAAATGAATGCATAAGTCAAAGCAAAACTGCACTAAGAGATTTAACAGGAATACTAACGGGACATTGTCGCCTGAATGGGCACCTTTACAAGCTCAAAATAGTGGAGGAAGAAGATTGTAGATTTTGTGGTATGGAAGAAGAAACCTCCATCCACATACTTGCGAACTGCACAGCAATTCAGAATCCTAGGGCACGGTACCTGGGAGACTACTGGATAGAAGAGGGACAGTTACCTAAGTTGAGGCCTGCAGATATCCTAAAATTCCTCCGGGAAATAGGACTAAAGGAGCTACTAGTCTCTGAGACTCTCCTCAGAAACTAAGTAGAATTAAGGGGGCACAATATATCTTTTAGGTCTCAGTGAATGTTACCCCAAAATACATACATACATACATCGATACTTTATACCGAGCTTTACAAAGTATCGCCTATCTCTATATGTCACATTATTTCTCGCATTATTTGACCTACCTACTCCAGAAATTTATTAATTTTGACGTTAGAATTGTCAATAATACCAAATACCAAATTGTTACTTTCCGTTCTACACATTATTTACTTAACTTTTATTTAATAAAGAAATCAAGGGTCGTGGACAAAGTATAGCATTCAACTCACAATTTATGGCCATTATTCACTCGGGTGACTTGCGCCCCTCGCCTACGGCTCGGGACGCAAACGTTACCCTGCATCAATAATCGGTATCATAAATTGCTCGTTTAATAATATACTGTTTACATATATAGCTGAGTAATTATAAAAATAATTCACACACTTGTTAGCCAATCACATTCTATGATTATCAGAAATCTCGCTAAAATGAATAAATCAAATATCTATGTATGATGGGGTGACATTCACTGAGACCTAAAAAGATCTATTGTGCCCCCTTACTTCTACTTAGTTCCTGAGGAACGTCTCGGAGACTAGAAGCTCCTTTATTCCTGTTTCCCTGAGGAATTTTAGGATATATGCAGACAGGCAGGCAGGTGCTGTGCCCTAGGATTCTGAATTGCATGCCAAAGAATCTACATTCTTCTTCCTCCACTATTTTGAGCTTTTTCAGGTGCCCGTTTAGGCGGCAATGTCCCGTTAGGATCGGTTAGGATCCATGTTAAAACTCTTGGTGCAGTTTTACTTTGAAGATTCAATTAATGTTTAAGTACGTGTATATTTGTTATCTCTGTGATTATTCTCTCTTTTAAAAATATGAGTTACCTATACTTATCTATGTTCTTTACATTTTCATAAACAAATGTGTTTGATAGCTCAGTGGTAGAGATACTTGACTCTTACGTGGGCCCGTGGGCGATCGAGATTCACTTCCCAAGGGTTCACTTGGATAATTCCTAAACTCACTCGCTGCGCTCGCTCCTTTTGGAAACTTCATCCGCGTGAATAATAGCCACCATTCTACACTCGTTGAAGAATATACTATTAAATTCAGAAAATAATTACTGAAGACATATTATCTCCTGCCTTTTTATGTTCCGATGGAAAACCAATTACTTACTAATACTTTATTTTTTAAAAAGCTGGTACCAAAAATTTGTAGTTTCAATTTGATTTTATGACATAATGCGGGATCTCGTGGGATTGAATGAGCTGCGGGAGTGAAATCCCTAACAATGACCGACCCTTTTCTTAATCCTTGATATATTGATAGATTTGTGTTGCTTGCGATTTAAACGTTGAAAACCTGTATTTTATGAAATAAATGTGCTTCAATATGAATTAAAATTTCATGTTACGTTGTATCCTTTTAAATATAACTAAAATAAATTAATGTTATGGTATTTACATTAATTTTATTGTCAAAAAATGAAGATACATTTCTGATGCTTAATTATTCTGTTGCATTTGAAGATTAGTAAACGTAAAAGTATATTACGTACCTAGCGGGGAAGTAGATCATTACAGCCCAGGCTTTGTTAGAGACAAGAGGCGCGTAGCGCCTCGCGTACCGCCGAGGGTCGCTAAAAGCCGTGGCAGGAATGATCCTTCCCGCGTGGTATGTATACTATTTTATTCACAATCGCTTAGTTACAAGCGAGGGGGAAATCACCGGGGAGATTTGGTGTACATGGTGTAAGAAATGTCTGGGAGATGTGAGGAGATGTGGAGGAGATGTGGAGGAGATGTGTGGAGATGTAAGGAGATGTAAGGAGATGTAAGGAGGTGTGAGGAGATGTGAGGGAGATGTGGGAGATATAGAGGAGATTTGGGGGAGGTGTGGGTGAGATGTCGGGGAGATGTGGGTGAGATGTCGGGGAGATGTGGGTGAGATGTGGGAGATGTCGGAAGATATCGGAAGTATTCGAGAATTGTTGTAACGATGTGAAAGAGTTGGTGGACACAACTTAGCGTTAGGGATACCAGAACAGCAGGCTGCAAGCATGCGTAGTAACTACATGCTATTTTCCCCGCATGTTGAGGTGCGCCTCGAGGTGCGCATTCAGACGAGTCGATTAAGTCCACGTGCGCGCACGTATTGTTTACGCTTCGATCTGCTTTCTTCAATTGTTAGTGAAAGTATAAATGATTCAAGATTAATTAAAAATGGCAATAACTGTGGACGACTTTTTTGCAACGATTGAGAGCGAATTAGAGGTAGTAATTCCTCTACATATGAAAAAACAACTCACACTACACGGCTTCGCTAATAATTTCTCACTCGAAAATATCTCCGAGGCTGATGTCTTAGAAATTGAGCGATTTACTAAAAACGAACTGGACCTTGTTTTGTCAAAAGAAGAAATACCGGATTATCTAGGTATATTCAAGCTGATATCGCGATGGAGGATCGACTGAACGATTTGCTAGATTCAGATGATGAGAGAACCAACAGTAGTCCGCCCCCAGATATTGCCGATATTATCGAATTAGGTGATACGTATGGCGAATTTTTAAATATGCCTGACCTAGGTAGTAAACACAAATCGGAGCGTCCTTTTCTCAAAATAAAAGTCGGTGATAATATCAGAACGATCCGAAAATCTTCACTGTGCTGGCTTTTTAATGAACAATCCGCCAAATTAAGTGCTGATCGACTCATAAGAGTCCGCGGGAATCCCAATATTGTGAGTAATTCTCGAAAAAATGCCAATACACCCAAGGATATACTAACTGCTATTTCCATTGCCGTAGAAAAGTATTATGCGGTGTTCTATGATGAAGGATGGTATATTGGGCGTGTAATTGAAGAATTGAACCATTGAACGACGAGAATTCAAGATCATATAAAATGAAATTTTTACGTGAATCTCTCAGCCAATTTCAGTGGCCTAAACCAGACGATGTTCAGACGGTTGAAGATTGTTTTATTTTTTTCGGACCCATAAATATGATTGGCAGTTTACCAATGACAATATCCCGTACACAGAGATCTATGATAATTAAACAGTATAAAGAAATCTCGAAAGAAATGAAACGTGGCAAGAGGGATGCGTAGGTGAGAAAGAAAAAGTCGGAATAAGTCATACTTGGAGAAAGAAAGACGAAAAACAACATTCGGTAGGGCGACTTATGTTCTGGATTATATTTTAATTTTTGTTAACGTTGACGTTCATATAGTTTCTAACTTTGTTCCCGCTTTAAATATTTTTGTTTCGTACCGATTGTATTAATGCACATGTGCAGTATGTAATATATATGTAGGTATGAGGTATATTTTCTTACCCATTTTTGCTGAGCAATCAAAGGGAAGCAAATAATTGAACTTTCAGTTTAATATTTTATGCCCACTGTGTATACTGTATAATACCACAATAAAGTCATGTTTGATCTTGTCGCTAACTTTTTATACGTCAATTTTTTCATTAACCTTATCTATCAAGAAACGTGTGTTTATTAGTGTGTATAATAGTATATTACTTTAAATATTTGAAATGTCTGGGAATTGGAGAGATGTGATGAGACGGTGGAAAAACAAAAAAAATGTCGTGAGATGTCGGAAGATGTGAGGAGATGTGAGGAGATGTGAGGAGATATGGGGGAGATGTGAGGAGATATGGGGGAGATGTGAGGAGATATGGGGGAGATGTGAGGAGATATGGGGGAGATGTAAGGGAGATGTCGGGGATATGGAGGAGATGTGAGGAAATGTGGGGATATGTGGGGAGATGTGAGGAAATGTGGGGAGATGTGTGGAAATGTCGGGAGATGTGAGGAAATGTTGGGAGGTTTTGAAGAAAAGGAGATGTGGTGTACGTATTTTTGTCGGGTGATTTCCCCCTCGGTTACAAGCTTTTAAAAACATTAATTTTAAGAAAATTTGTAATCAGAAATTAAAATTTTTTTCGACAAAGAACTTCATGAATCTGTTGCTAGGCAATATTACTAATTTATTGGTTTTGACAATTATGTCATAAAATATTGTTTCTGTCACGAAATTTTAATTTTTTTGCTCAAACAAGTACATAATGTCTTATATTTAATTAACCTGTACTCCTCCGGATGTTCAAGAAACTGCGGTTGAGGGAATAACTCCGTAGAAAAGCAAAGAAAGGTATTAACTTTTTTCTAAAACCAGCTTAACACAATATTGTCATACTTCAGAAAAGTGACACATGCTTCTAGCCGGAAAAGTACTTTTCCGGCTATAGCGTGGGAGTGAAAGTAAGTAATGAGTCACTTCCCCACCGTTTTAAAGGTAAGAAATGTCTATATTACTGACCGATTGTGAATAAAAGTATTTGAATCACTATCGTCACTTCATGAGTCATTATTTATTGAAATTAATAATGGTGGCACCTCGGGTGGCACTGTTTTGGTATTGTCCGGATTCCACATGTTTTCTTCTTGTTTTAATAGATAATCAGTTGCCTTTTGCCAATTTTCCTTAGTCACTTGTAATATGGCGCTGTCTGTAACCAATATTTAAATCGATTCTTTCATTCCAAAACAAGGATAGAAATACACACAGCAAAGGTCACAGTGCCGTGCAATATGAGGAAGGATTTAAATTGACTGAATAATCATATTAAAATTTTCCGAGTAATAATAGAAGTAGTTATTGAATATTTATTATTCAAATGCTTTACAAAGTTTTGAAAAATATTTTAAAAAAAGTAACCGATCAACTACGAAGAAACAACTACTTCCCGGGCTATAGGCATCGACGTAAGTTGGATTACACCAATGACGTATTAAAGATAGACAATCCTTGTTTACATTTTGGTTGTCCCCAACATATTTAAGACGAGACTCTTCTTACATGATGCCAAATCTCGTATAAAATAACGAAAAAATTAATAACGTACATCACTTAGTCTAAAAATAATTGTCATAAAATAGTTTAGATGAACCCTTTCGAAATATGCGCTACTGTGCGTTGTACTTTCCCAGATTTATGTTGCGACCAAAACATTGTGTAGGTAATAATGTGTGAATACGTGTGTAATACGTCATTGAATTACACTTCTTAGGCCTACGGGGTCGGTATGATCTACAAAATTTAACCAATCGTTTTGGTTTGGACATCACAACTTGTAGACCGGTTTCGGCGTATTTGCGCCCCATCAGTACAAGGTATATGTTATCCGTCCGAGAATTTTACAGAAAACAGTAATAATACTTTAATAATACAAGTACTTATCTTAGATTTATTTATCACTCGAGGAATACATTTTAGTTGCCGTCGACCAGATTGGATATGGTCCTGCTCTATGACATTTTTTTACCAGGTCCATTATATCACTTGAAATGAAATGGCTAGAATATAGTCTAGCTTCTTCTCTTTCCTAATTATAATTTTGAAGTTGATTTGCATCTCGAGGAACCCAAATTTGACTTAAATTAACACCAACAATGCAACACGCATGCAAAACTTATTGTATTTTTATTAAAATGGGTGAATAGTATTAATATATCAAATGATACGACACTGGTACATTCAGAACTTTTGAACTGTTTAGAACTTGCTGATGCTTACCTGTAAAACGATGTATTGTAAACACCACTACATCTTTTTTTCATGCTATACAATGATTCACCATTCGCAAATATTTCGGGATGACAAATTTTTGAATATTTTTTAACCAATCGCTAAAAAATAATCGTTTTAAAAACTCAAATTTAGGACGTATATTAAATTACGGGGGCCATTTTGGAGGGCACGTTCCGGACCCGGCTCATAATTTGTTGCTATTTTGTTGCTAATTTGTTACTAAATAATTGATTTTGTTGCTCCAGCCGTTGCCGAGAAACGCGTGGTCCCCTACTGTAATATTAACTTAGGGTGGCCAAGTGCAACATCTCGGTAACGGAGGAAGCTAGCGATACGAGCCTGGTGGCATATTTTGTTGCATTAAGGTGGCTTTATCGAAAAATTCCAAAAACCACCCCTACATGTCAAACTCACCCTCGCGCAGTTTTAAGTTACGGTTGCCAACTGCGATATCCCGGGAGCCAGACGAGCTAGCGACACGAACCAGGCGGCATATTTTGTTGCTGTAAGGTGGCTTTACCAAAAAATTTCAAAAACCACCCCTACATGTCAAACTCACCCTCGCGTAATATTAAGTGACGGTGGCCAACTGCGATATCTCGGGAGCCAGACTAGCTAGCGACACGAACCAGGCGGCATATTTTGTTGCGTTAAGGTGGCTTTACCGAAAAATTCCAAAACCCATCCCTACATGTCAAACTCAGCTCCGTGACTACTTGCAGCAGCTCGGGAGCATGACGAGCTAGCGACACGAACCAGCCGGCATATTTTCTTGCGAATTTGTTGCTTTACGATGGTATAATTAAAAAATCTTCAAAAAATGTCCTACCCTACTGCGATATTAAGCTGCGGCAGCCATTTGCTTTGTCTCGAGACTAGAATTAGTTGCCCAAACAAGCTTCGCGGCATATTTTGTTGCCAATTTGTTGCTTCAAGATGCCTCAATGTGAGCCCCGCTACTGTGATCTTAAGTTGCGGCAGCCTTTTGCTCAATCTTAAGCCTACAATTACTTAGTCCAACGAGCTCCACGGTATATTTTGTTGCTATGTAGTTGCTATAAAACGGCTTTATCGAGAGATTTTAAAAACAACCCCTTCGAGTCGAACTCGCTTAAAAAAACCATTTCCTTATCAAATACTCATCATATATTCATTTTAAAAATAATATAAAATTTCCACTACGTAATAGTTAACGTTGTATTTGTATTTTTTCAAAACTAGCCGGCTGGTTCGTGTCGCTAGCTCGTCATGCTCCCGAGCTACTGCAAGTAGTCACGGAGGTGAGTTTGACATGTAGGGGTGGTTTTTGGAATTTTTCGGTAAAGCCACCTTAAAGCAACAAAATATGCCGCCTGGTTCGTGTCGCTAGCACGTCTGACTCCCGAGATATCGCAGTTGGCCACCGTAACTTAATACTGTGCGAGGGTGAGTTTGACATGTAGGAGTGGTTTTTGAAATTTTTTGGTAAAGCCACCTTAAAGCAACAAATTAGCAACAAAATATGCCGCCTGGTTCGTGTCGCTAGCTCTTCTGGCTCCCGGGATATCGCAGTTGGCAACCGTAACCTAATACTGCTCGAGGGTGAGTTTGACATGTAGGGGTGGTTTTTGGAATTTTTCGATAAAGCCACCTTAAAGCAACAAAATATGCCACCAGGCTCGTATCGCTAGCTTCCTCCGTTACCGAGATATTGCACTTGGCCACCCTAAGTTAATATTACGGTAGGGGACCACGCGTCTCTCGGCAACGGCTGGAGCAACAAAATCAATTATTTAGTAACAAATTAGCAACAAATTATGAGCCGGGTCCGGAACGTGCCCTCCAAAAAGGCCCCCGTAACTTAATATACGTAATTTTAGGTCCGCTTCAAT
Source organism: Lochmaea capreae (assembly GCA_949126875.1). NCBI lineage: Eukaryota > Metazoa > Arthropoda > Insecta > Coleoptera > Chrysomelidae > Lochmaea > Lochmaea capreae. The sequence continues at coordinate 5,018,328 of OX421409.1, forward strand.
GAAAAAACGGATGTTTTTTAAAAGTATTTTTGCATTAAAAGCAAATGAGTTCTACAACTCCAGGATATACATACTGGTTTATCGTACTTGTAATAATCAAAAAATGAATTTGAGAAGGCCGACACACACTGTATGTAAGATGTCACTGTAAGCATGTTTTTCATACGTCTAGTTAACTTATAAACAAAAAACTGCATTCACTTTTATTATAATCAGCAAGTGAATAACGTAACAGGTGACAAATTACGCAATATTATAATAGCAGATTTTTTGTTTGTTTGCTGTTAACCGCATTAGAATCTCGGTGTTGATGTGTGGGTTGTATTATAACATTAGAATATGCAAAGATGAAAGATACCTGACGTTCTGGAAATTAAATGTAAGTCTATTTCACGTTAAAAAATTCTTTTATATACAGGTAGTTCGTTCTCAGAAATTGAATTTTTTGTATAAAAAAAGAACGAAAATACTTATTGAATTAATTGTTGATATCTAATTTATATTTTTATTTATGTATGTTGGAAGGTAGTCCCGTGAAAACTAGGAATAGCGTTTATAGTGGTCTGTGCCGAATTCCGCAAAAACCTAGCTGCTTCTTTAATCCTAGTAGACCGGGAAGTTAGAATATTGAATGGTAAAGTTTGTGTAACTGAATTTTATTTTTTTAAACGAAAATATATCACCCCCATTAACCTAGCAGAACCATTTCGGAAATTTGAATTTTTGATTATGCCATAATTTGTCGCTAATTTATCGCTAATTTATTACCATAATTAAAAATTTGTCGCTCGTCGTTTTTTTAAAAAAACCCATGGTTCTGCTAGGTTGATATTAAGCTAGCAGAACCACTTTTTACCTAATCAACTTTCGAAAAAACTAATACCACCATAATTTGTCGCTAATTTATCGCTTTTTCATTACCGTAATTAAAAATTTGTCGCCCTTCGTTTAAAAAAAAAAACCCATGGTTCTGTTAGTTTGATATTAAGCTAGCAGAACCATTTTTTTATCTATCAATTTTTAGAAAGAACTGATATTACCATAATTTGTCGCTAATTTATCGCTCTTTTATTACCATAATAAAAAATTTTTCGCTCTTCGTTTTTTTAAAAAAGTCCAAGAATTTGATAGGGTATACGAGTTTACATCTGCCGATGAACTTGATATTCACCTTTTTATTTGGACAAAAACCATAACTTGCCTGTTAATTTTGTATTACCTGAATGTTCAATATTCTCTTGGGTAATGACACTGAATCGGTTTCTATTCATTTTTCAATAAACTTCAAAGCACTTTTAGCTGTCAAAATGACAAATTCAAAGTAAAATTTTGACGTTTCAATGGAAACAAGGTATTATCGATGAGGAAGCAGAATTATCACTTATAGTCAAAGGCACTCTTAACGTGCGGGTTCAAAGGTCACTAACCATAATATGTATCAAATCAGAAAACACAGAGGTTACCAAAATGTGAGAGTACACTGCAGATTGACGAATTTCCACTTCTTTTATTTTCGAAATAATCCATCGAACTAAGTACAAAAAAACTGAAAATTGCTACTTATTATTCATATTGTCATTTTGAATTGTCAAAGTGACAAAACCGACATATTTAAATAAAAACTCTGCTGGTGAAAGACTTTTTAGAATCGCTGAAAACTAAATACATATCCTTCTTTTTCCCGTCAAAATTGCATAAGTCTGTCTTATTTATCTAACGGATTTCATTTGGAAGTTATAATTAAACGCAATAAAAGAAAACAAAAACTGTGAGTATGTCTTTGTTGAATCGTATGACCCGCACGATAAGAGTGCATCTGACTATATAATTGCACAAGAGGTTTGTATTTTATCGGGTAAATTTGGATTGTTCAATGAGAAACTGTTGCCTAGCAATTAGACGAGAAAAACTGTTAAGTAAGTAGGTTGACAGTTTTTTGAGTCAAATTGCTAAAGGAAACAGAAGTTGAACAACACAAATTTACCCGATATCAATACAAACATCGAGTGTCGAAGGTACGGGGATAACTGGATGGGTGGACTAAATGTGGGAGCAGAGTACAATAAGCCAATAGGCTGCAGTGCTCCCGGCATCTGAACGGCTCCCAAAATAGAGTGTAATTCGGCAGGACAATAGGCATGATGACAGTCACTAAGAATCACTAAAATATTGATTTGATATAATTATTTAAGATACAGAGATTCTACAGAAATCACTTATTTTTCATTTTCATGTGTGATTACATTTATTTTAGTAAAAATATAAGCACAAAATTTAACCATCCGCCATCTTATCTCAAACACCAATCAGAAGAGAGTGACGTCATATTTTCGCAAATATCTATGATCCGACCCGAACCAAATCCGAACATCTGTTTTGTCGTCTTTATATTATCTATGGTTTTGTATTTCCTTTGTTGCTGTTGGCTTTGCTTGGTTCATGTGATATTTTCTCGTTATAAACTATTAAGTATCTCTGTTTTTTATTACCACAAAACACGATTTTGAAATTATGTTTATGTATCAAAATAAACTTTTAACCTGCAAGCTGTCAAGTGTTAGAAGTTTGACTTTGACGATATTACTACATGACACAGATCATAGATAACCTATCGACAGTTGACACTGTTACGAATTGATGATGTCATAGACAGACGCCATTACTATTCTAGCGTTTTGGCGCATAATTTAAAATGTGTTTTTAAAAGTTGAATTTTTCCTTTGAAAATATTTTTTCTTACAGAAATAACATTAATTGTAGATAAAGTATATACGTGAAAACATCGTGGAGCAGTTTCTTAAAATCAGTCATCATGCCTATTTAATCAATCGACTCAATCGACTTTAAAAAAAACGAAGAGCGAAAAATTTTTTATTATGGTAATAAAAGAGCGATAAATTAGCGACAAATTATGGTAATATCAGTTCTTTCTAAAAATTGATAGATAAAAAATGGTTCTGCTAGCTTAATATCAAACTAACAGAACCATGGGTTTTTTTTTTTAAACGAAGGGCGACAAATTTTTAATTACGGTAATGAAAAAGCGATAAATTAGCGACAAATTATGGTGGTATTAGTTTTTTCGAAAGTTGATTAGGTAAAAAGTGGTTCTGCTAGCTTAATATCAACCTAGCAGAACCATGGGTTTTTTTTAAAAAACGACCGGCAAAAACTTTTTCTACTATCACTATCGAAAATCGTCTTTTGTGCCTTGAAAAGCAACTGCAATAGTATATTTCATTACCAGTACAGAAATGAGGATTTTTCCGTGCGCGCGTGACAAATTCTCGTGTGAGGCGCAGCCGAACACGGGAAGTCATGCAAGAACGGAAAATCCATTTCTGGACGAGTAATGAACGATATTTTTTATTATACTTAGGTACCTGAAATCAACATAAACAAAAAATATCGCAAAAAATTATTAAGAAAATCGGGAATATTTATTTTTATTTTTAAAACAGTAAAAATGTAAGTACATACAACTCAAATTAACAAAAAAAATACAAGTAGGTAATTCTAAGAAAATTAATTTTGGACATAACCGTTATTATTAATAGTAATATTTATTGTACAATTCGTATTATTGTTGAATCCCTTTTGCTCAATCCCTTTTGCATTTCTTTTTGTTGAACTAAAGACTCTGCTAAAGATGTTGAAGCGGAGTGTTCGTATGTGCTTTGGTTCTCTTGATTGACTGTTACAGATGTTGTAGTTTCCAAGTTACAAGGGCTAAACAACTTCCGTGATACTTCAATTTTTCTTTGTATGGACTCTTCTATATATCCTTCTGCTACATTGGAAGAAAGCCATCCTCCGTGTCTTTTCAAAGTGAGCAAATCACCGCCGCTTTTCACCAACATGGTTGCCGAAGAGCGCCTTAGCCCATGTCCGGTATATTCTTCGGGATTTTTTAGTTTTAGGTATTTTGCAACAAGTTTTGGAATACCACTGATAGTATGGCACCCAATATGTTGAGCGTAACATCTTTGGTTTCGGTATGCAACAAATAATCTTCTACTCTCCATATGTTTAGGGCGGAGATCTGCGTATTTACGGTAAATTGTACAGGGATCGAATTTGCAATTTTCATTGGTAATGGTAAAACTTCTTGACCTGTGAGTTTTTCCATCTCGTAAGAACACGACAAGGAAACGCCCATTATCTTCCACATCATCTAAACTCAAACGTATTAAATCATCTCTGCGGCATGCACCGAAGATGCCAAACACTAAAATTACTTTTGCTAGTAGATATTCTCCATCTGAAGCTTCACATAAAAATTTGGTTACTTGTTCTGCTGTAAGAATCTTGGATTTCTTTGGTATATATCCTACAGCTTGTCGTTTCAAAAAAGCAATCGTTTTTGGATATTGATGGTGAGTATTTTCTTTTATTGCCAAACAACTCTTTAACATAGAGAATCGACTCCATAAAGTGGAGGATTTCATAGTGTTGGCTTTTTCAGAAAAATATACTAAAAGAATATCGTCACTCACAATTTTGATTCGTTTCTGAGTCCGCCATTCGGTAAAACTGTTATATTCTTGTTCATATCTCAACCTGGATTTCACTGGTAATAAATCTGCACTCACTTCTGCCGCTCGTTGTAAGATATTTTCGGGAATATCCCGATTTTCTTCACAATCTGAATTCATTTTTGCAAAATGTAATAGATACATAAATACTTAATTTTCACTGACAGAAAATAAAATTTGTCATTAATAAATAAATAGGGATCGGGAAAAAATTTCCGTGCGCTGTTCCGAAAATGTCATATTTACTGTATTTTATAAACAGTTGAAAATGTAGTATTTTCTGTTAAGTATAATAAAAAGTTAATGTTTTCCGCGAGCTGTCATAATTTGACATTATTGGCGCTCTTAAGCAGAAAGTAACTTTGAAGCACGCCTAATTTTCCGCGAGCTGTCATAATTTGACATTATTGGCGCTCTTAAGCAGAAAGTAACTTTGGCGCATGCCTAATTTTATTTATAGATAAAAGAGAGCTAGTAGTTAATTTTGGTGTGATAGTAGAAAAAATCTTGTGTGTATTTAGAGCAGACAGTCTTTTGGTAGTTTCGACAGATTGCAACTTTCTGTCTCGACTACCAAAGTACTACTTTCTGCTCTTAATACACAAATAGCTATTTCCGGTCCCTGATTTTTCATTTTTCCAATCGCTCTTTTATAATACAAACTACCTTGATTTCGTTACTATATGATAACAACGTTTCGATATATTGTCGAGTGATGACAGTTCGTTGATTTTTAATTTGTCGTTTATGTCAAACTTATTTCGCGAGTGCGCAAATTTAACAACAATATGAAATCAGATTTTGAATTATCCGATCAAAAATTAAATGTATATCGAAGTGTCTGGTCTTAAAAAAAATATTGTACGTCACGCAACCGGAAATTAGTGTTTTTCAGGTCTCTCCAAGCTCGCCTACGGCTAGCCCTGGAATCTGCTTGTCTCGTCCTGAAAAACACTACTTTCCGGTCTTGTAACGTAAATTACTATTTTTTCAACCTCGCCTAATTTAATAAACATTAACGCTATCGATACGAGGTTTGTTGCAATCAATAGATAATAAATTATAGTTTTATAAACAATAACAATAAAATTGAAAACAAAAGTTTTAACAGATGTCGAAAGGAATAATTATAAATATTCAGCACTCTATGAATTTTTGGAAAAATAATATTTTTCAAACACAGTGGCCGTTCAAAATTCATAGAGTGTTGAATATTTATAATTATTTCTTTCGACATCTGTTGATACATTCACTCTATTAAATACGACAATATTACAGGAAACTGTAATAAGATTTACAAAAGTTTTACATAATAATTTACTAATTTAATTTACTAAGAAAAAATAATTTTTTTCCGTTTTTATTAAATTTGATATTAAAAAATATACTTGATACATTCATTAATATTTTCAAAATGTTCTTCAAAACCCTCGTATTTAAAAAAAAATAATTTTCAGATTCGACCATTACAAACGTAGAAAACAGTATTCAAAGTTCGGTAGCCACTGTGACAAGCATATTGAAAATTTTCAGTCCATCAAGTATATTTTTCAACGTAAAATTGAATAAAAACACAGAAACAATTTTTTTGTCTCAGTAAAATTCGGAAAAAATTTTGTAAAACTTTTTTTTTAATTATCTTGTTATTTTTCGTAAAATTATAATTTATTATCTATTGATTGCAATAAACTGCGTATCGATAGTTCTTTAAATGAGGCGAGGTTGAAAAAAATATATATATATATATTGAAATTTTGTGTGGCCGCCATTTTGAATTTTTGAAATCTGAAAATACTAACGTTTACAGAGTATAATATTTTCCTATATTATGAAGTCGTTAATATTGTTATTTTAATTATGTCTGTCGCTTAATAAACCATTTTGCAAAAAAAATTCACTTTTTCGAAGATTAAGGGTCGAAAAATTTGTTTTCAAAATATTGCTTGATGTCTTCTTGGGATATGAAACTCCCTACAATTTTAATATACACAATTTCTTTGTGCGATCAAATATAAAAAAATTATAAACGGAAAACTGTTGTATGTATGTATGCATGATGGGGTGACATCTCGGGTGACATTCACTGAGACCTAAAAGATCTATTGTGCCCCCTTACTTCAACTTAGTTCCTAAGGAACGTCTTAGAGACTAGTAGCTCCCTTAGTCCTATTTCCCTGAGGAATTTTTGGATTCAATTCCTTCTTCTATCCAATAATCTCCTAGGTGCTGTGTCCTAGGATTCTGAATTGCTGTGCAATTCGCAAGTATGTGGAGGGAGGTTTCTTCTTTCTAAGCCCTACTAGATCTTTCCAATGATCAGATCTCCTTTCTTCGGCTTTGTCTATTTCGTCCAATATTATATTGGTGCTGATACCGCAAAAGGGTTCCGGTCCCCAAAAGGGTCTTTCAGTCCCCCTTTTTGCTGGCCCATCTGCTATTTCATTTCCTTCTATTCTAGTGTGTCCTGGAATCCACAGTAAGGTGACTATATTGTTCTCGCCTAGTTCATTAAGTTTGCCTAGGCATTCCCACACCATTTTGGAACTGAATACACAAGAACTCAGCGCTCTAATGGCTGCTTGACTATCAGACATTATGATAATCCTTTGCCTTCTATATCCTTTGTCAATGTTGAAATGGGCTCACTTTCTTATGGTGTGAATTTCCGCTTGAAAGATACTTTGGGTTTTTACCAAGCCTTCAGAGTATTTGGTTCCTGGCCCGTACACTCCTATCCCAGTTCCTTCTATTGCTTTTGAGCCGTCTGTGTACCATTTCTTCCAAGTCTGGCAATGGTATTTGGATCCCATTCCTTCTTGTTGCTCAATTCTGTAACGCATTTCTTTGAAAAGTTATACCTTTTCATCATACCATCTTGTGGTCTGTATCTTGATCATTCTTCAACACTTTCCACCACCATATGTAGTGGTGTGAGGTTGATAATTACTTCCATGGCTGCCGTTGGGGATGTTCTCATTCCCCCTGTAAGACTAATTTATCCAGGGTATATCTCTTAAACGAATAGAGATTTTCGAATGGGACAAAAACTGATCTGTTCTATTTCTAATACACTTTAATACGGCGTAGACAAAAGCATCCCCTAAATATTCATCCCTTAGTTACAACCCCTAACTTCAAACTTCTTAATGGCACCCTGTACATTTTTTTATAATTTTGGATGTGGTCTTCCATCGTCTATTCAACTAATTTTCCAAAAAAAAATGGGTTCGTAAATAATCAAGAAAATATCAGTTTTTTATTTACATTAAATGTTCGAATAATTGTAGTCCACCTGCTGCAACACATATTTCGAATAAATGATATTAATTTGTTAATTGCTATTTTTATTTATTTTTTCATGTAATTTTTATGACATTTAATTTTATTGTTCCTTTAAGCTAAGGCTTTCTTGATTCATTTAAGAAAACAAAAAATAAACTGATATTTTCTTGATTATTTACGAACCCATTTTATTTTTGGGAAATTTGTTGAATAGACGATGGAAGACCAAATCTAATGATTTATTGCCCCAAAAATATATTAATATTTACGAAACCAAATACAATTTGTTTAAAGAATGTTGTAGGAAAAATAAAATGAGAAAATATTCCGAAAAAGTCCTAGCGGCATATTAAACTTCTGTATTCTCATAAAATTTTCGGAAGTAGAAAAAATATTGTATGTAATTCGTGTGTAAAGTCACATTTGTCAAAAAAGGGTTACTTTACATACTAGTTGCATAAATAACTATTTCTGAGCAACTAGTTTCTTGATTTTATTGGTAATTTTAATTTGAATTAACCTTCGAAATTGAAAGTTCTAATTTTTACCTTTTCATCTTTGTTTGTATACAAATGCGATTGCCCCGATATTAACAACTGTGCAGCGTTTAAAAAGTGCGTTCGAACTACAATTCAGCTCAGCTAAGAATTCTGTAGTTAGCTAAGCTAAGCCGGAGGATAGACAAAAAGCAACTATTGTGTCTGTTTCAAAATTTCTGTTTACTTTTAGTTTGTGCTATACCTAAGCCTTAGATGTAAGTAAAAAAAGCTTTTACATTTCCTACATTGGTACTTATTTATCCTCAAATTATTAACCAATTTTTCATAACTTACTTATTATAACCATACATTTTTTCACAATAATGTGACATTTGGTTACTACTTTTACCATCGCCTGAAGCCAATGATGATTCGATATTTAGACAAGCCTTGATTCCTCATAGGCCACGACAACCGTGAGTTGTACAGTACATATTTCACGTAATTGTCAATTAGTTAAAAAAGTCTGAACACGGCTGTGTGACTGAGGTTTCCTAAAATGCTCCTCCTAGTTTAAAAACAAGGTATAGCAAATTCATATACCTTAGTGACGTTTGGTTTTCTGAACAGGTTTGTCTTGTAATATTCATCATTCAATCCTTGTTCGACATCAATTGAATAGCAAATAATAGTAAAGGTATTTCGGATGGTACTCAAAATGTCGTTTGGTTCATAACACTTGTAGTTAAAAAATTCTCCAAAACGGCAATTTCCACAATAGACCATTCCAGAACACCTGACAGGTCAGCCATATTGTGCTGTTCCCTCGATCAGATGGAGTTGAAGTTTGTGTGCTTTGATATGTGGTGTAAGTCAGCTGGTCATCAGACAGACTTTTTAGAACAATGTCAATGTAACGTATATTTTATTTAAATAATAAAAAGTTTACAAATAACACATGGCGCAATCAGTAAACTGTCTCTGAACTGAATTCAGGTGCACAGGGAGATCAATTAAATAGTCACCTCGCTTGGTTAAAACAACCGGAAATCGAAAAAAGATACTTCATCTCTACCTCTCCGCAATGCACACTTATCAACAATACAATCCGATAGCGTTTTAGATAATTTTACGAACTAATTGTAAATTAAAGTCTCACTATTATCCGTTGTTTACTAGCAAACAATAAAAACTAAATAGAATATGAGATAAGGACCCAGAACAATATGGCCGACCTGTCAGTAACGACATTCTGGGATGGTCTATAGTTTTGAGAGCTGTCTTAACCTGGAAACCGACTTGATAACACAAACGTCATTTTACTTTAAACTTACTACATAAATATTATATAACTGAATGTAGTATTTTTTGTAGTAAAAATATTAACTACCCATAACATTGTATATTAATTATTATTATACTCGATTTCCTATTGCGTAGTAAAGGGTCGACACCCACAAAACGGCAATAAACCATTGGCGTTACATTTTTCGGTAAAGACCTGAATGGTTTTGTTTTATTTGTCGGGTTTATTTGATAGTGCAAAGCATGGAGACTATATAAGGAGATCGAACTCCATGTAATTCATTTTTTGGTAATGGTAGAGGGCGCCAGTCTTAAACGAGCACCAGAAACATCTGACTGCAGAACAATAACAGCCAATCATGAGTCTTGCACACACTTTCAGTTCATGGTTTTTTATTGGTTGCTAGCTCATTTGACAGTATGTTAGGTAAGTGAGGTTAGGGATGAAACATTTTTTGACTAAGAAATCCGTTTTCGTCCTCGTCTTGGAAAATATCTTAAATTGTGGTCGTTTGGTAGTAAAATATGATACATCTTGCCAATAACATTTATCTTCGCATGGAATTTTAGAGGACTTGAAGGTTTGGCACAGTCATAATTAGTATAAAAAGTATTTGAACGAAAAATGTGAAAAAGACACCCTTTAGTGCAAGTAAGTATATTCTAGAACTAATTTGTTCATTATATATGAATAATGTGTTCAAGTTTTTCAGAATTTGGTTTTCTACACAGTAAAATATGGAATATGAAAACCAATTTAAATGCCTTCGAATAATTTAGATTTGAAGAATTATATCTTGCAAGTAAAAAAAATACAGTTTGATGAAACAATAGAAGGTATGTATAGATAAATAGACAGTATAGTCAATGCTCTAATAACAGGATCGATTAATTACAAATTTGTTAATAAGTAATATCGTTGAGTGAAAAATACAAGAAGAGGCGCAACCTCGTAAAATATTTTGTGCCGCAAAATGGTGTTGGCGGAGAGATGTCGCCACTCGCATTTTCTGATTTTCTCTAGGAATTAGTAGTCTTATACTGACCGTAGCAGCCGTAAGAACTGTGAACGGAATTTCTAGCTCTCGACTCTCTCGAGTGTTTTGTTTTTGTATACGATTAAACAAGTGTGTAGTTTGTTAATCTAGGCATTGAGAGACTTTGTTGTGTGTTACGTAGGGAAAAATATTTTTAAATATGAAACCCAAAAGCCATATTTGTTCTTTTCACGAATGTGGACAGAATTCAAAAAAAGATAAGCATTTAAGTTTTTTTAAGTTTCCTACCAAAAATGAAAATATCCTAAATGAGTGGAAAAAAATTGTGGTAATATAACTATTTGGAATTTAGAAAAGTGCGAGTTAGCAAATAAAGTTTTGTGTGAAAAACATTTTAGTTCTGACTTTATTATTGTACAACAAAAACGGTAGATTCTAAGAAAAAATGCAGTACCAAAAAGTTATTGTGCAGGTATGTTTTTTTTATAATTTCATGTGTTTGATTCGAATATAGTACATTTCTTATTACTGATTTTAATCTTTAATTTGTAATGTTCACCTTTATTTTCATTTATAAAAATGGAAAATTTAAGAGAATATTTAAAATAAGTAGATACTATAGGTAACTACATAGTTAATAATTTTTCGCGATGTACCTAAGTAGTTTTAAAGTTTAATATTTCACGAAGTATTTTATTGTGCAATATCAAAATACCGGAGAAGCCATAAATCAGGAATTATGAACAGGCACCTAATTACATAAAATATTATTAAATAAATGTTAATTCTATTGTAGAATGCCCTATCGAAAATATAGATGAACCCTCAACAAGTGGTCTTTGCAAAAGACGTTTTTCAGACTTAGATGGTAAGCTTATTAAATTGCACTTTTAAATTATTCAACATAAGTACCCATATCTATTTTTTATAGAAAACAATGCTAATCTGTTGAAAACTAGGATGTCACAAAATGAAAAGAAATATAAATCTGGGAAATATTTTGGAACTGAGGACACAATATCTGGTTGGTACACAGAGATTTGAACTAATTCATTTTTTTTGTTAATTTTTTTGGGAAAATAAACCACAATATTTTTTAAATATTCATTTCAACGTTTCGGAAGCGTTCCAGCTACCGTTATCAAGAATAATTTAGTTTTTTAAAATTCTGGTCTCTATCTGACACTACGAAAAAATTTGACAACTAGACAATCAATAATATTTTGAAGTTTATGAATGCACAAAATTTTTTGTTAAATTCTTAAGGTCCATTCACAGTAAATCAAATTCCAATAAAACCGTTCCTGGAGCGTGCACTTCATTGGATCCCATTTCTAGTGGACTGTATTATTGTGTTAGAATCTCATACAATAATAGTTATTTATGCAACAAGTGCATAAAGTGGTGCTTTTTTTGACGAATGGATATTATCTACTGTGAATGGACCTTAAAAATTTGACAACAAATTTTTTGCAGATTAAACTTCAAAATATTATTGATTGTATAGTTGTTGAATTTTTTCGTAGTGTCAGATAGAGACCAGAATTTAAAAAAAACTTAATAATTATTCTTCACAACGGTAGCTGGTACGCTCCGAAACGTTGAAATAAAAATAACAAAAATATTGTGGTTCAATTTCCCAAAAAATTAACATAAATAATAATGAACCACAAGGAACATACAGGAGATAATTAATCAATTTTTTCATTGTATTGCAGATACATCTTCCGAAGAATTTTCCAGTACGAAAAAAACTGCAAAAGTTATTAACAAATTAAGATGAAAAACAATATATTTAGTTTTTGGTCAACAACTCCGAAACTATCAATATTTAAGATTTTTTGTTAATTAAAAAAATTGTAATAAACAAAATATTAAAAAACTCTTATGACGTGTTCCTGTTAAGCATGTATGTAAGAAGTGTTCCACGAACAGAAACATTTTTAGTCGGATAAAATTTTATAAATTGGCGACTCAACTTTAAGAGTTTTTTTTAACGGGAACTTGCCATACATACCATAATTTTTTGGAATTTTTAAATAAATATTTATATCAATATAACACTTGAAAAAAATTAGTTTACGTTGGTACTCTCTTCAGAATTAAATTTTTATGCATACTTCATTGCAACATAACTGATTCAAGAGGTAGTCGTTAATCCGATAACAATGCCTAATAGTATGATTATTTTACCACTGAAATGTTTGGCTGGTAAAACATTATTTAGTTTTAGTATCTAAATTTTACCGATTACGGATCTGCCACTGTTTACTTATTATTAAATCCTTTTAAGACCAGATACCGAGTTAACGAAATATTGTGAAATATACTTTATGTTCATTAATAAAATAAAATATGTTTATGTATGTACCTACTTATATTTTCGCTGACCGTAATAATATTGTTTTCGATAGGAAGTAATGAATAATGCTGTTTTAGAAAATTGACCAGATAACAAAGTCCCGTAATAACTAAGTGACAAATCAAAGAAAGAATTTGTATAAAAAAACGTCAAGTTGCTTGTCTATTAGAATTTATATTTTGGAGATAATATTTCACCATTGTATTTGAAGCCGTCTCTGTCACATATACGTTTTGTTAAAAGACTGTTTAAAACTGTAAAAGTATTTTTTAGATATATCTTTGCTCTCTTTTGAGTCGGTCGTGATTACATTTCTTTGTAAAATAATACTTTTCGAATATAGTTTTTGAAGTTCAGTGTTCGTTTTTCTTAATTAAAGGGAATTATTTATAAATTTATAAACTGTTTACACTAAGTTTGCTTCATATTTCTTTATATCGAACGATATAAATTTGTAAATATTGTATGTAGTGAACGAAAAAAACTGCCCGCTTCTAAAAGAAATAAATTTCACAAATCAACAGTCAAGAGCCGTCCGAAACAAGCGATGGGATTAGATTCGAGGCGTGGTGGGGACAAGAGCAAGGAATAGTTCGATGTTTGAACACCGCGTCGCCTAAATACAGTACCAATTTTAATGAATAGTGGGGGGTACGCTGGAATCTCCATAAGGCACAAAATTTTACATTGCGTTGCGCCTCTTCTTGTATTTTTCACTCAACGGTAATATCTAATATTCTAGGTTATTTTCTATAAAATGAATGAAAGCCAATTGCTCCTGAACTGGCAAAGCCTTTACAAGAAGAACTTATGAAAATGATGAATATACAGAATTGCAGGAGACTTGTAATTTACTACACATTTTGTAACTTTCACCTAAATATAAAGTGTACAATCAGTACCTATATTGTCTCTAACTTTATACCTACCTACCCTATGGTCTGCCATATGTTTCTAGCTTACTATGGGTTATCAGTTTACTGTTGAAGTTGAAATGAGATAATTAGGATATTTAATATTCTCTACTCAAGGCTTTATAGCATTATGATTGAATTCTGTCTGTACTGGCAAATAATTTTTAAAACAAAAAAATATTACAAAGTATCGATAAATACATAGATATCTTCATATGAGATTGGTTTTGAGGAAAATGGTCCATTATACATGCCACTATCGAACCCAAAATTGTATATACAAACATCTAGGCTACCAAGCAAATATGTGCTACTTTTTTTCTAGGAATTACTAGAGCCTTTGATGGTGTTAAACACTGTGGTATTTTCTATAAATTATATTAAATGATGTGTCCAGAATACTTGCTATTAAGCCTGAAAGCTACCTTAGTTATAAAAAACTGCAAGTGAAAGTGAATTACAGTTTTTCTCCAAAAATGTATACCTCAACATGAAGTCCTCCAGATTTGATTTCACACGAACAAATTTGCAAATGTACATATTGCAGTATGTAGATGTATTTGATCAGCCATAATAATCTCAAAATAACAGTGAATGAGCTACAATAACTTACAACAGAATAGTGAAATGGATTTAAAGGTGTAGGATGAATCCCGATGCTTCAAATTTATCTATGCACAATCTTCAATCTGTTTAAATACAATAAAAAATAGGTACAATATATTATGTTTAATCACCACTGTCAACAGGTACAACTTACTAATGATATTAGTTCATGCAAAGTTTTTCCATATAGGTAAAGTACATATTATATGTAAATAGTACATAGGTATCATGCAAGAAAATTATTACTTTATTCTAATACAAAAACGTACAAAAAATTACTATTCACAGTTTTCTAATAACACAAACACAGTGCAAAGTACACAGAATATAGATATATTCATACTCTGACCAATTTCAACATACAATTTTATTTTTATATTTGCAACAGATTGTTAGTACCATGGCAGACTGTTGAATGACTTTATACATATTATGTTCACTGGGCTGTTCAGAGCTACATGTATATGAAGTGTTTTGTCTTCTGGTATGAGAATGTACATTATTCACCATCCCTTATTGCCAGGTTTCAAGTTATTATTTGATCATTTTGTATAAAAATTCTTCTGGGGAGGTATTGGCCACTTTAATTGGTTCTTTGGACCACTCACTATTCAGATACACCTACTCAACGATATACTAAAACTACAATTTCCAATATTTTTGTCATCTGAAGACCAGTTTCTTTGAAAATTACATTTGTTGACATTCTATAACCTTCACTACACTATTTTAAATTCCCTGCTTTTTATCTGTAGATGTTATCCCACAAGTGCCACAGACTGAAATTAGGTACTTAGCTGAGGATTGGTAAGAAAGAAGTGTTAAAAATCACTTTCAATGTCGAATGGTTTTAGTAACCCCTGTAGAGGTAGAGTGTACCAATATTTTTTTCCATTTGTTGTATATTTTTACTCCAAAATTAATAATTTTATTTCCTATTTCTATCACTGAATTCAATTTATATTTTTCTGTATACAAAGTATACCTATTAGTAGTTTTTCCAAATTACTTTCACAGCTTATTCCTTATATCAACTATCATATCATTGTTCACCTTTTTTCTTCCAGTTCTCTTGAATTTTAATTGTATATATCAGCAAAAGTAAAGTATTTTGTGTGCCATTGTGCTTTTTCTAGACTTCTCACGAGTAATGTATATAATTTGAATCCTAACATAATAAATATTCTTTAGTACTTTATTTATCTTTGAATATTTTCAATCACCTTGGGTAACTGAAAACACTCTGGCTTTCTTAACTTCAATTCACGTCTCATCGTTTTAAATCACTATTGCAATAATTTTTAACAACGCACACACTTTGTCTTTTTTTAATTTTTAACAATAATTTTAATCTTTCTAGCTCCTACTTTTAGTTTTTATTATTGTCATAACTAATGTTTACAATTTGGCTACTGTCACTTATAAAAACTAAGGTTACTTATTTGGATGGTGCTCGTGTTGCAATGCGCAGCGTAGCGGTGAAAATACAAACTGCTTAGATAGTCGATTTTGAGGTCAGGTTTTGTCAATTTCTCCGTATGAGTTAGTTCTCCTTATATAGTCTCCATGGTGCAAAGTTTGAGCAAGTATCATATCATTAGTAAGTAATTATTACAGTATTAAGAGCCGAACTACTTTGATGGATATTTAACCAACGTTAAACTTGAGGGGCGCTATTTTATCATTATGTAAATCAAAAAGTGTTTTTTATTATCACTGTATGAAAATATGTTGGGATAATTTGGTTATATTTACCAAGGTAGGTATGCATAACAATTTCTAAAATATTACAATGAGTCAGTCATATTATTATTAAAATCTACATCTATTGTAAATATATAAAAATAAATTTTATTTATAATTTTGCATTGCACTTCTTAATTTTTCACAATTTTGTATGTTGCTTCTTTTTAATACCTCCTAAGAAAAGGTATATGGTACCCATATATCTACTAGACTGAATTATGGTTCCCTAATTCACGTTTTTGCCTTTAAATAACATGCCATGACAACTCAATACTCACAACATTTCGGTACATAGGTGACTAGTGATGGGGGTACAATATGAAATAAACTATTAAATCTGCGTATTTTTGTTTCTGAAATATATCGTATGGATAGAATATCGAAATTTTTAGTATTGATACTTTTCATAACGATTTAATTTTGGTAAAACCAACATGTTTTATCATTTTATTCCACATAAAAAAAAGACTCGCCCTATATTTTTAGTACTTTTAAATAAATAATGAGGCACTTTGCTCCTACGGAAAAAGAAATACAGAACCCATTATTTTTTTGTAACGAAAATTGTAAGTAATACATTTTTCCTTCGACCGTGGGTTTTAGAGCTATATTAATATGCACAAAAGCATTCATTCATGACACCTATTGAAAACGATGTTCTATCGATAAACGATTATAGTATAAGCAACCAAACATACACTCATATTTTTAAATTAGGCCGTAAAACGGACTTCTAGTACAGGTTGGCAAAATCATTTTGGCAGTCGGAAGTTTGGCAACGTCCGATGCGCCGGAGCAAAGACGTATGCGGATTGCAAGAGCTCACTTCGCTGGCAGAATTCGTAAGCCTCAACCTTTAATCTTTGTATGCGGAATGTACGTCGCGTGCTCTTCCCGGTAACTGCGTTTACAACGTTGTCAAGTTGTATGGCTTTCTTGCGCATCGTCAACTGCCAAAATTAATTTTCCAACCTGTATAGAATACTTCTAGTTATGGTTTTTATTATATTATTCTACCAAACTATAATAATTATTAATGATTATTTCCCTCCTCTGTCAAAATTTATTTGCTTAGAGAACCTAAATATAGGCAACACTTTATACATTTGCCTAGATTACTGACAGTCTGCGAAATAAATCAAGTGCGCGCTGGATGTAAAATTAAAATTTATTATCATTATTCTAACAGTTTATAATAGTCAATGTTTGGTATTTCGATATAAATCAAAATAAATAAAATATTATTTCTCGAACAATGGAACTAAATATAATGTAGTAAAAGTCACGAATCTTTCTCGTTACGTCATAACTCATAAGCATCCGAATCAAATCAATTTCGCTTTTTAAGTACAATCGCTGTCACAACACAAGACAGAGTGACAAACCAATAAGGACGTAGAGACGTAGCTTAATTCAGGCACAAAAGACATATATATACCTTTCCATTTGTATTCATTGGACATACGCAGTCAGTGGTATTCACATAAAATTAGAGTGTCTTTGACACATTCAAGGAAGTATAAGGTAACGAGAAACATTCATGAATTTCACTGTACCAGAGGAGCAGTTCGGATTTAGAGAAGAACTTAGTACCGAGCAACAAATCTTGAGACTGGTAGAATGCAACACTAAGGCCTTCGATAGAGTCTGGAATGAAGGATTGATATATAAAATGAATATAATCTGGATATACCAAACCACATTTAAGACTCTTTTACAGTTACCCCAAAGAGAGGAAATTACACGTTAAGGTAGCACAAACAAGGTCAGAAGAAGGATCAATGGAAGTCGGAGTACCGCAATTAGCGATACTATCGTCATTGCTGTATAACATATACACGGCAGACATGCGTAAAACGTAGAACACCATAATGGCAATGTACGCAGATGATACCGCCATAAACCCAAAAATCATCACCAAGAGACTGCCAATAGCAACGAGTGCAATAGAAGAATTTTGCACTACGTAGAAAATCAAATTCAACGGAGAACTGATAAAAGCAGTGTTCTTCAAGAAAAAAAAGCATGGACCTGAGGAAAACATCGAAATAGACGGAGAAGTCTCTTGGACGGATAAAGCAAAGTATCTAGGAGTGACACTATATAATGGACTAACATTCAACGACCACGTTAATACAATGGTGGCTAGACAAAACAGGACAGGGCGAGACTATGCGGACTACTCGGTTGAAGAAGCAAATTGGACAACAGTACGTTTCATAAGAGGTATCATAATTCAAATATTTACTTAACAAAACTCGATCAGGCAGGCTCTGAATGCTCCCTGTTATTTCAGACTTAAAACCACAGAAGGTACTAGAGATAACGGTCGCGAGAGCCAGAAAACTATTTGAAGAGCTTAGATCTCATCCGAACACAGAGCTGAGAAACCTGACAGGAATCATAAAAGACCTGAGAAACAAATAGAGGACCACTCATAGGAAGCAAACTACGATACAGCACCACCAAAAAAAACACATATCTATTCACACGGGTACGTGTAGGCTCGTCAAGGCGGGCATATACGTACTCGTTGGCATACCAAAACATACTAACAAAAACCGTGTGCGGGGAATGTCCGTAACAAGACAGAAACTGCACACCCGCACACCAAAAAAATAAAAACCAACCAAAAAAAAACACCGGAGTGGACACAGCGAAGAGGAACCCTCAATACGGAGGGCTAGCACTACTCGGGGATTCCTGACGGGTCGGCTATGAAAGAAGGCGAAGGACTACTCATGTTAAGGACTGTTTCACCAGGGCGGATAAAACGGATTTTAAAATGAGGCAGCGAAAGCACAAACACTACCGAATCGACATAACATCAAACAAGAGGGACAAGGGAATATAGGCACCAGAGCTACCCCTTATAGAGGGAATGACATTCCTGGCGCCCCCCATAGAGTAAAAGGAGGAAAGCGATACGCGATCGAGAAGTACGAGTGAGATCCTGTCGGACAGGGGGTCGTGGAATGTTCTAGCTAGTATCAACTTGTGGGCCTAACATCCCTGCATGTGTGTTCTATATGCTATAGTCTAACTATTGTCAGTGTAATGACCATAAAATCCAATCATCAACTACAGTATTTATCGTAATATCATGAAATAACCGAAGTATACTCCCTTTGACGACTTTTTCAGAAAAAATTCTACGGTCTTGAGGGTGATCGGGGGGTTCGGCGTATAATCCAGTGGTTACATTCAGTGTCGGGTGTGAATTTTGTTTTAAAGAAATATTTAATATAATATCTATTTCTTGGCTGAGTGAGTTTAGTGAATTGTTATAGGTATTTATAGGAAAGTGTAGGTGATCTAGTGTAGAAAAGTATCATTAATATATTGCCTATTTGATGGTGTAGTGGTTAAGTGGCATCAGCGAATTGATATTAATATAATATTTATTTGTTCGTAGACGTTTTATAATATAATTAATTAGAATGGCATTTTGGAGACCATTTGAAACGACAGTCCAAGATGATGCGCGGGATTATTGAATTGTGGATTTAAATATAAGAAGTTAGATAATCGAATGGTAATAATGGAATCTCGGCGTATCGCTGAACTTAGACAGGAGTATTTGCGCAAAATAAAAGGGTACCGTGATTCAAATAGAACTATAATTTATTTAGACGAAACTTGGTTTGATACGCATGATGTTGTCAAGTATGGTTGGGTTGACGATACAAAAAACTGTTCTTTAGATACTCCGTGTTCTAGAGGAAAACGCGTTATTATTGTATTACAAATTTTATGAATTTTGTAAAGCAGGTTAATTTTTTTCATTCAAATTGATATAGTAGATTAACATTATTTCACAATATTCGAATTTATAAAAAATTTATATGCACGCCATTGGGCGGCTTTTTCCTTCAAAAAGATTAAAAATATGGGTCATTACATTAACTTTGGAAGAACTTTACAAGATATCCAGATCGACCCCGACCCAGCCGTCACACAGTGAAAAGAATAATACACAATTTGGTTGTTTTCAAGCAAAAGTTAACCTTGATCGTCGTACTAATCAACCCGACAGGATGTTTTTTATTTGGTATCTGTCAATTTTTTAATAAAAAAATGAATATCTCGATAAGTATTTAAAATAACAAAAGTGCAAACCAGTAATGACTGTTTTGATGATCCACTACACCATTATTATGAAAACGTAATTCATCTCTCATTTTAACTATTTGGATTGTCTACTGTCAGTTTGAATGTGTGTAATAAAAAATCTCTTTGTTTCCCAGCTCTTGCGTTAAGTGTATTTTAAATGGATAATATTTGTGACTTGTGAGACTATTTCGAATTGTATGTAATTTTACCAACATGAATTTCTTCGGCCAGACTTCTAACTGGTACAAGATTACATGCTAGATACGCTAAAACATTTCCCTCATTATTGTATTAGAAAACTTTGAAGGCGACACAATAAATTTGTATGAATGAAATATATTTTGTGTTTTATTGACCAATTATCGATACATTTTTGACAGTAATAAATAAAGGAATTTTAAATCTAAATAATTGTGACGGAAAACTCTTCATATGCATTATAAGTAAGCTAGAGTTTGTTTAACCATCCTTTCCCGTTACGTCATACATTGTCCAGTTTTATCTCTCATTCATGAAATAGATGAGACGGAATTATGACGTCATTAACGTATTACTTAACTAATGTCTACGTAAATTGTATTTGTTAGTTTTGACAGCTCAGTTGTCATATTTTGATTTGTTTGGTGTTTTTGGACATTTTCGCCTTTTTCAATTAATTTTTCATTGTCAAAATGCTTTCCCGGTATAATGAGAAGCGCAAAGTTTAGTTTTGAAGTTTATTAATTTCTTCTCAAGAGAAGGATATGCTAGAATGCCGCTTTTACCGATAAATGAAGTCCTGTTATCATAGATCTGAATGAATCGAACTGCCACAATGATGATGAAGATGATTTTGTCAGTGATGAAGTTTAGACTTTGCATATTATTTCATTACATATGCTAAATTACCTTTCTTATCCGTTTGTTCGTTCCTTTTTCCTGTTTTTATTGGAAGTTTTTTCAGAAATCAATTTATTTATTGCCTGTTTTCTCCCATACATGTGTTTTTTTGCATTTCTCAGGAATACTTACGAAATTGTTTCTCACAATGACACAGACAATAATTACTATACAATTTTCAAAAATATGAGCATATAGATATTGTATCTAACTTTAAAAAACCTTTGGGTTCACCCCAAAAATATCGTATAATACATTCTTAATATATCGCATCCCTGTTTCAATAGTGCCATAACCCTATAATTGTTAATTTTACAGGAGAGGCAAAACAATAACGGATGTGAGTAATAATTTTTTGAGCAATAATTTTAGTACCTGCGCTTACCAAATTCGGTATACATATAGATTGAAGATGTCTCTACTGATTAATGATGTGTAATTTAATATGAAATCTACAGAGATACCCCAAAACAGAAAAACTTTATGTGATATGGCAGTACTGTTGATGTAAGTTTCATTCATTCACATTGCGAACTGCACAGCAATTCAGAATCCTAGGGCACGGTACCTGGGAGACTACTGGATAGAAGAGGGACAGTTACCTAAGTTGAGGCCTGCAGATATCCTAAAATTCCTCCGGGAAATAGGACTAAAGGAGCTACTAGTATCTGAGACTCTCCTCAGAAACTAAGTAGAAGTAAGGGGGCACAATAGATCTTTTAGGTCTCAGTGTATGTTACCCCAAAATACATACATACATACAAGTTTCATTTTACTTCAATAAGTTAAGTCTCATGGATAAATAAAACTGTATTCTACTTACTGAATTTAAGTTTAATGTATGAAGAAAACAACATAAGAAAATATAAGCTGAAAAATTAATTAAATTTCAGATTATTGTAAGAAAAGTAACATTAGTAACAAACATTAAATTTGAAAATTGAAATGAGGATTGTTTGAAACTAAAGTCCATTCTCAAAATCCAATATATCCCGATAAATAGGTAGGTAAGACTTGGGAATTGCACTGACTTCAAATAAGCCTAGTAAGTCTCTTTTTTTCTTCTCATCAATCCTTGGCACTTGACAAAATAAGATGACATACTGGCTTGTGACACTCTTAATGATGCTTGTAGTCGCAAAATAGCCAAGGTTAATAGTGACACTTGGCGTCTCACGTGGGATTTATTAGAAATATGGATATGGCACTTTTACATATTGTAGGCAAGTTCGTAATGTATACGTTGGGCGAAAAAAGTCAATTTGATTTTTTTTAGGGATATGGCACTATTGAAACAGGGGTGCGATATATTATATAATTCGACATTTAATCACTATTCGGTAATCCGTAATTTTTTAAATTCAGTAAAAAGTCATGCTCAGGGGCGTTAAACATTCTCAAGCTAGAAATTTGAAACAAATCATTTAAAAAAAAAACGAATATTTCAAGTTAAAACAAAACAAAATTATGTAAAAAAGTACGCAACGCATAAAACAAAATACAATTTTTTGCATTACTAATTTATTTATACAAACACATCTTAACACGCATCATTGAAAACAAATCTTAACATGTCATTGATTATAATTTTGAGATTAAGTGTAAAATAACTAATATAAGACAAACGTAAAACAGCAAAATACGTCACCGATTATGACGTAGCGGCAAAGGATAGTAAAAGAACAATAATGTACCAACTAACGTTATTATATGAATAATAACATGCATCAACGTACATAGGAGTGTCACTGAATACTATGACCGTGAGTGTATGCATTCGCATTTATTATTTGTTAACTTATGTGTGTGCAAAATGCTCAAGTTTAAAACGTGTCGAGTCGTTTCATGTTGTGAATTTGTGTTTTAATTGAACCAGTTTCCTAGATATTTTTAGTGTTTTAGATTTTTATTTTACCCTACATTTATATAAATGAAAGGATCATAATTTAAAGAGATCATTACCGTTAATAAAATTCCAATTCCAATATTCATCAAAATTGATAGGGTAGTTTGGCCGCTTATTACGATTCCAGCCTTGGAGAAATAAAAAACCAACTGTTTATATTTTAAATTTTGACAGATTCCAAGTTTTACAATACAAAAATTTCACATCACATTTGAATTTAGCAACTTAAAATACATAAGAAAGTGCAAAAATTTCTTCCAATGAATTTTTTTCGGTAATTTCGCAGCTAGTTGTCAGCTTTCAAGTACCAAAATTAGAAATTTCAAATAAAAGACATAAATTATAGAAGACTATTCACTTTTTTAGCAATTTTTCATTTTTGAGTTCACAGCTAGATGACAGCTGTCAAAAGTCGAGATTGAATATTTGACATTTATTGATTATTTGTCAGCTAGTTGACAGCTTAGCATTAACGTAATGTGAAATAAAAGGTCATTTTTTGCCTGTAACTTTTTTTTGGGTAGGTAATGATATCCAAGATTTTTAATGACTCATTTAAAAGCTACCCACAATTACGTCAGAAAAAAACTGTTTGAAATATCTCAGGTTAAATCAGTCAATTTAAGGACAATGAAGTTAAATGGTAAATTTAAAATGGTCATATTTGGTTTAAAACGTATTATAGGAGAAAAAAAAGAAAATTATTGGGTTAAAATTGAATGCCCACCTTAGTGCTTCAAAAATCAATACTTTTTTCACAAAGGGCCAAAAAGGGGTATGTTATTATAAAACAATTGATTTTGCCAATTTTCAAAACTCTACCGTTTTTTCATTAATGGCCGGTTGTAGATGTCGCAGGTGAACGTTAGTTTAACTGAACTGCCAGTCACCTTTGAACCGAGTTCATTTTGGTTTTCGTTGTAGAGTGCAAGATCAACATTAGTTTGGTTGAACGCCGTTCAGGTCACGTTGGTTGCACTGAACTACGCTTTTCATCTGAAATTTTAATGTCCCATGCCAAACTTGATCGTTGACTGACAGTTGACAGTGTTGATTGGCGCGTATATCCCGTATATCCTAACCTTATTTATACGTAACGAATATAGTGTGATGTGATGTTACTTATGATATTTCGTTTCATTTTCGTTTATTTGGATTGGAACTATATATATTTGAGAATTTTCATCGGTAAGCAGTTGTATACATTTCCTATAAAGCATGTTGTAGATATAAATCAATTTTGTATATTAGATGTATGTGGTTGTAAACAAAAAGGTGGTGGTTGTTGTATTTTGTGTGGAAAATTAATGGAGAAAGCAAATAAAAAACTATCAACAAATTTCAGTTCGAAAGGATGTAAAAAACCATTCAAAATTTGTAAAAAATCTTCATCGTAGGTTAATTCTTCTAATAATTCGTTCATTTTGATTGAAATAATGAATTATCAGATATTTAACCTGACTTTTTGAGGTTAACAACTCAACGTCATATGCCAAAACCCTCTTGAACCGCCTTTGAACGCTCTTCGAGGACCGTTCACGTAAACTTCTATTTGAACCACAGATCACTAGTGACTGACGTACTTACAACAAAAATTTGCAATTAAACTCGGTTCAACGCAGAACCACAGTTGAACTATGCATTTACAACCGGGCCTAAGTGTCCAATACGGCTTGAACTTATTGAGGATCAGTAAGGGTGTATGTAGCACTTTTTACAATAGAATTTTTCATTCTTCAAACTCTCCATGCTAAATAACAACCATTTTTTGGCCAAAAAAAAAATACCCAAAAATAATTTATTTGTCCATAATTTTCTTTGATCATGTGTTAAAAAATTCTTATAGGTCTCAAATTGTTAGTAATTTGTGCCAACTCAATGTTCCTCCTTATTTTTTGGCCCCTCACTATTTTCCATATATTTACGATGCAATAGTCCATCCACTTGTACAATCCATTCAGTAAAACGACTATTTTAAATGGCCCATTGCATCAATCGTACAAAAAACGCATTTGAGGGGTCATCTCAACGGGCTTCAATTAAGTCGATATGGTTTTTTTAAGCAAAAACAGATTTTTCGTAGGATT
The DNA here is from genome assembly GCA_949126875.1 of Lochmaea capreae. Taxonomy (NCBI): domain Eukaryota; kingdom Metazoa; phylum Arthropoda; class Insecta; order Coleoptera; family Chrysomelidae; genus Lochmaea; species Lochmaea capreae. The sequence continues at coordinate 5,043,540 of OX421409.1, forward strand.
TTAAAAATCGTTTGAAAATGTAGATTTTTTGGGTAAACATAGAAATTTTCCATGTCCAATATCTCGGTTGGTGTGCATCTCATGAAAAACTGAAAGAGAATTTCCGTTTCGAAACCCGGTAATATTTCAAATAGGTAGGTTTATTTTGGTATCTTTTTGTACCCCCACTCCCTTCTTTTTTAATCCAGAATTAATATTAGGTAGCAAACGTGAAACGAAACATCAAAACTTCTACATACCTCTAGCTAGGTACATACCCTTGATTTAGATATTTTTCAATAATTACAACATACCTTCGCTTTCGTTTAAATAACTACACTCCCTCGCTTTCGATAAACTTTTTAATAATTTCAACATAATTTGGCGTATTTGGATTAACCTTTAGTTCCCAGTTTGCTCATTAAATCCGAATGGAAAAATTACAACATTTTATTGCAAACCATGTGTGGTTGCAAATATTTATAGTGAAATAACTTTTGGTGTAATTAGTTGGATGATAAAAATCCTATAGATGATTTAGCTTGGAGAATTAATATAATTTCTAAACAGTAAAAAATTCTCATTTCTAAATTAAAAGAAAAAATCAATTATATTAAGATTTTACAAAAGAAATAAATGATTTTAGATTTTTTAATAATAAACTTTTGTCCTCCTGACCCGTGGTCAATCTCATATCAAACAACCCTCGTATAAACTGAAAAATTCGAACACCTTTTATTTAGATAACAATAGCTCATTTTCTGATAAAACTTGTGGTTATGGACAATCCTCATCTCGACTTTACATGTCGTAAACAACGATAAATCCGAATTCCAACCACATGACACGTTCTTAAGCTACCGGGAATCTAATAATTTATAACTAAGATTTTAGTTTAAAAAAAATTGGGGACATTCACCACAGGTTACCTACTGTGGCACCCACCACTATGAAGATAAGGTAGATATAATAAAGGTTTTTTTTTAAACAAAACCTGCCTAATCGGATAGTAAACAAAATGTATTTTCTATTATTAATATTCTACAGGGTAGGAAAAAGTATTGAACTAGATGCATATGTTTAACAGAATTGCAAAAAATTTAATTTTTTCGATTGAATCGTGATATTTTTATCTATACTGATTTTTTCCTTACGGTAATTGTGGTAAAATATTGTCAGAAGTTGCTACTATCCTTTTCCCTAGTATGTATACTTTTTTATAAATTGTTTTGTAGCAAGATTCCCTTTCGATTAATCCAACGTGGCAACTGCGCTTTTTGGTTGACCCGCCTTTTGAACTGTCCGTTGGAATAGTGTGTTAATTAGTTCTTAAGAGTAAACACGTAAAAACTCTTTTTCAGTTACCGGCTTTTCTCATTCCTATTTCGATTGTCATTTACCTTTATTTTTATAACCATTTTGTATCCATAAGTCTTTGTGAATGAATAAATCGTTTCTAAACGGAATAATCTTCCTAAAACCGACCCTCCGACGATATTTATATTGTCAAATTGTTACAGTTTTTATTTATTAACAAGTAGCTGGCCAATAAGTTTTTTAAATTAAAACAATAGTATTAAAAGACTGTTAGTTCTTAGAAAGTTCCTGGCAGTAAATTTTTTTCTAGAACTACAGAATTACAGCGAGCGTATACTCCAAGTTAATTATCCAATTATTAATTGAGTTTTTCTCGGGATAGCAAGGGCATCAATTGACTTAAGGTATTTTAAGGGTAATTATATGATCATGTCTTTTAACAACCACCTTAAATATGAAATTAATAAAATTTAAAAAAATTTAATCTACCACGTTTTTAAAACGAACTAAAAAGTAAAAAATAGTAATAATAATCGTGGGGCGCACGCGACTCAGCTACTTTCTACATTTTTATAAAACTGTCCTTCACTTTTATTATTATTATTTCTATTTTTTACTTTTTAGTTAGTTTTAAAAACGTGTAAAATTAAAAAAAAATTTATTTCATCTATTTTTCACTTTTTTTTTCGATTTACTATAAGGTTGAAGATTATTCATATACAAATTTAATATTACCGTCTTCTGGACTCGACCCCTATGCCAACAATTCATAATTTTCTGTATCCAAATTTTTATCTCTCGGTTATCAAGACATAAATTATTATAATTCTCCATTTTTTTTAAATGATTTCAGTATTTTTTTTATTGCCATCCAATTCTGAATTTATGTTGTCTCTAACCGGGAAATAAGTTTAAAATCATGTACAAATTTCCACCCGAATAACAAAACGAATTAATAATACGTGATAATAATAAAAAATTAAGTTTAAAATCACTCATGGCCTGTTGCACCGAATTCTATTAAACCTTAAATTTGGTTTAAAACCTGGTTTAAATGTAAATTTTGTGTTGCACGGTATTGTTAAGTCGGTTTAATGCCAGTGCAACCCACAGAACTTGAACTCGTTAATAGTTATTTAACCAACAAGTGTATTAATGAGGGCGATTAACAATCATTAATGTTCGAGATTGTTAATTGTCCTTTTAATATTCGTGTTAGTTACAAAGCTTTTCCGTCGACTGTACAAGCTGTATTCGTTTTTCTCAATATTTAAAAACAAAAAATATTTATTTGTTTCATAGGTAAGTACTGTCAAAATTAAATAATGACATTGATATGTCACAGAGAAGGTCGCCGGTTGAAATGTCGTTTTTCTTAAATTCTTTTTTGGATGTCTTACAACTAATAAGTAATTATTATAATTTTCTAGAATAATAAAATGAAAACGATAGGTAAGTCAAAAACTAGAATTATTTTATGCTAGGAATCATTTTTAAAGATGTTATTGTATGTTTGGTTGCCTACACCACAGGTAACTGTCAAGATAAATAAATGTATAAGTTGAGCGTTGGGTTGCCTATAGAAATGCCTAATGAAAATCATGCATTAATAGGGGTCATTAATCAACGATTTTGTATACATTAATATAGCTCATAAACGCACGGTCGACGGAAAAGATATATTAAAGTTTATGATAAAGTGATATTTCTTTTAGGAATTTCAGTGTTGTTTCGATTTGGTTTGGTGATCGACGAAAAAGATTATAAACCTTGATTAGTTAAACCACGTTAACTAGTATGCTGAAGCAATGACACCTTATTTTCATTCGCCAAAAATTTGCGCAAAATTTTATAGGGTGGTCCGGATTTCAATTTCCAAGTCCGCTATTAAGGAGGGAAAGGGTATAGAATGCAAAAGGGAAATAGGACGAAAGGGGCTACTAGTCTCTGTGACGTTCCTGAGGAACTAAGTAGAAGTAAGGGGGCACAATAGATCTTTTAGGTTTCAGTGAAAGTCACCCCATCATACATACATACATCAAGGATCATTTGCTCCTCGCCACAAATTCTAAGGTCCCCAAACGCGAAGAAAGTAAAAAAATAAATTATTTTGTAGTTGGCATTTGAGGCCATTTTTTGGAAGGAAACCGTAAGTAGATTACCCCGTTAAATGTAGGAGGTTTCGACTAAATATTTGACTTGGTCCTATAGCGTGCTTGCATTTAGCGGATTGTGTATATTTTAGGGTTTGGCCGATTTCTGTGAGGAAATCAGGGCCAAGGCGTTTTAGAAGTAACTTTGCTTCCTTTTATGAATGAAAGTGAATCCGTAAACCGAGAGCCGTTTCTACTGAGTGTAAATGAGTCATGGGCCACCCCTGTAAATTTAATTGATTTGATATATTTGAAAAATCATTATGACTATCGGTTTAAACAAAGTATACTTCCGGAGCTAGTTGTGCTAGAAACTAGAAACAAAAATAGCAACTTTTTGATATACCCGTCACCCGATATAATAACTCCAAATATTTTTGAAATTGCGAATAAAATGTCGATTATAGCGAATATGTTAATTTTTTTTTCTACCCTTTTCTCTGGTACGTGCGCCTCTGAACCAGTGACAAGCAGGTGTAACGACTTTCAAGGTCGTCGGGAGCGACAACCCTCTGCTTCTTATTCTTTATGCTTCCGATGGTTGAAATCTTCGAATCTGCCGAAGCGGAACGTGAGGATTTTGAAAAAAGAGAAAAAAAAGGACTTCGGCCTTCGAGGCATCTATCTACATACGATAACTATTTTATTTAATTATTCCACGAACAAAACAAAATTATTTTGTTGAAAGAAGCGATTTAATAAGATTATGTGGAAAGTCTTCGAATTGTAGTTAATACAATTTTCTTTGTATGCAAGATTTTAGTTTTACTGATATTAACTGAAATTGGTTTAAAGAGAAAAATAAGCATTTAAGTATGTAAGTAATTATTACTTCTTGTTATAATCAACTAAAAAAATTGCTTAACTTTTTTAAAAATAACTTTTCCAGCATTACTTAAATCACGTTGTTGGCGTTTTTTATTTTTATTTGTTTTTAACTGGTACTCGGAGCCAATAGAAATGGTAAAGTCTGTTCATAGTTTTAGTAATAGCCATAAACAAATAATGAAATATTTATTGCCAGGTTTTTGGTAGTTTAAAAGCAGGTAAATTACTGCCCCTACTTATTAATAGATATGTACTAACTCTGAAGATCTTAAATGATCATACAAAGCAAATATTGTTGGAAATACTATTTAAATTATCGAAAACAAATGTAATGAAAATCAATCCAAGAAAAATGAATAATTGTTGTAACTTGACTCTATGTTCCTTGTCAAGTGCATGCTCTTTACATCTGTTGTCTATGGTGCCGATCTAGAGAATGTCAAGACTGTCATTAGTCACTGTGGTATGATGGTGTAGAATAAAATGAACTTTACGTTTGCATAATGTTTTATTTTTCTAACAATTAATCTTTTGATAAGTTTTCGATAATAATACTTCTGACTAACATAATAAAATACCAATTTTCAATTAAAATGTACTAAAAATTGAAGAAAATATAGAATTATTAACAGATTAAAACTCATCTAATGTACCTATAGTTTGGTAAGTTTATCTGAAGCTACGCGGCATCGGTAAGGGGCGAGGAAACATGACGGATATCTGTCAAAATCGTACCAATGGCGTACGGTACCTATTTTTATGAAAGTATTAAAAAAAATAATTGTTATTATATAATAATTATATATAGAAACTGATTTTTGCTTTGCTTTAAAGGTAAGGTATTTTTTAAAACACGGTATTTGTTATAAACAAATAATGTTAAGAATCGTACTTGAATTCAATATGGATACGAAATAGTTCAAAATCTGACACTGACAATACCAACGCCACTGGATAATCAATGTCGTCAATTGACAAAGTGAGAGGGAAGAACACACGTACGCGCTTGCCAATAGGAAGTTAGCTGGTCGCTAAGCAACGAAGGCCTCTCGATAAATTTCACCAATTGAGTTAGTTCGGAGGTCATGAAAATTATGGTTTTCGCACAACGCTGCCAGAGCTTGAAGAAACCCATAACAAGTGTTTATCATAAATTGAAAAATAATGTTAACAGACAAAATCCAAGAAAACAAGCACCTTAAAGAATTAAAGTTTAATAATATTGTTAATATTAACATTTTCTAATTATTATCACTACATACTTGGCACTTTATCTTTTTCATAGTTAAATGTGGCAATATCCAATGTTTTCGACTGCATTCCTTTCACGGTTTCAGATAAACTTGCCAAACTATAAAGTACCGTGTGTCAGATTAAGAAACTATTAATAGTACAGCTCGGAGGAAAAAATCTGTATTACAATACAAACTCTCTTATGAGAAACTACTGGAAGTTATTTTCAAGCTTCCTACTCCGCTGCTAGAGGTCGTAGTTAACAATAATAACACAAAAAAATCATTTTTCTATAATAAATGTACTATTATCGTACCACAAAATTAAAATAATCATCAGATCATTTTACGTAAGTTTGCTCCAATACTTTTTCCACTATCTTGTAAAATAACTGGTAGGGGTGAGTGGGAAAGCTGACTCAATAAAATTGTTATAACTTTTGTTCCAGTTTATAGATTTTCACAAACAGTTTTATTTGGAATGGAATTCAATGCCTTATAAAATAGATCAAGGTTTAATTTCAGTTGTTTTAAAGGTCGCTAGGTGGTGATAATGAAACAATTGTTTTGTTTTCAACATTTTTTGGAATCTTCTATTGCTCTATTTTTCAATCATTCACTTGATAGAGGATGGAATTTAACAAACAAATGCTACAAACCAACAAACAAAAACAGCAAAAATAAACTACATTGACTCACTAAAATAACATAAAGATACTACTCGAAATCTCTGCGTGAGAGGAAAGACAGCAGCTTCTATTTCAGACCTGGGAATACTGTCAATTGCCTTTTGTATTCGTTGAATAAGATCTGCTCTATTTTCAGGACTTCGACCCCATACATAAAAATTTAACAGAGTAAGGTCGGGAGATTTTGGCGGCCACGGGAATGCTACCTCTTCCTATCCACCTATACTCATGCTGTTTGGTTAACAAAGGCATCACTTCATTTGTAAAGTGGGCTGGGCATTAATTTTGTTGTATCCACTGCTAAAGGAACATCTTCTAACAATATAGGCATTTCATTTTTTGGTGTTGATATGATTGGTTTTTCGGTTAGGTAGGCGAAAAAATATATCATTCGACTCGTGTGTATCTCGGCGAATAACCCAGTCGATAGGCAGAAAACACTTTCTTATGCTGATGCAAATGAAATTGTAAGCAATATTTGTCCAATTCTCATTGAACGTGGTAATGTCAGGAAGCAAACAGCGTTGGAGCGGAGCTTCATCAAACTGGTCTAAATCGGCGACACAAGCGGCTTTTCTGCCGCATAAAATTCAGCGGCTTTGTCGTGTAAATAAATTCAAGGACACCAAACTGGTTTGTTCAGTTTTCTATTGACTGGCTTTTATCGAGAATGTATGACGACAATGACATTCTATTAGGATGTAATATATCCCTGAAAATGATTATCACTAACAAAAAGTATAATAATAAATATAATATTGCATAAATTCAATTTCAATGATTAAATTCTAACGTAAAAGTCACGAATCTTTCTCGTTACGTCATAACAAATCAAAAAGACAGTTTTCACCAGCGGCGCATCATTGTTATAGAGTTCGGCATGTATTTCTGGTGATCTAATTATGAAAGGAAATAAATTAAAACCAAATTTAACGTATCATAGTCAGACTACAATTTGAAATTCTACAAATAAATAGTTACAAAACTTACCTCTTGAATGGCATTTAACGGCATAAGTGGTCCGCCATTAGCCAATTCCTTTTGGATATATTCATGTAATTTTCTAATACACTCACGTTCACTTTCGTCCAAACGTTTACCGGGAATTTTGTCGAGAAATATCACAATAAATGTAGAACTTTACCTGTTTAAAGTAATGACAATGACGACGAACTTCAATGGTGACAGAATGATTTCCGCATAAAGTGACATTTTTCGTTTTTTAAGTACAATCACTGTCACAACACAAGACAAAGTGACAAACCGATAAATACGTTATGTCGTAGCTTAATTCAGGCACAAAAGGCATATGTACCTTTCCATTTGTTTTAATTGGACATACGCGGTCAGCGATATCCACATAAAATTAGAGTGTCTTTGATACATTCAGGGAAGTATGACGTAACGGGAAAGATTCGTGATTTTTACTGTACTATTTTGCACCCAAAAACTACCTTGGAATAGTGAAAACATCGTTGGCACCAAAATGACTGTGATTATTCAGTTAAGTCCATTCTCTCGACTCTGTTTATATTTACCAACAGCATCAAAGTCAATAAATTAAACTTTAACCAATATTTACTGCGCTTATCTATAAAGAGAGAGCATTGTCGAAACGTGTGCTGTATTTTAATTTAAGTGTCGAGACGCGATATTAGGAGTAATGGGGGTTTTAAAGAGACCATCTCTTATGCGGAAACGTTTTTCATTATATTGAATTTAAATTCGACTGCAATTTCGCTGATAAGTTGATTTGGGAAGACAAAGGGAGAATTAATTTGTTTTTTTGTCAGCCAACAAACGTTTAAAATTTTCGACATTTTTAAAGGGGAACACTCGGGGAAACATAAAAGATTACTAAGGAATCGGGAACTACCCCCACCCAAAAAGTGGCATTTTGGCATTTCAACCCACAAAAAAAAACCACCCAAATTTAACCCTAATCCGTTTTTGGAAGTTTCTGGACATTTGGAGAAAACGATAAACATGGATCGAAATTTTTCAAAAACTAACATAAACAGTGGTACTGTTATTGGCGAAGTTTTTCAACGTTTTTAAAATACTTTGAAATCTCACACACACGTTTGCGTAAGGAAGTCCGTCCCACAAAGCATCCACCCCCGGGTTTTTAGGCCCGCTGGTTGATACTGAGTATAACATTCCACCACCCCTGTCAGTCCGACAGGATCTCGTTCGCACTTCGCGATCGTGTATCCCTTACGCCCTTTACTCTATGTGGGTGCCATGGATGTCATTCTCTCTATAAGGGGTAGCTCTGGTGGCTATATTCTCTTGTATCTCTTGTTCGTTGCTATGTCGATTCGGTTGTGTGTGTGCGCTGCCTCATTTTAAAATCTGTTTTACCCGCCCTGGGGAAACAGACCTTAGCATGAGGCCTCCTTATTGGGGGGTTCCTCTTCGCTGTGTTATTTCTTGTCCGCCCCGGTGTTAATTGTGTTTTTTATTTCTTTTTAGTTTTCATTTTTTAATTTTTTCTTGGTGTATGTGCGGGTGTGCAGAATGTCAGTAACAAGACAGAAACACACAGTTTTTAATAGCATTTTTTTTAGTATGCCAACGATTACGCGTATATTCCCGCCTTGACGTGCCTACTCGTACCCGTGTGCATAGTTTTGTGTTTTTTTCCGACACCTCTAATAAATATCGTTATATTTCAGCCAATGTAAACAAAAACTTGTGCCCCTTACTTCTACTTAGCTCCGGAGGAACGTCCCAGTGACTAGTAGCTACTTTCGTCCTATTTCCATGAGGAATTTTAGGATATCTGCAGGCTTCAACTTAGGTAAATGTCCCTCTTCTATTCAATAAGCTCCTAGGTGCTGTGCCCTAGGATTCTGAATTGCTGTGCAATTCGCAAGTATGTGAATGGAGGTTTCTTCTTCCATGTCACAGAATCTACGTTCTTCTTCCACCACTATTTTGAGATTTTCAGGTGCCCGTTCATGCGGCAATCTCGTTAGGATCCCCGTTGAAACTCGTTAGTGCAGTTTTACTTTGACTTATGCATTCATTTCATCTTAACTGGTTGTAGTCACCCAACAGAATCTTTGATTGTCTAAGCCCTACTAGATCTTTCCAATGGTCAGATATTCTACTTTCTTCGACTTTGCCGATTTTTTCCAATATTACATTGGCGCTGATACCTCAAAAGGGTTCCGGCCCCCAAAAGGGTCTTTCATTTCCTTCTATTCCAGTGTGTCCTGGAATCCAGTGCTTTAAGAGCTGCTTGACTATCCGACATTATGATAATCTTTTGCCAGTAGTAAAGTCATCGAAATTCTCAGCACAATCGTCGGGCTGGGGGTGGTTTTTTGCCATAAAGGGTGGAGCAACAAAAACGCTACATAAGTATTTTGAAAGCCCATTATTAATGCATTTGAAATCGACTATTCAAATTCGATTGTGCTGAGAATTTCGATGACTTTACTCTTGCGCCCCGTCGGGTTGGGGGTGATTTTTTACCATAAAGGGTGGAGCAACAAAAACTGTACATAGGTGTTTTGAAAGCCCATTATTAACGCATTTAAAATAGACTATTCAAGTTCGATGGTGCTGTGAATTTCGATGACTTTACTCTTGGGCCTCGTCGGGCTGGGGGTGGTTTTTTTACCAATCGTGATCCGAAATTTTTTTCTATGGCATATTTTGAAAGCACATAATTAGCACTAAATCGATGTGCCAGAAAAAATCAAAATAAACAATTTTTTATATATGGCTGTGCTAGCTTTTTTCGAAGCAGACACAGCCATCGATTTCAGCGAAATGGTGAAAGCACAAACATTGACAATTGCGCAATTAATGAGCACAAAAAAGCACTAAATCGTTGTGTTAATTAAAATCGATTGTGCTCATTTGCCTGTCATGTCAATTTGGACAAATTGACCGTTGACAGCTGTGAATGCACTGTCAACGAAGAATTGATTGATTGATTGGATCAGCACACCAGTCAAAGGATTGATGTCCTCGGCACCTCAGCCTTAGGCTTTTTGTGCTCTTGGTTGTGCCGTTTATGTGAAGAGACCAGCAGCCCTTATCAGGCTCAGCAGACTTTTCACTAGGTTCTTCTTGGAGAAATCCTCCCTTGGAAATTCTAGTCCTAGGAGTCTATATCTCCAGTGAGATAGTGCTTCACAATCAAAGATAATGTGAGAGGCTGTTTCCTCCTCTTCCATGCACAACCGACAGATAGGTTCCTCCCTATATATGCCGATTGTATGCATGTGCTTCCTTAGAGTATAGTGACCGGTGAGTAAACCCGTCACTATCCTTATTTGGGCCCTGCTAAGGTTTAGTATTTCATTGGTCAGCTTCTCCGAGGGTTTTTTAACCAGGAGTTTGCTGTGTTCCTGTTTTGGCACGTGTCTCCAGTACGACTGGTGTTTAGTTTGAGTCCACCGAGATATACAACCACGTGCAGCAGTTTTGGATATCCCAAATACTGGTTCAGGACCAGTGAATGCTATCTCGGACCCCAGCTTTGCTAGGTTGTCCGCCTTTTCATTTCCTACAATGCCCTTATGCCCTGGGACCCACTTAAGAGTAACTCTATTATGGTTAGCCAGGGTTTTAAGTTTCTGTAGACAATCCCAGACCAGTCTGGATCTGATCTGAGGACATGCTAAAGCTTTTAATGCTGCCTGACTATCAGAGAGTATTAGGATCTTTTGACCCCTGTACCCCCTTTCAATATTCAGTTGCAAACACATATCGATAGCATAGATTTCTGCCTGGAATACAGAAGCAAGATTCCCCAACGGTGCATGAAAATTGCACCTGGGTCTAGCACCATGAACTACAGCACCTGTTCCAATGTCAGTCTTTGATCCGTCAGTGTACCACATCAACGTTCCTTCCTGACTGCTTTCTTCCAACCCGTCCCAGTTTAGCTGGATTTGGTATGGTTGGGTGTCGTTGCATCTTGCCAACATGTTGTCACTTCTCATTCTAAGGAGTGAGTTTGTGATAACTTCTGTGATTCTGGAGTGACAGTGGGTGTTGGTTCTTTCATGCCAGTTCCCATTGCATTCCAGTCTGTATGCAGCCATCCTCGCTTCCGCCTTAACATGCAAAGCAAGAGGCGCAAGATTGAGAATTGCTTCCATTGCCGCAGTCGGGTTGCTTCTCATGGAACCCGTTATGCACAGACAGGCAAGCCTCTGAAGTTTTGACAGCTCCAATTCAGCTTTCTTCTGATCTGTTTTTGGCCACCAAACTAAGGCGCCATAGGTAACCATGGGTCTTACCACAGTTGTGTACAGCCAGTGTACAATCCGTGGATTTAGTCCCCAAGTGTTCCCTATCGCCCGTTTGGCAGCCATTAGGGCCATTCTCCCTTTATTAGTTTTATCATGAAGGTGTGAGTTCCAGGTTAGTTTTGCATCCAGAATTAAACCCAGATACTTAACCTCCTGACTTAGACACAGCTGCACGTTAAAGAGGCTTGGCAGTTTTAGTCCCTCAAGCTTCCTTTTTCTAGTGAAGGGAATGAGCGCGGTTTTTGAGGGGTTCACCCTTAGGCTCCCTCCTACCTCATATCTCCACCATTCCCAGAGCCTGTTGCATCAGCCCTGATATGACATTAGGGTACAACAAAGAATAGAAAAGTATATATTCTCTGTTGACATTGAGAATTTGGGCTTTTGAGGGATCTGAATTCAATTCTAGTCTCAGATTGGAAAAATTGACAGTTGACAGCTGTCAATTAACTGTCAACGAAGAATAGAGAAGTAAATATTCTCTGTTGACATTGAGGGTTTGGGTTCTTGAGGTCGCTGAATTCAATTCTCATGTCAGATTGGACAAATTGACCGTTGACAGCTGTCAATTCACTGTCAACGAAGAATAGAAAAGTAAATATTCTCTTTTCACATTGAGATTTTGGGTTCTTGAGGTCGCTGAATTCAATTCTCATGCCAGATTGGAAAAATTGACAGTTGACAGCTGTGAATTAACTGACAAAGTAGAATAAAAAAGAAAATATTCTCTTTTGTTATTGAGAGTTTGTCAACTACCATTTTCTCCAAATCTAAAAATAATTGAATTTAGCGAGTTGGCCAACATAAACTCTCAATGTGAAAAGAGAATATTTACGGTCAACGGTCAATTTGTCCAATTTGACATGAGGGTTGATCCAGTGACCTCAAAAACATTACCCTATAATATATATTAGAATAATTAAAATATGCTTTTGACATCTGTAAATAGTATTGATTATTTCTTTCGTCTATTAAATATCATTCAACAACCAATGATACGTTTGTTTCCTGTTTGACAGGACCAATCAACACGCTCTATTAGCGACTATTTACATGGTGCAAAATAGTCACCGACTATTCAGCATGATACCTATATATCAATGAACCTGTGCATCTGACAGTACTCTAAATAAATACATCTTAAACGTCAAATAAAATCAATCGTGTTGAATCTGTATAAGTATTTGAAAATGAATCGATTTGGAGAAACTGATATAGAGAAGTGGATTCAAGAAATAATCTTTACAAATATAACACGACCTTGATTAATTGTCGACTATTTTATTGCTGCTAAATTTCTCTTGTATTTATTAATTTTACTCTACATTATTTTGGCATTAATAATCAGAGATGAAAGCCCTCGAGCTTCGCTCTCGGGCTCTCATCAGATTATTAATGCCAAAATAATGTCTCGTTAAATTATTATAAAATACAGTCGAAATTTAGATGCAATAAAAATAGTCGACTATTTATCAAGGTCTTGTTATATTACCCTTGAAAATAAATAGTCTTGCAACGGGTCAGGGAGCTTTGGAACAATGTGCCCATGGAGACTTCTGTTCAGGATGACAAAATCTACAACATATCAAAAATTCAGACAATTTGACGGAAACCCAATTTCCATAAGATTATTGCGGGGTCCTTTGAAAATCCTTTATGTGTACTTTTTATTAATCTTCATAATATTTATTAATACATATTGTTCATATGTACAAATACATAAACAACCTTGGACACATGTTATAAAATCACTGAAAAGATGTATGTACTTATTCTTAAGAATAGTTTGCTTAAATGTCTTCCTCCTGTTCTCAAAGATATTTATTAAAAATCGATTATCGCCAGTAGTTAGGTTTGGTTATTATTTATATATCATCTATTCTGCTGATAAAAAGTAAATATAACTTCAAAATAATATTTTTAATTATATTCTTAACCATACAAGAATACAAAATTTTTATTATATGGAGCGCTTTTATCGGGAAGCGCAGTTGTCGGTAGCGCTTATGTAGGGGTGCGTTTGGCACGAGCGGTTATATTGCGGTACCATGGGAAATATATTCTGGATGCGCGACCACTAAATATTAAGAGCTCCGGGTTTTACAGGCGTCTTTTTTCGGCACCCTGAAGATATTGCAGTGCCACCTTTCAGGAAAAAAATACCTTTTTTAATCAGCCCACTGTATATACAGAGTTTATCCTGAGTACTGCTATAATGTTGTATCAGAAATTGTCTTTTTGGATTTTCGACTTTTCAGTTTCTTGTTTCTATTTTAAAATTTCTAGGTTTTCTCTTAAACCTGCTGTTATTTTAAGTTGGATGACAGTATTAATCAGTCTATTTATAAAAGTTTTTCATGGACAATCGCCAGTTTTATTTATATTATTATTAGGTACAATAAAACATCAAATAATTCATTTAACGAAATCAAAGCTTGAAATAGCGAGGGGGGTCTTTTAGTCTAGAGGTATGAATTTTTTTTCAGGTGCATTAAACAAAAACCAAACAATTTTTACTAGCAATTATTTTACCATATATTTATTATTGTATGCATAAAACAATCAAGCAAAAAAGTTATGGGTGGATGAAGGGGGTCTCAAATAAATGGCGTGCCTTAATTGTCACGATTGCAAAAAAAATGCTGCATCCATCCAAACTTTGAAGAAGTAAATAAAATTTTTCTTTTTTTTTTTGGCTTCCCAGAAAGGTATGGAGAGAAATAAGATATAAAAATATTTCCATAGCTGCTAACGATGTGGTGCTAATGACATCAATAATTGCCAGACAAGCCTGTCTCTGTATTCCAGAGATCTTTGTTTGGGCCTTTCGCTGTAAAGCTTTGAAACACCAAGAAATAGACAATACATTGATCTAACAATCATCACATTCAATAAATTTGTTTAGATCTCAACTCGGATCTCAAGCTCCAAGATTTTCCATATATCTTAAGACATGTCTCGCTTATTTGGTCACCCGGTACAATAACTTGAATATTATACGTTTTGCTTTTGACTTTTTCACAGTGTAGGTATATTTGTTTTTAATAATTTTTTTTTAATTTTCAGGTAAGTCTTTGCGATGTATCCCAACTCGTTATACTCTTTATGTAAGTATGATTGGAATCTATACTAAAATGTAAAAAATGAGCGATCAAAATTGTGTTTAGTTTTTGTTGTGATCGTATTGTGGTTTATCGTTATTTTCAATCGTCCTTCTTAATTGGGCGGCAAAAAAAGAACAGAATGAAAAATGTGATGAACGTGACTTGTACGGAATTACATTGCGTCCCGAATTTCATAACATTTCAATCCAGGTAGACAATTTTTAAATAGCTTTACATTTTTATATCTATGATTTTGAAAGTGTTTTCAGCAGTGGCGTAACTAGAGATAAAAGGTAGAAAGGCTACGTCCTTCAAGGGCACATTTTTATTATTTAGTTAGGTAAAAACCCCGTCAAGGGTCTAATAAAGAACTTCTTTTAGAATTTTTTTGATACTATTAAAGTTGAAGTAGGTATATTGTCTCTTCCTTCGTTATTATTATTTCTCCCATTCGTTGCCTGTATTGTTTGTGTTTATATAAGTCGCTATTTCGAAGAGAGTATCCCTATTTATTAATTCATTCATTCGATTGGGTTGTGCTCAACAGCCCAGGCACTTGAACTGAATATTTGTACCATTTCCCATGTTATCTACAACCATTCCAGAAGCTTATTCGTGCCTTCTATAATATAGGCCACTATTTTGACTGAGGGAATTCTCAGTAGTTGTTATGGTTGTTTTATTTCCTTTCCAACGTGCTTCCTTCTGAGTCCTTGTAAGTTCTCACAGAAGCAAAGTATGTGAGTAGGTGTTTTATCGTAGAGTTCACATTTCCTTTCCTGTACATAGGTTCACTAACTTTGTAACATGGTACAATGTCGTCATCAGATCGTAACTGTCTTCAAATGTCTCTTACTCAGTTTAAATAGCCTGGTTGAGAGTTCCTTGTCTACCTTGTACAGTAAACTCTTTGTATGGAGGTGCCCTTATGTCGAACTCCATTTGAGTTGGTGTTTCCTATCTAGCCAGTTCCCGATTTCTCCTCTCATACAATCTTTTGTGATTACACAAAAGGGTTCCGGACCTATGAAGTCTCCTTTAGAACCTTCTTTAGCTAACTGGTCAGCCATATTTCATTACCTGCAATCCCCTCATGTGCCGGCACCCATATAAGAGACACTCTATTGTCTCTTGCCAGCTTGTTGAGGAATTCCTTACAGTTTTTCACCAGTCTACACCTAGTTGTTCGATTACTGATAGCTTTAAGCAAAGCCTCGTTGTCAGTGAATATTTTTTTTTTCGCTATATCCTCTTCTGATGTTTTTATCAATACAGGCTATAGAGGCAATCGTCTCTGCTTGAAACACAGTATCCCTAAAATCTTCCATACTGTTTTGAAGGAGGTATGTTGCTACATGAAATTTTCCTTATTAAAAAGGTATCTAACTTCCAAGGACATAAAATATGAGAAACAAAATTGATTGATTGATTGGTTAGAATGTCACCACCAGTAAGAGGTTTAGAGTCCTCTTGTTTGTACCGTTCATGTGAAGAGACCAGAAGTCTTCATCAGGTCAACAGTTAATTATCGACAACCAAGCAGACCATATCCTAGCTGCAATGTGCACGCATCGTTATACCCTTAGGTCATAGATAGTCCGACAGCACTGAAATATTTAGCATGCCCCCGATCAGATCTAGACTAGTCTATGACTGCCATCAAAAACTCTTATCCCTGGCAAACCACAATAGGGTCACACTTAAGGTACGTTTCCATTTACACATGTCAATCGTACTTTATGCTGCATCTCGGTGCTAGGAACATGTCGTGGTACCGGTGCGATTTTTCTGTATCTCCGTGCAGGCGAATGTAGTTTGCAGCAGTCTGCTGCAACTCCTTAATGATAGACTAGCGTCTATAGAGTGGATACAGTAATTTTGTTATAATGACTGCTACTGATTTTGAATTTCTGCTAAACCTTGTTGGACCTGTAATTGTTAAGAGCAATGAGTATCGAGCACCAGTTTCTACAGGTGAAATGCTAGCGGCTACTCTTCGTTTTCTAGCTCCAGGTGACTGCTATAGTATTATACATAATGTACCTGCACAGGATTTCGAAATCTGCCATATCAAGATTCATCCCAATAGTGTGCGAAGCCATTGTATCAGTTTTGAGAACTAAACCAAAAAATACCATAAAACATATACCTACGTGTAATGTAACGGCAACTAATTTAAATTTACTAAAAATTGAAAAAAAAATTTAAATTTGCTGTTTAATAATTATTGTCAAAAAAAATTATGATCAACTAATTGCTACTTAAAGATAAGCGACATCAACAAATTAACATTTAGTTACAACAAAGTTAAATCTGAGACCTGAGTATCTTGACTATCTTGGGGCACTTGACTGTTTAACTCAGCGACTGGTCGTTGGTTTAGCTGCACTGAAGTATATGCTGCAACGGTTGTGGAAGAGGAATGGGGGGAAGGATATGAATTTTGTGGGCTTAATGCTTGACTGCCGCAAGGAGATGTTTGATTGAAGTGATGCTAGTTGTAGGTGGGCTGATAATGATTCATTTGGGGGGGAAGTGGTTGAACTTGAGGAGTTTCTCCAAACTCAGCTTGGAAATGGATGTTGGTTTTGTTCTGACGTACCCAAGACTGAAGACTACCGCGCATGCGCGTGTCGCGGACACAAATCGCAGACCATTTCCGGCACATATCGCGAGATAAAGAAACAAGTTTTGTCGTGCAGTCGTCGGGCACATTTTTGTCTCTGGCACTTGTGTGTGTTTCCATTTATACAAATCCCGGACACTTGTCTCAGAACTTGTTCCTACACATGTCGTGATACAAAGTTGTAGTAATGGCACAAACGAATGTAGCTTAAGGTAACCGCGGGTCTCACCACAGTTGTGTACAGCCATTGTACGATCCGTGGATTTTTTGGTTTTATTAAGTAGGCGTAAATTCCAGGTTAGTTTTGCATCCAGAATTATGAATATATCACAAGGGACATACAGAAGAAGCTATTGTTTATTATGTAGTAAATAATTGCTTTATAATTTCGTCGGTTAAAAAAACTGATTTCGTGGTTTTTTAACACAAAGCCCTCGAGGTCAAAAACTCAGATTCCACCTCGCGAATTTCAATAACTTTTCTAGGTTGAAAGTACTTGTCTGCTGGACTATAATCCCTTTGAGCAACTTTTTTTTCAATTAAAAATATAATTAGAACACCCTGTATAACGGATAACAAGTAAACAGAAGCTGTAAGACCAACAGTAAAATCACTCTTACACGAACTGTTAAAATATATATTACGTAGTTATACCCCTAAGCAAATCTAAATATATCACAACCTCGTTAGACGTGATTTTATCTACCAGTAGTTTGTACACATGAAACAATAATTACTATGTATATACGTATTTACGATTTGTGTCGTTCTTTTAGCTCGAGGCCTGACGGTGAGTTGGAAGTTGAGTAGTTCTACATTTTACAGCCGTTTTTTTTTTATTTTAGCGGAGACATTAAATTAAAAATTATTTCGCAATAATTTGTTGAAACAGGCTTGGTTTTTATTGGAACTTTACCTAGAACGTTTTATTATTTCTAACGATAGAACTATTTATTATTATTTTTTGTCAAATATGTTGTAACCTAACATTGAAGAAGCGAAACCATCACCAGAATTCGAACCCGGAACCATCTCCGCCACAAACCCTGGCCATGGTTTTACGGATAGCTTTATGGTTCTTAGACCGTTTGTTTGTTTTGTATTATCACTTTAGATTTTTTATTGGTTTTTAGGGTAAAAAAAGGACTCTATTACTAAGACTTTTTTGTCCGTCCGTTTGCCTAGGATATCTGCAGGCTTCAACTTAGGTGAATGTTCATCTTTTATCCATCTAGGTGCTGTGCCCTAGGATTCTGAATTGCGGTTCAATTTGCAAGTATGTGGATGGAGGTTTCTTCTTCCATTCTACATAATCTACATTCTTCTTCCTCCACTATTTTGAGCTTTTTCAGGGTTGTAGTCAACCATTAGAATCTTTGATTGTCTAAGCCCTACTAGATCTTTCTATTTTTTTCGACTCTGCCTATTTCTTCCAATATTACATTGGGGCTGATACCACAAAAGGGTTCCGGCCCCCAAAAGGGTATTTCAGTCCCCCTCTTTGCTAGTCCATCTGCTATTTCACTTCCTTTTATTCCAGTGTTAGAGGAGTCCACAGTAAGTTTACTATATTGTTCTCGCCTAGAGCTCAGTGCTTTAATGACTGCTTGACTATCCGACATTATGATAATCTTTTGCCTTCTATATCCTTATTTCAATATTGAACTGGGCACACTTTCTTATGACGTGAATTTCCACTTGAAAGATACTTGGGGTTTTTCCTAAGCTTTCAGAGTGTTTGGTTCCTGGTCCGTCCAGTACACTCCTATCCCTGCTCCTTCTATTGCCATTACCATTGAATGGCATTTTTTCCAAGTCTGGTAATGGTATTTGGATCCCATTCCTTCTTGTTGCTTAATTACGTAACGAATTTAACAAATATAATATATACATATGAAAATCTCTACAAATATAACAAATTTACTATTTCAATTTCCTAGAAAACGAAACTACCAATTAAAAGAAAATTAGTATTTTTATTTATATAAATATATTTATAAAAACGGGCCCTATTACTGACTTCGCTGTACGTCCGTCTCCCAACTAGCACAGTTGTTTTATAATGTTTGGCTTATATAACAATTTTATTTTAATGGTGATTTATTGTTGCTTACAAGAATGCAACTTATTATATAAAGGTTGCATAAGAGCCAGTTTAGCTTTTCGTTACAAAATTGTTTTATAAATTTATCACAAAAACAATTTGGCAAAAAATTATATAATATTTATGAAGCAATTTTATACGTTTCATGTAAGAAATACACAAGACATTTATTGTTTATAAAATTTAGTTTTATAACACTTTTTTAAGAGAGTTTGGTAGCATGTATAAATCAGGTATAAATACATTATAAAAGTATTGTTACAAACACTTTTAGCAGCTTATAAAATAATTTTATTAAAGCAGCAGATGCCGCAATTTTATTGCCATTGAAAATTGTAGTTACAGACACAGCTATAAAATAATTATTTAATTATTACATTGGAAGCTGTTATGTAGCTTTTATGAAAATAACTAATAAATATATTAGATTTGGCTTGGAGTTTTAGAAAAACAAACCGAGTAAAATGTCGGAATTAACGGAGTGGAGCGTTTCGGAGAAGAATAAAGGAAAACTTTGAATGTATTATGATTAGCAATAAAGAAATTTTAAATAATACGCCTGCATGTTCAGATAGTCATCCTCAAGAAGTAATAATGAATCACTCAATAATAATTACAAATAATGATACTATTCCAGAAAAAGAAACCAAAGATGAGAAAAAGATAAAGTAAATAATATAATCGTGTTGAATTTGTTTATCAATTCCTTTATTCATTATATTTTTAAAATACGGTCATGTTTTGTAGGTTTATTTTGAAAATGAAGTATATTTTATAAATGTTTTAAAATTATCACAAATGTTGATAAATTATTTTATAAAACCTACTTTGTCTACTAAACTTTTATATTGCTGGGCAGCCATGTTAATAATCAGATATAGATAAAATTCTAATAATATCTCAAGATAAAAATATATTTCACTTTTACAAATAGTTTTATGTTAAACTTGAGTATTGAGTATAAACAAATTCAGAAGAATATAACTAGTACCTTTTTTCTTATTTTTTTGGGAATCAAACCACAATAATGTTTTTTTATTTTTTATTTCGACGTTTCGGTAGCGTTCCAGCTACCGTTGTCAAGATGAACTAATATAGAAATAATTTTTTGGTCCCTATCTGACACAACGAAAAAATTTGACAACTAGACAATCAATAATATTTTGAAGTTTAAGACTACAAAACTTTGTCAAATTTTATTAAGGTCCATTCATAGTAGATCACACCTCTGGTAAAATGTGAAATAAAATATTTTATTTTATGACATTCTAACGATATGCAGTCCACTAGAAATGGAATCCAGTGAAGTGCACGTTCCAGGAACGGTTTTTATTGGGATAGCGCTTTTTTTCGCTTATTTTGGAAATTTTGTTAATAAAAACGCGTTTGTTGTTACTTTTTTGTGTATGATTATTTTTGTTTTCAAAATATGTATAACTCAGTTTGGTGATTTTGTGTATTGAAGTGTGTATCGATTAACAACCATTCCAAAGATAAATCATAAGAAAACCAGGATAAAAACTTATGATGCTATCCTGATAACGCAGGTAATTGATTATTGGAAATTTCTCTTTCTAACATTGGTAACCAAATTTGACTACATTCGGCTGAAATACTAGCTACACATTTATCTGAATTTAGTTGTATTAAAGCACTTTCTTTGATTTTTCGTCTTTTATTATTGGGCTCTCTCAATATTATTTTTGTCGAATCCCATTGAATTTTATGCCCCTCTTCCCAAGCATGTTTGCAAATACCTGACTCAAAGAACTCCCTATCTTTGATATACTTTTTATGTTCATTTATTCGGACTTTCAATGGTCTAGATGTTTCACCTAAATAGAATTTGTCGCATTCACAAGATATCTGATATATGCAGTTTTTTGAAGTTTGTTCTTCATTTTTTGGCTTCGTTTTTGTTAGTACAGATCTCAACTTATAGAAGATAACTAGTACCTTGTCTCAAATATTACTACCAAAACTTGATTTTTTTTATTTTTTGACTTCTAAAATAATTATAAAATCTTGATAAAATTGGAGAGCAAGAAAAATTCACTGCATTTATACCCTATAAATCACAATAAAATTTGTTTTGCATCAAAATTTTTCTTCTGTCTGAAACTAATAAATGCACAAAAATCAAATTTAAGTGACAACAGTCGGACATATTTATTTTCTTTCTAAAGTTGGTGCTGCATTTTTATTATCACCAGCAACTCTGAAATATAATTATTTGAAAACAATTTAGCTTCTTACAAACATATTAATAAAACAAAGTTGATTTATTGATACTACTACAATAGCTGTAGAGTGGCATAGCACGTTTATTGAACACTTATAAATCTTTTATAAAACAATTTTATTCTATTTTTATTAACATTGTATATCTGTTATATAGTAGTCGCTGGAGTACTTATAAAATATATTATATAAACAAAATGTTTTATAAACTGTGCCCATTTTGTGTTTATAGATATTTTATAAACATTTTAAAAACGTTTCTAAGACTAACTCACGAACCGTGATAGTGAGACAGTTGAAATTTTCACAGATGATGTATTTCTGTTGCCGCTATAACAACAAATACTAAAAAACAGATTAAAATAAATATTTCACAAACGTGTTTTTTTGTTCGATATTGATAACGGCAACATGTAGCTGGCGCCTTGGTTAAAGCGCCTGTAAACAGATCGCGAGTTCGAATCTCCCTGCGGCCTCATGGTTTTTTTTAAAATTTGTTATAAACTAAGCGAAGCTATGATCACTAAGATAAAATCAATCAGCTAAATAAAGTATATTAGCTTCACTTGTATGTATGTATGTATGTATTTATGTATGTTTTTATAGATAATGGTACGGAACCCTTCGTGCGCGAGTCCTACTCGCACTTGGCCGGTTATTCTTAAGTCACTAGTTAAGTCAATTTGTCTCTTTGTAAGGAGCGATCGCTCAAGAGGGCTTCGCAGACTTACTGATCTGCTTCTTCGAAGTCTACAATCGTGTCTGATCGCTGGAGGTGTGTGTATTCAATGGCAAACAAGAACATTTTTGTTGAGTTTTTGCACCAAAGAGCAGATGGAGGCTTTCAAAAGTTCACATGCCTACAAATATTTAGAATTTGGCTTTGTGCTGAAAGTAGGACCTACTTTAGTCAATGAATTATTTGTTTTAGTAGGCAAGGTAATACTTAAGTTAATTATTTGAATGTTATATTAGAAATATCCTATATATGAAAAAAAAATACTTGAGAATCTCTACAACATGTAGAGGTTGCAAAGCCACTCGCGAAATAATTTTGGTGCTCGGTCAATAATAATTTAGTCCCCACCATCTTGGTGTATACTATACTATTTGTTTGCCCTGAGACGTCATATTTAATTTTATTTGCTGGATTTCTTTATTGAGTGGTTCAAGAGATAACAACTTTATAAAATGTGTCAAATTTTTGGTTTTAATAACTGTTCTATAAAACATACAATCCAATTTACCGACCGTACCTTTACATTGTTCTTGATTGATTGACCTCACCCTTTTCTTTTGTGTAAGAGCGATACTCCCTTTCAAGGTCAACCGACAAGTCATTCGAGTAGTTTAATTTTCTATTATAGTTTAGACGAAATAACCATTATGTCGACTGGCAAGGGAAAGAACAAAATTTAATTAATATCTATTTTCACTTTATATACAGTTTTTGTTTGCATAATATTTTGTGTGAAAATTGAAATAATAATTTCGTTAATAGAGGATAGGAACACCGCCCTTTTTTTCACATACCGACCAACCTCGTTCTAGTCGCTAAAAACCGTTTATATTTTCGAGGGTGTTGAACACGCATATGACATTTATTTTTTTATAAAATTGTGGGAACGTGGTAAAAATTGACTTTTTAACCGAAAATGCGAAAAAAAAACGATTTTCGACGATCATCTCGTGGTTTCTCAGTAGTAATATCACTAGAGAGTGAGAATAAATTGAAAATAATTCGACAGATTTTAGAAAACTTGTTACCAAATGGCGACAAGTTTGAGAAAATGCCTGGAGCATTATTATCTAATTTATCGAACTCTCGTGTGATGGTATTCGATAGATTATTTTTTGACGTTACAAATTTATGACATACGCGTCAAATCAAGAAAATCCGTTTTCATGTGGTTGTCATTCAACAAAAACAATTATTTTTTCTTATTTTTTTGGGAATCAAACCACAATAATGTTTTTTTTTTATATTGTGGTTTGATTCCCAAAAAAATAATAAGTAATGCCACAAGGAACTTACAGAAGATATTTAACAAAAACAATGTACATTGAATTATTCTCGCTGGAATAATGTAAGTAGATTATTCTCACTATAATAATGTTTTGATTGGCTAGAACGTACATGAATTACTGAAATTGAACATTTCTATTGGTTTCGAGAAACGTCAAAAAGAAATCGGCGAATAATTAATATTTTTTCACGATTCTTTTTTGACGTTTCTTAAAACCAATGAAATGCTTCTTTATTTGTCACAAGGGTAAGTTTCAACCAATTATGTCATTATTATAGTGGGAATAAATCTCTTGTGATTATTCTCGGGAATAATCACTGTGGCTTTTATTTGCCTAGCAAGTGTCAGATAGTTGTCAAAATGATTACCTAATTGTGTCAACGCGATATATAAAACGGGTGAAACTTATCGGTTTGGCTCTGTAGCAGAATAGCGCTGGTCAAAATCGCGTTGGTCAAAAAAAGCGCTGGACAAAATAGCGCTGGATATAAATAGTGCTGTACAAAACAGCGCTGGTCAAAATAGCGCTGGACAAAAACAGCGCAGGACAAAATAGCGCAATCACATCCTACTGTAATAGTTGATTTTGTAAGGATATTTCAACCGGCGCTATTTTATGAAGCGCTGTTTTTGTCCAGCGCTATTTTGTCCTGCGCTGTTTTTGTCCAGCGCTTTTTTGTCCTGCGCTGTTTTTGACCAGCGCTATCATAACCAGCGCTATTTTTGTCCAGCGCTATTCTGATACAGAGCCATCGGTTTAGTACCTTTTCTGATGCAGAAATAACAAAAAAGATTTTAGAAACTACTTCGTAAAATGCTCTAATAAGTACCTAATCAGTCTATATGGAGACAATTTGTGAATAAAAAAATAATCTAGTCAAATATAACTCGCGAGTTCTATAAATTAGAAAATAATTTGACAGATTTTGTTCAAACTTGTTGCCATTCGGAAATAGCCAATTTATTCTCACTCTCTTGTTATATTATTACTGAAAATTTAATGACGTATTCTCCAACCAATTCTAAAGATAATGTTACATTTATGCTGAAATGAAATTATACAGGTATAGTATATATAATCAAATAAAACTTAAAATACTTCGAAACAACTCGCCCGTCAGTGAGTACCAACAAAACATTCAAAACATTTGTTTCGGCTTGATTCCGATAGTCATTTGTTTTCGCGACAATGGCAACATTCGACTCTCACACGTGTGCTGTTGATAGAGTGGCGTCTCAAAGTTTAGACGATTATACAGTTACGAATTATTATGAAGGTATCACAGCTATGGAGCATTTACAAAAGTATTTTTGCTCCTGCTCCGGAAAATCTCCTTGTTCAACGGAAGTATGCCCTTGCAAGCAATCTAATCTACAATGTTGCGATATTTGTTTTTGCAAAACTTCTTGTACATACCGAAATGATATTGTATCTGATGAATCGTAAAAATAAAACCTGATGCTTAAGTTTATATTTCATTTTTTCCTTCAAATGTAAGTTCGTCTTTTTTCGTAAAGTTGCAATCGATTTTACTTGATATCTCTGATAAAATCGGATTTATCAGACTAAAAATACTAAGGATTACTATAAATATCTATTATCACAAAGACGATCCGCGCGCCCACGCGAGAGCACTTATCTTCAAATCCCTCTATCTTTTTTTCTACTATATATTAATAACTCAAACTTTCCCAAATTCTTCTTCGATTTCTAAATTTTAATACTACGTATTCAGAAATAAACAATTAAAAACTTACTCACTTAACTTTTTTCATCATACGTAAAAAGTCAGAAATTCGAAAGACAAATTTCTTCAATCTATTGCTCGAATGTAAAATGCTTCGGGGATTTCGGACTAGTTTCATTGTCTCTAGAATTGGTTGGAGAATACTCTCTAGAATTGGTTAAAAAGTTAATTTCGACCATGTTCCCCCAATTTTGTAAAAAAGTAAATGTCATATTATGTTCAGCTCCCTCGAAAATATAAACGGTTTTTAGCGACTAGAACGAGGTTGGTCGGTATGTGAAAAAAAAGGGCGGTGTTCCTATCCTCTATTAATGAAATTATTCTTTCAATTTTCACACAAAATATTATGCAAACAAAAACTGTATATAAAGTGAAAATAGATATTAATTAAATTTTGTTCGAACCCTTGCCAGTCGACATAATGGTTGTTTCGTCTAAGAAAATTAAACTACTGTTCTTAACGACTAGAACGAGGTTGGTCGGTTTTTCCTTTTCTAGACGACTATTTGGGGGTGTCCCGCTCCTCTATAAGGAAGGTTTATCTTTAGAAAAAAATTATATTAGTGTCTGAATAGTTATTTACTGTAAGCGTATTAGGAAGTATTTTATCCACGCAATGAAATTTAATCTTTTAAGTGGATAAAACGCAACTAAAACACGGATGCAATCCAACGTTTTATCCACAATCACAGTCATTTATAATCAGATTTCATCAAAAAGTGGTTTGTCATTTCGCACTGACGGCAGCTGGAACGTCAACAATTATTGAAATTAATTAAAAAAATTTGGGGGGTGTTGAATGGAAGCTATTTAGTTTAGATTGTTTATCGACTGCATTTGTGAACATTTGTAAAGTCTGTGAAAAATGTAAGAAAGCGATTTTGTTCCTGAGATAGTCCTCCGTAGTTATGAGCAGAGCTAGACCAAGACTTGGATAGTCTATCCTAGTCTCGGTCCCATTTTTTAGTGTAAAACAAACACTCCAGGAACTTTTAAGTACCGGAAGTGATTAATACATATGAAAACACCCTCCCTTTTCATTCCGGGAAGATGGAAGCAGGTTTTCTGTGTTTTTTTCCTGTATCTTGATTGAAAGCAAGATTTTGGTTTTTATTTTTTTTTGCTGAGCCATCTGACGTTTCAGTAAATTCAAAATTTCCATAGAAAATATTTTTGTTTCAACCATCACTTTTTGCCCTATATTTTAAACAAAACAAAAAAATTTGTCGCACTTTATGGATAACTATTCAAAATGATATTTTCTCTTAGATTCTTAAAAAAAAATTCAATTATTTTCCTTACAATAAATAATAATAAATAAATAATGATTCATTCATCTTTTTTTATCACAATAATGATATAGGGGTTTATGTGGGTTTATCTAGTTGCATACAACATACAGTACAAAAGCAAAAACATATATATATAAACAATAACATGGCATAATTAAAATGTAGAAACATTTACTGATAAGATTTTTTTTTTATTTTTGCTTAAACAAATTAAAATTATTTTCTTCTCCTATATAATCTGGTAGCTTGTTCAAAAATCGTATTCCTCTATATACAATGGACTCTTTTCATATAATGCCGTTGTGTATTTCAGAGGGGCGAATAAGTTTTGAAGTTCGCATTGAATGGTTATGATAATGAGAAGTTAAGTTTACATTGCTGTAATTACTTTTCACGTATAAGACACATTTATAAATATACAGATTGCGAAAGAGTTTATAGTTCTTCCAAAGTTAATGTGATGACCCATATTTTTAATCCATTTGAAGAAAAAGCCGCCCAATGGCGTGCATATAAATTCGAATATTATGAAATAATGTTAATCTACTATATCAATTTGAATGAAAAAAATTAACCTGTATACAAAATTCATAAAATTTGTAATACAATAATAACGCGTTTTCCTGTAGAACACGTAGTATCTAGAGAACAGTTTTTTGTATCGTCAACCCAACCATATTTTAAAGGTGGGTGTATATCCTCATACAGTTTTAATTATAATATAATTACCATTACTACTATTTTCTTACATATTAAGTTAAAAAAATGTATTTTATTTTATATATTTATTCATGTAATAAAACCGTAAGGATTGTTTGAATGACAAATAAATGAATAAACACTTGACAACATCATGCGTATCAAACCAAGTTTCGTCTAAATAAATTATAGTTCTATTTGAATCAAGTTTCACTGTTATCTAGGTTAAATATTAAAATATCATTAAAAGTACCTACTACTTTTTCAAGTAAATGTTCACAAGTTTATAACTTTGTGTATTTACATAACAAATGTCGGTAAAATAATAAAATAATTAATGTGCATAATAAGATAAGATTAATTTTTTCAAGAAGTGGAAGGGAAAATAATCACTTCATTCGCCCTTCCCCTTGAAGAAGAACATTGGTATTGGAAATTTAGTTGCAGCACAACAACCAAACATTTGATGTCAGTTATTAATAAAAAATATTTACCTTTTATATAAAATTTTATATTTAAATTTACAGAAAATTAAGAAATTTTTTCTTCTGGATTTTGAATAGTTTCCTGTTTATTGTGACACATTTTAAATGTATTTTATTGAAAATATCGGACGAAATTGTTCACATTAAAATGTTGAAATTAAATCTTTTTTTCTCTAGAAATTCTGAATTTACTGCAAATTTTTCGACGGATAATTTCCAAAATAGGTGAGTGCAAAATCAGTCAAAAACTCGTGGTTCAGTATTTATAGTTTACCGAACCCGACAAATTCAATAAACAATGATATTTTATTAGAATTATACTATTATTTCATCAACAAATTCAAATTCGGCAGAATAAGAGGAAGTGATTCAATTATAAATATAATCTAGTTACCCAAAATCTGCTAATTTCTTAAATCATTTAAAATTAATTACAATCGGGAACTATTTATTACAACAATACATAATTTGTTACAATTAAAATTTACTACCTATTACAGTAAACAACTTTTTATGAACACGAACAAAATACATTATACCCGACTTTAATTATTATAAAAGGTGCAATTGTTGCACGATGTAGCAGATTTGAATACTGAGCTATTTCCATGGGAAATTTACAGAAATTGTTGATTCCGACAAATTTTCTAGAACACTTTCCATTCCGATAGGTAATAAAGAACCATATTTAATGAACGAAGGTTCATGTATTTTTTAGAAATATCATAAAAAAAATCCATTAATACCTTAGTCTTTGTGCTAGGTATTTCAATGATAAGTCCATTTTCACAATCTTTGATATTATTTACTGTCAAATCTTTTAAGCGCCAAAAATTCTAAAAATTAAAACGACCTAATATCATTCGTACCATAAAGTATTTGTTGAAACAATACATGATTCCCTTACCTTAGTCAGCAAATATTTTGAATCGTCTGAATTTCTTGAAAACGTCTTTATTTCATGTGCAGAAAAAATTATAGACTTCTTACTTTAAAAACCGCTGGATTTCCGTTTCAAAAGAGCACGTAACTTGGTATATTTACTGATATCAATATCATTATTTATTGATAATGTTCTTAACATTGAATATACAGACCATAAAGTCGATTCTTTCAAAGTTTCCGACAATTTTGCAAAATATGCAAACAGGATTTTTGAGTTACAGCCCTAATTTCTCCCTGCCATATTCTTGCACAACATTAGAGCCATTTTTGCTTTGTTATATAATTAGCCTAGTCAAAGTACACATAAAACCTCGCAAAAAATACAAAAAACTTGAAAATTCAAAATTGAGTATTTAAAAGGGTTGTGTTTAACATGAGAAAAACTACGATGTTAGGCATGCGTTTTTCCGGAATATCGTCGAGTGAAAATATTTGTTTTTATTTTTTCGCTCTAATTGTTTAAATAATAAATATACAGAAAATTTGTAGTTGATGCATTTATCCACAAATTATTTTTCAATGTATTTGTAGGTACCCCTTTTTAGAACACATTTCATATGAAAAATGTTTCCCTAAATGTCATTGTTTATTTACTATCGTAAAATTAAAAACATGAAAATTGATGACGCTCAAAAATACTACTAGGGAAATTTCGTATATTTTGAAAACTAATGCAGATACAAAAAAAAGTCCCGACAAATTTTGTAGATAAATCATCAACTACAATTTTTGATTTGAACATTTTTCTGTGTTTTCATTATTTAAGCAATTAGAGCGAAAAAACAAAACCAAAAATGTTCACTTGACGATTTTCCGGAAAATTGCATGCCTAACATTGTAAACTTTTTCTCATGCTAAACACAACCCTTTTAAATACTCAATGAATGAATTTTCAAGTTTTTGGCGGCATTTTACAGATATTTTGTGTACTTTGACTAGGCTAAATTTCTTTTCCGTGTTTGTTCCACAGGAGTTTACTGTCTAGAGTCAAACTTGATTTCTTGTTTCCATTTTACCTCGCTCCCATCAAGTTTAATGGTTTTGAGGTTCAGGTTTCTTTTCTTAGCCCTCCTCTCTGCTATTCTAGTGGTGAGCAGTTCCGACATCCATTTGGATGTTATAGTGTCTCTTTTGACTGTGTCATTAGGAGAATTGTCAAAAACGCCTTCTATATCTAAAAATGTGCATATTACGGTTTCTTGGTTGTCCGGAGCACCTCAGATGCCTCGGATATCCTCCGTCAGTTGTACCAGCTCAGTCTCCGTAGATCTGCCTGCCCGGTAAACATGCTGATTCCCTACAATTTTGATGCCTACAATTTTTTTGGTACAATCAAATCTAAGAAAAAATGGACGAAAAACTGTTGCAATTCACGTGCTCCAAGTATGCTTGCAAGCTCGAGCGGAATCTTGCCACAAATCTAGGAAAGTAGTCTATACTACATATACTTTCGTTTAAAAAAGTCAAATCTCTGCTAAAAATATTTTCAATTTCACGACAACTTTCGGCCTAACTTCCCCGGACTATTAAACTAATTGGTCTGAAGGATTTTGGGTTTGTTGTGTCCCTTTTTCCAGCTTTTGGTATGAAGGTTACTGTTGCCCTTCTCCATGCTTCTGGTATACAGTGCTATTCAAAAGTCCCCTCCCCCCTCGTATCTTTTGAACGGCTACACTTACATTAATAAAATTTGGAGGGAGAAAATAAAGTGTAAACTTCTCTACGAATGGTAACAGGTGCCGTAATAGTAATAGATAACGTCACAGTGCCACTCTGGCCAATAATTTTAAATAGGACCTTATGGCTCTTTTGAAAGGCATTGACATTGGCTACATAGCCATATTAATTTTGTTTGGGTTTAAACTAATTTTGACGGATAAATTAAATAAATACCAAAATTATTATTTCACATTTAAATATTGAAGATTTTTCAGTCCGCCTCTGGTTAGTTGTCAAAAAAATTGACGTTTTTAATTTAATAGTATTTGTTGCTTTGCAAAGTTTTTCTAAATAGCTTAAATATTTAATTTTATTATTGTTTAACGAGACGTTTATGAGTTTACATAGGCAAAATGGTATGTACTCAAGCCGACAAAGTAGCAGCTATCTTAATAATTGGTGAATCTGGAAAGAATCTTCATGAAGCGGAACGTTTATTTAATGAATTCTGTGAATGTATGACAAATAAAATTAGTCAAAACCCACATTACACAAAAACAATTTGTTTTAGTGACGAAAGTACTTTTCGCCTCAATGGAAATGTGAATACACAAAATGTAAGGTATTGGAGTGACACAAATCCTCACACCTTTCGTGAACAACATACCCAATTTCCAGAAAAAGTCAATGTTTGGGCAGGTATTTTAGGAAACCACATAGTTGGTCCTGTTATCCTAAATTCAAATTTAAGCGGTGAAGTGTATCTGGAGATGTTACAAAATGCAATTGAGCCGTTAATTCTTGAAATTCTGGAAGATAATCCAGATGAATTCGGCCATCTGGAAATAACATTTCAACAAGATTGTGCTCCTGCACATTATTATGGTGCAGTAAGACGTTACCTGGATGAAGAATATCGAGGTAGATAGATCGGCCGGCGAGGTCCTATAGAATGGCCACCTCGGTCACCAGATCTGACACTATTGGATTTTTTTCTATGGGTGTACTTGAAATCCAAGGTTTATACTACGGCACCAGATAGCATTGGCGTTTTGAAAGAAAGAATTATTGAAGAATGCAATGCAATTTCAGCTGACACATTCGAACGAGTATGACAAGAGTTTACTAATAGGATGTATTACTGTCAGGAAGTAGACGGAGCACATTTCGAACACTTGCTATAAGAATCCATTGTTGATATTTGATTAATTAAATTTAAAAAAATAATTTCAATAATTTTGGTATTTATTTAACTTATCCGTCAAAATTAGTTTAAACCCATAAAAATTAATATGGCTATGTAGCCAATGTCAATGCCTTTCAAACGAAATATCACTTGCTATAAGGTCCTATTTAAAATTATTGGCCAGAGTGGCACTGTGACGTCATCTATTACTATTACGTCACCTGTTACCATTCGTAGAGAAGTTTACAACACTTTATTTTCACACTCCAAATTTTATTAATGTAAGTGTAGCCGTTCAAAAGATACGAGGGGGGGGGGGACTTTTGAATAGCACAGTATAACCCAGTTGTAAGCTGCTTCGATTAATTCTAACCAATTGTGGAAGAATTTCATCTTGAACTTCTGCTCCTGGTGCCTTGAAATGTGAAAAGGTGTTCATAGCCCATTTCAACCTATCGTTACCATTGTAGTGCTTTTTATTGAAGGCCTGTTATAACATACGAAAGCCTTGTTAAGTACGTCGTTGGTCTAATTTCTAATTATTTATTCTTTGATCCACTTTTAACTGAATTTCTTATAAATACACATATTTATCACTCACGCGGCCAAAATTAACAATTATGATGAGTTCCGATTACACAGAAACCTGTTTACATGGTGTACATTTTAAAAAACGTATCCATTTTCACTAGTAATCTAATTTGTTTTTTGTTAATAAATTTTGTTTAGCCTTGAAGGAAAAATAACCATCAAAGTGCTTCTAATTCGTTGAAATTATGGAATATGATAAATATTAGTGAAGTTAAAAATACAAAGCTGAAGCACAAGAATTTGTTAATTCGATTCACACATTCGCGACGTATTTTCTTTAAATAAAATGACATATCACCTAATTTAAATATAGACTGGTCCTATTTTTAATTATAACTTTTATTAACAATAATTCTGTCCACTCGCTTTTATAATCAGATTCGAAGATTGTGAGAAACTTGAAAATTTATTGATCGAGGTAAACTGGTAAAAGTAAAATCGGTGATGAAATCACATTTCAATTACGCACGTTGCTCTTTTAAAATTCGTGCGAGTTGATCTCGCGTGGAGAGAGGTTTCTGTATGATGAATATCTTAGCAACTATGTTCTTTTTTTGAATATTATTTTTGATAATGCTTTTGTATTTTGTTTGCAAAATTTTAAGCTTCGTAAATAGATCTTGACTTTGCAAGTGTATTTGAGTAAGTAACTGGATAGTTTAGATTCTCAATTAGTTCCGGTAGGTGGCGCTGCAACCGGGTTCATGCTAAACTTCTCCTGAACAGTTGGTACGATTTTGATGACATT
This sequence comes from Lochmaea capreae, assembly GCA_949126875.1. Classification (NCBI taxonomy): domain Eukaryota; kingdom Metazoa; phylum Arthropoda; class Insecta; order Coleoptera; family Chrysomelidae; genus Lochmaea; species Lochmaea capreae. The sequence goes on from OX421409.1 coordinate 5,076,469, forward strand.
TTTTGTGTGTGTTTGAGTAAGCAACTTGATGGTTTAGATTCACAATTAGTTCCGGTAGGTAAAGTTGGTCCGATTTAGTTGACATTTTGCATAGGAGTTTATTGGTAGTCATTAAAAAAAATTAGTCTAATTCACAAAAACAAATTTGTTTGCCTGAGAAATTGTAACGAAATCCAGGCTTTTTTTTTCAAAATTTTGCTGGCTCTGTTGGACCTCTCCCGAACTACTTTTCTACTATATTCCCGAAACTCCACAAAAAATGTGAAGATTAGATCTAACTATAGAAATTTGCGTTGCGGCTGAGTTCCAATCACGAATTAACAGTTTTCGAAATAAAGGTGAGAATTGATTGGTTAATAAGGTTGATTATTTAATTGATTGTGCTACGAGTGGATGCCAAAAAAGTAAAGTTGGCCATTCAAGAAAGTGATTACTTTTTTGAAATCTACTCCCAGCACAAGAAACCAATAAATTCTCACGTAATTTTCTTGTGTTGTATTTATTCAAATATCTAGTTATTGCACTATTGATTATGATTGTTATAACAATCGTAGTACAATTAAAATTAAACATTCATAACGTAACGTAACTTCTACAATGATAATCATAACATAGTCATAATTTCAATTGGAGGATTAGAGAGATGATAATCAACTTAGGAAAGGAAATTCATTGCCATAAAATTAAGACGTTGCGTCAATTTGTTGGTTTATCAATAAAACCAATAATTTAATTAATCAACTCCAGTTTTCTTACGATGGTTCTTTCTAAATATATTTTGCGCGTGCTGGATATTGTGTGCGCTGCTTAAGTGGATGTGTCGATAAATGAATAATGTTCCTTCTGATCTTTCGTTTACGTGCTTTATCTACATCTTTTATTTTCTCTCTCGAAAGAAAAAATTAAATCTAAGAGATAGACTTGAAAATTGAAAATGGAGGTACTAAATATTTGGTTAGTAATAGGGGATTTTTTTGTTTGTGAGAGATTTTCATGTTGGATCAGAGATGAATGCTCCAATAATGTCAAAGAAACAATGTTGGGTTGATGAAAATAAAAAGATAGATACTCTACAGAGGACTTCACAGTATACGGAATATCTAACTTGACCAGACGTCAAACCAAAAAAAATTACAGTAGAATGAAACCCATGAGAAAAGAAGGGGGATATAATAAAAATGAAAAATAAATTACGGTCGATCCGAGTTCGGGAAGTGGGAGGGGGTGAGTTTTTAAAGGTAAAAAATGGTTTATCTCGATTTCCGGCAAAACTACAAGTCATATGGAAAAAAGTTAAATGGCAAAGTTGTAGGTAATAAAAAGATCTACAACTTTTGTATTCATAATTTTTTCACATAACCTCAAATTTACGTGAAAAATTCAAATAATCAAGTTTTTGGTTTTTTATTTTTTCAAATATTTTTTTTTCTACGAAATTCGTGAAAACTTACCTTATTATGTCCCAAATACACTGTAATTTATTTGATTTAAAATATTTATTTTTCCGCCTTATTTTAACTTAATATCAAAAAAGCACTCTAATTTTCAATCGAAAATTCTCGCCTCAAAATATCAGCTTTTTCCAAAAAGTCGGGAGGCTTTTTGTTCGTTGAAATCTCTACTTTATGATGGTGTAAAAAAAATATACATTACCATAGTAAATGTTCTCAGAAAATGCTAAAAATTGAAAAAAACTCAAACTACAGGATAAACGGGTATTTTAGAATTTTTAGTTTTACTTAGAAACAAAACAGTATTTACAACTTTAACTGAGAATTTTTGACAAACTTCACAAATCAAACTAGTAATTTAATAGAATTTACATCTGCATCCTCGAACTTACAGAAATTTGCATGACGAATGAAAATTCTCAGTTTAAACTAGAATTTTCAGTTTAAACCAGAATTTTAATAGAATTTATGAAAATTATCAGTTCAAACTAGCTATTTACAGTTTAAATTTTGAAGTTATGTAAATTTATAGGATGAACAGGAAATTTCAGAAGCAGAATTGTCGTTTTTAGCCTAGTCTTACAATTTTCACAGTTTTAACTGAGAAATTTGGGTAAATTTTTGTTTGAGTAATTGGGTAATTCTTGTTTGTGTAATTTAATATAATTCACAGCTCAAACCTCGAATTTGAAAAATTTGCATGATGAATTTATCAGAATTTACAGTTTAAATTTGAAATTGAACAGAAATTACACTGTAAACTAGTAATTTAACAACATATGAATTTCAGGAAATTTACACCCATTTCAAACTAAGAATTTTACAAAATTTACTGTTTAAACTAGGAATTAAACAGAATTTACATTTTCAAACTGGTACTTTAACGAAATTCACAGCTTAAACCTTGAACTTTAAAAAATGTGCGTTATAAATCAAGAATTTAAAAGAATTCACATTTTTAACTAACAATTTTAGGAAATTTTGATTTTAAACTAAAAATTTATAATGTACACTAAGGCCCGATTGTACAATTGTACCTTAGTGAAGGCTCAAGTGTGAACTCAGGTTCAGCGTTAGTTTGCTGTTGTACAAAGTAAGCTTACGGTTGAGCTTGATTTAAACCTTAAGCTTAGTAATGCCTTCAAGAGTGTAGGTTTAATGTAAGCTTAAGCACGGAACATAAATTGTTATCATGTTCCGTGGCTTAAATGTGAATACATTGTATGCAAACATAACCAGTACTTAATTTATTATTAAATTAAAAGTTTATCAAAGTTAACCCATGATGAGGATTTTTTGGAACTTATTGAAATCGTATAACACCCGAGAAGACCTCGGGTGTATAGAGAGCGTATAAATCACTTTGAATGTAAAAGGGATTATGAGTTCATTCAAAGATGTCTTTCTAAAGAAGATGTTCGCTTTGTGATAGATTGTATATCAGAGGAAATTTCTTGCAAAACTAATAGTTACGAACAATCCCCCCAAATGCCAAATTAGTTAGGTGACATCTTCATTTGACAAACATATTTTGACCAATTTACTTCATACGCATGCGTCAGTTCAAAATAAGTTCTACCAACACTTGCAAATATAGGCTTAGTAGAGCTACTACTGAACCATGTTTGTACAACAGGTTTAGGGTTGAGCTAAGTTTATATTTTATGCCCAGCTCAGTTGAGCTCAATTTTAAGCTTCAAATGTACAACCGGGCCTAATAATTTTAGTGAATTTACCGTGTAAACCAGAAATTTATCAGAATTTACATTTTAAACTGGTACTTTAACGAAATTTACAGCTTAAACCTTGAATTTCCAGTTGAAGTAGGACATTAACAGAATTTATCAGATTTTTTGGATTTAAAACTTAACAGAATTGACAGTTTCAAGTAGTAATCTTGAAAATTTTACAAAATTTACCGTTTATACTAGGAATTTAACAAAATTGTACCTTGCTGAAAGAGAAATTGAATGAAAAGGATGGGTTGCGTTTGAAAGCTTAGAAACAACATTCAACAATATTTTACTTTTATGGTTTTTAGTTTAAACTGTAAATTCAACGTAAATTCTGAATACACACTATACAATTTTCATGCAAAAAAACCCTCATCTTTTTTCCATTAAAAATATTTTTTTTCGTAAGCTCTTGAAAAATGTATACGCTACATTGAGTAAATAAATATCAAAAGGACGAAATTAAATTGTTCGATATTTATATTTGTATACTATACGAAAATGTAATATTGCATGAACAATAACTCAAAGCACTCTAATCCTTTTGTTTTAAAAACGATTTTTCCATCTCGCTCGTCTCATAACTTTTCCAAGGGCACTCACCCTGCATATATTTCGTATTATCTGGAATACGATTCTCATTAAATCGAATGGGGATCTTGAGAAAAGGAAAATCTATATTATGAAACAGACAAAAGATTCCATGGCATGTCGGAAATAACAAGAATTACCATAAACATGTGTTCTCCAACTCGTAAACAAACGCCTTTAACACAGCGGTGTACTTAACAGGGTTGTAACAAAAATAAAATATTTATTCAAACAATTGTCTATCTATACAGGGAGTCCTAGATGTTCGTAACAAAAGGGGTTAAAAATAATGATAGTATAGTTTGTCTCAAAGTATATCGTCTTAGCTTTTGCCGGAAATCGTCTAAATACGACCATTTACGACCGTCTTAAAAGAATTTTACCTGAAATGAAACCCAAGAACAGTCGACTGACAAGGCAAGGACAGACCATCAGGTTTGTATTGGGTGTATGATGGCTGCAAGGATATTATTAACAGTGAAAAATTAAGTGGAAGAAAAAAACGTAGTGATTTTCAGTCTCATCGTCTGGACAATATATTCCCTCCATGAAAGCCAGATTGTTCCTACTTTGGACAATCTAAAAAGGAAGCTGGAAGAAGATGACACCAATAATAATATTAGCCGGGCCACCCTCCATAGAGTAATTGGTAAAATGGGATTCACATATCGTAAAATTGACAAAAAACAAGTGGTAAGAGAAACACAAAGATTGCGCACTTGGAGATTCAATTTTCATCAGGACATTAAGAAGTACCGATCCGAAAACAGATCTATAATCTACCTGGACGAAACATGGTTTACAGAATCCAAAGGATGGGTTGATTCCAGTAAAAACTGAGACTAAGGCACCTTCAAACAAAGGAAAGCGCTTAACAATTGTTCACGCTGCATCAGAAAACGGATCTGTTCCAAATTGTCTGCTGCTGTCTGCAAAGAATATTAAGGATTCAAGCTTGGATTATCATGGAGATACAACTGCAGAACTTTTTGAAAACTGGTTTCAAAATCATCTTATGAAAAATATTCCCGACCACAGTGTAATTGTAATGGATAACGCAAGCTACCACAGCCGCCTACTACAAAAAGCACCAAACTCATCGAGTAGAAAGTCTGAAATTCAAGAATATTTATTTTGAACCTGATTACAAGAAGGAGCAACTTTTGGAGGTGTTAAAATCATGTGCTT